>CAJQUN010000001.1:40343197-41570565 GCA_907163345.1 Haberlea rhodopensis
GATAATAATGTATGTAATCCTTACGACTTGAGATCATCAGAGATCCCAACATAAGGAGTTATGTATCTTGATATTGTCAAATGTTACCTGTAACAGGGTAAACTATAAAGGCAACTATTGGATACACTACGAATTATGTAGAGGGATGTTGATTGATCAAGATAGGATTTGTCCCTCCTATATAACAGGAGAAGTGTTTGGGCCCTTGATCAAGTAAGACTAAGATGCATGGCCGTGCTCGAATGAGTCGATATATGATATCGAGCTTATTCGTTTATTCTAGTTCTACTTGGGGATCAAGAAATAGAGATTGAATATACGAGTATGACTATTCCATGACTCGTGTTCAATCTAAACACATGGACAAAGGGATTAAGTTACATGGTTAATATTATCACAAGTTCTAAAGGTTATGTCGAGTCAAAGGCATTCTTGTAATTTGGGTAGCCTTGATGTATTGCTAGATACCGCTCATTGCTTGTGACGTAAAATGAGATTTTATGTCACTGCCAACATTACAAGATCCTATCGGGTCGCACAAAAGATCAAATCGATAAAGGGAATTAAATTCATGGGATGAATTAAATAATTAAGAAGAGTCTTAAGTAAATGATTATAAGGATTTAATTAAATCATGGGTTTGGGCCCATGAGACTTTAAGAAAGTCTTGTACCTTAATTAAATCTTATAATATAAATACAAGGTTATAATTAATTGTCATGAACATAATTCATAAAATAACCTAGCCACTACTTTCAAACTCTCGGCTGCCGATATCATCTTCACTCTCGCCGCCGCCGCCGCCGTGAGCTTGTGTTTTTGATTGGCCGCCGTTGATCGGTTTTGAACCGTGAGTTTGGTTTTGGTTCAAGGATAAGTCTAGCAACTTGTTCTTGAACGTCCCTTGTTCGATTTGATCGTGTGGATACCGTAGAGACAAAGGTGCAAACTTTTGTTTGTGACTCAAGGTGCTACACCGTGGAATCTACTTCAAACACGCTACAAGGGTGAGACTCTTATTATCTCTATTTTGATATGAACCCTTTGTATAGATCCGCGGTTTTAGTAATCCAAATTTTATTATTCCGCTACGTTATATGCTCGTTGGATTACTTACAGTGATGAAGGAAAACTTTGACACCCAAAGATGAAAGATCAGCGGAAATTTGGAGAGGTAACTCTTCAGTTTCGACATCAAGGTCCTAGTGAAAAGGATTCTCAAACTTTTGACTGGGTTAATCTCATGTCTTTCAGTGAACAGGATGAGGAAAGATTAACTCCAGAAAGCCTGTTGCTACTGAAAAATGCATTACGAGAAGAAGTTTCACAACCTGAAACTACCCTCGAAGAGCGAATCACTCTATAGGATATAAACGAAAGATTCGTAGGAACTACAACGAGGATCCACTAGCATGGTGGAACAAAAATGCGCTCAGAGCTACTTTGAAGGTGAAACTGGAAAAGAAAATGAGTTTGTTAGGTACAGGCCGATCCCCATGAACCAGGAAGATCGAAAGGATATGCAGATCATACTTAAGGAACATATTGACCTTAAGTTAATCTCAGCAGGTATTTCTCCATACAGCAGCCCAGGATTTCTTGTTCGGAATCATGGAGAAATTAAACGAGGAAAGTCGAGAATGGTGATCAATTATAAAGGGATCAACGAAATCTTGGAATTCGATAGATATTTTATCCCAAGCAGAGAACATTTGGTAAATAGCATCAAGAATGCCAAAGTGTTTTCTAAGTTCGATTGCAAGTCTGGGTTCTACCAGATTAAAATGGAGGAAGTAAGTAGAAAGTTCACAGCATTCTCCACACCACAAGGACATTATATCTGGAATGTCATACCAATGGGATTAGTGCATGCTCCCCAGATATATCAGCGAAAGATGGATAATCTTTTCAAATATTACTTCAGCTTCATGTTCGTGTACTGTAACATCCTAAATAATATATATTTGTATCTTTAAAATAACCTCTAAAGATGTTAATAATAAAAATTATAATAATAATATAAATAATAAGAAAAGTAGTAATAATAACAATGATGATACTTTTAACCATGGTTACTTGTACACTCTAAACTCACACTTTAGCCAACCACAAGACACCACCCCTTGCATCATTTGTCTATAAATACACTCCTCATTCTCATTTCTAGGCACCATTTTCGTTCCCCAAACATCTAAAATTGCTTAGAGGATAGTGAGTTTTGAGTGCAAAGCAAGCCAAAACTTAAAAAAATCCAGAATAAACCCAATCCTCTTCCAAAAAATTTAAAGAAAATTTCTGGAAATACTATTTCCACCCAGAAAACATTTAGTGCAGGAGGTGTGTCATAAATCAAAACCAGTGTCGCCCAGAAAATCAAAATCTTGAAGAACAACTACTGAAAAATCTGTCCAGAAAGTTATTGTGAGGTAGTATGTTCAAGCCCTTATTTATTACTGTTACATTTTGTTTTCGGTCTCAGTTTTAAGCTACAACTGTTTAAAAAGTGTTCTAGTTTACATGCATGTAGTCCGATTTCCCAAACCGTCGCCGGACGTACGATTTTCAGGCGAACAAATGTACATGCAGACCATTTTAGTAAAATCGGATTCTGGGCAGAATCGGATGGTCATTTCAAAATATTTTTGGAACAAAAGTTTTAGAACTCATCAGGGCGAACTCACTGGTAAACTCCTGGCCGCGCGTGGTAGCCTGAACACCTCCACGCGCCGACACGGTGGCGCGTGAACCTCACGCGCCGGTCCGATTTCCGATTTTCCGGTTTGCGTAGTTTTCTGCACGTAGTTTAGGCGCTTCTGGAAAGTTTTGTGATTTTTCGATAAACGTTTGATTTATTATGAATTTTTAAAGCTTTTGAACAAAATAAGATTTAATGGGTTGTGAGCCAAAAATGATGTTTAAATGCTTAAATACCCCATACTAGGCCTAACCCATGAATATTGCTTAAATTGTAATTATAGGAATTACTATTGGCTTGGACCTAGCAAACAAGAAAATATCATAAGTTATCAATGTGAGGTGTACTACCAACTTCTTTCGATATAGCATCTTTTGGCATTCGGCCTGGAACTCATATTATATGTTTATTCATCACCATATTCTTCATATATGCTATCATCTTGTGCATGACCTCAGTTCATTGATCATATTGTTTATATGTCTTGTCATCGTATTTATTGCTATTATGCTCCTTGAATGACTGAATGACTGTTGGAGCCCTGGACAATAGACATATGTCTGGATATTGAGTCCATTGGACAACGCGGCCTCGGCCCGGAAAGTGAGTCCAATGAACAACGGATGACAGTCCGGGTATATGGTTCATCTGAACAACGCGCACCGTTTTACGGTCCGGAGAATGGTTCACCTTGGCTCATGAACGAATAAATGTTCACATCTTATCTGAATATGCGGGGAAAAGTGCTACACCTAACTGTCGGGTGGGAGCCACCTCTTTAGCCCATAATATTCACCCTAATGTCCTAAATCGTCTTTATTCTTTGATAATTTCCTTGTTTACAATAATATCTCTCTATTATATACCATGTCATATTGATACATTGCATCATTTGATAAGTACCCAAATAAGCCATTGTTATTTCCTCACTAAGTCCTTAAAGACTTAACCTCTGTTTTCTTTTTGTTATTTATCATGAGTTCCAGATACAGGAGAACCGGAGTCAGAACAGGAGGATAATTAGGCTTACCAAGATCGTCTTAGTATTTCCTCTTTAATTAAATATCATATCGTATCGTCGTAAGGAGCTTACATGAGATTGTAATAACTAGTTTATCTTGGATTGCATCTTGCTATTTATTTTGAACGCTTCCGCTATTGTAATATAATCAATCATTATGTGTGGTTCTTTATGAAAGTATCCCTACATATGTACTTGTCTGTATTTATGATAGTGTGTGGTATCAGATAAGGGATAAAATAGCATGTCCCGAGTCGCGTGCCACAGAGGTGGTATCAGAGCGACAGGTTCATATGAGTTCTAGGCATTAATAACACCTTAGTATTATTATTTTTATTTTTCTCCTTTCATGAACTAATGAAATATCTCACATTTTGCTTGTTTCACTTGTTCACAGATGACTGCACCGTATCACCCTTCCCAAGTAGAGTATGAAATTGAGATAGCCAGGTTACAAGCCGAAGTGGTCGATTTAAGAAGAGAAGTAAGGACCCTTACTGAGAGGACTAGGGCTGGGGAGCAGATGTTAGGTAGACTCATGTTTGAGAGAGACCGTCTAAGATTCTACCTGGTAGATATCCATGAGTTTTACGATAGCCGATTAAGGAGTCTATTGAGAGGTTTCCTGAGACTCTGATTCAGCATACCATATCCTTGGGCCGGGACATGATAGATAGCGCGTTACAGGATACCCCACAATCTGAACCCGCTGCTATGTTTGAAGTTGGCGAACCTAGTGCCCCTGTATATCGCACCACCGCCCGTATGTCCGTTCCGCCAGTCAACACTGTTGAGATACTACCCAGCTGGGCTCAGATGCCTGATTCCATATTCCCTGAGTCAATGGGCCCATTCGGCCCATTGTTCGATTCTCTCGATGACATGCTTATTGATACCACCGAGCTTACCCCGAGTATGATTTTGGGAGAGCCACTCCCCAGCAGTGACATAGTTGCCCCAGTTACTACTGTAACCACTTCCACCGCCACACCACCACATACACTGAGGGAGGGAACCATACTAAGTGAAGAGACCGACCCATCAGAGCATACCCAATCGGAGTCGGAGGGGGAGTTTGCAATCATTACACCCCCAGGAGCTTGTTAGCATTGCCATATTATTATTAACGATTAGAATTTCCATTTTACTAAGAGCAAGTAAAATCATTAGCCTTAGTCGTCCTTTTGCTACATTGATGACCATTATTTTGATAGCATCATCATTCTTTTTGTCCTTTTGTGAAATGATGAATGGCTAACTTATTTAGATGGCTACCAAAAAAAAAGCTATTTTGTCCTTTTGTAAAAAATTTGCATATTAATGAAATATGCTATTTTATGCAAATCTAGTAGTATGTTATTTAGATTATTCCATAATTTACATATTATGACTTATGTTAGGATGTCGTCACATGATAGCTCTCGGATGGGAAATCACGGTAATGAAAGGAATCTCCCTGAAGGAATACGTAACACACGAGGAAATGAAGAGCAAGAAGAACAACAACATCGGCAAGAACCACCAATCACAAATGCAATGGAATTTTTACAACAATTCATGCAATTTTGTCAACAGAATGCTCAACGAAATGTTACAAGGAATGAAGAACCTTTAGATCGAGCACTGGAACGATTTTTGAAGTTTCATCCACCTAAATTCCATGGAACCCCGAATGCTCATCATGCGGAGGAATGGTTGCTCAAAATTGAGAGAATTTTCACTGTTCTCAATTATTCAGACGATCAAAAGGTCAGCTTTGTTGTTTATCAGTTTGAAGACGCGGCCCACCATTGGTGGAGGGTCATAGATCACCAATGGAAGAGAAATCAAACCCCAAGTACGTGGGCAAATTTTGTACAAGCATTCGAGGAAAAATATGTTACACAAGTGATATTGAATACCCGTGAGAGGGAATTCATGGATTTGGTTCAAGGAAGCCGTACGGTAGCGGAGTACGAGGCAGAATTTCATCGACTAATTCATTATGCTCCACATTATATGGATGATGAACTAAGAAAAACTAAAAAGTTCATCCAGGGATTACATCTTGACATTCGTTGGGCCACATTGTCCACTGAGTCCACTAACTATGTTTCTGCAGTCAATCAAGCACTACGAGTCGAATCTGACATAAAATCATTAATCCTGAGAGAGCAGAGGGACTAGAGGACATATAACCCAAATTTTGCTGAGATAAGCAACAAGAGGAGAAATTTTGGAAAAGAAAAGATTGGTGAACCAGTTGGACAGAAACAACAAGGAGGCCCAGGAAACAAACCACGAGGAGGTCCAGGAAACAATTTTACTCAGAAATGTAGTTACTGCAAACTTCCCAATCACAACGAAGCCAGTTGTTGGAGAAAGAATGGAAAATGCTTGATATGTGGAAGCGAACAACATCGTATTCAGGATTGCCCAAAAAGGACCCACCGGACACCTCCAACCCAAAAACCAAAAATCGTAGCAAGGGCTTATGCCCTAATGGGAAATAAAGAAATTGACCCCATTGCAGTGGTTGAAGGTACCATTACTTTACTTTCAAAAGTTGAAAAAGTTTTGTTTGACCCTGGAGACGCACTCTTTTGTTTCTCCTACTTTTATCTGTGATTTATCTCTGCCCTCGGAGCAATTACCCTATCATTTAGAAATAAGTATGCCTATAGGGATTAAGGTAATCACTGATACCGTCTATAAGAATTGTCCATTAGAGTTCCACGAACGAGTGTATCTAGCAAACTTGATCAAACTACAGATACACGATTACGATATTATACTGAGCATGGATTGGTTATTCTAACATCAAGCCCATGTGAATTGTTATACAAAGGAACTAACTCTTTCCGACCTCTCTACACCAACCACCGAAGGTGCCAACAATCTTATAGGATCGATGGATGGAGTATCTACCTTGGGATTGAGGGCGAATACTAGTAATGGAGAACAAGGATCTTTGGCATATCTGATCAACAGACCCAATGATCAAGTCAAGATCATGGAAATTCCTGTTATCCGAGACTTCTCAGAAGTCTTTCCCGAAGAAATCAATTCACTGCCCCCTCATCGGGAAATCGAATTCTGCATTGAACTAGTCCCTGGAGCCATACCTAAATCAAAAACTCCTTACAGGATGGGGCCTGCTGAGCTAAAAGAACTAAAGACACAGCTACAAGAATTAACTGAAAAGGGGTACATTCGGCCTAGCACATCACCATGGGGAGCTCCGGTCCTATTTGTCAAAAAGAAAGATGGTACACTGAGAATGTGTATCGATTACCGTGAACTTAACAACCTTACCATCAAAAACAAGTACCCACTACCTCGTATTGATGAATTATTTGACGCATTGCAAGGATCTATAGTGTATTCCAAAATGGATCTCTGTCAAGGGTACTACCAATTAAGAATCAGGGATCAAGACATCCCTAAGACGGCTTTTAACACTCGTTATGGTCATTACGAGTTTGTAGTAATGCCGTTTGGCCTGACAAATGCCCCAGCAGCGTTCATGGACATGATGCATCGAATATTTCAACCATTTCTTGATAAATTTGTTGTAATCTTTATTGACGATATTCTGGTCTACTCCAAAAGTCAGGAGGAACACGTGCATCACCTACGACTTGTCCTTCAGACCTTAAAGGAACACCAACTTTTTGCAAAATTCAGTAAGTGTGAATTTTGGTTAGATAAGGTAACTTTTCTCGGACACGTCATCTCGGAAAAAGGACTCGAAGTGGATCCAACTAAGATCGAAGCTATTACTCATTGGGGACAACTGAAAAATGTCACAGATGTGTGTAGTTTTCTTGGGTTGGCAGGATACTATCGAAGATTTATCAAGAGTTTTGCAAAGATTGCTGCACCGTTATCACAACTAACTCGTAAGGATCATCCGTTCTTATGGAATGAAGAATGCGAGAGAAGTTTCCAAAAGTTGAAAGAATTACTTACGCAAGCTCCAATACTTACGTTACCCGATGGAATAGAAGGATATGTAGTCTATACTGATGCATCCAAAGAGGGCCTTGGATGTGTACTAATGTAGAAGGGCAAAGTCATTGCTTATGCATCCCGGAAATTGAGGACTCGTGAGCTTAATTATCCCACACATGATCTAGAATTGGGCGCGATAGTATTTGCTTAAACCAAATGGAGACACTATCTCTACGGTGCAACTTTCGACATCTTTACTGACCATAAGAGCTTGAAATACTTGTTTACGCAGAAAGAGCTCAATATGAGACAGCGTAGATGGATGGAATCTCTAGAAGATTATGATTGTTCCATACTTTATCATCCAGGGAAGGCCAATGTAGTGGCAGATGCGTTAAGCCGAAAATCTGGTCTTGCTCATTTGGAGGTTAGACAGAGTAGCATTGTACCTAAGGAACAGTTACAGATTCAATCTCATGGTCACTTAGCATGATTAAAAATTGAACCGGAATTTTATGCGCGTATAAAGTCAAATCAAGATTCGGACCCTGACATCATAAGGATAAGAGCTTCAGAAAAGAAAAAAGCCGATTTCACTGCTAACTCTGCAGAAATACTGCTCTTTCGAGACGGTGTTTGTGTGCCTAATTCCATGAAGAAAGAAATCTTGGAAGAAGCTCACAAATCACAATTCACCAATCATCCGGGAGGGTCCGAGATGTATAAAGATTTGAAAGAACACTTCTGGTGGAATGGAATGAAACGAGATGTCGCCGATTTTGTAAAACAATGCCTTTCATGCCAGATGATAAAAGCAGAACATCAGAGACCAGCTGGACTGTTACAACCGTTACCCATACCAGAGTGGAAATGGGATCATATCACCATGGATTTTGTAATTGGACTTCCGACACTCCGAGGAGGTCATGATGGCATATGGGTAATAGTAGATCATTTCACCAAATCTGCACATTTTATACCTATCAGTCAAAAGTATGGTGTGGAAAAACTCGCAGAGCTTTATCTAAAAGAAATTATCCGGTTACACGGAATTCCTACTACTATCATTTCGGACCGAGACCCAAAATTTACATCCAGACTATGGAAGAAGCTGCAGGAATGTCTCGGGACAAAGCTAAATTTCAGCACGGCTGCACACCCCCAGACTGATGGTCAATCCGAACGTACCATTCAAATTTTGGAAGACATGCTTCGCGCATGTGTGCTAGATTCTGGATCAAATTGGGAGAAACATTTACCACTTGTGGAGTTCGCTTATAACAACAGTTATCAGGCTACAATTCAGATGGCTCCATACGAGGCACTATATGGGCGAAAATGTCGCTCTCCTCTCAACTGGGATGTGGAGGAATGGAGGAGTACCAAGGATGGAAAGAATCGAGCTATACCACCGGATGTTATACAAGAGGATATTGATAAAGTACAAATCATCAAACAAAGGATACAAACAGCACAAAGTTGACAAAAAAGTTATGCAGACAAAAGACGTAAGGATTTGGAATTTGAAGTAGGAGACTGGGTGTTTCTGAAGGTGTCACCAAGAAAGGGAATTAGGAGGGTCGGGAAGCAAGGTAAGTTGCAACCTCGATTCTTAGGACCTTTTGAAATAACGGCGTGATTCCTGTAGCTTACCGATTATTACTACCGGAGACTGTAACCGGAATTCATGATGTCTTCCAAGTATCCCAGCTCCGAAAATGCCACATGGAAGAAAACCAAGTGGTCGACTCAAACCAGATAGCAGTGGAAGCAGATTTGACATATGAGGAGCAACCGATTCAAATCCTTGATCAAAAAAATCAAAGAACTTCGTACCAGATCAATTCAATTAGTTAAAGTGCTCTGGAAGAACCAAGGTGTCGAAGAGGCTACTTGGGAAAAAGAAGAAGATATTAGACATCAGTATCCCGAACTTTTCCAGTAACAACAGAATCTGGGGACCATATTCGTTAAGGGGGGAGATTGTAACATCCTAAATAATATATATTTGTATCTTTAAAATAACCTCTAAAGATGTTAATAATAAAAATTATAATAATAATATAAATAATAAGAAAAGTAGTAATAATAACAATGATGATACTTTTAACCATGGTTACTTGTACACTCTAAACTCACACTTTAGCCAACCACAAGACACCACCCCTTGCATCATTTGTCTATAAATACACTCCTCATTCTCATTTCTAGGCACCATTTTCGTTTCCCAAACATCTAAAATTGCTTAGAGGATAGTGATTTTGAGTACAAAGCAAGCCAAAACTTAAAAAAATCCAGAATAAACCCAATCCTCTTCCAAAAAATTTAAAGAAAATTTCTGGAAATACTATTTCCAACCAGAAAACATTTAGTGCAGGAGGTGTGTCATAAATCAAAACCAGTGTCGCCCAGAAAATCAAAATCTTGAAGAACAACTACTGAAAAATCTGTCCAGAAAGTTATTGTGGGGTAGTATGTTCAAGCCCTTATTTATTATTGTTACATTTTGTTTTCGGTCTCAGTTTTAAGCTACAACTGTTTAAAAAGTGTTCTAGTTTACATGCATGTAGTCCGATTGCCCAAACCGTCGCCGGACGTACGATTTTCAGGCGAACAAATGTACATGCAGACCATTTTAGTAAAATCGGATTCTGAGCAGAATCGGATGGTCATTTCAAAATATTTTTGGAACAAAAGTTTTAGAACTCATCAGGACGAACCCACTTGTAAACTCCTGGCCGCGCGTGGTAGCCGGAACACGTCCACGCGCCGACACGGTGGCGCGTGAACCTCACGCGCCGGTCCGATTTCCGATTTTCCGGTTTGTGTAGTTTTCTGCACGTATTTTAGGTGCTTCTGGAAAGTTTCGTGATTTTCGATAAACGGTTATTATGAATTTTTAAAGCTTTTGAACAAAATAAGATTTAATGGGTTGTGAGCCAAAAATGATGTTTAAATGCTTAAATACCCCATACTAGCCCTAACCCATGAATATTGCTTAAATTGTAATTATACGAATTACTATTGGCTTGGACCTAGCAAACAAGAAAATATCATAAGTTATCAAGGTGAGGTGTACTACCGACTTCTTTCGATATAGCATCTTTTGGCATTCGGCCTGGAACTCATATTATATGTTTATTTATCACCATATTCTTCATATATGCTATCATCTTGTGCATGACCTCAGTTCATTGATCATATTGTTTATATGTCTTGTCATCGTATTTATTGTTATTATGCTCCTTGAATGACTGAATGACTGTTGGAGCCCTGGACAACAGACATATGTCTGGATATCGAGTCCACTGGACAACGCGGCCTCGGCCCGGAAAGTGAGTCCAATGAACAACGGATGACAGTCCGGGTTATGGTTCATCTGAACAACGCGCACCGTTTTACGGTCCGGAGAATGGTTCACCTTGGCTCATGAACGAATAAATGTTCACATCTTCTCTGAATATGAGGGGAAAAGTGCTACACCTAACTGTCGGGTGGGAGCCACCTCTTTAGCCCATAATATTCACCCTAATGTCCTAAATCGTCTTTATTCTTTGATAATTTCCTTGTTTGCAATAATATCTCTCTATTATATACCATGTCATATTGATACATTGCATCATTTGATAAGTACCCAAATAAGCCATTGTTATTTCCTCACTAAGTCCTTAAAGACTTAACCTCTGTTTTCTTTTTGTTATTTATCATGAGTTCCAGATACAGGAGAACCGGAGTCAGAACAGGAGGATAATTAGGCTTACCAAGATCGTCTTAGTATTTCCTCTTTAATTAAATATCATATCGTATCGTCGTAAGGAGCTTACATGAGATTGTAATAACTAGTTTATCTTGGATTGCATCTTGCTATTTATTTTGAACGCTTCCGCTAATGTAATATAATTAATCATTATGTGTGGTTCTTTATGAAAGTATCCCTACATATGTACTTGTCTGTATTTATGATAGTGTGTGGTATCAGATAAGGGATAAAATAGCATGTCCCGAGTCGCGTGCCACAGAGGTGGTATCAGAGCGACAGGTTCATATAAGTTCTAGGCATTAATAACACCTTAGTATTATTATTTTTATTTTTCTCCTTTTCATGAACTAATGAAATATCTCACATTTTGCTTGTTTCACTTGTTCACAGATGACTGCACCGTATCACCCTTCCCAAGTAGAGTATGAAATTGAGATAGCCAGGTTACAAGCCGAAGTGGTCGATTTAAGAAGAGAAGTAAGGACCCTTACTGAGAGGACTAGGGCTGGGGAATAGATGTTAGGTAGACTCATGTTTGAGAGAGACCGTCTAAGATTCTACCTGGTAGATATCCATGAGTTTTACGATAGCCGATTAAGGAGTCTATTGAGAGGGTTGCCTGAGACTCTGATTCAGCATACCATATCCTCGGGCCGGGACATGATAGATAGCGCGTTACAGGATACCCCACAATCTGAACCCGCTGCTATGTTTGAAGTTGGCGAACCTAGTGCCCCTGTATATCGCACCACCGTCCGTATGTCCGTTCCGCCAGTCAACACTGTTGAGATACTACCCAGCTGGGTTCAGATGCCTGATTCCATATTCCCTGAGTCAATGGACCCATTCGGCCCATTGTTCGATTCTCTCGATGACATGCTTATTGATACCACCGAGCTTACCCCGAGTATGATTTTGGGAGACCCACTCCCCAGCAGTGACATAGTTGCCCCAGTTATTACTGTAACCACTTCCACCGCCACACCACCACATACACTGAGGGAGGGAACCATACTAAGTGAAGAGACCGACCCATCAGAGCATACCCAATCGGAGTCGGAGGGGGAGTTTGCAATCATTACACCCCCAGGAGCTCGTTAGCATTGCCATATTATTATTAACGATTAGAATTTCCATTTTACTAAGAGCAAGTAGAATCATTAGCCTTAGTCGTCCTTTTGCTACATTGACGACCATTATTTTGATAGCATCATCATTCTTTTTGTCCTTTTGTGAAATGATGAATGCCTAACCTATTTAGATGACTGCCAAAAAAAAAAAAAAAGCTATTTTGTCCTTTTGTAAAAATTTTGCATATTAATGAAATATGCTATTTTATGCAAATCTAGTAGTATGTTATTTAAATTATTCCATAATTTGCATATCATGACTTATGTTAGGATGTCGTCACATGATAGCTCTCGGATGGGAAATCACGGTAATGAAAGGAATCTCCCTGAAGGAATACGTAACACACGAGGAAATGAAGAGCAAGAAGAACAACAACATCGGCAAGAACCACCAATCACAAATGCAATGGAATTTTTACAACAATTCATGCAATTTTGTCAACAGAATGCTCAACGAAATGTTACAAGGAATGAAGAACCTTTAGATCGAGCACTGGAACGATTTTTGAAGTTTCATCCACCTAAATTCCATGGAACCCCGAATGCTCATCATGCGGAGGAATGGTTGCTCAAAATTGAGAGAATTTTCACTGTTCTCAATTATTCAGACGATCAAAAGGTCAGCTTTGCTGTTTATCAGTTTGAAGACGCGGCCCACCATTGGTGGAGGGTCATAGATCACCAATGGAAGAGAAATCAAACCCCAAGTACGTGGGCAAATTTTGTAAGCATTCGAGGAAAAATATGTTACACAAGTGATATTGAATACCCGTGAGCGGGAATTCATGGATTTGGTTCAAGGAAGCCGTACGGTAGCGGAGTACGAGGCAGAATTTCATCGACTAATTCATTATGCTCCACATTATATGGATGATGAACTTAAGAAAAACTAAAAAGTTCAAGGAAGCCGTACGGTAGCGGAGTACGAGGCAGAATTTATCATGAGTTCCAGTTACAGGAGAACCGGAGTCAGAACAGGAGGAAAATTAGGCTTACCAAGATCGTCTTAGTATTTCCTCTTTAATTAAATATCCTATCGTCGTAAGGAGCTTACATGAGATTGTAATAACTAGTTTATCTTGGATTGCATCTTGCTATTTATTTTTAACGCTTCCGCTAATGTAATATAATTAATCATTATGTGTGGTTCTTTATGAAAGTATCCCTACATATGTACTTGTCTGTATTTATGATAGTGTGTGGTATCAGATAAGGGATAAAATAGCATGTCCCGAGTCGGGTGCCACATGTATATTGATAACATTCTTTTAGCGTCAAAAAACATGAAAGAACATCTTAACATTTGGAAATCTTTTCAGATGTATGTTACAATGAAGGATTAGTGCTTTCCGAAAAGAAAATAGTGATTGCTACAAGACAAATCGAGCTCCTTAGAGTCGATATCGACAAATCTGGAATTATCCTGCAGAATCAAATTGTAGAAAAAGTACAAGGATATCCGGATGACCTCAAGGATCTAAAGCAAAGTCGGAGTTTTTTAGGAGTTGTTAATTTTGCTGGAATGTTCATCAACAATCTAGCAAACCACAGGAAGGTGTTCAGTCCACTACTCAAGAAAGATGTTAAGTTTGAGTGGAATGAAGATCACAGACAAGCTGTCAAACAGCTTAAAGAGGTGTGCAAGGAACTACCAAAGCTTGCAATTCCGAACGACGAAGATGAATTGGTATTATACACAGATGCCAGTGATCATTGGTGGGCTGCAGTTCTCATGAAAATCACACCAGAAGGAGATGTGCCATGCAGATATTGCAGTGGGCTATTTGACAACAGCGAAGTTATCAGATGGCACATCAACGAGAAGGAGTTCTTTGCTGTTCGAAAGGCTTTTAAGAAATGGCCACTTTTCCTACTAGCAAAGAAATTTATCTTGAAAATAGATATTACGAGTGTCAATGCCTTTTTAAAAAATAAAATTGAATCAAAACTAGAAAAGGCTAGACTTTTAAGATGGCAAGCTGAATGTCAATATTATGATTATTATATTGTCATTGTAAAATCTGATAAAAATATTCTTGCTGATTTTTTGACAAGAGATGGAAGCGAATGAAGCTAATTCCATCATAACGAGATCAAAGCACCTCCGAGAAAATCTGGAGGAGCTAGACAAGAAGATCAACGGCCTGGTGATCAATTCTCAGGTTGCGGGTCTAGTACAGGAACTGGATCTCACGAAGGTCCAACAGGCTATGAAGGCTATCATGCAGGCTCACACCTGTTTATGGGATAGTCTTTGTATTCCCCTCCGACGGGATCTTCACCGGTGAAGCTAAAGTCGTGTTTCAGAGAGCCGGGCTCATCAACCGGTGTGGAGGATCCAAGTACCGCCACTAAAAGTCCTAGTATTGATCCTTTCGGGGAAGATACAGAAGGAAAAATTGATTCCCAGTTATCTAGGATATCTGAAGAATCAAGCCAACCCAGCACCTCAGGGGTTAAAGAGGGAGAGATTAATCTTAGGCCATCGGTGGGCAAATCTAAGGTTAATACTAACGAGAATACAGTTTCCCCAACTCCCCCTTTGTAGGAATATCAAAGAACATTGGAAACTTTGTACAAGAGTGGGTATAATTCCTGAAAAAAATTACAGCAGACTAGTTAGAAAAATACCCGAGAATATGAATGCATCCTGGTGTCAAACCAGAAAGTGTTCGTGAGTGGTTTGATTTTGGTTGCCTAGCCTCAGTCTTTACCACAGCACCAAGTTTTTTGGAAATCATAAAATTACCGGACTGGGTCTATGAAGGAGTGTATGACTCATGGCAGAATAATCATACACTTGGACGAGGAGATGTTCTGGAGATGAAATTCATAACTACAGCCCCAGAAATCACAGGAAAATGCCTTCACCCTAGTTTTCAATTTGTAAAACTACAAAGGCCTAACTGGAAGGCGATGGATCAAATAAAACCACCGCCTGAAGGAACAACACTAGTTTCCCCGCTCACAGAAGATGACATTACGACCAGAAGAGCTTGAGGATTATGGGTCTGTCTTACTGAGATGGACAAAGTCAAGTATCCGTTCAAAATTTTCCGAAAAACAGCGAACGGATCATTCATTGTTAACTTCATGACAAGCCATAATACAAAATTTGCTAAGGACATCTTTGAAAAGAGAGGCAAATATTATGGGACAACAAGATTCCGGCAACAAAAGAAACTAGCCGGAAGTTCTGCAGCATGGCTCATGCGGGAAGATGGCAGGACTACATCTGTCCGAGCAGCCCAGAGCAGAAAGAGCCACTGTTCGGGAAGGATTCCCTCTCAAAAGGGATCAGAAGAAAGATGACAAAGCAGGACCGGGCAAACGTGAAAGATTCCCACACGGACTGCAAAAACAAATTTTCTAGGGACCACGGGGAGACAAGAGTCTTGTGACTCTGACGAGGACCACTACCATTATAAAAAGAAAACAAAATGGTAGGACAGCCTCTTCGGCCGAAAGTCGAAGGGACCACAAGATACCAAACAAGAGAGAAGACGCATATAATGACGTCTGATGATAAACAAGATTTAAAGTCCAGATTTCACATCCACCTCCAGACTTCTATAAATACCAAGGCATTCAGGAAGCTAAGGACATCGATAATTCTCCATAGTTTTCTGAAAATAAATATTGTAGTCTCCAAGCTTCGTAATCTTCAGCTTTCTTAGCTTGGTAATATTTCTTTTCTTTCTTTCATTTCATTAGTGTCTGTAATATTGTTCTGTTTGTTTTTAGTTTATGTGTTCTTGAGTCAAGCCCCATCTATATGAGAGGCTAAACAAGCTCGTCTCCTCCAAAAAAGGAGATGTTTCAATGTAAGAAATGTAAGTATTCCAGAATAAAACTATTGCCCAGCTATCTCCCATATTTATTTAAATCTTTTTTATACCTTACGCCCTAAGGTAGGAAAAGAATTAGGGATGTGCTATGCTGTTTCTGAAGGAGTCGGATAACTGAAAGACGGGTCACCCGTGAGCTGAGGTTGAATGGTGAGGAGCCATTCGTAAAACAGTCTGAAGACAGTAAGTTTTTGACTGGTGGCGTTGCGACCCACCTCACCTGGTGCCGTTATGGTCAAAATGGTATATTTTCAGTTTGCTAAAATTTTATTGTAATACTGAAGCATGTTGGGCCTTTTATTTATTTTTAACATGATCTTCAAATCGGGTTTTGCATTCTAATTAGACGAACGTTATATAAACTGTGAGTCCTTTGCAAAAGTATGCTCTTGGGATTCATCCCGAGATGACAGAAACTGAAGGATCTCATGTTCATATGATGCTACTGTTTGGTAAATATTAGGATGAAAATGATGGTGAATAGTATATAAAGGCATACTTTGTTCTTTAAACATTTTCTAGGGGGTAAAAATGCAATTTTATTAAAGATTGGTTGGACCGCATTGACCACGTGGACCACATGGGGTTATTATTGTCATTTCAACCTAGAATGGACCTAAATCAACTAATGTTTTTTCACTGGACTAGGATAGATTATGTTTCATGAAAGTGTACCGGCCCGTAATTTTCCCATTTTTTACCAATAAATAAGAGTCTTACAAATTTGGGCTTTTCACGGTATAATTAGTGATGCAAATGAACAGAATCGAGCCGAATATGAAGAAAATTTAATGTTCGAATTCGGCTCAAAATAGATATATTCGAGCCCTAATTCGATTTTTGAACTTCGAATAGTTTAAAAAATTATGCTCGATTTCGGCTCGAAAACGAACATGTTCGCGAGCTATTCGAACTACTGCACAAAAATAAATACCTGAAATGTCAAATATATTTATTTAATATATAATTATATTATATTGATAAAATATTAAAGTTAGCCAGACTTGACTCTTTTAGAAAATTACGAAGCGGCTCACGCTTTATCGAACAAAGTAATTTGGGTTCGATTCGCCTTGAAAAAAGTTTGAACATGTTCGACTTCGGCTTGAATTCGAGAATTTCTAATACGAGTCAAATATTTTTTGAGCCAGCTCGAAAAATTCGTAAACTTGATCGATTCATTTACACCCCCTAAGTATAGCCATGTATGATATCTACAAAAGTGGATGCTATTTTAACACACTTATTGCTATTTTGTCGTGCATTCTCTAAATTCATTTATAATACCTTTGGATTGAGAGATTTGAAGCCATAGATTTCAAATCCTTTATTTTAAATGTATTTGGTTGTTTGGATGAAATTATATCGAGTGTATTTCAAATCTACACCTTTTTAATTTATATAAATGTATTGATAATTATGATATATACATCTAAGATATGTATCATTTCAAATCCAAGATTAAGTCGATTCTCAAATCAAATATGTCAGTTCAAATGAAATTCATCTCCCTTAAAACTCCTCTCTGCTCTCAATTCTATCTTCTCCTCCCTATAATTCTAGAGGTTTAGCACCCTCGAAGTTGCTACATCTAACATTGGTGCTCTCATCAATCGTTCTCTTCTCGTATTGATCGTTCTGAGTTCTCGTTCTTCGTTGTTCATTCAATTCCTTCGGCGATTAATTACGGCATTCCACAGCAGAAACTTGGGTGAAGATCGATCAATTCTGTAATTCTTTTTTTTGCGGAATTCATATCGACAGCCAGAAAATTGAATTCGGATTGTTGAGCATTCTCGTTGTTTAATCGCTCGCATGATTCGGTCGTTGCATAAGGTTTCATTTCAGGAATTTGATACCGACACATTTTCTGTCTGATTAAAGCATTCTAAAATCAAAATTTGAGTTGTGCGATTGATTTTGGCAGCACAGTTTTGGAGTATTCTCTCGCATCCTTCTTCTTTGTTTCCTTTCGGTTCTGAATCTTGTGAGCTTGTGAATCTTCTATGCGATCAAGCTTTAAGTTGAGCCACATTCAACTCTTTCGTAGTATTTATTTATTGTTATTTTTTTAAATATGAGTCGGTTAAATAAATTTGAGCTTGAGCTTCAATTAAAAAATATACTAAATTCACCTTGTTCTAAAATAAAACGATACTTTTACTTTTAAGCATTTTATGTTGTTACTGTTTATTTAAATCAAAATATTGAATCAGTTTAAATCATTATAATAATAAGAGAAATTATACTGTAAACAAACATCAAGCAATCAAACTACAAAAACATTAGACTTACAACAGTAGTTATAAACTGAAGACTTAATCAACAATAATTTGGAAACAATTCTGGCCCCCTGGACAAGTGAGTTCCAAGGTACAACGTCCAATCATCTCTGTTCGGATTGAAGCAAAACTCCGAGCAGACTACCTCAAACCCAATAATTACGGAGAGATTTTAATACTTTTAATGTGCGACTTTTCGTCCTCCATTACGGTGCACGTTAGCATATTTTTTACAAGCGAAAATCGCACCTCTACGACGCTTGTCAGTTCACCATCGTCTTTCAAGCTTCTTATTGTGCCTGTTGCTTACCTCCTACGCTCTATTTTCTGCTCTTTTCTCGGCCATGGCGTTTTTTCTCTCGGCGCTCGTTCCATCGAAGAGCTCGGTGTCCTTTCTGTAATATCTTTGTCCCATATTGGTTGTGGATAAAAATTTATAAAGGCTTACAATGGACTATTATAGCAACTTGGATTAACCATTTTCGTAAAGCTAGGATAGATAAGAAGTAGTTGCTATAGGAGCCCATTGTGCAGTCGCACTTGCGTGGTCCCGGGCCAGGGGCGTGACAGAATGGTATCAGAGCCGATCACCGGCAGAAAACACCGGGAGATAAGTGCTATGCTGGGCAAAGTGCTATGTGCCTGTGAGCCACCTATGAGCCTAAATCGGCAAAGTGCTACACGATGGGGGCCACCTCTTGAACCTGAGGGGCAAAGTGTCACGTGCGTGGAGGCCACCTCTAGATTCCTGGTGCCGATGGATCGATGAGTTAGGTCGCGACGAGGACGTCGCATTCTAAAGGAAGAGTGATTGTAATACTCTTGTCCCACATTGGTTGTGGATGAAAATTAAAGTGGTTTATAAAGGCATACAAGGGGTCTGGGCCCGAGGCAGACCATCACAACCCGCCCAAACGGGTCGGCCATTATGTTCAATTGCTTGAACACAAGGCTTCACTCAATTCAAAAATTAGTTATCAATTTGAAATTCTGTTTAGCGAAAACGTTCCAATTCATAACGAACTAAAATGTATTGAATTAATAAATTTTGACTTTGACTTCTAAAAAAAATGGGCAGAGCCTTCCCTTAATAATACCATGTGATCAAAATAAAAACTCAAATCCAACCAACAATTAATATCAACTTATACTCAACCATTAAATCAGCAATAATCCCCAAAACAGATTAAAAACTAAAATCCTCAAACACCAGCTAAAAACGGAATAATAACGTATCAAAGTACTCAAAACAATTAGAATTCCATTCTCATAATAATTGAACTTCAATATCCTTCTAAATACGCTCCTCGTCCCTCTCATCTATGTCCTCGACACTCTCTGTAATATGTCACATTACAGGTAAAGATGGGTTGCAGCATTTATAGTAAACAAAGTAATATATTTGGCAAAATCAGTAAAATCATCATTTTTCCAGAATGTGACGAAAAATAATAGATTTTTATATCAAAATAACTTTCACATATATAGGTTAATTTGAGCAGTTAACATAGCTAACTTTCACAAAGCAGAATCATAACAAAATAACACCTGTCTGCGGGTTCTCAAACCTCTGACCATGTTATCTTTCCGCCGCGTTTGGCGCCTTTCTTCGGAATCCTCAGGTTCAAAGGCTTCCTTCTGATCTTTGTTGGAGATGACCAAGCATCTTATTGCTTGCGCATGCATTTTAGCAAGCCATATCTTCTTTTGGCTTTATTACTATATATTTTTCTCGTTCCTTGCTTGTTAATAGCTATGCTCTTTTGTACTTTCCTTGTATCACAACATCTGGCGGATGTGTTGCCCTGGTTGTGTATGGTAACTGTTTGGCTAGTGTTCCTTTTTGATATGCTGGATCATCTTTTGTTTGTCGGTGTTTTTTTTAGGCTATTACTATGGGTGCTTTTGGGGGGATATTACTTGGATTGTGGGGTTGTGGTTCTTTTGTATTATTTCACTGCTGAGGTACAACTGGGTTTTCTCTAATGTGCTATTGGATTTTGTGCGCCCTATAGTGCGGGATTTTGATCACTAGTTATTTCTGTGCGCTTCGGATATGACGACCTGCTCCATTGTCGGTTTTATTTCAGTTTTTGTCGTTCATTTATCCTTTAATTTTCCTTAATTGTTATTGGAAGGCCGTTCGTGCAATACTAGTAGTTGTTCCTATCCTGGACTATTTGGTTTGAGGGGATCTGGGTGGCTTATGGTGGTTCCTACTCGATTCAGCCTTCAGTATTGTGATACACACAGCTTTCACTCCTTTCTTGATCCTTATTATATGCCTTGGTATAACTTTCAGTTGGATAATCCCAATGTTTTGGCACAAAGTATGATTGTCATCCTATTAGTGGTTTTCTCTTGTTATTTGGACTTTAGCCTAAACTTCTATGTAATTCTCAAGTAATTAATATAATGTTTATTTCTGCTAAAAAAATACTTTTAATGTAAAGTTCGTATTTATACGAAATTTAACCACAAATAATTTTATTTTCTTTTTCTTTTTTTCAAATCCAACCATAATTTATGTATTTTTTTCAAATTCAACCATAATTTTATTAACTACAATAATGGAATGCCAAATCATCAACGCATTATATAACATTTAACAAAGTCACATCACAAATTCGATCAAATAGTATTTATGGGGTTCGTGCTTGTTCTTCGTCACTCTGTTTGGACTCTATAATCTTTCAACATATGTTTTTTACGGTTAAATTGATGCTACTCTCAAGAGTAGTATTCTTAAAAGTGTATCAACCATAAAATTGTGAATATTCACATCCAATAGTGTTGTGTATCTTTAAAGGCACAACCCTTAATAATAGACGGTCGTGTTAGTAAAATTCGACGGCATATCAACGTTTCGACCAACAAAAAAAAAAAAAAAACCATGTTATTGTACACCTAAATTTGATTAATTAAATAAATAAAGTCAAATTTAGATCTACTCAAAAGACAAATTCTCTTATTTTTCTCGTACGGTATTTTAAAAATCTAAAATATATCATACACCTAATTATTATCATTTAATAACATTTATCAAATAATAATTTAAAAATATCTTATCAACAACTAATAATAAAAAATTCTTATCTTCCTTCCAATATCATTTATCTTGGCTTTTAAAATAACATCATCAACCACTTTGGCTAATTTTTATGTTTCATGGCTTATATATAAATTGATTTTTTTTAAAAAATGAAAAAAACCCAATAGATCGAATTTTATTATCAAAATCAAACAAACTGAACCGATAAAAAACCGGTTTTTATGTTTGATCGGTTCGACCAGTTGTACCATTCGTTCAACCGATGATGGCGTCAACATTATATAATATCTATTTTAATTTTTGTAAAACATATATACCAAAAGTTTGATATAGTTTAAAGTTGTTCACAATAAAAATAATACCATTACACTAATATAACATGTTAAACTTAAAAAATCAGATCAAACCAAATGTTCAACATAAAAAATAATAATAAAACATCTCAAAAAATAACAAACAATACCAAAAAAGAACAATGTCCCAAAATTATAAGAAAGAAGTTGAAAATTATGAAATTGTCATATCTTTTTTAATTTAGGAGAAACTAAACATGTTTATAAATAATATACAAGACACTTTTATAGAATTATATGGATTTTTTGATAAAGACATACATAAAATATTATTTTGTAATTATTTCAATAACAATAAATTATATATAATATTTTTTTTTCTAAAAATTGAATTTATAATTTTAACAAAAAATAAAAAAATTAAAATTTTAAAAATATAACAAAATGAAGGAACCGAACGGTTTACTGGTTGAACCGATTTTTATCGGTTTAATTCAATTACAAGGTTAATCGTTCGAGACCAAACACCAATCGATTCAATCAGATTTTCAAAACACCGGTTCTAAGTTGATAACCGAAGATTTGGCTACAAAACTGGAAGAAATGTGAAAGAAGAAGACTGAGAGTACCACTGTATTCGATACACACTGCCAGCATTAACTTTCGTCCTTTTCTTTCACAAATTATTATTATTGTTATTATTCGAAGTCAGAGTTAATGTGAACTTATCCACAGTATTATCACTAATAGATACAATATTTTATATGATTTATAAATATATATTATATCTTTTATGATTTGTAAAATATAATTTATCACCCTCATAATTTTCAGAAATTTTTGGTTTGTCGTGACGAAAGTACCATCATATTAGGGTGGAGTTTTGCACATACTCACAAATCATAGAAAGTCTTATTGCCTATTTTCAAACCACATGGAGATAAGTTACACGTGATCGAAATCATATGGGTAAGTTATATCTGACCGAAACCACGTGAGGTAAATTGCCACAGGGTAAAATTCTATCAAATTGACTTTCTAATATTATGCATAAATTAGCTCATATATTATTCTTTAGGTTCATATTACATCCCTATATTTTATTTAGATGTCTTTACTTCGTCAAATATATAATTGATATTTTAACCAGAAATGTCAAAATTCAGATATATATATATGCCACACAAATGATATGTGAAATGAGTGTTTTCCAATTTTTTATAAACCATAATTTTTTTATATAGCATACGAGAATAATCTATCTATTTTTTTAATTTACAGGTAGTGTACATTTGAAAAAACCATATGTTATTCCGTGCCAAAAACCCGAGATGGAGAGAGGCAACGCGCAAAACGAGAGCACCACCTTATCTTCCCTGCAACAACTCATTTAACACGACCCAACAAATTTTCCCACTCAAAAAAGCTAAGCTCAGATTTGCAGACACCAGAGCTGAAGAAAAAGAAATGGAAATTCTCAAATACAGTAGTTGAATTAGTGGATCTATTTCCTTTTTTCGATTTCCTCGACCCTTTCCCAATTTGGAAGAGATAATAAGAAGCAAGTGTTTAGATATTTGTGAGCATAGATTTCCATATATAATTATATACAGCTTGAACGGACACAGAACGTCGGTAATTTTATTGGGTTTTTTGTATTGAAAGGGAACTGATGATGAACTTTGAGTGAAAGCTGTTGTTTGCGCTGAAATTGGGATTATTTGGAATATCTGTCTCCAGATTGAATAGGGTCTTTGCATAATTTGAGCAAATGAATTGAGAGAGAGATTATGAATCACCGCGTTCCGGATTTTCAAGATGTGGATAATGAATTTTCGATTCCTACATCTTCTGGTTTATCCAATTCCAAACCCAGAAAGGCTGCAATGTAAGAGCTGTTTTTTTTGTTTTGTTTTTCCAACTCCCACATTTGTTATTATAAACATAACTTTTCAATTTATTATTTTCATAATATTCCTCCTTTATTATTCAATGTCACGGTACGAGCGGTGCTTTACAGTTTGATTACATACTTTTGGATTAGTTGCAGAGGTGAAGAGGAGGTAATGGAGCTGCTATGGCAGAATGGGCAAGTTGTGGCGCAGACCCAGAAATCATCGAAGAAAGCTCCGATAGGAGACGGCTGCGAGGCCGTGAATAAGGCGGAGCAAAGAGAGATCCGACCCGGCGGCCATGACGAGCCGACGCGGCATCATTTGTTTATGCAGGAAGATGAAATGGCTTCTTGACTTCAGTACCCACTCGATGTTTCTTCCTTCGACCGCGATTTGTACGCTGACTTTCTCTACTCCGCTCCTCCGCCGTCAACACCTATCACCACCATCGCTCCGCCTCGGCTGGTGGTCGATACTCGTCCACTTCCGCCACCGAGGTCGCCGTTTCAGTCTTCCCCACGCTTAAACTTCCTACATATCTCACGGAGACCGACGCGGTTAAGGAAAGAATCGGGGCAGCCTGTGGTGATGGCGAGCGCGCGGGCGTCAACTGCGGTGGAATCGAATGAGACTCCAGTTGTGGGGCGGGGGCGGGTGGCTACGGTCTCTCACACTGTGGAAGATTCTAAGGCGAATGTTCCCGGCGGTAACTTAGGGAGTGGCCCTGTGGTGGATGCCGGAGAATTGGCTGCGGGTCCCGCTGAGTTCACCGTTACGTCCTCCCCTAGCTGCTCCGGAGAAAGTTTCAGTGCCGTCGGGGATCGTGGCCCTCTGTCTCAGAAGCTGACGCCGGAGACGGTGGCGGAAGACCGGAAGCGGAAAGGAAGAGAAGCGGGATACATGGAGCGCCCGAAGGAGGTTAGCAATATTAAACTTCTCAGTATTAATTTAGTAGTAATTTTTCTATTGAATTTCTCTTCAAATTTTGTTTAGAAATATATTCAAAGCGGGATAAATTTTAAAATAATTTACAGATCACAGAGTTTAAATATAATTGTGAAATATTGATACATCATCTATATATTATATATACTAGCGATTTTTGGCACGCAATACATGCAAATATAATTTTATGTAAATTTTTTTAAAATTTTTATATAGTATAAAATTACATTATAAATATGTAATTTCAAATATTATGTAATATGATAAATATTATAATTGAAAATATTATTAAGGACATTATAAATATTTTAAGAATATAGTATATTAGGATAAATTGAAATTTTTAAAAGCCTCAGGGATATTTCAGTCATTTGCATGTTGACATATTATTTGTGATTAATAAAAGATTTAAGGGCATTTTGATAATTACATGGTCATATCAAGAGGCCAACTAATTTCTCTAGCATGCTCCTTTATTATAATATAATAATATATAGTAATAAATATAAATAATTTATATAAATTTTAATAAGGACAAATATAATATTTATAAATACTGTGATTGTTGATATTTAGTGCTAATTGTACTTACCTATGATAATTCCAAGTTGCATACAATGTTTTTGGTACAAGAGATTTGGGGAATTTGTAATTATAAATTTCATTTGGAGTGTCTGAAAAAATGATATTTCAAAATGTAATTGGTATTTAATGGATTTAGTTTAACTAAATAAAATTCTTATAAAATTAAAAGGATTTCGTGAGATTTGAGTTATGGAAAAGATAAAGAATTATTTTTAATATTAAATTTGTATAAATTATTCATAAATTTTTAGTTTATTTCTTTAATTTAACAATACATCTTAATAATTTATATTATCAATTCACATTAATAACATATTTTGAGAAAATTAATAAAAATTTATTTTTAAAAACTCTATAAATTATTTATTCTTCTTGAAACCTTCATTTATCTTTAAAAATAAAAATCTAGTTTATCATAAATACATATCCATGAAGCTCACAGACGAACATTAAATAAATGAATGCATATCTATTTGCACAAATCACATTATCACATACCAATACTGGAATCACGTTACTGGGAATATTATCACTCAATGGTCGAACTCACTTTCAGAACCAATGTCGTACCTGTTTTACATGTTTCAACAGAAACATCCCCCACATAGGCTGATCATACTATGATACAATAATCATGTTCATATCACTACATAAAATCATAATGTAACAAGTAAGATTATTGAAAATCTATAAAATATATATATATATATATATATATACTCCCTGTACAATTTCGAACCAATATAGCTTTCACGAACGGTTCCGGTTTCAATCTTATACACTTTCATAAACATCAAGTTCAGTATCGTTATTCAAAACATTATACTCATCAATGCAATAAATTCAATCCAATCACAATTCATCATTTATGCTCAATCATAACGAATCTCATATTGAAGGCAACTCTGCTTATCGGTTAATCTCATTCTCAACCATTTCTCATATCGATCATGCCAAAGCATCAACGACAAACTCGTAGACCCGGATCAGGTACATTTAAGTGTCCACCATACCACATATACCAAACTCAATACACATATATATTTTGCTTATATTCAATCATCACATTCAACAATGCATGAATACATGAAAATGTAATTACTTCATAGTATACCTGCTCGTACGTCGCTAGATACCTTAAAGTCTGTGTTCTTACCGTCAAGTCACCCTCCTCGTTGTCCGAGAGCTCAAGAAGGCTCTACATAAACTCAAAAGTTTAAGGGTTAACTCATAACCAATACTTGATGCACATAATCTCACATTAAGTCACAAAGTCATGCCCATAATATCACATAATCCAACCTCCCAACAACAAAACTCAATTTAGACAACTAGCATGTTTCAAACACCCAAACCAACATCGAAATGATTCAATTAACAAGATATGAAAGAAAGAATCCATGTTTATAAGAGATTCTACGATTTCAATCAAATTTCCTTAATCCCAACATAAAAGTCCTTTATTTATTTAAATTCAATTTTAAACAAAGAAAAGATGCATTTACTTCCACAAATATGGTTCATGCTTATCAAGATACTTCAAATTCCCAAAGGAAGTGGCTAAGCATCAAATCACATCAATACATAACATATTTCCTTTTAAGAAATGCATACAATTCAAAATGGACAACAAGATGCTATCTTATACAAATTCAAGGCCATTTCATAAGCATGAATTTAGTCTTCATTTTTTATACAACAATAATACTAGGCCAAGGTATAAATCAACAATTCACTTCTAACAATTAACCACTCAACAAAGTGAGTTATAAATAACTTCCAACAATCAATAATCTCATGCTATCCAATTTCCAATTGTAATGTTCATACTCACATTATAGGCACATAACCGCCTTAACCCGTTATACCAAATCAAGTCAACATTCTTCATTAACAATACTTCATCTAACCACAAACCACTCAGATATATATATATATATGTATATGTATACATGACACATATACACTTCAATACATGTTGGAACTTACACATTAACTTGCATAAACATCTCCTACACACACTGATACAAGCTGGATACACACACATGCAGAAACACACACTAATGCACACACAGTTACACACACAGAGCAGCATACACACACACACACACTTAGCAGAATACACACACGCTGCAGAATACATTTCCCCCTAAAATCGCACCAAAAGCCTCCAAAATTCCATGAAAATCGAACCAAACTTCATGTATACCAAGGGAGGAACAATTTGAGTATGAGGAAGGATACCTTGTCCAAAAGCGAGCAAAAACCGTGCTTGAAAGAGGAAGAAATCGATCCGAGTTGCTAAGCATGAGGGATGCACATAGTGAGGAGGAGGGGGAAGAAATCGTTTGGTTTAGTGCGTGTAGGATGAGTTAGTGTGTAAGTTTCCCAACCCTGCTTGAAAGAGGAAGAAATCGATTCGGGTCCGACTACAATTCCCAAAATTTGATTCCGAAATTAATTCAAGTTTACCCCAATTAATTTAAATAATTCAATGTAGATAATTTCGGACATCATTCTTGAATTTAATTTACGCTATAAACAACATAACATTCCCAAGAATTTAAGAATCTCATTGAATTTAATTAACATTATAAATTCATCCCTTGGTTATTTATCCCAACTCTTGTCCAAACTCTTATAACCACAAATTAAATCCTGAAATATTGTCTGGTTACCATAATTAAATCCAATAAACAAGTATTACTTATTCGGAGTATCACAGATACTCATGAAAATCACTTGGTCAAATTTTTAGGACACCGACACCCCTTGGACATGTGTCTGACACGCCACATGGCGTGTCCTTAATTTAAAAATAAAAATTAATTCTGACACCCGTATCGGATATTATCGAGAGGCGTGTCGGACACTCCTGATGGACGTGTCCGACTAGAAATGATATTTTTAGGGGTTAATTGTTCAATTTAAAAAGTTTTTGACTAAAATAAAATTTGGATGTGTTTGTTAAACTTTATGGTAATTGAAGTAATATACATTTGGTGCTGGTATCAGTGATATTAATGATTTTAGTGACATTAATTTATTTATGCGCTTATTGAATTTAGTAAGAATATATTTGATGTTATATTTTATTTGGATGCACTTGCTAAACTTTATGTTAATTGAATAAGTATACATTTAATATTAGTATATGTGATATTATGATGATTCAAGTGACATGCATTTATTTATACGTTTCTTGAATTTGGTAAGAATATTTTTGTTGTTTTTATATGGTTTTAGAATTTAAAAAATGTGAATTTTAATATTTTATAATATAGTATATGTATAAATCAATAAAAATATAAAAGTATACATGTGTGTCCCAGCATCATCCTATAAATTTTAAAAAACTACGTAGCCGTGTTCGTGTCATTGTATTAGTGTCCATGTATCATAAAATATAACCATTTGAAAGCTCGTGGACTCCCACTATCTACTCGACCCTGTATTGCTAATTGTCAGGCAAAGCTAACATGTTTTTAACTATTTATTAAATTGATAGATGAAAAGATATTATATTGTTGCTTCTGCATTACGGGGCAGCTAAAAAATTAGTGTTTCTAAACCCACGAATGGTCATGATGGTATGCGAGAGATTCTTGTATAAATCGGTTGTAGAACCCGATATCCTGATAGACCCCGATCCATATACTAATATACAAAAAAATATTTAACTATGTTTAAATATCATGGTTGAGGGGTAGGCCATAAACGTCTATACTGTAAAATCGACTCTCAACGAAATGGAAAAAAAAACATATATGGCATAATCGTAACCACAGAATACGACTCTAATCGAAATGCATATATTTAACTCGTATACTAGGGGAATTGTGAGATTTGCATCAGAGAGGTACTATAATTCCATGTCCATGCAAGAAATTCTCATGGTAGTCAACCGCCATACTACGACATGTGGTACAATAGTATCTTGCCACGTTGACAGGCTGTGTGCCACAAGTTTTCCTGTAGCAGGAGGAAGAATAAAAACAGCAAAATTATAATATAAATTTGAAAAAGAAGAAAGAGGGGCTAGACCCATGTTTTTTTGTGCAGGATCACGGGCACTGTACCATTAACCTTTGGAGTCGAACTAAAATCAAGAACCAACTGTGGAAATATAATTGGTAAAGTTGGCGTATTGTATTATAAATATTGGTTGGGGCAAATTTATTTAATAATAAAAACCGAAGGAGCAATATTGTAATGATCCAAATTTTTATATAATACAATTATAGACTGATACGGACCGGATATAACCCATCCCCTCGTCTCTTCCGTAATTTCAGATGTTTTTTGGAAATCCTAGACGTCAATTTGCGATGTTGCATCTTGATTCATCCACAAATATTTTAGGATCAGTTTCCAACAATTCCCCAACCTTAAATCGGTACAAGTCTCATCCCTTGATTCATCCACAAATATCTTGATAAATTTTTCAGCCCTCTAAATTATAGTTTTATTTTAGATTTTCTGAAAGCGTAGAGATCTTAGACTAAGTTTTGGATATTTTAGATAAAATGATATCATCATATCATCTCATTATTGAGTATCCATTTGTTTCATTGCAGCATGATTATCATATGATTATATGTCCATTATTTGTTTGTTATCTGTCCATTTATTTCCGTTGTAATTATGTTTTGTGAAAATTAAGCTATGTTAACTTTCCAGACTAGCCTATGTATGCAAATTTATTATTCTTTGTCACGTTATAAAGAAATAGTTTTACTGCTTTGACAAAAAATTAATTGTGCTTACTACCTGTAATATGACAGATAGTACCGGTGATATAGGTGGGAGGAACGGGGTGAGTAATTGAAAGAATAATCATCAAATTGAGAATGAGAGCATTTTGATACAGTTAAATTATGTTTTTAGTTGGATTTTGGGATTTGTGATTTCATTTATGTTATTGAGATAATTGTTGACATTTACATTTTACTTTAGAAACAATGCCCTTTTTTTCTTAGAAAAAGTTAAAAGTAAATTGTTAACTCATAATATGTTCTCCCTTTCTAATTAGAACAGTTCCACTACATATTTCAAATTGCTAATTATATTTTGATTTGGGGTAAGAGTGAAAGCATTGTGTTTAAGCAATTGAACACGACGTGCGACCCATTGGGGAAGTTTGGGAGAAAAAGTTTATTTATTATGTACACTTATAGTTAGGTTAATTCAGTTAAATTATTTCGGTTGTTTCGGTAGAACAGGAATAGGTTGTATGGAAAAGGGACACCTTTGGATAGTTCTAAACAATGTCTAGTTTTAAATTGATTTATGTAAGTTAGTCCAACTTTGAAAGAGCATAAAGAAGCATAAGTGTCAAGACTGATGTAATGCTTGTTACTGCTAATGATCATCTCATTTTTTACTCTGTTTTGTGTTGTAGGATACTGAGTTCGAAGCTACAGAAGCCAAACCACAGGCTCGCTGTTCGACATCAAGAAAAAAGTCTCGTGCTGCCGAAGTTCACAATCAGTCTGAAAGGGTTTGTGTGGATTAAGGATGGTTTCCTGATTCTCATGCTTACCTTTCTCTCTCCTTTTTTTAATGTTAAAGAGGAGACTCGATTATTGAAATAATTGAATTTGTATCCAATGCAGAGGCGTCGAGATAGAATAAATGAAAAGATGAAGGCACTACAAGAACTCATACCTCGGTGCAACAAGGTCAGAAAGCTTAGAAATTACTCGTGGCCGCTGAAATTTAGAACTACAAAATATATTTGGAGGGGCAAAATTTATATTTCATGAAAAAAATTCATTTCTTATGTGATGCTACTAGCCCTTCTTGATCCGCCCCTAATCACCCTGGTTATATTTTCTGGAAAGAGGTCTCTAAGACATAAAGATTGAATCCATTTTCTTTCCAAAATTCAGTCGGACAAAGCTTCAATGTTGGATGAGGCAATTGAGTACTTGAAATCTCTACAACTCCACGTACAGGTATATTTTTTAGCATCCTGTTTCCAAACTCAATCTTGGAAAGGGAAGACACCCTTAGATATAATAACTATTGAGCTTTATTTTTAATAACCTTTCACGTCTACTCAAATTTGTACGAAAAAATTGACAGAAAATGTACCTGCAGATGATGTCCACGGGGTGTGGCATGGTTCCTATGATGTACCCTGGTATGCAGCAATACATGCCCGGAATGGGCATGGGGCTGGGAGTGGGAATGGATATGGGCATGAATCGGCCTATGATGCCGTATCCATCGATGGTACCCGGTTCAGCAATGCAAAATCCATCAGCAGCAGCACATTTGAGTGCTTGTTTTCCAATGCCAGCATTTCATCTTCCACCAGTTCCTGTACCTGATCCTTCAAGAATTCAGGCCTCTAATCAGACTGATCCTATGTCAAATTCATCAGTTGCTCCGAATCCAAACCAGCCACAAATGCCAAATTTTAAAGATCCATATCAACAATTTCTTGGTCCCCACAAGGCACAACCACCGTTACCACGGGTAAGTTTACGTAATACATCTTCAAACACTGAAATAATAGCAGATGTGAGACTACTTATGAAATTTGCACACTGACTATGTAGTGATCGTGCAGCACATATTTTTCTGGTATTTTATTAATGGGTCCCCTCCACTTGTTTTGCAGAATCAAACTGTGCTATCACCTATTAGTAAGCAGCCAAGTAACAGCAAAGATATTGGAAACCATTGGAATCATCAATCTGGTGGGAAATCAGTATAATCATATATTTTCTTATATTCATAAAATCATATCGCATATTAACGGTTTCCAAAAATTGTTGGAACTTAAATTTCTTAGTTTGTTAAATATACTCTAAAAGTAGCTCAAATAGACATTTTGACTATGTAATTTCAGTGCAATAAATTGTGTTAAGAACCGTGAAGGACTAATGTTTCATCATTATCTGAAGCAAAATTTTCAACATTTGCAGGTTGATTCAAGAATGGAAGGCTTCCGCCAAACTAAATTTTGTAAGAGGGTAGAGCACAGCATAGACATCCAACCTGTACCTATTAACATAGCAGCAGATTTCTTATATTTCTCTTGGATGTATTGGAATCACTTTTCTCGCATTCTGAGCATTTGAAATGCAGAATAATACGTTCACATGGTATGCAGCAACAGTCTAGTCTTCGAGGATTAATAGCCTTTGATTCGACTGTATCATTTTGGTTTTACGAAAAATGTCAGATCGTAAAAATTTCTGCACTTCCATTAAAAATCTCCTTCAATCAAGATCCCTGCAAAACTGTGAAGTATGCTCGGGTTTCATGTAGTAATGGTGGACAGAATCTGCAATTATGAAAATGAAAGTGCGCTCATTTTTTAGTTGTTTCCGTTTTGTTTCCTAACACTTTTTTTCTTTTCGGGTCTTTATTCTGTTAGTAAACTTTTATAGTATCTTTTTTGCCCATAAACAAACAAAAAAAAAAGTGTTTTTACCAATATGTTAAGAAGTAATATATTTGTGTATAGGATAACTTCCATTCAGATGCACATAGAAGAGGCAGCGAAATACAGTTTTGTTAAAAACAGATGTGTGTATTTCCCTGAATGGTAAGTAAACTTATCCATGAACAACCAATATTAACAAGTTAGATTTGCATTGCAACACCAAGCTACACAAAACAGTATCCCGAAAAACAACAAAAATTCACAAGTGCTTAATCCATTGCTTAACTGATACGATCGCATTACATCAGAAAATAATTTTAACTTAATTCAAATAAATGAAGTTATATAGGTCTGATGTATTACTAACAGCACCTCAGACAAACAGTTCCTTCATAACTAGCAAATCAAATGCCCAAGTTTTTTTCCCCATTAAATGACCTCAGCGTTCCATCATTTTTGTGCGGCTAACTCAAAATAAGACGACTAAATTACAAAGTACGTTTGGAAAAGAAAAGGTGGCAAATGACTTACAAAATTTAGCTTCGACAGGAGGTTCCAGTTTTTTGCAAGGAATTTCTGCGTAAACATCGAATAAAAAAACAGCTGCATGGATATAATCCAAATTAGGAATACACACATGGCTTTGATATCATTTGTTATGCCTGAATATCCAAAATAAAGTGTAAGCATCATACGCACACAAAAACATTAATATTTACGTAGTTTGACAATTGCCTACATCAACATCAACAGGGAGACAAACACAATTTATTGAAAAATTCCGAGAATTACAAACTCCCCAGGACCACCTCACAACTCACAACTCACAGAAACAGATACAAAAGCTTTGAAAGCTTAATATATGAGAGAAATTCAGAATGAGAGATGATATTATAGGGGAGTGTTGAGGGGTTTATATAGTTGCCAAAAGACACGATTAACATCTTCAATTTGAGTTAGGATTCTCCCATTTTGACAAAAGATTGCAGCCCCAACAAAAGTGTAGAATTCATGTTTGAAAAAGTGTTTTGTTGAAAAATAAGCCACCGTCCAACAAAATCCATTCTAAAGTCAAATCCGTCGATTCAAATGAAATTCATCAATCCAAACACAACCTAATATTTGCAATCTCCTACTTGGCCATTAGAATTGGTATACAGAGCCCGATTTTGGCAAACAGTCACGGAGGAAGGGACTAGAGGGTAGGAACAACAAAGGTTGGAAGAAACGGTCAAACAGTTGAAAGGATCTTAACATTACAAGAATTTTCCAATATAAATGAATATGAAATTTGGGCATTTCACTTCTAAGGCAGAGAGTTCAGAATAGGGGTGTAAACGAACGGAAGAGTTGAGCCGAATATACAGAAAATTTTAAAGTTCGAATTCGACTCGAAAGAGTTATATTCGAGTTCGATTCGAAGTTCGAATAGTTTCAAAAATTTGGCTCGAGTTCGGCTCGAATCAAAGTTCGAGTTCGAGTTCGAGTTCGGCTCGAAAACGTTCGAACATGATCGCGAGCTATTCGAATTATTGTTCGAAAATAAATACCCGAAATGTTCGAAATAAATTTATTTAATATATAATTATATTATATTAATAAAATATTAAAGTTCGCGAGTGGCTCGCGAACTATCGAATAAAGTAATTTGGGCTCGAGCTCGGCTCGAAAAAAGTTCGAACATGTTCGAGTTCGCTCGAATTCGAGAATTTCGAATTCGAATCAAATATTTATCGAGCCGGCTCGAAATATTCGTGAACATGTTCGATTCGTTTACACCCCTAGTTCAGAAGTAAGATACGGGTAACAGCTGAGGACATCGTGATGGCACAAGTGTTCAGTTTTGTGGAGGAATCCTATTCAAATCAAGTTCTCCAAATTATATTTTCCAACTTTCAATGATGACAATCCTAATGGATGAATTAGCAAATGTGGTCGAATTTTTAGTGCAAATGGAATTACTGAGAAGGAAAATCAATAACAAATTGTCACAATTTTCTTTAATATTTGCAATATTCTCCTTGGCCATTAGACAAAAACTGCAATAAGAGAATCAACTGGTATACTACCTTTGTGTTTCTTGAAACAGATAACCGAACAATTGCAAGAAACCAACAAAATCATCACAGAAAATAAATCAAATTAAGTCGAAAACAAATTTAGGAAATCATGCACATGGAGAAATCAACATGCTAGGGTATCAGACAGATCGGACACTTGCGCTTCCGCATAAACGTAACATTTCTCGGTGCGATGATTCAATTTCAGAAGTTTTTATTTTCGCAAATTCAGAGCTCAGTCGCAGATAGCTTCATGCGAAACCTTCAAACATCCAGGGTATAGTGGTGTCTTTGGCACTTATGACCTGCCATATCCAGAGCATAATCTGTCCACGGCACGGTCAACTCATGACGTATATGAGAAATCCACACTCATTACACGTTCAACACTCCATGTTTGATTACGCACGGTCTTCCATTATTGTTTGACTATGTGAACTGAATGAGGCACTTGCTCGGCTCGATTCTACCCTGCTTGGAGAAACATTGTTGCTGCCTTGAAGGGCATTGTCCTCAGGAACATCATCCACCACGTGGAATCTTTTTTTTTTTTTTTTTAAAAAAAGATTCCAAATGCATAATGATGATGTCCTTTCCTTAAGGACACCATTAAATAAATCCCTGCTTGGCGATGATGTGTACGGCTTATTTCGCAAAAGTCGAGACAACTTAAATTTACCCAATGTTATATATTATCCTATGACATTACGTACAATATTATATTATTAAATAAATAATCTACATAATAACTATTTAAGTAATCAAATTTTAAATTTTTCAAAACATTCTCTCCAATAACAAACTAAAATATCTTATTTGTTTTTTATTTTTTTTAACAATATCATAATAAATAACCGATTAGAAAATCCTTTGCGTATGCTTTTTGATTGATTTTTGTACTTAAATATTTTCTATAAAATAAATTTTATCATAAAAATAAATAGTTTTTAATTAAAAACAAAACATGAATTGTTTTTACACATTTGTATAAAATAATGTTTTATAATATATATTAAAAAACTCCACCCGAGAAAAAATTGATACACAAAATCAGTTGGTTCTTAGGCTATATTTATAAATATCTAAAATCTTGTAAATTCGAGCTTATGCAAATAGAAATGTAAAATTTATAACTCTGTTTGATTATATAAATGTAAATAGAAATTTTTTTTTTAAGCTAACATTCATGTTAATGCGGCTAAAATGGAAAAAATAAAAAAAAATAAAACCAATATTATCAAGAAATCGAAGATACGAGAGCAGACCAAAATCGAAAATTTGGAATTAACATATATATACCAGCAGTTGCATGTGTAACGTAATATATAAGACATGCGAACTAATACGTGTAATGAATACATGAGACATATACATTGGTTAATATTACAATTCAAAAGATGCAATAAAGAACACAACAGAACTTTAATACGAGAGAAGCAAAACAATAAAAAAATAAAATCATTACACACAAAACAAAGGTAAAGAAAGCAAAATACTAACCTGCATGAAACAAGATATTTAGAAACCTTCATTTATGGGTATTCAATAAACACAAAAGTATCAACTATTAGTTGGACATATCAATAAGATAGTGTAAAAAATCCAAAAAATGTAACTCAAGGTCTAAGGTCACTAATACATAGTCATCTACAACCTGTATATCTTCATATTTCACTCTGAAACCATCAATAGGGGCTAGATTGTGGGTATCCATCTCTTCCGGAATCTGAACCCATTTCTTATGCTAAGAGTAAAATAGTTTGAGAGCTACCGACTGCAAGAACTTGTCCTCCTAGATCATATATCATTCTTGTGATAGAAACATTAATCAGATGTTTCTATTAAAAAAATGACAAATCCACTGCCAATAAGATAAATGGAATTATATTCTTAATATGTTAACGTGCCTTTTCGTTAATTAAGTTGAAGGATATTTTTGGAAATTCATACTGCCATACCAACGTTGGGAAAATTTGTTACGATATTGTCCCTCCGTATCATGAAGTTTATAATGCATTTTTCTGACCTTTAAAGGGGTAGTTTAGTAAATTCAAATTTGTCATACCAAGGTAGTTAGTATAGGGGGCTTAAACATTATAATATAGTAAGATAAAGAAAATGATCAATAAATGATTTTTAAATTATAGAATGTTATTGTATAATATTTAGTGAAGAAGACTGTAAAAAAAAAAAAACTCTTTTGACAGGGTTATGATGGGCTAAATAAATTCTCAAGTTTTAATCTAATATTTTGCATTTTTAACTTTTGTTTATTCTTTTATTTAGTTATTTAAATTTAATCCATATTTATTTAAAAAAATGATCTTCATTGAGTAAAAATGCATGATGCAACTGATTGCACGATGCAATTTTAACGAATGAAGATTGTTTTTTTAAATTCAAATTTGTGTAAAGACCTAATTCTACATGTTTGAAGATATTACAAAAAATTAAGAAAGATTACAAATGGAAAACAATGTTTGAATTCAAAATATTATGGTTTCAAGTCAATAATTGTTTTATTAATTCAAATTCTAAACCCATAATTTTGTTTGATTAACAATTCCAAATTTCCACCAATCGCGAGCATAATGTAATGTCGAAAGATTAATAATTCTTGATATCAAGAATCATTGCAGATCGGGGGATTGAACAAAATTCCAAGAGGCTACAGTTTTCTCTGCAGGTATACATAACCAAACTTTGCTTTTTCGTCTCTCTTTGTTATTATATGAATGGTGTTGTAGCGGATAAATAAAAAATTTGAAGGCGAGACGGAACTCCCTGAATGCCGGTGCCTATCTCGTTTCTTTGCTGCGGTTTTTTTTTTTTTTTTTTTTAAGGATTAAGTTGATTTCTTGTGTATGGTAACTAAATTTAGCTGAAATTATCTACAATAAAATGATGCAGTGGAAGGATAGTAAATTTTGTTATCGAGAATCACCTCAAAAAACTGAATTCCTCGGGGAAGGGGGCTCTTTTCCTTTTAAGTAGATAGATACAGATGTTAGCATAAATCTCCATCAAACTAAACGTTGCCGCCCGATGATCTTTATGAACCATAGTCCAATTAGCTGACTCATTTCAGCTATAAATATATGTTCATTCTCTACGGTTTAGAGATTCCACAAATACACTTTATCTCATAGAAAAACTGACATCACACTAGCATTGGTGCTGGTATTGTAGATCTGGTCAGGTTGATTGGACTCGAGAGATCACCGCTTTCAAATTAACGTCGATGAACAATAATCCATTTTCGTACATTTATTTTCAATATTTGCATGTTTATACGAATCATGCGCGATCGTGCTTTCCTGGGTCAAGATCTGTTCATGTTTATTTTCGCTGTGTTTGAATTTGACGTCGGGGGAAGAAAACCCAACAGTGATATCATAGCCAGGCTGCGCTTTGATTCATGTATATGATAATTAAATTTTTATTAGATTGTTTCCCAACAATGCTAATTGCTTTTGAATTTCAGAAAATATGGAGTCCGGAAAATATAGAAAAATAGATTAAATGATGTTTTAATCATTACCCAAATACTTGTCGCCGAAAAATCAGAACACATCTTCAATCGTGGGGCGGTGGCGCGGCGACGTGGCGGAGAAGTTGTTCTCTGCGGCCGTGTGACTCCCATAAATAAATTGACGACAGATGTGGTTCTAGTTTCGCGATGAAATCGCGAGGTGGTTCTGGTTCCACGATGAAATCACGACAAAGTTGAACTGCTTCGAGCGAGCCGTCGTGAATATGGCCTGGATATTGCGACCTGTTGCAAGGGTGTTGCAGCAGACGTGGTGGCGCGGATTCGTGACTGAAAATCGTGGCCGGCAAATCGCGATCTTGTTCGGAAATCGTTTCCGGAAATCGTTCGCGTGAAGCATCTGAATCATTATTTCTGCGAGCGATTAGGCGCGAAGCCAGTTTGGAAACCTTATTTCAAGTTTGGTATTCCAGTAGGCGGCAGCGGTTTGTTGCCCTAATTTCTGAACCTAGAAGACGATGAATATTGATTATCGGGCCATATTTTTTAATCATAAAAAAAATTGATGGCCGATAATCGAAAATAATTGGAAGTTTTGTTTTAAATTTTTAATTTTGGATCCAAATTAGTTTGGTGTTCATAAATTAATTTTGGGTGATTTTTGAATTTTTTGGATATTAATTTTGGAATAACAAATCATAAAAATTAATTTATTAAAAAAACATGATTTTTAATTTATTATAATTTATTATGTGTAAAATAAAGATTTTACAAATTAATTGAAAATTAGATAGAAAATGTTTCATCTAATTTATTTTCAATTAATATTATGATTTGAAAGGTAAAATATAGATTTTACCATTTAGTTAAAATGTAATTAATTAGAAATTAAATAAAATTATTTTATTTAATCTTTTAATTTTATTTTCAATTGATGATGCGGTTAGTGGGGAAACGATAGAGTAAATTAATTATTGTGCTCTAATTACATGTGATGTGATTAGTACAATTACATATGATGTAATTGTTTAGTTTATTAATTACATATGATGTGATAGCATATTGGATGATTATTGGCATTGACCAATGTGTTTAAGTGAATATTTAGGTTTTTATTGTTTCATTATAATTATGTTTTTTTATTATCGGGCCTGCAAGCTTGCTCTCTCTATTTTCTGATGTATCCCACCCCGGATTTGTATCTCTATGCTCTTGTTTGCACGATTTAAATGCAAAATCATTATAATTAGTGGGAGATCGAAATTGAAGATGGAGCACCTGACCGCTTTATTTTTAAACAAAAGATATTTCAAAGATTAGTGTGAAGCGATTCTACCGCAAGTGCACGGTTGTCAAGTTTTAGTATAGTGAAAATTAAGTACGGGTTGTCGAATCCACAGGGACTAACGTATAAGTACCAAATAAGATTAATAAAATAATATTTAGCCTACGATTTAAGAAGTTTGATTAACTAAAGCCAAATTAAACTAAAGAATAAAGATTAAACTAGAAACAATGAATAGAATGGTTCCGGAAATGCAAAGGTAAGTTACTCGAGAAATTACCGAGCTCGTCGTTCAATTATGTTATCTCTAATGATTCAATAGAATTCTCAAATTATCAACCAATTGATTTTAAAGGTGAACGGTTTTCGCTATTATTCGATACACTCTCTCGAGCTGTAAAGAACTAACAATAAATTAGAATAAGTCACTCTCGTGCACCTATTTACTAATTCAAAGTTGCATAAATTATCAAAACCTTATGACTCTAAATCTCTCGATTCCAAGTTCTCACGTATGCGATATCATCTCTCGATCTCAATCGTAACATACATCATAAATTAATGGAGCGTGTTACAACGTTATCTCTCGATCTCGGCTGTAACCCTCAAATTCAATCAAAGCTAGCTAGACTTTGATCTACACAAGCAATTAATTTATGAACAATAACAATCAATGCGCTCAAATACCAATGAATCAATAATCAACCACAACGAAACTAAAAATAAATAATATAAACTAAATTTAATTCAAATACATAAGAGTTTTATTGTCTCTCGACCTCAAAAACATCAAATGGAATTGAAAATCAAATAAATTAAAGTTTAGAAATACGATAAACGGTGGATGAATCCGTGCGTTGCACCGTGATTTCTTCTCTTGTTCATTCCTTGCACTCCGGAATGGATTGGCTTGACTTTGGATGAAGAACGGAGATTGGATATCCTTTTTCGGCGTTAGGCGGCGGCTAGGGCGGCTCTTTTTGACCTAATTCACGTCTGATATGCTCCTCCTCGAATGGAATGATTTTCTATCTTTTAAACCCCCCACAGATCACGATAAACATGGAAAATAAAATCTGCAGATTTTGCGTATCGATCGATCGGAAGGTTTTCTCGATCGATCGGTGCACTGTTCATGTCAGACTTTGAAACTTACTGCCTCGCTCGATCGATCGAGAATTTCTACCGATCGATCGAGACTTTGAAAAAATCAGCTTTGAAGTTACTGCCCTCGCTCGATCGATCGAGAATTTGTACCGATCGATCGAGACTTGAAATTCTTTGATGCTCAACTTTCTGCCTGGCTCGATCGATCGAGAGTAAATCTCGATCGATCGAGATTCCGAAAATCTCATTTCCTCAATTTTAGTTCTTTCTCGCCTCGATTTCTCCCGTTATCTTCATATTAGCTCATTTCTTCCACTTCCGATCTATTTTCCTGAAACAAATGAATAAACACCAAAAAATATAATATCATCCAGGAAAAAATACGAAAAGTAGGAAGAAATTACAGTTAAAAACACTCAAAATCTAAACCTATCAGGACCAAGAATCAAGACATGTATAATGGAAGCAAAAAATGTAATAGGATTGCATTGCATACCTGCATCACCTTAGACAAACATGTGATCCGCGAATGGCTCGCGTTGATCAATTAGGAAAATGCTGTAATCGTCCATATTTATTTTATTATGCATGTGATGTATGCTAAAATTTTGTTTGTATGTTTTATTAGTACATAAGATGATGCATGAATAAAACATAGTTGCATGAATCTGGCAAACAAAAAAACAAGCACTTGATGAGATTTTAAAATAAATTATTAAATCCTCTTTTGAATATGATTCAAAATTTTAAATATCAAACTGATAAGAGGAGCTCAAAATGGTATTGCTTCATGTGTTCCATCAACAGTTAAGCCATTAGACACTACTTGTGCTAGAACTGTCAAAATGGGCCAGACCCGCGGGTTGGGCCAGCGTTTTTAAGGCCCGCCAGCCGGCGGGCCTATACGGGCTGGGCCAAACGGGCCGCGGGTTTTGGTGGGCCAACCCGCGGGTTGGCGGGCTGGCCCGCGGGTTGGCCCAATTTTTTTTTGTTATTTCTTTTTTTAGGCTCAATTCATAGATAAAAATTCAATATCACATTGAAGCATTCAATCTACTATACATTTTTCACTTGTTCTTGCTTGAAAGTTGCAACAAGTATTTCAAAATTGAGTAAAATCTGATTCACTAATCAAGTTTTTTTAGTAGCAGTGTTAATATCTAGATAAAACCTGAAACAAGTTTCAGTATTCTTCTAGCATCAGTTCCAGGTTCGGCAAGTTTAGTTGGAAATATTTTTTTGAAGTTTCTTTAAAAAAAATGTAATTTTTTTTAAAAACATTAAAATTAAAAAAATATATTTCGGCGGGCCAGCCCGCCCCAACCCGTGGCCCGCTTTGGGTTGGGTTGGGTTGGGATTTTCCCAACCCGCTTGGAGGCGGGCCAAAACGGGTTGGACCCGTTTGGGCCGCGGGTTGGGCCGGCCAGCCCGTTCAGGTCGGGCTGGCCCGTTCTGGCAGCTCTACTTGTGTCATATTGCGTTACTCACCCACGTGGGAGGCATCTGGCATGAGAAAGCTGTGTGTTTAACTGCCACTTAATTACGGGTGTGGTTATGTTAACCTTTTAGATTACTCACCCACGTGGGATCGTTTTTGATTAACATTTCCATCCGTGGGATGTTATTTTGACGTGAGAAGGCATAATTGTCCTATCCACGTAGGGTTATGCCAATCACGAGACAAATACCTTGGGGGTTGCATGTGATGGCCAGGAATTAATGCTGTTAATCCCGGTGTGGTAATGATCCTTTATGGATTTTAATTATGGCAATTATGAATTAATTTTGGTATTGGGACTCCCGAGAATCTTTAAATCTGGTATTTGGAGTCGTTGGATCTAAGGGATGTGATTGTATTTTCATCGTGCTGATAACCTTGGAATTTGGTTTTTGGTAGGATCTGGGGTCCGGGGTACTTTATATTGGGGCTGGTATTGAAAATTGAGTCGGAGAGATAATTATTGAAAACAGATGATTTTTAATGAATAATGATGTATTTGTGGAGGTATTGGTATTTTGGAGCCTTGGTACTATATATACCAAGTGGACTCGGTGTTTCATCATTGCACGAAATATCCTCTCCCTCTCTCTTCTCTCTCTCTCCTCGCTTCCCACCCCTTTCCCCCAAACCCCTCTTCCTTTCTCTTGGAAGAAATGGTTGGAAGCTCGGCTCGGGAGCCGGATTTCTCGAAGATAATAAGGTATTGTTCTTCCCCTCACATTTATCTTCGATTTGATTGTAGAATTGTTGATTTTGGTTAAGGTTTGGGTTGGATTTGTATTTGGGAATTTTGGGTAAAAATCTTAAAGTTTGTTATTGGAGTTTTTATTGAGTTTTAATCGTGTATTTGAGGTTTTGAAGGTGTAAGGGGTGTTGGTTTCGAGTTTGAGTATGAAAAACACCATGGAAGCTCGAGTTTTTTGGAAAATCGCAGGTCGCGATCGATCGCGGCCTGGCGCCGACGAGATTCTTAAAATTTAAGATGTACGGTGCTGGCGATTGATCGCAAGGTCTCGGCGATCGATCGCGAGTGGGTTGGCGATTGATCGCGAGAGGGCTCTGGTTGGCCACTGGATGGCGCGATCGATCGCGATGAAATCAGCAATCGATCGCGTCTCGTAGGAAGAGGTTTTTTCGAAAATTTTGGAAAATGTCGGGATTTTGGAATCGAGTTAATTAGCCAATTTTTGGGGCAGTCTACATTCCAATGGGAGTGCTATACCTTTTAAATGGAATGGTTGGAGACAAGTTTTAATAAAGATTGGAATGCTCGATTTAATAATTGGTTAACTTTTGAACTAGTAAAATGGAATATTTTGGGTATTATGCATGCTTAGCCGGAGTCTTTTAAAATGGTTAATCGTCATGGATTGACGATGGGTTTAGAGGATTGTGAACGTGCATGGGAACGTGGTTGCATGCTTGTAATTGATTATGAGTTATTTACGTGTTAGCACATAATTCTTGGATCACGGGACTAGGGCAAGGTTGGACTCGGACTACGGAATCATAAGGCACGTATAACGTACGAGCATAGCCCTTTCATATAATTGCAATTGTTGAATGCATGGTATATTATATGGATAGACATTGGGAATTATATGGTGCCGCTCTTGAGCGAGCAGTGATTGGGATGTTGTCGCCTTTGAGCGAACATTGATTGTGACGCCACTGTTGTTGAGCATGCGTGAGGTTAAAATGTCGCTATTGTAGAGCGAGCAATGAAATAGAACTATGGAACCATTAACGAGATATATGGAATATCTTTACTCATCGTTTAATGATTTGATCATATTGATTATGGTATAAGTATATGTGGGACGGATTAGTTAATCAATGTAAGGATTAACTGACATTTGGGAATTTGAGGGTTTCTGTATTTTGAGAACAAGAATATCACAGGGGATCCCGGATGAGGATGATGCCATCCAGGGAGTGTCTTTTAATATTCATAGTCTTTATATTGAGTAAATTATGAATTGTAATATTGTGCTTATTGGATTGATGGTATTGGTATGCTCACCCCGTGTGGGGGCTGTCTCTGTTGGGGCAGGTGGTACATGTGCAGCAATGGCTTAGGAGTTGAGTCCGAACTGTTGATTGGAGGTGCTTCCAGGATCGTAGTACCAAAGCTGGTATTGAGCATGATACTTCATACATTATGTAATGCCCGGGAATTAAGGACATTAATCCCGGTGTGGTAATGATCCTCTATGGTTTTTAATTGTGGCAATTATAAATTAATTACGGTGTTGGAGCACCAGAGTATGTTAAATTTGGGTATTTGGGATCGTTGGATCCAAATGTTGAGACTGTATTCTCACCGTGGTGAAAAACCTTGGAATTGGGTTTTTGGTGGGATCTGGGGTCCGGAGTACTTTGTGCTGGGGCTGGTAATGAAAATAGAGATTGAGAGGTAATTATTGAAAACAGGTGATTTTTAATGAATCATGATGTATTTGTGGAGGACTTGGTATTTTGGAGCTTTGGTGCTATATATACCAAATGGACTCGGTATTCCGTCATTTGCACGAAGTCTCTCCTCTCTCTTCCCTCTTTCTACGTCAAACCCATTTCCCCTTTCCCCTCTTTTCTCCCCGGAGGAGAAATCGCTAGTAACTTGGCTCGGGGCCAGATTTCTCGAAGATAATCAGGTATTGTCTTCCCTTCGTCCTTATCTTCGATTTGATAGTAGTGTGGTGGTTTATGGTTGAGTATTATGTTGAGTTTGGAATTTGGGAATTTTTGGTTAAAATCCAAAGTTGTGTTTTTGGTGTTTTTATTGGTTTTAAATGGAGTATTGGAGGTGTTGGAAGTGTATGGGGTGTTGGTTTTGAGTTTGGGTGTGAAAAACACATTAAAGCTCGAATTTTTTGGAAGCCCATAGGTCGCGATGATCGCGGCTTGGCGCCGATTGATCGCGACATGATACTGATTTTGGGGTGACGATGAACAGTCGCGGCGATCGATCGCGAAAAGTGGGCGATCGATCGCGGTGGTCTTGGCGATCGATCGCGAGATCTGGCGATCGATCGCGGCATGCTTTTTTCGGGCAGTAGGTTCTCGCGATCGATCGCGGGAAGTGGCGATCGATCGCGGCCCTGTTTCCTTTGGTTTTTCGAAATTATCAGGATTTTGGAATCGAGGTTTAATTAGCCGATTTTCGGGGCAATGTCTACATTCCATTGGGAATGCTATACCTTTAAAATGGAATGGTTGGAGCTTAATTTTAATAATAAAATGGGAAAATCGTTTTAGTACGTGGTTAGCCTTTCTTCACTTGAAATGGAATATCTTGGGTATTATGCATGCTTAGCCCGGAGTCTTTTAAAATGGTTAATCGTCATGGATTGATGATAAGTTTGGAGGTTGTGAACGTGCTTAAGCACGTGGTTGCATGCTTGTGTTTAATTGTGAGTTATTTATGTGTTAGCACATAATTCATCGGGTCGCGGGATTCAGTCAAGGTTTGGTTCGGACTGTGGAATCATAAGGTACGTATAACGTACGAGCATAACTTTAAATATATTATTGCAATTGTCGTGCATGAATAATATAGGGTTGTTGCAATCACTTGATATGCATTGAGAATTATATGGTGCCGCTTTTGAGCGAGCAATGATTGGGATGTTGTCGCTGTTGAGCGAACATCGATTATGACGCCACTATTGTAGAGCGAGCGACGGAATAGAAAGTGAAATATATGGAATATCTGTATCACTGTTTAATGGTTTGATATTATTGATTATGTTATCGGTATATGGGAAACGGATTAGTTAACCAATGTAATGGTTAACTGGCATTTGAGAATTTGATGGTTTCGGTTATTTTGAGAACAGGAACAGCACATGTGATCCCGGATGAGGATGATGCCGTGTCTTTTAATATTCATAGCTTTTACATTGTGTAAATTATGAATTGTAATATTGTGCTTATTGGATTTGGAATATTGGTATGCTCACCCCGTGTGGGGGCTGTCTCTATTGGGGCAGGTGAATAGGTACATCGATGGCTTTGGAGTTGAGCTCGAGCTATGGATTGTAGGTGCTTCCAGGATCGAAGTACCAGTGAAGGTATTGAGCAGAGTGTTTTATACATTTGAGACACATATACTTATTTGATGCTCATATGTGAGCACTATTATGTGTATATGGTTTGTATAAAAAGGCAATGGCCTTTCTCTTTTCATTTATGTGATGCATGCAATTATTTAGGAGTTGCAAATGAATTGAGAACGTGTTAGTGTATTACAAGGGTGCATGATATGTTAAATGGATTTGGTTGGGAAAAGCTTAATATTAATGAAAGAATGCAAGAAATTTTATAGATGGTATTTTACGCCATGGTTGCATGTAGTCTTTTCCCCCTGATAACATAATTGTATGCACTAATTGCATGGGTCAATACGCTAATAATGGGTTAAGGGTACAGGGGTCCTTACACATTAGATACACGTATACTTATTCGATGCTCGCATGTGAGCACTATTATGTGTATATGAGTTGTATAAAGAAGGCAAGGGCCTTTCTCTTTTCATTTATGCGTTGCATGCAATTAATTAGGAATTGCAAAATAAATTGAGAGGATGTTAGGTATGTATAAAGGTGCATGTTATGTTTATGGACTATGTTGGGGGAAAGTTAGACATTATATGGAATAATGTAAGAAATTTTATAGATGGTATTTCATGCTAGGGTTGCATGTAATCTTTTCCCTCTGATAACATGATTGTATGCACTAATGGCATGGGTTAATACACTAATAACGGGTTAAGAGCAAGGGGGTCCTTACATTGCATATGATGCAATTGTGATCTACCTTTAGTTTCATGAAGCCGGTGGGCCCATGTCTGGGGCTATCGTGAGCTAGTTGGACTCCAAGCGCACTAAGAAAATATGATTTTCCGTTCATTTTTCATGAGGGTGATGAATTTGAAAATTTAGTGGGAGCATTCAATAGCTAAAGTCCATGGTTTTGAATTAAATAATAGTCAAACGATTTGCTTATATTTTCTGTTTATTCTCAATATTGTAATTGCCATGAATCCATTTGCGTCAATTCTTGATACAAACAAATTTACTGGACCAAATTATTCTGATTGGCTACGTATTTTAAAAATAGTGCTTGCTTCTGAAAAATTACTTATATCCTTGATGGGAAGCCTCATGTTGAAGTGTCTCCCGGTTCGTCTGATGAAGAGATCTCCTTACTTGAGAAGTGATGGTATGATGATCTCAAGACAAAGTGTTATATGATAGCCTCAATGTCTGAGTTTTAACATATGTATGAGGAATTTGCTCACATTCATAGATGATTTGTAAGGCCTCTCTACCTTAACTGTGTAATTAACAAGTAAATAGGGCCAACATGCATTAAAAGATAAGTTATGGTTCCTGTTGTAGCCTTGAGCTAACAGGATTACAGGCCAAAATAAAATTTCAAGAGCTAATTAATTACATTCCCAAAAATGAATGTTAATGCTATAGATTTACACTACTCCTAGAGTAGAGACTATCCAAAAATCTTGTATCATAATTCTTTAATTCTCCTCGTAGCTCACTGCCTCAACCCGGCCCATAGCCCTCCAATCCAAAAGGCGTACCTACATGAACAACTCACCATGAGCATATACATCACTATTCAACGAAATCCAAGCACAATAACATAAATAATTGCATGAGATATGTTTGTATGAATGCTCCCTGAATTACCACATTAGCACATTTTCATTGTTGTTCCTGTTTCATAAACTCATGCACAAAATCATTAGTTCACAATATATTGATCGATATCACGTTCCAGTTACAATCACAATTTTCCACATTAATCACTAGAAATGTGACTGTTCCGGTCATGTTACAACAGCGAAATTTTAGGACCCCTCGCTTCGACATAGAGCGGCATCATATGATATCCCTCGCTTCGACAATGACATCGGCATGTACATCGCTTCGACATGACAGCGGCAAATATCATATTACCATCGCTTCATATGACAGCGGCAAGTACCTCCCTCGCTCGGAGATAACAGCTACCGGAACATTCATCAATTCTCACAAAATAATCAAACACAATAGTTGATTCCATTATCACGATATGACACTATCATTTCACATATACCATCACATGTAAGGACTCACTATCCATGATATACATAATCAAAAGAGTAACACGTTTTACCGTCCGATGCCCGTACGTCTCACTACGTACCTTAGTCTCAAAAGTGGAGAAGTTGAATAACTTTATCTCCTTGACGTTGTTGGTACCTGGGATGGTTCTACACAACCATACAAATCAATGTTAGAAGCCAATAGCCAAAAACCAAAAATTCATCAAAATTCATCATTTTCCAACTTTTAAACAGTGGCGATCGATCGCTTAAAACATGGCGATCGATCGCCTGATTGTTCGCTTCGCGGCGATCGATCGCTTCATTTGAGGCGATCGATCGCCTGCTGTGCAAATCGCTACTGGCCATCGGCGATCGATCGCGCTATTTGAGGCGATCGATCGCCCACACTTTTGCCCACTGTCTCTCGGCGATCGATCGATGCTTTTGTAGCGATCGATCGCCACAACCAGTGGCCGCAATTTTCACCATTTTTGCACATTAAATCCTTCACCAACCTCAACAACACTTAAACCAACAACTCAAAAACATAAAAACACTATAAATCTTCAATTCACATCATTAAATAACCCAAAAATCTAACATCCAACCCAAAATCATACCAACCCAAACAAACCCATTTCAAAACCATTTCCAACTCAATCCAAACACTACAAAAACAATAAGGAGGTACCCATACCTCTTGGGGACTCCAAATCTCCCAACAAATTCCACAAATCAAGTTTGTGCAAAGATTTCTCTTCCACTTTTGTGCCAAAAACGAAAATGAAGAGAACGAGGGTTTGGGTGGAGGATTTGGGGGAAAATAGAAAAAGTGATGGGTGTTTGATAAAGTGAGGGTTAAAGTAGATAAAAGGGGTATAGTGGGGTTATGAGATTTTTAATTAAATTTGCACCCCACTAATCATCACGATGTTATAAAATACCCAACATGGTATTTTAAAAGCATTTTACAAAAATGCACCAACTTCCACTAAATCCATATTTCCACATAATTAACAACCAATACGATTTAATCGTGTTAACACCCCATTTCCAAACATGCATAACATGCACCCTGAAATGCAACCCCCAGGTCACGCCTACCCTGAGACTAAGCATTTCACAAGATAATCCATCCCAACACATAAATCAATTACTATCATAATTAATCACATAAACATAATTAATGCCCAAATTGCATATAATTATTTCGGGGCATCACAATACTCCCCTACTTACAAGATTTCGACCTCGAAATCGCATGCACTTACCCAATACGTAACTAAACATAAATTACATACTAGAAAATAGTTCCGGGTAGTGCTGCACCATATGCCGTTCCGTCTCCCACGTGGCCTCTTTGACACCCCGACGATCCCACTGGATCTTGACCATCGGTATAACCTTGCTTCGAAGTCTGCGATCCTCTCGATCCAGAATCCTAACCGGTCATTCCACATAGGACACATCCGAACCCAACTGAACCTCTGAGGGCTGTAAAACATGAGACGGATCTGGCTCATACTTTCGCAACATAGAGACATGGAAGACGTCATGTATACCAGACAAGGACGGTTTGTAGAGCTAAACGGTAAGCCAAAGTACCGATGCGCTGCAATATCTCATATGGCCCAACATACCTCGGAGACAACTTCCCGCGCATACCAAAACGAACTACACCTCTGAAAGGTGAAATCTTCAAAAAGACCTTATCTCCCACTTGGAATTCCAACGATCGCCTCCGTTTATTAGCGTAGGCCGCTTGCCTATCCTGGGCCGCTTTCATTTTCTGACGGATCACTTTGATTTTCTCTTCCATTTCTCGAATCAAATCCGGTCCTCCGACCGTCTTACTAGTCAAGTCCTCCCAGTACAACGGTGACCTACAACGTCGACCGTAAAGAGCTTCGAACGGAGCCATCTGAATGCTCGCCTGGTAGCTCTTATTATAAGAGAACTCTACTAGTGGCACTGAATCTTGCCACAGAGTATCAAACTCCAACACATATGCCCTCAACATGTCCTCGAGCGTCTGTATGGTACGCTTTGTCTGGCCGTCTGTCTGAGGGTGATAAGTTGTACTCAGTCTCACCTCCGTACCAAAAGCTGACTGAAGACCCTCCCAAAAATGCGATGTGAACCGTGGGTCTCCGTCCGACACAATCGAGACTGGAATTCCGTGTAACCTCACCACGTCCCGCACATACAATTGGGCCATCTTTAAGTATGTGTACGACATACAATAAGGGATGAAGTGGGCCACTTTCGTCAGTCTATCCACGATCACCCAGATCGCATCAAATCCCGAGGCAGTCCTTGGCAAGTGGGTCACGAAGTCCATAGATATGTGTCCCACTTCCACTCCGGTATCTCTAAACTCTTCAACTCGCCACCGGGCCTCTGCCTCTCCGCTTTTACTTGTTGGCAAATCAGGCACTTCTTGACAAATGTGATGACGTCTCTTTTCATCCGCCTCCACCAAAACTTGTCACACAAGTCCTTGTACATCTTTCTCCCACCTGGATGTATGCTAAACCTGCTGCTATGAGACGATGCAAGATTCCTTGACGCAACTCCGGTGCCTTCGGCACTACCCAACGGTTACCAAGCCTCAATGAACCATCTTCTGCCACTCTGAACTTTGACGTCTGACCCAGACGTAAATATGATAACCATCTCTGCACCTCAACGTCTGTCATCTGAGCTTTCCTGATAGATTCAAAGATGTTCGGCTCTACCAACAGGGTCGATACATGTACCGGTGATGTATCTATATCAAAGTCATATCCCAGATGACAACAAGAAGTCATCATGGCCGATAACTGAATAACATCCTCCGCGGTATACTTCACCTTCCTACTCAAGGCGTCAGCTGTCAGGTTCGCCTTCCTGGGATGGTACTCTATCTCGCAGTCAAAGTCTTTGAGCAAGTCCATCCACCTCCTCTGTCTCATGTTCAATTCTGCTTGGGTGAATATGAACTTCAAGCTCTTATGGTCCGTGTAAATGGTAAAAGAAGTACCATATAGGTAATGCCGCCAAATTTCAAGGCGAAAATGATAGCCGCCAGTTCCAAATCATAACCGGGTACCTGGTCTCATGAGGCTTCAACTGCCTTGAAGCATAAGCCACCACGTGCTTATCCTGCATCAGTACACAACCCAAACCCTGCAGTGATGCATCCGTGTACAAGGCAAACCTCTCGTTCTCCGAAGGAATTACCAATACAGGTGCTGTAGTCAACCGGTGCTTCAACTCTTGGAAGCTCTGCTCACATGCCTCAGACCATAAAAAACGGAACCCCTTTCTGAGTCAACTGCGTCAACGGCTTAGCGATCTTAGAGAAACCCTCGATGAAACATCGGTAGTAACCTGCTAAACCAAGGAGGCTCCGGATCTCGGGCACAGATGTAGGCGTAGACCAATCCATCACTGCCTCCACCTTCCTGGGATCCACAGATATCCCAACACTAGAGATCACATGCCGAAAAAACACCACGTTGTTCAACCAAAATTCACACTTGCTGAGCTTGGCGTACAACTGATTGTCCCTAAGAATCTGAAGCATTGTTCTCAAATGATTCTTGTGCTCTTCCTCACTCCGAGAGTAGATGAGTATGTCGTCAATAAATACTATGACGAACTGATCAAGATATGGTTGGAACACTCGGTTCATCAAGCTCATAAAGACAGCCGGGGCATTTGTCACTCCAAACGGCATGACCAAAAACTCATAATGACCATAACGGGTTTGGAAAGCTGTCTTCTGTACATCTTCCTCTCTAACTCGAATCTGATGGTACCCCGACCTCAAATCAATTTTACTATACAACCTCGTGCCCTGCAACTGATCAAATAAGTCATCGATCCGCGGAAGAGGGTACTTATTCTTCACTGTGTCCTTGTTCAATTGTCTGTAATCGATGCACAGACGCATCGATCCATCTTTCTTTTTCACAAATAATACTGGCGCACCCCAAGGCGATACGCTGGGGCGTATGTAACCCTTGTCAAGGAGTTCCTGAAGTTGTTCTTTCAACTCCCTTAACTCTGCCGGTGCCATCCTGTAAGGGGCACGAGAAATAGCGGATGTCCCCGGTAGTAATTCAATCCCAAACATGACTTCCCTAACCGGTGGGAGTCCGGGAATCTCCTCCGGGTATACATCGGCAAACTCGGCGACTACGGGTATATCCTCGACTCTTAACTCTTCCTTCTTTCCAGCAATGTCAATGGCATAAATAAGGTAACCCATATGCCCTCGTTCCAATAACTGAGCCATCTTGATAGCCGATATTAATGGGATTCTTGAGCGGGAACCATCCCCATAAAAAGTCCACTGAACCCCCAAATCAGATCTGAACCGCACTGTTCTCTGTCTGCAGTCCACCACTGCCTGATATCTGTTCAGCACATCAATACCCACAATGCAGTCGAAGTCTGGCATTCCCAGAACAATCAAAGGAGTGTGAGGCACCTGTGTCTATCAAAATAAAGGCAGGGTGCGTAAATAAATGACACTTACCCGCTATCACTTCCTCTGGAGCTGCTGTAGCCTGATCCCTGGTCAGAGCGTACACTTGTCCTTGAGGTGGCCCCAACGACTGACCTCCCAATGGTCTCGGTACAAACGGTGGTATTTGTTGCACTGCCCTGCCTAAAGGTCTCCCCATAGTGTTCTGTGGCCCTCCCCGGTTAGGACAATTCCGGGCCAAATGACCATGTTTACCACACTCATAACAAGCGGAGCATCCTTTTGTAAGTAACCCCATGAGCACACAGCGCAGCGGAATAAAATTTGGGATTACAAACCAGCGATCTATACATAGGGAATCATATCGGATAAGAGAATTACAAGTGTCTTACCCTTGTAGCACGTTTGAAGCCGAATCCACGGAGCTGCACCACGTCCTACGCCTTCTCCGAGTCAATAGCAAAACTCGAATGGTTTTGCCTCAACGGTATCCACACGATCAAATCGAGTGAAGGGATGGATTAATAACACGTTGCTAGACGAGTTATTAATCCGATACACGAAGCTAACTCGATTCACAATCGAAGATCACCACCAAACAACCAAATCACCTTCGGCTACCTTGAAGAAGCCGAGAGCTTGGTTGATATCCTAGGCGGCCGAGAGCTTGTGGTTTTGGGTTAGGTTTTGTGTTATGATAATTGTCTTACAATTAAACACCTTGCTATCATATTAAATATGATTAATTAAAGGCTTTCTTAAAGCTTCATGGGCTTAAGCCCATGATTTAATTAATCCTTATGATTATTAATTAAGACTCCTCTTAATTATTTATTTCATCCCATGAATTTAATTTTCCCTTCTTGATTTAATCTTTTGTGCGACCCGATAGGATCTCGTAATGTTGGCAGTGACATAAAGTCTCATTTTATGTCGCAAGCATCGAGCGGTATCTAGCAACACATCGATGCTACCCAAATTACGAGAATGTCAATGACTCGACATAACCTTTAGAACTTGTGATAATATTAATCATGTAACTTAATCCCTTTGTCCTTTGTGTTTAGATTGAACACGAGTCATGGAATAGTCATACTCGTATATCCAATCTTTATTTCTTGATCCCCAAGTAGAACTAGAATAAACGAATAAGCTCGATATCTCATATCGACTCATTCGAGCATGGCCATGCATTTTAGTTCTCACTTGATCAAGGGCCAAACACATCTCCTGTTATATAGGAGGGACAGATCCTATCTCGATCAGTCAACATCCCTCTACATAATTCGTAGTGTATCCAATAGTCGCCTTTATAGTATACCCTGTTACGGGTAACGTTTGACGATATCAAGATACATAACTCCTTATGTTGGGATCTCTGATGATCACAAGTCGTAAGGATTACATACATTATTATCACTATGAGAATTGCATATGACGATCATATAACTATCCATGTTGCATTCTCATGGTGGGTCTGTTCAGTACATCGTTCTCTAACGTGTACCCATATGTTGATTTGATATCTCATATCAATGAACAATTCATCGATCAACATATACTAGTCTCTACGTATTATCATTATCCCTTTCATGATAATACTTGACTAGGAACATCTTTAAGAATAATACAATATTATTCTAAGGACATTAACATATATATTAATTCACAATGCACAGTAAAAGAATAATATATAATAATGAATTGCCATTCATAAATCCATAAACATTGTATGTCTTAAACAATCATCTAATGACTTGTCTTAGGGCATATCCCAACAAATCTCCCACTTGCACTAAGACCACTCAGACATATACCTAATGCCTAGAGATCTAGTATGACGATCATGCTTCTGCTGTGACAGCGGCTTCGTTAATGGGTCAGATACATTATCATCTGTTGGTACTTTGCATATTTTAACATCTCCCCTTTCAACGATTTCTCGAATGAAATGGAAACGCCTAAGTATGTGCTTGGATCTTTGGTGAGATCTTGGTTCCTTAGCCAATGCGATCGCTCCATTGTTGTCACAATAGAGTTCTATCGGATCTTTAATGCTAGGCACCACTCCAAGTTCAGAAATGAACTTCCTCATCCAAACAGCTTCCTTTGCTGCATCCGAGGCAGCAATATACTCAGCTTCCGTTGTAGAATCGGCTACTGTTTCTTGCTTTGAACTCTTCCAGCTCACAGCACCTCTATTCAGGCAATACACATATCCAGATTGCGATCGAAAATCATCTTTGTCGGTTTGGAAGCTTGCATCAGTGTAACCCATTACATTGAGCTCTTCCTCACCTCCATAAATCAAGAATGCATCCTTAGTCCTTCTCAAGTACTTTAGGATATTCTTGACAGCAATCCAGTGACCTTCACCTGGACAACTTGATATCTGCTCGTCATGCTCAAAGCATACGATACATCGGGACGAGTACATATCATGGCATACATGATAGATCCAATAGCTGATGCGTATGGAATCTTACTCATGCGTTGTCTCTCATCTGGTGTTGAAGGACACTGTTCCTTCGAGAGATAAATACCATGTGTCATAGGCACGAATCCTTTCTTGGATTCTTGCATGCTAAACCTTTTAAGCACATTGTCTATGTATGTACTTTGACTTAGACCAAGAAGCCTTCTCGATCTATCTCTATAGATCTTGATTCCTAATACATAGGTGGCTTCTCCTAAGTCTTTCATCGAAAAGCAATTCCCTAGCCAAATCTTTACAGAATGCAAGGCAGGGATATCATTTCCAATAAGAAGTATGTCATCTACATACAACACTAGGAAAATGATTACGCTCCCACTGACCTTCTTGTAGACACAAGGTTCATCTTCATTTTTGATAAAACCAAACTCTTTGATTGCATCATCAAAACGAAGATTCCAACTCCGAGAAGCTTGCTTCAATCCATAAATGGATCGTTGTAGCTTGCATATCTTTCCAGCATCCTTTGGATCGACAAAACCCTCGGGCTGTGTCATGTACACATCCTCGAGCAGATTTCCATTAAGGAAAGCTGTTTTGACGTCCATCTGCCAGATTTCATAATCATGAAATGCAGCTATTGCAAGTAAGATCCTTATGGATTTAACCATGGCCACTGGTGAAAAGGTTTCATCATAGTCAATACCATGAATTTGTTTGAATCCTTTTGCAACCAGTCGACCTTTATAGGTTTGTACATTACCATCCATATCGGTCTTTTTCTTGAAAATCCATTTGCACCCTATGGGTCGTACCCCTTCAGGTGGATCAACCAAAGTCCATACTTGGTTTGCATACATGGATTCCATCTCATATTTCATGGCCTCTTGCCATTTCTCAGAATCATTGCCCATTATAGCTTGTTGATAAGATGACGGCTCATCCTCATCAATAAGTAGTAAGTCACCTTGTTGAGTCACAAGAAATCCATATCTCTGTGGCTCCCGGTGTTCTCTTACAGACCTACGCTGGGCTTGTGTCTCTTGAGCAGGTACTTCTTCCACAACAGTTTGTGGTGTCTGCTCTGTTTCCATCTCAATCTCAGGTTCAGTGTTTTCTTGTGGTTGAACTTCACTAAGTTCTATTTTTCTCCCACTGGTTTTTCTAGAGATAAATTCTCTTTCAAGAAATACACCAGTCCGAGCAACAACTACTTTGTTCTCGGTGGGATAGTAGAAATAGTATCCTTTCGTTTCCTTAGGATACCCCACAAATAAACACTTATCAGATTTGGGTCCAAGTTTGTTAGTGGCGTGACGTCTAACGAAAGCCTCACAACCCCAAATCTTCATAAAAGACATACTAGGACGCTTCCCAGTCCATATCTCATATGGTGTCTTTTCCACTGGTTTAGATGGAACACGGTTCAGTAAGAAAATCGCTGTTTCTAGAGCGTGTCCCCAAAATGATATCGGAAGATCTGCATGACTCATCATTGATCTAACCATGTCTAACAAGGTTCGATTTCTCCTCTCGGATACACCATTCCATTGTGGAGTATACGGAGGAGTGAGTTGTGGGACTATCCCACACTCCTTTAGATAGTCATGAAACTCTTGGCTTAAGTATTCACCTCCTCGATCTGATCGAAGGATTTTGATACTTTTGCCAAGTTGGTTTTGTACTTCATTCTTGAAATCTTTGAACTTTTCAAAGGTTTCATGTTTATGTTTCATTAGGTACACATACCCATATCTACTGAGGTCATCAGTAAATGTAACGAAGTATTGAAAACCACCTCTAGCTTGCGTACTTATTGGTCCACATACATCACTATGTATTAGTCCCAATAAAACATTTGCCCTTTCAACATGTCCCTTGAAAGGGGCTTTAGTCATCTTGCCCATTAAACAAGATTCGCATGTTTCATATGATTCAAAATCAAATGAATCTAATACTCCATCCTTATGAAGTTTAGATATGCGGTTCTCGTTTATGTGGCCCAAGCGACAGTGCCAGAGATAAGTCGGATTACAATCATTATTTTTAATCCTTTTAGTATTTATGTTATAGATAGGCATATCAAGATTTAATACATAAAGACCATTCACCATTTGTGCACTAGCATAAAACATATCATTTAAATAAATAGAACAACAATTGTCCTTTATTATAAATGAAAAACCATACTTGTCTAAACAAGAAATAGAAATAATGTTTTTAGTAATTGAAGGCACCAAATAACAGTCTTTTAAAATCAACGATAAACCAGAAGGTAAAGCTAAATGATAATCTCCTATAGCTAATGCAGCAACTCTTGCTCCATTTCCAACTCGGAGATCAACTTCACCTTTTGCCAATGTCCTACTCCTTTTGAGATCCTGCACATTTACACAAATGTGAGATCCACATCCAGTATCTAATACCCATGATGAAGAAGTAGATAAATTGACTTCTATAACAAAAATACCTGAAGCGGAAGTCACACTTCCTTTCTTTAGATCCTCCAGATATACTTTGCAGTTTCTTTTCCAATGGCCGGTCTCACCGCAATGGAAACAGTTCCCTTCTTTTGCTATCCCTCCCTTTGGCTTCAGTGCAGAAGACTTTGGCTTAGATTTAGCAAAGACCTTCTTTGCTTTCTTGTTGCCTTTAGCTTTGGCCCTTCCTTTGCCCTTATTCACAATAAGGACATTTGTGGCCTTAGTCTTCTTAGTATTTGCTTCATATGTTCTCAACATACCAAGCAACTGGGGCAGAGTCTTTTCCATATCAGTCATATTGTAATTTACTACAAATTGACTGAAGCTCTCCGGCAACGATTGCAAGATCACATCGGTGGCCAACTCTTGGTCCAATGGAAAACCTAGCTTGTCCAGATTCTCAATGTACCCAATCATCTTGAGCACATGAGTTCCAACTAAGCTTCCCTCTACCATCCTGCACTGGAATAACGCTTTAGAGACGTCATACCTCTCTTGTCTAGCTTGCTGTTGGTACAACTGCTTTAAGTGTTCGATCATATCGAACGCCTCCATTTCCTCATGTTGCTTCTGAAGCTCAGAGTTCATAGTGGCAAGCATGAGGCACCCAACATCAAGTGCGTCACTCTGATGCTTCTTGTAAGCATCTTTTTCAGCTCTTGTAGCTGTTAGGGGAGGTTCCTCAGCGAGCAAGGGTTCCTCTAGAACATATTGTTTCTTTTCTTGTTTGAGGACTATCCTCAAGTTCCTATGCCAGTCTAGGAAATTTGTCCCACTTAATTTGTCCTTCTCAAGGACCGATCGCAGTGATAAAGTGCTAGTAACGTTGTTAGTTGCCATGGATATCTACAATATAAATATGCAAAATAAGTTTATGATTTAAATCATTTAACATGGTCTTATATTAAATGATACTCCCACTATTTATTTGAAAAATATCAACCCTCGAAACTTTTAGTGGGCCAAGATCCATATTTCGCCTAATCTTGAGTTAGCTTTGGCTAATCGCCCAAGACTCGGTTATTTAGGTAGACAACACTTTGTCAATTACATCACATATAATTCTTGGATAGTTGGACGAACAACACTTTGTTCAATTCATCTAATGAATTATAATCCAACCCATGCCTCTTGGTTCCCAATCCTATTGAGATAACCTAGTTAAGTCGTACCCAATTAAAGTATGACGGATATCACTTTTATCCTTTCGCGCCTTACTAAGATTGCCACGGTGCTTTGCTTTGGCAAACCCACACATGTACAATCGAAGTTATTGACGAGTACTTTTATTTGGAAGGCATCTAAAACTTAATATTTTAGAGGGATTTATTGATCTCATGATTAATTTGATAATTTAAAATATGTCCACTACATATAGTTGTATACATATCTACATATATGTGTAATACTATTATCAAACTAAAACATAAGATAAATCATGCATCAACATACATAATTAAAACGTGACATGGTTATAGCCCCTACTAATGAGTTTCTCAAGCCAATGAGAAACTCCTATGAGTCAACCTAAGGTAACTTCATAAGCACCTTCCTTTGGCTCCAATTTGTGAATGGCCTCCTCATCCCGGCACGATGCTCCATCTTCATTGATCACCATCAATAAAATAAACTATACTATTTACAAGATATAGAATTCCTCGATTCATATTCGAGGGGAACATAGGGGAGGGATTACATTTAGAATAAAATAGAGAAAGGCACGACTCGCAGGTCGTATTATAAATTACAATCATTCACAAATCCTATCTAATAGGTCAAAGGGCTATAACCACGCACCATGCTCAAACAACACATAAAGCATGCATTAACATTTAATTAATTAAATTCTAAACATTTTAAATTTAATTCTAATAAAACTGTAAAATAATTTTTGAAAAATTATCGTACGCTCGGGACATCACATGCCACGAACTAAAGCGACTAAGACACGAACCACCATGGTTCGAACCAAAACCCACGGCTGGACCAATAGTGGGCCTAGGGTTCGAAACCCTAGCCCATGGCCGAGCCATGGTCCATGCGGCGGCGGCACTAGGGTTCCAACCCTAGCCGCCTCGCACCCTTTTGATGTTTTTATCGAGCCATCTTGATTTAAACGCCGGAATTTGTTAGCCACGAGTCACGGTCATGCCATGCACGGGGTTCGCTCAACCATCTCGAGCTAAGGGTTCGAAAATCCTTGCTCTCATGTGGTAAAGTTACTAATCCATGCATGCATAAACCATTATCGAGTCAAGGAGTTCAAAACTCATCCAAGCATCAAAATTTAAGAAAATAGGGCGATGATGGCCGAGCCATGCACGGCTATTAGGGTTCGAAACCCTAGCCGTCATGAGCTAGCCGTCATGCCCAATGGGTTCTAAACCCTAATTAATTTTCGACACTTCATGCACAATTATTAGCCACAACGACTAAGCCATCTCGAGCCAAGGGTTCCAAAACCCTAGCCCTCATGTGGCTAGCCATGGTGACATTTGTGATGGTGGTGGCCGAAAGTTTATGCTCAATAAATAATTTTATTCGCCAATTATATCAAATACAATTACTACGATGATTTTCATAAACTAAAATTAATTTCATATCAAATATGAATTTAAACAGTTTAATTAACATGCAATATTAATTCTAACATGATTAAACTATTTAACCACATAAATCCGATATGAGCCTTGTACACGGCTCTGATACCACTGTAAGTAACCCCATGAGCACACAGCGCAGCGGAATAAAATTTGGGATTACAAACCAGCGATCTATACATAGGGAATCATATCGGATTAGAGAATTACAAGTGTCTTACCCTTGTAGCGCGTTTGAAGCCGAATCCACGGAGCTGCACCACGTCCTACGCCTTCTCCGAGTCAATAGCAAAACTCGAATGGTTTTGCCTCAACGGTATCCACACGATCAAATCGAGTGAAGGGATGGATTAATAACACGTTGCTAGACGAGTTATTAATCCGATACACGAAGCTAACTCGATTCACAATCGAAGATCACCACCAAACAACCAAATCACCTTCGGCTACCTTGAAGAAGCCGAGAGCTTGGTTGATATCCTAGGCGGCCGAGAGCTTGTGGTTTTGGGTTAGGTTTTGTGTTATGATAATTGTCTTACAATTAAACACCTTGCTATCATATTAAATATGATTAATTAAAGGCTTTCTTAAAGCTTCATGGGCTTAAGCCCATGATTTAATTAATCCTTATGATTATTAATTAAGACTCCTCTTAATTATTTAATTCATCCCATAAATTTAATTTTCCCTTCTTGATTTAATCTTTTGTGCGACCCGATAGGATCTCGTAATGTTGGCAGTGACATAAAGTCTCATTTTATGTCGCAAGCATCGAGCGGTATCTAGCAACACATCGATGCTACCCAATTACGAGAATGTCAATGACTCGACATAACCTTTAGAACTTGTGATAATATTAATCATGTAACTTAATCCCTTTGTACTTTGTGTTTAGATTGAACACGAGTCATGGAATAGTCATACTCGTATATCCAATCTTTATTTCTTGATCCCCAAGTAGAACTAGAATAAACGAATAAGCTCGATATCTCATATCGACTCATTCGAGCATGGCCATGCATTTTAGTTCTCACTTGATCAAGGGCCAAACACATCTCCTGTTATATAGGAGGGACAAATCCTATCTCGATCAGTCAACATCCCTCTACATAATTCGTAGTGTATCCAATAGTCGCCTTTATAGTATACCCTGTTACGGGTAACGTTTGACGATATCAAGATACATAACTCCTTATGTTGGGATCTCTGATGATCAAAAGTCGTAAGGATTACATACATTATTATCACTATGAGAATTGCATATGACGATCATATAACTATCCATGTTGCATTCTCATGGTGGGTCTGTTCAGTACATCGTTCTCTAACATGTACCCATATGTTGATTTGATATCTCATATCAATGAACAATTCATCGATCAACATATACTAGTCTCTACGTATTATCATTATCCCTTTCATGATAATACTTGACTAGGAACATCTTTAAGAATAATACAATATTATTCTAAGGACATTAACATATATATTAATTCACAATGCACAGTAAAAGAATAATATATAATAATGAATTGCCATTCATAAATCCATAAACATTGTATGTCTTAAACAATCATCTAATGACTTGTCTTAGGGCATATCCCAACACCTTTCACCGAGTGGGGTCCTCCGCACAGAAAACACTTAACTTTCCAAAAACTGCCAGCTTGAGATTGTCCCCTATGAGGCGGGGCATCACTTCCACGATTTCCCCTTCCACGAACATCCGGCCATCTTCCACTAAATCTGGAAGCTGATGAGTTCCCCCTTGGCTTAAAATGGTCGCCCCTTGGTTTCAAGTTTTCAGGGGTCGATCTCTGTGGTGGTGCTGGAGGTGGTGCTACAGTCGGATATGCACCCACTCCCAATTCTGCCAACTCGGCCCGTGCAAGGGCGTCATCAAAACAAGTAGGGCCATAAGTGATCACCCTATCATACAACTCCGGCCTCAAGCCCTTCATGAAGTTCCTCATCTTCGCTTGAGTACTGGTGGCGATATGAGGTACATATCTAAGTAAAGAACAGTAGTGGAGAGCATAGTCTGACATCGGCATAGTACCTTGCTTTAAATTAGTAAACTCATCCTCTTTAGCCTATCGTGCAGCAGCTGAAAAGTATCGGGTCAGAAATCGAGTCCTAAACAATTTCCAGTTTATTTCCTGACCCTGAGCCTCCTGTTCAATCACTGTGGTCTTCCACCACATCAGCGCCTTTTTGGCCAATTGAAACTCTGCTAGCCTTATCCAGGCTGTCTTTGGACACGGGGCTGCTACAAATATCTGTTATATCCTCTCCAACCATTCCTCGGCCCGTTCCCCTGTTTCAGTCCATTCAAATGTCGGGGGTCGATATGCTAGAAATTGAGTCAAACTCAGTTCTCCCGGCAATAACTGTTGTGTTGGGATATGCCCTAAGACAAGTCATTAGATGATTGTTTTGACATACAATGTTTATGATTTTATGAATGGCAATTCATTATTATATATTATTCTTTTAACTGTGCAATGTGAATAAATATATATGTTAATGTCCTTAGAATAATATTGTATTATTCTTAAACATTGTCCCTAGTCAAGTATTATCATAAATCAGGATAATGATAATACATAGAGACTAGTATGTATTGATTGATGAATTGTTCATTGATAGGAGATATCAAATCAATACATGGGTACATGTTAGAGAATGATGTACTGGACAGACCCACCATGAGAATGCAACATGGATAGTTATATGATCGTCATATGCAATTCTCATAGTGATAATAATGTATGTAATCCTTACTACTTGTGATCATCAGAGATCCCAACATAAGGAGTTATGTATCTTGATATTGTCAAACGTTACCCGTAACAGGGTAAACTATAAAGGCGACTATTGGATACACTACGAATTATGTAGAGGGATGTTGACTGATCGAGATAGGATTTGTCCCTCCTATATAACAGGAGATGTGTTTGGCCCTTGATCAAGTGAGAACTAAAATGCATGGCCATGCTCGAATGAGTCGATATGAGATATCGAGCTTATTCGTTTATTCTAGTTCTACTTGGGGATCAAGAAATAAAGATTGAATATACGAGTATGACTATTCCATGACTCGTGTTCAATCTAAACACATGGACAAAGGGATTAAGTTACATGGTTAATATTATCACAAGTTCTAAAGGTTATGTCGAGTCATTGACATTATTGTAATTTGGGTAGCCTTGATGTGTTGCTAGACACCGCTCTTTGCTTGTAACGTAAAATGAGATTTTATGTCACTGTCAACATTACAAGATCCTATCGGGTCGCACAAAAGATTAAATCGATAAGGGAAATTAAATTCATGGGATGAATTAAATAATTAAGAGGAGTCTTAATTAAATGATTATAAGGATTTAATTAAATCATGGGTTTGGGCCCATGAGACTTTGAGAAAGTCTTGAACCTTAATTAAAGTCTTATAATATAAATATAAGTTTTTGATTAATTGTTAATCATACTTTTCATATCATACTTTGATATCAAAACCTAAACCTAGACAAAACAAGCTCTCGGCCACCTCCTCCAAGCCGTGAACATCACCGCCGCCGCCGTGTGGTTTCTTGGTGGTTTAAAGGCGGTTGTCGATCGGTTTTGAACCGAGTTTTGGTTTTTGGTTCAAGAATAAGTCTAGCAACTTTTTCTTGAACATCCCTTCCAGATTTGATCGTGTGGATACCGTTGAGGCAAGACCTTGGAGGTGTTGCTCGTGACTCGGGATCGTTAGACGTGGTGCTCCGAGGAATCTGCTCAAACACGCTACAAGGGTGAGACTTTTGTAAACCTTTATCCGATATGAATCCCTATGTATAGATCCGCGGTTATAGTAATCCAAAATTTTATTATTCCGCAGCGTTCCATGCTTGTTGGATTACTAACAGTGGTATCAGAGCCGTGTACAAGGCTCATATCGGATTTATGTGGTTAAATAGTTTAATCATATTTAGATTAATATTGCATGCTATTTAAAACTATGAACATATATGATATGTTAATATTTAGTTTGTGAAATTATCATGATATTATATTTGATATAATTGATGTTTGATGTATATGATACACGAAGCGAATAATCAAATATATTGATCAATGTTTCGGCCACCCCTAGCATATTGACCCACGGCTTAGCCACATGAGGGCTAGGGTTTTCGAACCCTTGGCTCGAGATGGCCTAGTCGTTGTGGCTCATGTTCATGCATGGAGGTTTCGAGACGTGGATGAGTTTTGAACTCTTTGGCTCGATAATGGTTCACGCATGCATGGATTAGTGGCTTCACCACATGAGAGCTAGGGTTTTCTAACCCTTGGCTCAAGATGGTTGAGCCAACCCCGTGCATGGCCTGACCGTGACTCGTGGCTAACAAATTCCATTGTTTCAATCAAGATGGCTAAATGAAAACTCAAGATGGTGCGAGGCGGCTAGGGTTTGGAACCCTAGCGCCGCCGCCGCTCGAGCATGGTTCGACCATGGGCTAGGGTTTCGAACCCTAGGCCCATAATTGGTCCAGCCGTGTATTTGGTTGGTTCGAACCATGGTGGTTCGTGACTTAGTCGCTTAAGTTCGAGGCATGTGATGTCCCGAGCGTACGATAATTTTTCAAAAATTATTTTACAGTTTTAATTAGAATTAAATTTAAAATGTTTAGAATTTAATTAATTAAATGTTAAAGCATGCTTTATGTGTTGTTTGAGCATGGTGCATGGTTATAGCCCTTTGACCTATTAGATAGGATTTGTGAATGTTTGTAATTTATAATACGACCTGCGAGTCGTGCCTTCTCTATTTTAGTCTAAATGTTATCCCTCCCCTATGTTCCCCTCGAATGTGAATCGAGGAATTCTATATCTTGTAAATAGTATAGTTCAATTGTTGATGGTGATCAATGAAGATGGAGCATCGTGCCGGGATGAGGAGGCCATTCACAAATTGGAGCCAAAGGAAGGTGCTTGTGAAGTTACCTTAGGTTGACTCTTAGGATTTTCTCATTGGCTTGAGAAAATCGCTAGTAGGGGCTATAACCATGTCACGTTTAATTATGTATGTTGATGCATGATTTATCTTATGTTTTAGATTGATAATTGTATTACACATATATGTAGATATGTATACAACTATATGTAGTGGACATATTTTAAATTATCAAACTAATCATGAGATCAATAAATCCCTCTAAAATATTAAGTTTTAGATGCCTTCCAAAATTAAAAGTACTCGTCAAAAAACTTCGATTGTACATGTGTGGGTTTGCCAAAGCAAAGCACCGTGGCAATCTTAGTAAGGCGCGAAAGGATAAAAGTGATATCCGTTATACTTTAAATTGGGTACGACTTAACTAGGTTATCTCAGTAGGATTGAGAACCTAGAGGCATGGGTTGGATAATAATTCATTTGATGAATTGAACAAAGTGTTGTTCGTCCAACTATCCAAGAATTACATGTGATGTAATTGACAAAATGTTGTCTACCTAAATAACCGAGTCTTGGGCGATTAGCCAAAGCTAACTCAAGATTAGGCGAAATATGGATCTTGGCCCACTAAAGGTTTCGAGGGTTGATATTTTTTTTAACAAAATAGTGGGAGTATCATTTAATATAAGACCATGTTAAATGATTAAATCATAAACTTATTTTGCATATTTATATTTTAGATATCCATGGCAACTAACAACGTAACAAGCACTTTATCACTGCGATCGGTCCTTGAGAAGGACAAATTAAATGGGACAAATTTCCTAGACTGGCATAGGAACTTGAGGATAGTCCCCAAACAAGAAAAGAAACAATATGTCCTAGAGGAACCCTTACCCGCTGAGGAACCTCCCCTAACGGCTACAAGAGCCGATAAAGATGCTTACAAGAAGCATCAAAGTGACGCACTTGATGTTGGATGCCTTATGCTTGCCACCATGAACTCTGAGCTTCAGAAGCAACATGAGAAAATTGAGGCGTTTGATATGATCGAGCACCTAAAGCAACTGTACCAACAACAAGCAAGACAAGAGAGGTATGACGTCTCTAAGGCGTTATTCCAGTGGGGAATGGTGGAAGGAAGTCTGGTTGGTACTCATGTACTCAAGATGATTGGGTATATTGAGAATCTGGAGAAGCTGGGTTTTCCTTTGGACCAAGAGTTGGCCACTGACGTGATCTTGCAATCGTTGCCTGAAAGCTTCAGTCAATTTGTCTTAAATTACAATATGATTGAAATTGAGAAGACACTACCACAGTTACTTGGCATGCTTAGAACTTTTGAAGCAAATAGCAAGAAGTCTAAACCTACAAATGTTCTTATTGTGAATAAGAACAAAGGAAAGACTAAAGCTAAGAACTTCAAGAAGAACAAGAAGGTCTTTGTTAAATCTAAGCCAAAGTCATCTGCACTGAAACCAAAGGGAGGGATAGCGAAGGAAGGGAACTGTTTCCATTGCGGTGAGACCGGCCATTGGAAAAGAAACTGCAAAGTATATCTGGAGGATCTAAAGAAAGGAAGTGTGACTTCCACTTCTGGTATTTTTGTTATAGAAGTCAATTTATCTACTTCTTCATCATGGGTATTAGATACTGGATGTGGATCTCACATTTGTGTAAATGTGCAGGACCTCAAAAAGAGTAGATTGTTGGCGAAAGACGAAGTTGATCTCCGAGTTGGAAATGGAGCAAGAGTTGCTGCATTAGCTATAGGAGATTATTATTTATCTTTGCCTTCTGGTTTATCATTGATTTTAAAAGACTGTTATTTTGTGCCATCCATTACCAAAAACATAATTTCTATTTCTTGTTTAGACAAGTGTGGGTTTTCATTTATGATAAATGACAACTGTTGTCTATTTATTTAAATGATATGTTTTATGCCAGTGCACAAATGGTGAATGGTCTTTATTTATTAAATCTTGATATGCCTATCTATAACATAAATACTAAAAGGATTAAAAATAATGATTGTAATCCGACTTATCTCTGGCATTGTCGCTTGGGCCACATAAACGAGAACCGCATATCTAAACTTCATAAGGATGGAGTATTAGATTCATTTGATTTTGAATCATATGAAACATGCGAATCTTGTTTAATGGGCAAGATGACTAAAGCCCCTTTCAAGGGACATGTTGAAAGGGCAAATGTTTTATTGGGACTAATACATAGTGATGTATGTGGACCAATAAGTACACAAGCTAGAGGTGGTTTTCAATACTTCGTTACATTTACTGATGACCTCAGTAGATATGGGTATGTGTACCTAATAAAGCATAAGCATGAAACCTTTGAAAAGTTCAGAGATTTCAAGAATGAAGTACAAAACCAACTTGGCAAAAGTATCAAAATCCTTCGATCAGATCGAGGAGGTGAATACTTAAGCCAAGAGTTTCATGACTATCTAAAGGAGTGTGGGATAGTCCCACAACTCACTCCTCCGTATACTCCACAATGGAATTGTGTATCCGAGAGGAGAAATCGAACCTTGTTAGACATGGTTAGATCAATGATGAGTCATGCAGATCTTCCGATATCGTTTTGGGGACACGCTCTAGAAACAGCGATTTTCTTACTGAACCGTGTTCCATCTAAACCAGTGGAAAAGACACCATATGAGATATGGACTGGGAAGCGTCCTAGTATGTCTTTTATGAAGATTTGGGGTTGTGAGGCTTTCGTTAGACGTCACGCCACTAACAAACTTGGACCCAAATCTGATAAGTGTTTATTTGTGGGGTATCCTAAGGAAACGAAAGGATACTATTTCTATTATCCCACCGAGAACAAAGTAGTTGTTGCTCGGACTGGTGTATTTCTTGAAAGAGAATTTATTTCTAGAAAAACCAGTGGGAGAAAAATAGAACTTAGTGAAGTTCAACCACAAGAAAACACTGAACCTGAGATTGAGATGGAAACAGAGCAGGCACCGCAAGCTGTTGTGGAAGAAGTACCTGCTCAAGAGACACAAGCCCAGGGTAGGTCTGTAAGAGAACACCGGGAGCCACAGAGATATGGATTTCTTGTGACTCAACAAGGTGACTTACTACTTATTGATGAGGATGAGCCGTCATCTTATCAACAAGCTATAATGGACACTGATTCTGAGAAATGGCAAGAGGCCATGAAATCTGAGATGGAATCCATGTATGCAAACCAAGTATGGACTTTGGTTGATCCACCTGAAGGGGTACGACCCATAGGGTGCAAATGGATTTTCAAGAAAAAGACCGATATGGATGGTAATGTACAAACCTACAAAGATCGGCTGGTTGCAAAAGGATTCAAACAAATTCATGGTATTGACTATGATGAAACCTTTTCACCAGTGGCCATGGTTAAATCCATAAGGATCTTACTTGCAATAGCTGCATTTCATGATTATGAAATCTGGCAGATGGATGTCAAAACAGCTTTCCTTAATGGAAACCTGCTCGAGGATGTGTACATGACACAGCCCGAGGGTTTTGTCGATCCAAAGGATGCTGGAAAGATATGCAAGCTACAACGATCCATTTATGGATTGAAGCAAGCTTCTCGGAGTTGGAATCTTCGTTTTGATGATGCAATCAAAGAGTTTGGTTTTATCAAAAACGTAGATGGACCTTGTGTCTACAAGAAGGTCAGTGGGAGCATAATCATTTTCCTAGTGTTGTATGTAGATGACATACTTCTCATTGGGAATGATATCCCTGCCTTACAATCTGTAAAGATTTGGCTAGGGAACTGCTTTTCGATGAAAGACTTGGGAGAAGCCACCTATGTATTAGGAATAAAGATCTATAGAGATAGATCGAGAAGGCTTCTCGGCCTAAGTCAATGTACATACATAGACAAAGTGCTTAAAAGGTTTAGCATGCAAGAATCAAAGAAAGGATTCACGCCTATGACACATGGTATATATCTCTCGAAGGAACAGTGTCCTTCAACACCAGATGAGAGACAACGCATGAGTATCCCGATGTATCGTATGCTTTGAGCATGACGAGCAGATATCAAGTTGATCCAGGTGAAGGTCACTGGATTGCTGTCAAGAATATCCTGAAGTACTTGAGAAGAACTAAGGATACATTCTTGATTTATGGAGGTGAGGAAGAGCTCAATGTAATGGGTTACACTGATGCAAGCTTCCAAACCGACAAAGATGATTATCGATCGCAATCTGGATATGTATATTGCCTAAATGGAGGTGCTGTGAGCTGGAAGAGTTCAAAGCAAGAGACAGTAGCCGATTCTACAACAGAAGCTGAGTATATTGCTGCCTCAGATGCAGCAAAGGAAGCTGTTTGGATTAGGAAGTTCATTTCTGAACTTGGAGTGGTGCCTAGCATTAAAGATCCGATAGAACTCTATTGTGACAACAATGGAGCGATCGCATTGGCTAAGGAACCTAGATCTCACCAAAGATCCAAGCACATACTTAGGCGTTTCCATTTCATTCGAGAAATCGTTGAAAGGGGAGATGTTAAAATATGCAAAGTACTAACAGATTATAATATATCTGACCCATTGACGAAGCCACTGTCACAGCAGAAGCATGATCGTCATACTAGATCTCTAGGCATTAGGTATATGTCTGAGTGGTCTTAGTGCAAGTGGGAGATTTGTTGGGATATGCCCTAAGACAAGTCATTAGATGATTGTTTTGACATACAATGTTTATGATTTTATGAATGGCAATTCATTATTATATATTATTCTTTTAACTGTACAATGTGAATAAATATATGTGTTAATGTCCTTAGAATAAGATTGTATTATTCTTAAACATTGTCCCTAGTCAAGTATTATCATGAATCAGGATAATGATAATACATAGAGACTAGTATGTATTGATTGATGAATTGTTCATTGATATGAGATATCAAATCAACACATGGGTACATGTTAGAGAACGATGTACTGGACAGACCCACCATGAGAATGCAACATGGATAGTTATATGATCGTCATATGCAATTCTCATAGTGATAATAATGTATGTAATCCTTACGACTTGTGATCATCAGAGATCCCAACATAAGGAGTTATGTATCTTGATATTGTCAAACGTTACCCGTAACAGGGTAAACTATAAAGGCGACTATTGGATACACTATGAATTATGTAGAGGGATGTTGACTGATCGAGATAGGATTTGTCTCTCCTATATAACAGGAGATGTGTTTGGTCCTTGATCAAGTGAGAACTAAAATGCATGGCCATGCTCGAATGAGTCGATATGAGATATCGAGCTTATTCGTTTATTCTAGTTCTACTTGGGGATCAAGAAATAAAGATTGAATATACGAGTATGACTATTCCATGACTCGTGTTCAATCTAAACACATGGACAAAGGGATTAAGTTACATGGTTAATATTATCACAAGTTCTAAAGGTTATGTCGAGTCATTGACATTCTTGTAATTTGGGTAGCCTTGATGTGTTGCTAGACACCGCTCTTTGCTTGTAACGTAAAATGAGATTTTATGTCACTGTCAACATTACAAGATCCTATCGGGTCGCACAAAAGATTAAATCGATAAGGGAAATTAAATTCATGGGATGAATTAAATAATTAAGAGGAGTCTTAATTAAATGATTATAAGGATTTAATTAAATCATGGGTTTGGGCCCATGAGACTTTAAGAAAGTCTTGAACCTTAATTAAAGTCTTATAATATAAATATAAGTTTTTGATTAATTGTTAATCATACTTTTCATATCATACTTTGATATCAAAACCTAAACCTAGACAAAACAAGCTCTCGGCCGCCTCCTCCAAGCCGTGAACATCACCGCCGCCGCCGTGTGGTTTCTTGGTGGTTTAAAGGCGGTTGTCGATCGGTTTTGAACCGAGTTTTGGTTTTTGGTTCAAGAATAAGTCTAGCAACTTGTTCTTGAACATCCCTTCCCGATTTGATCATGTGGATACCGTTGAGGCAAGACCTTGGAGGTGTTGCTCGTGACTCGGGATCATTAGACGTGGTGCTCCGAGGAATCTGCTCAAACACGCTACAAGGGTGAGACTTTTGTAAACCTTTATCCGATATGAATCCCTATGTATAGATCCGCGGTTATAGTAATCCAAAATTTTATTATTCCGCTGCGTTCCATGCTTGTTGGATTACTAACATGTTGTTCGGATGGCTCTTCGCCCAAAGCTGGCGGTGGCAGGGAATTTGTACGCCCAACACTTGCATTGACACTTATTGCATCACCTATGTCGATATTTTCTGCCATACTGCAACACAAGGGTTAACAATAACACCAAAAGCAGTTCATATAATACATCGTTAGAAAATGAGTAACAATGACCACAACATGTTAGTATAACATTTATATACTCATAATGCACTAAACATGTATAAAAGAGTACCTAGCCAACCTATTGCTAAGGCTACCCTTCGCTCATTCCCGGGTTCTCTAACCACTGCTCTGATACCACTAATGTAAGGCCTCTATACCTTAACTGTGTAATTAACAAGTAAATAGGGCCAACATGCATTAAAAGATAAGTTATGGTTCCGGTTGTAGCCTTGAGCTAACAGGATTACAGGCCAAAATAAAATTTCAAGAGCTAATTAATTACATTCCCAAAAATGAATGTTAAAGCTATAGATTTACACTACTCCTAGAGTAGAGACTATCCAAAAATCATGTATCCTAATTCTTTAATTCTCCTCGTAGTTCACTGCCTCAACCCGGCCCATAGCCCTCCAATCCAAAAGGCGTACCTACAGGAACAACTCACCATGAGCATATACATCACTATTCAACGAAATCCAAGCACAATAACATAAATAATTGCATGAGATATGTTTGTGTGAATGCTCCCTGAATTACCACATTAGCACATTTTCATTGTTGTTTCTGTTTCATAAACTCATGCACAAAATCATTAGTTCACAATATATTGATCGATATCACGTTCCAGTTACAATCACAATTTTCCACATTAATCACTAGAAATGTGACTGTTCCGGTCCTGTTACAACATCAGAATTTTAGGACCCCTCGCTTCGACATAGAGCGACATCATATGATATCCATCGCTTCGACAATGACAGCGGCATGTACATCGCTTCGACATGACAGCGGCAAATATCATATTACCATCGCTTCATATGACAGCGGCAAGTACCTCCCTCGCTCGGAGATAACAGCTACCGGAACATTCATCAATTCTCACACAATAATCAAACACAATAGTTGATTCCATTATAACGATATGACACTATCATTTCACATATACCATCACATGTAAGGACTCACTATCCATGATATACATAATCAAAAGCGTAACATGTTTTACCGTCCGATGCCCGTACGTCTCACTACGTACCTTAGTCTCAAAAGTGGAGAAGAACTTTATCTCCTTGACGTTGTTGGTACCTGGGATGGTTCTACACAACCATACAAATCAATATTAGAAGCCAATTATAGCCAAAACCAAAAATTCATCAAAATCCATCATTTTCCAACTTTTAAACAGTGGCGATCGATCGCTTAAAACATGGCGATCGATCGCCTGATTGTTCGCTTCGCGGCGATCTGTCGCTTCATTTGAGGCGATCGATCGCCTGCTGTGCAAATCGCTACTGGCCATCGGCGATCGATCGCGCTATTTGAGGCGATCGATCGCCCACACTCGTTTTGCCCACTGTCTTGTAGCGATCGATCGCTGCTTTTGTAGAGATCGATCGCTGCTTTTGTAGCGATCGATCGCCACAACCAGTGGCCGCGATTTTCACCATTTTTGCACATTAAATCCTTCACCAACCTCAACAACACTTCAACCAACAACTCAAAAACATAAAAACACTATAAATCTTCAATTCACATCATTAAATAACCCAAAAATCTAACATCCAACCCAAAATCATACCAACCCAAACAAACCCATTTCAAAACCATTTCAAACTCAATCCAAACACTACAAAAACAATAAGGAGGTACCCATACCTCTTGGGGACTCCAAATCTCCCAACAAATTCCACAAATCAAGTTTGTGCAAAGATTTCTCTTCCACTTTTGTGCCAAAAACGAAAATGAAGAGAACGAGGGTTTGGGTGGAGGATTTGGGGGAAAATAGAAAAAGTGATGGGTGTTTGATAAAGTCAGGGTTAAAGTAGATAAAAGGGGTATAGTGGGGTTATGAGAGTTTTAATTAAATTTGCACCCAACTAATCATCACGATGTTATAAAATACCCCAACATGGTATTTTAAAAGCATTTTACAAAAATGCACCAACTTCCACTAAATCCATATTTCCACATAATTAACAATCAATACGATTTAATCATGTTAACACCCCATTTCCAAACATGCATAACATGCACCCTGAAATGCAACCCCCGGGTCACGCCTACCCTGAGACTAAGCATTTCACAAGATAATCCATCCCAACACATAAATCAATTACTATCAGAATTCATCACATAAACATAATTAATGCCCAAATTGCATATAATTATTTCGGGGCATCACATGATTTATGGGCATATCATATTGATCTATCCACTTTTTTTGATATCCTTGATGTTGACTGAGTTGATTTACTCTGAGTGTCGGGGACGACGGGCATGACGATGACAGTCAGTTTAGGTAGCAACTATAGTCACGTGCGTTGCTATCGAACCTAGACACGATGGATGACGAGCACAACACATGATGATTCTCCTAGCGTAAAGTCTGTGTGTTGTCACCCTCTGCTCGAGCTTGATATTGATTGATGATACCTTTCTTTGGACTCCGATAGTTTGGTATCTTGAGATTTGATTCATTGTACCTTACATGCATTGCATTACATTGCATTGCATTGCATCATCTATCACATTTCATAGATACATGTTGTAATTACTTGATAGTTTTGGTAGCGCTTATCGTGTACGCCTAAATTAACCCCACTCAATCCTCAAGATTGATAACAAATGTAGTAGTGTGAGTAGGGATCGATCCACGAGGAGGTGTGAATTCTTGTGTTAATGAAAATCAAAACAAAAGAATAATAAATGATGGGGTTGTGAGTGAATTATACTAATTAAATTAAAACTAAAGATTAAACTTATGAAAGCGATTCTTGGTATCGGTCGACTCTACCTTGGATATTATCATCTATTTCATCGATTCACAAAAGACTCAATTTTACTTGAATATTCATCAATTGGAAATCTAATTCCTCCCTCACCTTATTCATAGTCAATTAGTCCAAGCGTCCTAATTTAACTTTCATCAATCAATCAATCTCTATATGCATATTCAAGATTAAAATCATGACACCATTCAAAACTAGTAAGCGATGAATCTAAATCATATAAACACAAGCGGTTCATATAAATTTAGTCAATTGTTTTCCCTAAGAATTTAATAACTCCAACATCAGGCAATTATCAATCTTAGTTGCTTCGTAAATTCGATTACTCAAACAATTATCAAATTTAGCATTAGATTACATTCAAGTTATTAGGTTCTCAATCCATTAAACAAACACCAATCATATCAACAAAATAAGAAAAAACAATGATATTCAATAAAATCGATAAACAAAGGCGTCGGAACTCCCCAAGATAAATAAATCCAAGGTATTAGTCTTCCTCAACCAAGAATTAAAACTAGCTACACATAATTAAAGAAAAACTATAAATAAAAACAAGGGAAAGAAAACTAATCCGATCTCCGCTCGTCGAGGTGTCAATCCCGCCTTCGCTTCGATCTTCGTAGCGTTCTTCGACAAAATTGAAAAGAAAAATATAAAACTAGTCTAAAATTATTCTACCCTAACTATCTAGATGATTTAAGGTCTGATTTTCGAGTTCTATATGTAGGGAGGCTAGGAGGTGGAATAGAATCCAAGTTGGAAGGCAAGAAATCATGTTTCCATGTTATTCAAAACGTCGGGCGATCGATCGGGATAAAGGCACGGATCGATCGAGCTGGACAGTAGAAATTCGTGGCTTTTTCAGCCTTGCTCGATCGATCGGCAATGCTTGCTCGATCGATCGGCAAGACCAGAATAATTTTTGCTCAATTTTCAACTTCTGGCGAGTTTTGTATTTTGGCCGTAACTTTCTCGTACAAACTCCGAATTTGATGAATCAGCTGTCCACATGAAGATAACTCAAAGTTCTACAATATTTCTATGGACCACATTTCCAAAACATGGCTCGAACATATAGAAAGCTGAGGATAAATGAGCAATATGTGTCTTGGATTCTGGTTTTTTCCTCTTTTCTTCAACTTTATTGCTTCTTTCATCATTTTAGCTTGAATTTTTCACATTTCCCTACATTTACACAAATATACAATTAGGTAGCTTATGTATCAATTTATCCATGAAAATATTCCAAATCATAGACAATTAAGCGCAATAGATGTGTCTATTTCTAGTCACATCAAACACCCCCATACTTAATCTTTACTCGACCTCGAGTAAATCAGACAACTAAAATCTTTTTGCTTGGCTCATAGCATCCTAACAAAATAACTTCCTCACTTTAATGCCTCAATAATTTTAAACATGCATAGTAATGAAAGGCGGTGAAAAGTTAACAGTGGAACAAGTTCAATCCCTGGACATCTCATACTTAACAAAGCAGCGAACGTACGTGTGTGGTCATAAGCAAATGTCATATGCAACTTATAGATCCAACAAATGTAAACCTACAATAGTTCAAGTTGTACACCAACACAAGTATAAGCTCACTTGCACACTCTTTTCCACTATCTTAGCCACTTGCAAACACAAATCAAGTAGGTCTTTATTAGCTTGTAGCTTGGCCTAGGTATTGACTTATGAAAGAAAGGAAAAAGATATATCAAACAAGAGAGTATGATGATATGCACACTAAAAGCTTCTCTTCTTGCATGAATTTTTCAACTTTGTTCTTTTTCACACCTTGTATATTTTTTCAAGGTTTATTTCAACATTTTTCTTCTTTATGCCTTGGCTCCCCTTGGAGTCATATTTTTATCAAATTTCTCAAGGCTTTCCTTTTCTTTCATGCATTCCATTCTTTTGACAATGAAGCTCAAAACATATGAATCAATGAATACATAAGTGCATGTGAAGGAAACACATCATACTCCCTTCACATGTGTGGGTTAAGATCACTTTTGGGCTTATTAGGGACAGATGATAAGCTAGTCAAAGATGTCGAATGAGGGTTGTTTGTAGCTTAACATACAACCATTGTTTTGAATTAAAGCTCAAAAAGGGTACTAGTGATTGATTTTCTTTACATGGTAGGCTTGAAAGGCTCAAACGCATCAAATATTGCATATATCACTTTCATGTTCGCAAGTAGTCTAGACATATGCCTCAAAGAGCATGTAGTTAAGTTATAGCATGTATTAGAGACTTTTTAAGACTATCACAAATTCACACAATCTTCACTAAGCTATGCACTTCACAAGTCATGACAATAGTGTGCTCAAAATATTCAACTACTATGTTAAAGCACACTTTGCGTTAGAGTTCAAAGTGTTCCAAGGTTAACAATTCACCTACGTTCAAAAGCATGCATGCCATCAATTAGGTTTCATCATGGGCTAGTGATTCTAAGCATGCATTCATTACTAAATATGAGCTCAAAATTTTCTTGATTTTTTTTGTATTTTTGTAATAAGAAAAGCAATAACACACCACTAATCCCTCCCCCATACTTAAATCTTACATTGTCCCCAATGTAAGTCAAAATTGTAAGGGAAGAGAAAAGTCTAACTAAGAAAGCAATAAAAAAATAAAAAGGAAAAATGACACTAACTTCCCTTGGGTTGCCTCCCAAGCAGCGCCTCTGTTTAACGTCGGTGGCCCGACGCCAGTTCTCTCGCTTAAGGCGATGCCTATTCGCCTTGCACCTCTTGGAGGGTTTTTGTCTTTTCACTATGTCGCATTCCTCCAAAGAAGTCAGTTGAGGTCGATCAAGATCTACCTCATGGCATTCTTTAACTTGTTGTCCCCTATGCTCGCCTTTGGGAATCTCATTCTGGTGAGATTCCTTGTTATCCACCTCGATCTCTGTTTGTTGTTCAAGTATTGATGGACTCAGTACCATCGTTGCTGGAGTTTCTACCTCTTTGCCACTGTCCAAGGTGATGTTGTCTTCGAAAAAATAGTCCCAAGGATCCATTTCATCACAGTATTCTTTCGCCGACTCCTCTTCCAGAGCACATGATTCATCTAAGTAATCAACATAGCTCTCAGTTGGAAACATACCATTCAGAGTTGTAGGATGTACAAGCTCCTTTTCTTCTATTGGCACATGTGTCTCCTCTTCTAGCTCGGGTGGCATCAGTACCACCTTCTCCATAGTCTCCTCTTCTTCATCACTCCATGATTGGAATGCAATCATGGTCTCATTTTGTGCTGCTATCCGATCGGTCGATCTTATTAGCTGCTCCATTTGGTTACCCAAATTCTGAGTGCTAGCCCTGAATTCCTGTTGAAATTGCAAAGTATTATCATTAAGTGTTGAAACAAGATCCTCTAAAGACTCACCAGGGGTATGGTATTGAGGTTGTTGTGGCCATGGCTGGTATTGCGGTATGTATGGTGGTAGGGTGGACTTTATGTAAGGTGGAGGTGGGCTCATCCATTGATTGTCATAGTTAAGATTGGGATGATCACTCCAACTTGAATTGTATGTTCTTTGTCCACTCCCTACGCCAAGTTGGTGCACAAGATACTCCAATTCGTTAGTCGCCTATAGTCCTCCATGATAAGATCCTATTTTTAAGAAATCAACCTGTAAGCACGAACAAACAAGAGTAGCGGTGGGGGAAAAAGAAACAGAAAGAAACAAAACAGAAAATATTAACACAAAAATATACAACGCCTCCTCGGCAACGACGCCAAAATTTGGTAGCGCTTATCGTGTCTGCCCAAATTAACCCCACTCAATCCTCAAGATTGATAACAAAAATGTAGCAGTGTGAGTAGGGATAGATCCACGAGGAGGTGTGAATTCTAGTGTTAATGAAAATCAAAACAAAAGAATAATAAAGGATGGGGTTGTGAGTGAATTATACTACTTAAATTAAAACTAAAGATTGAACTTATGAAAGCGATTCTTGGTATCGGTCGACTCTACCTTGGATATTATCATCTATTTGATCGATTCACAAAAGACTCAATTTTACTTGAATATTCATCAATTTGAAATCTAATTCCTCCCTCACCTTATTCATAGTCAATTAGTCCAAGCGTCTTAATTTAACTTTCATCAATCAATCAATCTATATGCATATTCAAGATTAAAATCATGACACCATTCAAAACTAGTGAGCGATGAATCTAAATCATATAAACACAAGCGGTTCATATAAATTTAGTCAATTGTTTTCCCTAAGAATTTAATAACACCAACATCAGGCAATTATCAATCTTAGTTGCTTCGTAAATTCGATTAATCAAACAATTATCAAATTTAGCATTAGATTACGTGCAAGTTATTAGGTTGTCAATCCAATAAACAAACACCAATCATATCAACAAAATAAGAAAAAACAATGATATGCAATAAAATCGATAAACAAAGGCGTAGGAATCTCCCCAAGATAAATAAATCCAAGGTATTAGTCTTCCTCAACCAAGAATTAAAATTAGCTACACATAATTAAAGCAAAACTATAAATAAAAACAAGGGAAAGAAAACTAATCCAATCTCCGCTCGTCGAGGTGTCAATCCCGCCTTCGCTTCGATCTTCGTAGAATTCTTCGACAAAATTGAAAAGAAAATATAAAACTAGTCTAAAACTATTCTATCCTAACTATCTAGATGATTTAAGGTCTGATTTTCGAGTTCTATATGTAGGGAGGCTAGGAGGTGGAATAGAATCCAAGTTGGAAGGCAAGAAATCATGTTTCCATGTTATTCAAAACGCCGGGCGATCGATCGGGATAAAGGCACGGATCGATCGAGCTCGACAGTAAATATTCGTGGCTTTTTCAGCCTTGCTCGATCAATCGGCAATGCTTGCTCGATCGATAGGCAAGACCAGAAAATTTTCTGCTCAATTTTCTGGTTTTGTCGAGTTTCGTATTTTGGCCGTAACTTTCTCGTACGAACTACGAATTCGATGAATCAGCTGTCCACTTGAAGATAACTCAAAGTATACAACCTTTCTATGGACCACATTTCCAAAACATGGCTCGAACATATAGAAATTTGAGGAGAAAGGAGCAACATGTGTCTTGGATTCTGGTTTTTTCCTCTTTTCTTCAACTTTATTGCTTCTTTCATCATTTTAGCTTGATTTATTCACCTTTCCCTACGCTTCCTATAATACTCTCTCTTTGACTTTCAGTCTAGTGCCAAGTGATGTATTATAATGAAATGACGTTAGCATTTACACAAATATACAATTAGGTAGCTTATGTATCAATTTATCCATCAAAATATACCAAATCATAGACAATTAAGCGCAATAGATGTGTCTATTTCTAGTCACATCAAGTTTCATATTTCCAACACCTGCAAATGTTGTTAGGTGAACGAAAGCAATTACTGAGACTCGTAACTTCAAAAGAGGTATTTTCTTTTCACCTGCAAGATGGGGCTTCGGTCTATGAGTATGGTGTAAGAAAACTATCTCTTGCTAAGAAATTGGAAAATCTGAATGTGACAATACCTCATTAACTATCTGTAGATTTGATCTCATAATCAAAATGTTGGAAACTCACGAGTCCTTGATTCGAAGGAGAAATGTGTTCTTGTAGGGCCTTCCTACCTTAACATCATAAGCAAGAAATAATTAGGGCTAAACATGCATCACATACAGCTTAGGGCTCCGGTTATTACGTGAGTTATTAGGATTACAGGCCAAAATAAAACTTCAAGCAAATTAATTACATTCTCAAATGGATGGCGCTATAGAATTATACTACTCCTGGAGTAGAGACTATACCAAATCCTGAATCCTAATTCATAAGGCATCTCGAAGCTCACTTCTTCAACCCTGCCCATAGCCCTCCAAATCCAAATGCGTACCTACAGGAACAACCCATCGTGAGCATATACATCATTACTCAACATCATAGGGTAATGGCATATAAATAAATGCATGAAGTAAATGGGTAACGTATACTTCCTGGTTAATCGCATTAACCCTCTTTGGTTGTCCCTGTTTCATAGTCATGCATATAATCGTTAGTTCTCGGCATAATGATTAAAATCATACTTCACATATATGATCACATTAAACTATGTTATTTAGAAGTGGAACTGTCCCGGTTCTATCATGACAGCGGCACATTTGGCCCCCTCGTTCGACATAACACATCTTATGATACCCATCGCTACGCCTTGATAGCGGATGTATCTCTTTAATCAGCGGATGATACCCATCGCTACGCCTTGATAGCGGATGTACCCCATCGCTCAGCGGATGATACCCCTCGCTACACCTTGATAGCGGATGTACCCCATCGCTCAGTCATGTGAGCGGCAAGACCTTCCTCGCTTGCCCATAATAACCACCGGACATTCAATCATTCTTAATAACATAGTTTCATATTAATCATAAACATCATAGCATCTTATAGACATCATTATCTTATAAGCATTATCATCTTATGGACATCATCGTCTCATCATAATCGTTATAATAACGTCATATCATCTTCATTTATCATAACATCATCATAAGCATCTTGTCATCTTTATTCATCATAAAATCATCTTTATTCATCATAACATCATCGTAAGTATCTTATCATCTTTATTCATCATGAAATCATCTTTATTCATCATAACATCATCGTAAGTATCTTATCATCTTTATTCATCATGAAATCATCTTCGTTTATCATAACATCATCTTAAGCATCTTATCATCTTGATTCATCATGAAATCATCTTCGTTTATCATAACATCATCTTAAACATCTAATCATCTTGATTCATTATCAAATCATCTTCATCGTGAACTTACTTATCATAACATCATCTTAAACTCTTATCATCTTTATGCATTATACACATCATCGTGGCATCGTAAATTCTTATGCATTCATAGTATGATCAAAATATAGGAGTATGGCCTCTTACCATGTGGGCATCTTACCCTGTGGCATCTTACCACATAATAAAATCGTATGGCCTCTTATCATATGGGCATCTTACCCTGTGGCATCTTACCACTTAATAAAATCGTATGGCTTCTTACCATATGGGCATCTTGCCCTGTGGCATCTTACCACATAATAAACATCGTATCACATCATCATAAACTTACTTATCATAAACATCATCATCATAACATCATCATCATAAACTTATTTATCATACTCATCATCGTAAGCATCATCATCATAAACATCATCATCATAAACTTATGCAATCAATACATAGTCATAGTTAGGAGGGTGTTACCGTCCGATGCCCGTACGCTTCTTACGTACCTTAATTCCAAAAGTGGAGAAATTGAAGAGCTCTATCTTCTCGATGTTGTTGGCACCTGGGATGGTTCCACACAGCCATACAAATCAATATTAGAAGCTAAATAATAGCCTAATACCAAAAATTCCATCAATTAAGCCAAGAAAAACATCTTCAGCAAAAACGCTCTACCGATCGATCGGTCATCCTTACCGATCGATCGGTAACTGTTCATAATTTCCATTTAAAGCTACGGCTTTTACCGATCGATCGGTCCAAGATACCGATCGATCGCTAGCCATCCACCGATCGATCGGTAGCTTTCACCGATCGATCGGTAAGTGAAGGAACTTCACCCCTCGCTTCGCACATGCACCGATCGATCGTTGCCCTGCTACCGATCGATCGGTCGCTGCGATTTTTCGAGTAAACTCCATCTTTTTGGTACAAAACTACCAAATAAACCAATACATCTTAAACCAAATACATCCCAACAACTTACCACCACAAAAACTTCATCAAACCATACCCCAAACCCATACAACACATAAATCAAAACAACCCACATAATCACTTCAAAAATCACCCCATTTCAAATCCAAACATCATCAAAATTTTAGGAAGAGTTCCATACCTCTTGAAGACTCCAAATCTTGATAAAAATTACACAAACTCAAGTTTTGTGGAGCTTCCTCCTTCCTCCTTTGAAGGATTTCGAAAATGGGGGGTGAAGTTAGGGCTTTGGGATGATTTGGGGATTTTAGGGTGGAAAGGGTAAAGTGAGTTGGGTAAGGTGGGGAAAGGGTTAATTAAATTATACCCAAAAATTAACATGATGTATAAATTACCCCAACATGGTATTTTAAAAGCATTTTACAAAAATGCACCGAACTTCATTAAATTCATACTTTCCTCGTAATTAAAATCAACACAATTAAATCATGCTAATACTTCATTTCCCACGCACAACTTAATCATCGTAATAATCCATCATATAAACATAATTAATGCTTTAATTGCAATTAATCATTTCGGGGACATCACATTACTCCCCTACTTATAAGATTTCGTCCTCGAAATCGCATGCACTTACCCCAAAGAAACTAAACATAAATCACATACCAGAGAATAGTTCCGGGTAGTGCTGTACCATATGCCGCTCCGTCTCCCACATAGCCTCCTCGACACCCCGACGATCCCACTGAACTTTAATCATCGGTATAACTTTACTTCGTAATCTGCGATCCTCACGATCCAGAATCCTGACCGGTCGTTCAACGTAGGATACATCTGAATCCAACTGCACTTCAGTAGGCTGTAAGACATGAGATGAATCTGGCTCATATTCTTCGGGGATAACTTCCCCCGCATACCAAACGAACTACACCCCTGAAGGGTGAGATTTTCAAGAAGACCCTGTCTCCTACTTGGAATTCCAGCGGTCGTCGCCGCTTATTGGCATAGGCTGCTTGCCTATCCTGGGCCGCTTTCATCTTTTGGCGTATCAACTTTATCTTGTCTTACATATCCTTAATCATATCCGGTCCTCCGATCGCTTTACTAGTCAAGTCCTCCCAATACAGCGGTGACTTACATCGTTGTCCATAAAGAGCTTCAAAGGGCCATTTGAATGCTCGCCTGATAGCTGTTATTAAAGGAGAACTCTACCAGTGGTATAGAATCTTGTCACGGAGTATCAAACTCCAATACACATGTCCTCATCATATCCTCGAGTGTGAAGTAAACCTTGGGTCTCTGTCAGACACCATCGAGACTGGAACACCATGTAATCTCACCACATCCCGCACATATAATTGGGTCATCTTTAGGTACGCAAAAGTCATACAGTAGGGGATGAAGTGAGCTACCTTCGTTAGCCTATCCACGATCACCCAGATCGCATCAAATCCAGAGGCCGTCCTTGGTAAGTGGGTCACAAAGTCCATAATGATATGCCTCCACTTCCACTTAGGTACCTCCAAGCTCTCCAGCTCGCCACCAGGCCTCTGCCTTTCTGCCTTTACCTGTTGGCATATCAAACATCTTTTAACGAAAGCGATCACATCGTGCTTCATGCGTCTCCACCAGAACTGACCACTTAGGTCCTTATACATTTTCCTTCCTCCTGGGTGGATATTGAACCGACTACTATGAGCCCGTTCTGACATTCCTTTAAGCAACTCCGGCGTATCTGGGACTACCCATCGGTTGTCCAATTTCAAGGAATCGTCCTCAGCCACTCTAACTTTGATGGCTGACCCCGAAGTACCAATAATGATCACCTCGAACCTCATTCTCTGACCTCTGGGCTTTCCTGGTAATCTTGAATATGTCTGGCTCAGTCAACAAGGTTGACACTCGCACTGACGACGTGTCCACATCAAAATCATAGCCCAGATGGAAACAAGAGGTCATCATCGCTGATAACACATAGCGTCCTCAGCAGTACACTTCACTTCCAACTTAAGGCGTCTGCTGTCAAATTGCCTATTCAACTCAGCCTGTGTGAACAAAACTCCAGGCTCTTATAGTCCGTGTAGATGGCAAACGACGTACCATGCGAGTAATGCCTCCAAATCTTCAAGGCAAATATAATGGCTACCAGCTCCAAATCATGGACTGGGTACCTAGCCTCATGTGGTTCAACCGCCTCGATGCATAAGCCACCACATGCTTATCTTGCCTCAACACACAGTCCAAACCCTGCAGTGATGCAGTCGTGTACATAGCAAACTTCTTATCCTCATAAGGAATTACCAATATAGGTGTCGTAGTCAAACGACGCTTCAATTCTTGGAAGCTTTCTCACAAGCTTCGGACCAATAGAACGGCACTCCTTTCTGAGTCAGCTGTGTCAGGGGTCTGACAATCCCTAAGGATCTGGAGTACTGTTCTCAAGTGTTCCACGTGTTCCTCGTTAGTTCGAGAGTAACTAAGTATATCGTCAATGAAAACTTATGACGAACTGATCCAAATATGGTTGGAGCACCCTGTTCATCAGGCTCATAAAACAGCTGGGGCATTTGTCACCCTAAAAGGCATGACTAAGAATCCGTAGTGCCCATATCTAATCCTGGAAGCTGTCTTCTGTACGTCATCCTCTCGAACTCGAATCTGATGATACCCCGATCTCAGATCGATCTTACTGTAGAGCCCCGTACTCTGCAGTTGATCAAACAAATCATTAATCCTTAGAAACGGATACTTATTCTTCACTATTGTAAGGACCCCAAGCCCTTAACCCTTAATTAGTGTATTATCCACTATGTGTGGCACATGCTTTCGATAAAAAGCCAATCGGGAAGCTCAGATGATACTTTATCATTGTATGGCAATTAAAAAAATTCCTTTAACACTCAATGTTATAAGGTCATCAGCCTAACAACGAAATAGACTCACAAAGTTCGCCCAATACCATCTCTTTTTGCCACTTTTCACATTGTGGACTTTTATAAAAATTTGGGCAGAGTCTCCCCATAAATAGAGCTATCCCGAATAAAAGCACAACACACAATCATAATTCCCGGCCAGGGAAAACATAATACTCATCAGAAAGCAGTAATACCAAGTAAATTCCCAGCCAGGGAAGACACCACACATATGACGACATAAATGGGTCTCAACACCCACATAATACACTAACGACTCTCATATCATTAGCAATTCTACCACAATTGCATGCAACATATAATGAAAGAGAGGAAGGCTCATGCCTTTATATACAACCCATATGCAAGAATGTCCGTGCTCACATGCGAGCATCATAAATGTGTATATAAACCTCGGGTGTATATAAGTACTCTATACGATACCGTGCTCCGTCAAGCCCTGGTACCACGATCCTGTGAGTACATCCAATCAACAGCTCGAGCTCAGCTCCACAGCCATCGATGCACCTGTTCACCTGCCCCAACAGAGACAGCCCCCAACGGGGTGAGCATACCAATACACAAAATCTCATAATCACAATAATGAAATTCATAATTTACAACACAAGTAAATATAAATGAATTTTAAATGATACTCCCTGGATGGCAACATTCTCATCCGGGATTCCGTGTACTGTCCCTGTTCTCACAATCATCAAACTCATCAAATCTCAAACATCAGTAAATCAACGCATTGATTAACTCATCGCATGCCTAATACTCGAATATCAACAGATAGTGATTGCAACTCATTAAACATGCAAAAATAGATATCTCAATATCTAATACTGATTTCACAACCTCGCTATCAATCACAGATAGCTCAAATGCCTAGCATTTATTTTACCAATTCTTCATTATACCCAGACATCTCAAATGTCTTATAATGAATACATGATCCCACGATCATTCTCAGGCATCTCAAATGCCCTACAATGGTCATATAACCCAGTACCCCATATATCATGTAAGAGTCATCCTACTCTAGTGTCACGCACGCTACAAGCGGCGATATCAAGATTTGGGTCATTCCTTGGCTATATCAACATATATATATATAATCCTCATGCGCGATTATTCAATGAAATCAAATTTCATTATGCATTCACAAATGCCCTAATATATAGAAATGCTCGTACGTCGCACGTACCTTAAATCTCCGAAGTCCGAGCCAAACCTTGCTCGAGTTCCATGCCCCGAGGAATGATGTGCTAACACGATAAATAATTCACAATTATTTACGAACATAACCCATGCTCAAGCACACCTATAACCCTCAAAATATTGTCAACACACGACAATTAACCTCTAAAAAGACCTGGGGCAGGGTACATGCAGGGAGGGAAATAAATGAGACAATATCGAAATTTGTTCAAGAACACCCTACAAAAATCCAACCCGAATCTCACAATTTCGAACCCAAATAAATACCATAATTCATCTAAAATATGAATTAATCAATCCATAGCACGAATAATCATCCCACATGCCAAACCCCCAAATTCGAAATCCAAACCCCTAAAATTCGGACACAAGAAGCATCCTTATACAACTAAAGCATGTAATAAACGACCCTTAACAAGAATCGCCACACCCCTGCCAAAGATTACAATTTTCGAACCCATTCACGCACACATCACAAATTTCGAACCAACCCTCACGAAATTCGAAATAAATTCGAGCCAATAAATCACAATTAGGCAGGGAATCACATCACAAGCATGGAAAAGGGGTTAGGAAGATTACCCAAACGAAAATCGGAAGAAATCGGACCAAAATCGAAGAACCCTAGAAATTGGGGATCGGCGCACTTCCGCAAAATCCGACTTCCACACGTGATGAAACTTCGAATTGATGGAGGGGAAAGGAGCGCCTGGACGAGACGAAGCCGTGGGTAGGTCGGACGCGCCGAACGGCGGCGGGCGCACCGCTTTTGCGCGCGGCGGCTGTGCAGACGGGAATGGGGCGCGAGCGGGGAGAGAGAAAAATTGAGGGGCTGAAATGAATTTTTTGTGTAAAATTTTGGGTTCAATTGGTATTTATAGCAAAAATACCCCGAAAAATTAATAGCCCCACAAATACATCATGATTCCTTAAAAATCATCTGTTTTCAAAAACTCTCTCTCTAACTCCAAAACCCCCTACCGGTGCTCACACAGCACCCGAGATCCCGAGACACATCAAAAACCCAACTCTTAGGTTTTTCACCGAAATGTGAATACAATCTCAACCTCTGGATCCAACGATCCCAACTACCCAATTAAACGAGCCCAGAAGGCCCAACACCTCGATTAAATTCCAAATCGCCACGTAAAACCACTTTAGGGATTATTAACACTACGGGATTAACACCTATAATCCCTGGTCATCACAATATCCCCCACTAAAAGAATTTCGTCCTCGAAATTAGCACCAGTGTATCACGTAACACCCGGCTACACCACAATATGAAGCCATAACTTCGATGCGGGTCATCCCAAAAGTCAGTCCCTCATGACTGCAAAACAACCGATACTTACGACTGTAGATCGGACAGCCATCCTTAGTTCTAACACAACTAGTAAGAACGCATCCTGAATGACACCTCAATTTGAGAAAGTTGACCTCGTGTCAAACTCTGGAGTGGAATAGACTTCCAAATCCATCATAACGTCAAAGAGCGTCAGCACAACTCAACGCTAATAATCCAAACGCAGTTAGTCAACTAAAACTGCAAGGATTCGAATCGCTCCCGATTCTATCTTAGATATCATCCAATGACATCTTTACCGAGACTCACGATGTCAACATACATCGTTACGAGGAAAACACTAGTACACCATGGTGTACACATACCAGACCCGGTCCCCACTATACAGACCACCTCCATCCAAGGAGCAGTTGCACCCTCTGCAACTCGGATCGGCAACTCACGGCCACCGATCCACACAAAAGACATCTCACAAGATGTCCACCTCTGGATATCCCAAGAACCACATCCTGGTCAAAATAAACAATCGAGACTCCACAGAGTTTCAAATTCTGAAAGGACATGCAATAAACCCATTGCATCCTCAACACTTGGGTCGTCAGCGACACCCAACAAATCCAAAATTCCTGCCATCCCTTGATAATCCTAGGATTTAACAATCCAAACTTGGGAAGGCTATCGCATAACTCTGAGGGAAACACCAATAATGAAGTACCTTAACCCTCACAGGATAATCCCTCCCCAAGGGAAGTCAACTAACTTCACGATTATCCCTCATGATCATCGTGCCATGGAGATTCCCAATCTCAAGGTGTTCCATATCTCTCATCAGAGATTTAACCATCCTAAAATAGCATAACTCTATGCTTGACATGAAGGAAATCAACAACTGGCATCCGTATACTCATCAGTATACCTGCCTCAGCACGAACACCACATGCATACTCAATGCACTTGGCTCAGGTATCTACAACATACCCTTAAGCCGCAAACACAACCGTCAATCCTGAGTCATTCCCTACCCAGTGGAGGATGATAATCGACGATCAACAACACGGCGTGATTTTCAAAATCGACACCACAAGCACCAACTTACCGAATCTTTCTAAGATTCCCAATAGGTATAATACCACCTCCTTCCTCACAAGGGAAGTGCCATCGAACTCGAGATCCACAAGTCTCGAACCACTGTTCGGAAAAACTGGATACAATAACACCCATTGCATCCCAAATACACGAATTCCTTCAGATCGAGTCAACAACGACTTGATGACTCTCTTGTTGGTACTCCAACATCATGAGCTGTCCCAGACAAGTCTCACCAAGATTAAACATAAACGTATACACGTTTCAGTGAGGCATGCACAACCTCAGTCTCAAATGACATGGTGACTACTAGAGTCCACCACAATCCACATCGTATCACCTTACGATTTGCCAAACTTGGTTCCAATGAGCAGTATAACGGCTCTAGCAAGCCCCTCATGGTGCTGCACACACACGGCAGACAAACTGGTCGTTGCCTCTCTAGGTTCACCTCAAACCTACCAATAAGATGGATGTTTCCGCACGGCATACCATACTGTGGGAAGAAAACTCAATAGAGTAGTGGGTCTTTATCCAACATTCCTCTAATGCCGATACACCCTGGACACTCCAATGTCCCTATGTACTTAACATAACCTGATCCTACTCCCTTAGGACCCATCCTACAACCTCAAGGGTGGTGTGACCATGTCTACCACATGTCACATCGACAGAAAGCGAGTAATTTCCTCATGATTACTCCTGTCGTCAAATCACATGGCCAAGAGCCATTCCAACGAGCATACCTCAAGGGTATCACCACTCGTAAAATGATCACCCCAAACGTAAGCTGCGGTACAATCACATGTACAGCGCAACCAACCATTCCTCGAGCAACCCGCTCGGTATAAGGGTCACGTCGGTGCCGCACACACCACCTTGTGCTCGGTACTGGCACCCAAGGCATACCACTGAATACGTATGCTCAACGCATCGATCATCGTAACGATGATGCATGTCTAATAAGACATCTCCTACACCATCGTCATCGTCATCCTGTGACGATACATGCCAACTCATGGCATCTAAGGCATTGTCAACTAGTGACGATACATGTCATCCACCATCATGCTAGTAAAATAGGCATAATAAAACATGTATATCAACCCATGCCAGATACAATAAAGCCAATAGAATAGCAATATCTCATACCTCATCGCTAACAATATAGCGGCATACCTGTCTCCGTCGCTCAATAATAGTGCGTAATCAGCACCCATCGCTCGAAGGCGGCAAAATCCTGTGCTGAGTACATAGCGGCACAATCCTTCGCTATAGAATCGACGGCATGACACCTCGTCATATAATAAGTGGCATGAAACCTCGCTACACACCTGAGCATGAATCATCGTCCACATAATAGCGGAAAGAGGCATCGCTATCTATATATACGACGGCACGAATCATCACCAATAATCACAAAGAGGTGAATCATCATCATCGACACAGCGGAACACATCACCGCTATCATCCGTGTCCGGCGGTATAAACCATCGCCAATCAATATAGCGGAATGAATCGTCGCTATAAATACACCTGGCGGAATGAACCCTCGCCAATCAATATAGCGGAATGAACCGTCGCTATAAATACACCTGGCGGAATGAACCATCGCCAATCAATATAGCGGAATGAATCATCGCTATCAATACACCTGGCGGAATGAACCATCGCCAATACATATAAATCGACACAGCGGGACACATCACCGCTATCATCCGTGTCATCACAATGAAATGAATATAATCGACACAGCGGGACACATCACCGCTATCATCCGTGTCATCACAATGAAATGAATATAATCGACACAGCGGGACACATCACCGCTATCATCCGTGTCATCACAATGAAATGAATATAATCGACACAGCGGGACACATCACCGCTATCATCCGTGTCATCACAATGAAATGAATATAATCGACACAGCGGGACACATCACCGCTATCATCCGTGTCATCACAAAGAAATGAATATAATCGACACAGCGGGACACATCACCGCTATCATCCGTGTCATCACAATGAAATGAATATAATCGACACAGCGGGACACATCACCGCTATCATCCGTGTCATCACAAAGGGATGAATCATCATCCTAACAAGCGGCATCTCATCCTCGCTTCTTCATACAAGCGGTATCTCATCCTCGCTTCGTATGGTATACCCCGCCTCAATGTGCAAGCGAGCCTCCCCCCTCCCGCTCCACATTTTTAGCGGTATAAACATAAGTATAAAAATTCTCACTGTGATAAGTAAGACTCCTGGAATGTATATTCATCATTCCTTTTTATACTCCATATTTCCTGTAACCTGCAACCATCATGGTTAGCAACAATAGCCATATACGCTATGCATCACACATCCAATGCATATTTGCAACCACTTGCAAGTCAATACGTATACCAAGACATGTTACCTCGGAAATATCCCTTTACCTGATTCTCTCACAATAATCAGATTCCTTGGCACGTAACATACGGAGTGCCAGACATTACCACTAATGCCATCATATCGCGTCGCACACGATTCCTGCAATCACACTGATTAGCAACACCACTTTTCATATCAGAAAAAGCACATAAACAACTAGTTGTGTCATACAACATTAATGCCATCATGCATAAGTATGTGCTATCAATAACTTCTTAGGCCCTTAACAGCCCCAATGAGCAACCACTGCTCTGATACCACTAATGTAAGGACCCCAAGCCCTTAACCCTTAATTAGTGTATTATCCACTATGTGTGGCACATGCTTTCGATAAAAAGCCAATCGGGAAGCTCAGATGATACTTTATCATTGTATGGCAATTAAAAAAATTCCTTTAACACTCAATGTTATAAGGTCATCAGCCTAACAACGAAATAGACTCACAAAGTTCGCCCAATACCATCTCTTTTTGCCACTTTTCACATTGTGGACTTTTATAAAAATTTGGGCAGAGTCTCCCCATAAATAGAGCTATCCCGAATAAAAGCACAACACACAATCATAATTCCCGGCCAGGGAAAACATAATACTCATCAGAAAGCAGTAATACCAAGTAAATTCCCAGCCAGGGAAGACACCACACATATGACGACATAAATGGGTCTCAACACCCACATAATACACTAACGACTCTCATATCATTAGCAATTCTACCACAATTGCATGCAACATATAATGAAAGAGAGGAAGGCTCATGCCTTTATATACAACCCATATGCAAGAATGTCCGTGCTCACATGCGAGCATCATAAATGTGTATATAAACCTCGGGTGTATATAAGTACTCTATACGATACCGTGCTCCGTCAAGCCCTGGTACCACGATCCTGTGAGTACATCCAATCAACAGCTCGAGCTCAGCTCCACAGCCATCGATGCACCTGTTCACCTGCCCCAACAGAGACAGCCCCCAACGGGGTGAGCATACCAATACACAAAATCTCATAATCACAATAATGAAATTCATAATTTACAACACAAGTAAATATAAATGAATTTTAAATGATACTCCCTGGATGGCAACATTCTCATCCGGGATTCCGTGTACTGTCCCTGTTCTCACAATCATCAAACTCATCAAATCTCAAACATCAGTAAATCAACGCATTGATTAACTCATCGCATGCCTAATACTCGAATATCAACAGATAGTGATTGCAACTCATTAAACATGCAAAAATAGATATCTCAATATCTAATACTGATTTCACAACCTCGCTATCAATCACAGATAGCTCAAATGCCTAGCATTTATTTTACCAATTCTTCATTATACCCAGACATCTCAAATGTCTTATAATGAATACATGATCCCACGATCATTCTCAGGCATCTCAAATGCCCTACAATGGTCATATAACCCAGTACCCCATATATCATGTAAGAGTCATCATACTCTAGTGTCACGCACGCTACAAGCGGCGATATCAAGATTTGGGTCATTCCTTGGCTATATCAACATATATATATATAATCCTCATGCGCGATTATTCAATGAAATCAAATTTCATTATGCATTCACAAATGCCCTAATATATAGAAATGCTCGTACGTCGCACGTACCTTAAATCTCCGAAGTCCGAGCCAAACCTTGCTCGAGTTCCATGCCCCGAGGAATGATGTGCTAACACGATAAATAATTCACAATTATTTACGAACATAACCCATGCTCAAGCACACCTATAACCCTCAAAATATTGTCAACACACGACAATTAACCTCTAAAAAGACCCGGGGCAGGGTACATGCAGGGAGGGAAATAAATGAGACAATATCGAAATTTGTTCAAGAACACCCTACAAAAATCGAACCCGAATCTCACAATTTCGAACCCAAATAAATACCATAATTCATCTAAAATATGAATTAATCAATCCATAGCACGAATAATCATCCCACATGCCAAACCCCCAAATTCGAAATCCAAACCCCTAAAATTCGGACACAAGAAGCATCCTTATACAACTAAAGCATGTAATAAACGACCCTTAACAAGAATCGCCACACCCCTGCCAAAGATTACAATTTTCGAACCCATTCACGCACACATCACAAATTTCGAACCAACCCTCACGAAATTCGAAATAAATTCGAGCCAATAAATCACAATTAGGCAGGGAATCACATCACAAGCATGGAAAAGGGGTTAGGAAGATTACCCAAACGAAAATCGGAAGAAATCGGACCAAAATCGAAGAACCCTAGAAATTGGGGATCGGCGCACTTCCGCAAAATCCGACTTCCACACGTGATGAAACTTCGAATTGATGGAGGGGAAAGGAGCGCCTGGACGAGACGAAGCCGTGGGTAGGTCGGACGCGCCGAACGGCGGCGGGCGCACCGCTTTTGCGCGCGGCGGCTGTGCAGACGGGAATGGGGCGCGAGCGGGGAGAGAGAAAAATTGAGGGGCTGAAATGAATTTTTTGTGTAAAATTTTGGGTTCAATTGGTATTTATAGCAAAAATACCCCGAAAAATTAATAGCCCCACAAATACATCATGATTCCTTAAAAATCATCTGTTTTCAAAAACTCTCTCTCTAACTCCAAAACCCCCTACCGGTGCTCACACAGCACCCGAGATCCCGAGACACATCAAAAACCCAACTCTTAGGTTTTTCACCGAAATGTGAATACAATCTCAACCTCTGGATCCAACGATCCCAACTACCCAATTAAACGAGCCCAGAAGGCCCAACACCTCGATTAAATTCCAAATCGCCACGTAAAACCACTTTAGGGATTATTAACACTACGGGATTAAGACCTATAATCCCTGGTCATCACAACTATGGCTTTGTTCAGTTGTCTGTAATCGACGCGCAGCCGCATCGAACCATCTTTCCTCTTATCAAACAAAACCGGTGCACCCCAGGGCGATACGCTAGGGCGTATATAGCCCTTATCAAGGAGCTCTTGCAACTGAACCTTTAACTCCCTTAGCTCCGCTGGTGCCATCCTATACGGGCACGAGAAATGGTAGACGTCCCTGGTAGTAACTTAATCCCAAACTCGACCTCTCTAGTCGGTGGGAATCCGGGAATCTCTTCCGGAAATACATCAGGAACACCGCCACTACGGGCACATCTTCAACCTTTAACTCTTCCCTCTTTTGAGTAATATCAACAGTATAGATGAGATATACTTTGTGGTCTCATTCCAATAACTGTGCCATCTTGACAGGAGATATCAACGGAATCTTTGAACGGGAACCATCCCATAGAATATCCATTGGACTTCCCTAACAGACTTGACTCGGATAGTCCTTGCCTGCAGTCCACAACTGCCTGATACTTGTTCAGCACATCGATGCCCACAATGCATTCGAAGTCTGACATTCCCAGATTAACCAAGTCTGTCTTCAGCTCGGTACCCTCAAAATAAATGAGGCTGTCATAAACCACCTGATCAGTTATTAAACTTCTTCCAGCGGGGGTCGAGACTACAAGAGGCGTGGGCGACGGAGAAGTGCATATGACATCGCATCACTTACTTCTGTATTTGCTGCTATGCTGCAACACAAGGGTTAACAACGATACCCAAAAGCAGTTCATATAATACATCGTTAGAGAAACAAAAACATGTTAGTACAACATCATATACTTCATATGCAACATATGCATAAAACATGTTTAAAAGTAAGCACCTAGCCAACTTATTGCTAAGGCTACCCTTCACTCATTCCCGGGTTATCTAACCACTGCTCTGATACCACTAATGTAGGGCCTTCCTACCTTAACATCATAAGCAAGAAATAATTAGGGCTAAACATGCATCACATACAGCTTAGGGCTCCGGTTATTACGTGAGTTATTAGGATTACAGGCCAAAATAAAACTTCAAGCAAATTAATTACATTCTCAAATGGATGGCGCTATAGAATTATACTACTTCCGGAGTAGAGACTATACCAAATCCTGAATCCTAATTCATAAGGCATCTCGAAGCTCACTTCTTCAACCCTGCCCATAGCCCTCCAAATCCAAATGCGTACCTACAGGAACAACCCATCGTGAGCATATACATCATTACTCAACATCATAGGGTAATGGCATATAAATAAATGCATGAAGTAAATGGGTAACGTATACTTCCTGGTTAATCGCATTAACCCTCTTTGGTTGTCCCTGTTTCATAGTCATGCATATAATCGTTAGTTCTCGGCATAATGATTAAAATCATACTTCACATATATGATCACATTAAACTATGTTATTTAGAAGTGGAACTGTCCCGGTTCTATCATGACAGCGGCACATTTGGCCCCCTCGCTCGACATAACACATCTTATGATACCCATCGCTACGCCTTGATAGCAGATGTATCTCTTTAATCAGCGGATGATACCCATCGATACGCCTTGATAGCGGATGTACCCCATCGCTCAGCGGATGATACCCCTCGCTACACCTTGATAACGGATGTACCCCATCGCTCAGTCATGTGAGCGGCAAGACCTTCCTCGCTTGCCCATAATAACCACCGGACATTCAATCATTCTTAATAACATAGTTTCATATTCATCATAAACATCATAGCATCTTATAGACATCATTATCTTATAAGCATTATCATCTTATGGACATCATCGTCTCATCATAATCGTTATAATAACGTCATATCATCTTCATTTATCATAACATCATCATAAGCATCTTGTCATCTTTATTCATCATAAAATCATCTTTATTCATCATAACATCATCGTAAGTATCTTATCATCTTTATTCATCATGAAATCATCTTTATTCATCATAACATCATCGTAAGTATCTTATCATCTTTATTCATCATGAAATCATCTTCGTTTATCATAACATCATCTTAAACATCTTATCATATTGATTCATCATGAAATCATCTTCGTTTATCATAACATCATCTTAAACATCTTATCATCTTGATTCATTATCAAATCATCTTCATCGTGAACTTACTTATCATAACATCATCTTAAACATCTTATCATCTTTATGCATTATACACATCATCGTGGCATCGTAAATTCTTATGCATTCATAGTATGATCAGAATATAGGAGTATGGCCTCTTACCATGTGGGCATCTTACCCTGTGGCATCTTACCACATAATAAAATCGTATGGCCTCTTATCATATGGGCATCTTACCCTGTGGCATCTTACCACTTAATAAAATCGTATGGCTTCTTACCATATGGGCATCTTGCCATGTGGCATCTTACCACATAATAAACATCGTATCACATCATCATAAACTTACTTATCATAAACATCATCATCATAACATCATCATCATAAACTTACTTATCATAAACATCATCATCATAAACTTATTTATCATAATCATCATCGTAAGCATCATCATCATAAACATCATCATCATAAACTTATGCAATCAATACATAGTCATAGTTAGGAGGGTGTTACCGTCCGATGCCCATACGCTTCTTACGTACCTTAATTCCAAAAGTGGAGAAATTGAAGAGCTCTATCTTCTCGATGTTGTTGGCTCCTGGGATGGTTCCACACAACCATACAAATCAATATTAGAAGCTAAATAATAGCCTAATACCAAAAATTCCATCAATTAAGTCAAGAAAAACATCTTCAGCAAAAACGCTCTACCGATCGATCGGTCATCCTTACCGATCGATCGGTAACTGTTCATAATTTCCATTTAAAGCTACGGCTTTTACCGATCGAGCGATCGCTAGCCATCCACCGATCGATCGCTAGCCATCCACCGATCGCCCATCCACCGATCGATCGGTAGCTTTCACCGATCGATCGGTAAGTGAAGGAACTTCACCCCTCGCTTCGCACATGCATCGATCGATCGTTGCCCTGCTACCGATCGATCGGTCGCTGCGATTTTTCGAGTAAACTCCATCTTTCTGGTACAAAACTACCAAATAAACCAATACATCTTAAACCAAATACATCCCAACAACTTACCACCACAAAAACTTCATAAACCATACCCCAAACCCATACAACACATAAATGAAAACAACCCACATAATCACTTCAAAAATCATCCCATTTCAAATCCAAACATCATCAAAACTTTAGGAAGAGTTCCATACCTCTTGAAGACTCCAAATCTTGATAAAAATTACACAAACTCAAGTTTTGTGGAGCTTCCTCCTTCCTCCTTTGAAGGATTTCGAAAATGGGGGGTGAAGTTAGGGCTTTGGGATGATTTGGGGATTTTAGGGTGGAAAGGGTAAAGTGAGTTGGGTAAGGTGGGGAAAGGGTTAATTAAATTATACCCAAAAATTAACATGATGTATAAATTACCCCAACATGGTATTTTAAAAGCATTTTACAAAAATGCACCGAACTTCATTAAATTCATACTTTCCTCGTAATTAAAATCAACACAATTAAATCATGCTAATACTTCATTTCCCACGCACAACTTAATCATCGTAATAATCCATCATATAAACATAATTAATGCTTTAATTGCAATTAATCATTTCGGGGACATCACAGTTCTTCTTGTTGAATCTTCTACAATTGATAGGAAGGATTCAAGGATAAAGTAGAGGAAGGGAAATGATTCCCAAACTCAAAAAATGAGAATGGATATAGTAGCAACTAAAAAAGAGAATCAACTATGTTTTCACTGCCGGTCACTGTCGCAAAATTGCAGGAATACATAGACTAGAAGCGTTCTAAAAAGTGTATATTTTATATTCAATATTTCTATTGGTTCTACTTCTTTGGTATATGATACCAGTTATTCTCACATCTTTACAAAGACTTGCATATGTTGAGAAGAGTAGAGTGCCCTAGGAATGTGACACCTACCTGAGGCTGTAGCAAGAGTTGTTGCAAAGGTTGTTTGAAACATTTATTTAATGTAAAGTGTTAAACTGGTTTGGAACTAGTTTTGAACAATTGTTTATTGTTTCATATTCAATGAAATCATGGTTCCTATTTTGATAGAGAATACCATTCTTTTAAATTTGCAAATCTGATTTGCAGTATTTTTAAGAATGTGTGTTTATTGAATTTGGTGAACTTATTATGAACAAGTAGTATGGTTATGTTCAAAGAATATAAAAGAATGATAAAAATCCCACATATCTTTAGCATGTGCTGAATGTCCATTGAATTTGATTCATATGGACGTATGTGGAGCACTAAATGTTAGTGCAAGATGATGTTGAGTTATCTTAAAGAGTGCGATTCTCTCACAATAACTCTCTAAAGTTACATATTTGTTGAACATAATTCATACAAATCAGTTACCAAAGCTCCATATACGATATGGACTGAAAAATAATCCTAATATAGATTTGAGATTGTTCTGCTTATGTAAAGCAGCCAGTGGATGATGAGTTGGATAGTTGATTCATCTTATGCTATTTTGTGGAAATTTATATTATCAGTTGGAGATAAAGTGTCTGTTTCTCTATTGCAATCTTTCTAAAGAAAATATTTTTATTAGAAATGAATGACAAGATAATTGTGAGGGCCTGGTCCTAATCAGAGGTTTAATTAACACACGATTTTTATATTAACGTAAACAGCGGAAGATTTAGTTAAAAACTTTCTCAAAGTGACCCTCTAAATTTTTCGCATTTTGTTTCTAAAACATTTCCGAATAGTGAAAATATTTATTTCAAGTTTTACATCTAACATGATATTCATCGCATAAGCATTACATATAATTTCTCAGTAAAGTAATACTTAAAAAATACAGATACTCAGGGCATACCCCGGTAATTTAAAACATAAGTAAAAATACTAAACAACTACTGGGACTCAAAACATAAATCGTATACCTGAGCTCGCTCTCAAGGAGCTCTGGTATTTATCGATGCTTCATCTCGAGCATCCACAGTACGTCCACCTGCAATACCTGTCATGTCCATCCAACAAAGACATGACAGCCCCCCGCGAAGGGGGTCAGAACCCCAGTACGAGAAACAGATAAAATCACAGTGTATGACAAATAACATGCGATGTATGCCGTGCATGAATGCAAATGCACATGAAGGGTATCAAATCTCGAATATCCCTGTCTCAAGGGTCCAAAGGAAATCATCAATCACTCATCAGTGCTCGAGCAGGATGTGACACGCTCCGCGCTCCGATCTATCTCTCAGTCGAGCCATCGGCGGTCCATCATCCTCGTGTCTGGGCGACGTCGGCACGCTCGTCGCTCCGGCATCCCTCAGCTCACTCTCACTCCTGCCGAGCCAACGGCTGCCCATCATCCCCAGACACGCATCACTCATACCAAGAAAAGATATAGGTACCAAGAACGAATCAATAGGCTCAACATGACATGCTCAATGTCCATGCGTGTCAATGCATCATGCAATATCATAATCTCATGTGATGCACCTCAAATCTCATGTCATCATATATCATGCAGTCAATGTACCATGTAATTCACATACTGCAAATCAACTTATCACATAGTCACATAAGGAGCAAGTAATGACAAGTAAATCATACCCGGGAACATCACATGTCTTTGCCAGACATTGTGATAAGACCCGTTTTCTACGTACCTCGGACCAATGCTATATCTACCGAGTACTCCTCGAATAAACCTCGGGATCTGTTAACCTGGTCATAATAGTTCCAAATACAACATACTGTCACATACTAGCCTTAACTTATCAAAATAAAACTCAAACTTAGACCCAAAACCAATTCTCTAAATTTCAGCCTGCGCAACCGTAGAGATCGGCTCATAACTTTTCCGATACTTAATAAAATCACATGGTTCCAATTTATTTTCAAAGCTAACTCAAAAATGAACATTTCATCAGTTCAAATCATCTTCAAATTCGTTCATTTAGCCTAGGTAAAATGGCCAAGAACAATCTGCTAGAAAAACAGGATAATTCACCAAATTCCAGCCTGACCTATTTTCGTATAAAAATCATAATAAATTTATATGATGTCCAAAAGACTTGGGGCCAGTGGTAGAATCACGAAAACTTAATTTTCTACAGTTCATATTTGAATTCCATAAGCTAGTTCACTCATCTTGAGGCACATGCAAAGAAAAGTATGCCAGCTTTTAAAAATACTCATATTCTATTTGACAGAGTGAGCGGTTTTATGGAAAAGTTCATATCTTACACACGGAAACTCCAAATCATGTAAGGCCAGTTTATAATTCAAGATAACCCAACATACAACAAAACATATCTTATGAGCTTTAAGCTAAACAATTCATCTTCATGTACATTAACTGAAAAACGTACAGCCTAAATAACTCGTATATCCCCTGCTTCCAGATTGTATAGTTGCTGGTAAAATTAGCATAATTCGTTCATATGAGCTCCAAATTGAGTGAGGCCAATTCCACATGCAAGCTAACATCGAATAATACAACACCTATTAGATCCTAAAACTTCATATTCGTAGCCATTTATTCCCAGAAATACGAAGAACATCATGCATGAAACTCGGATGCAGTGGATTTCCAGATTTGACACATGTTGGTAAACTGACCATAACGTTTTCATATTAACTCCAAATTAGCTGATTCTTGTTGCCAAATAAATCTAACACAAAACACTACAACTTCTATCAGGGGAGTAATCTTTAAATTCGAAACTTAACTAGACCCAAAATTCGAAATACTAGACCAACATTATACTGAAATCTGCAGAACATTCTGACAGCAAGTTTTCACTACATTTCTCATGCCCAAGTATCAAAATTCGACCCTTAATCATACATGCAAGTTGATAAAACTCAAGGATGATGATATACCTTCATTTATCTTCAAGATTTGAAGCTTGATCATCCACAAAACCAAGCCAAAACCGAAAATCCTACACCAAAACTGTTGCTACTCGAAAATCTTGCATGTCCTTTCTCCAAACTTGAAATTTCTTGGTGCATCTTGTTCCTCAAGATGAGTAGCACTCAAATATATCTTTGCATGTGACATGCACATGAAAATTCAAGAGGATTTTGGTAGGAAATGAGCTGCCATTTTCGAAAATGGTAGAAGAGAGAAGGAGGAGACAAGGTGGAGGTGAAATAAGAGAGAGAAGATGATGGTGGAATGAATCCAAAAATCTGATTTTGTATTGTGTAAGGGGCGTGGCTTCCCAAGACAAAATGTGGGATTTTTAATTTATTTGATGTATTGTGGAATCCATATGTCAATGCATCACTATCTTGCAAGAATAATGGTCCAAAATCATGTATTAAACATGAGTTAAATTAATTAGTGGCATATGTTCTCCAAGTGCAATGTGATCATGCACATGCTCATGCACTAAAACATGTTCCACTAGTTGGTTGACTCATCATATTCCGGGACACCTTAATCCATGTTTGCACTTTTAATTATCCGGTTTTGCTTAATCATCGTTAATCCGGATTAATTAGCATCGGGGCCTTACATTTCTTCCCCTCTTAAAAAGATTTCGTCCTCGAAATCTCAAAACTGAGTATAACTCAATAAATCAAAACATATGAGATGTCTCAATCTCGTTCATAAGAATCATCATGTATCAATAACAACTGATGTGATCGTGTCAACGATATACCACTGAATCAACTTCTCTATGATTCCACAAAGTTCAAAATATCGAGGCAACATCAAACCTCACTTAACGAAGCATATTGATCTTCGCAAATGTAATATTTTCATATTTACTTGATTCTCAACTCGAAGTCTAACGATATATTTCTCTTTGGCATAGCAAATCGGCTCACTCAAGCCAAATTTTAATCGTTTCCTGGCATTTTTTCTCAACAACCTTAAGTTATGCCAAAATTTCTTATCAATTTCTATCATCATCTTACCGATCGGTAAATTATGGCTCTACAAAACCTCAACTGGTGCTATTCCAAAAGTTGTCTGAAAACTTAAATTATAGGAAAATTCTACTGGTGAATAATGATTTCTGTCAATTCCCACTAAATCACCACTATTAATCGAGACATGACTTCCAAGATCTGGATATTTTCTCAGTTGGTCCATCTGTATGGGTATGCTAAGCAATACTCATTGCTAACTTAGTATCCATTACATTCTGAAAATAGTTTCGAATTCTGATATTATCATCGGATCTCAATCAGATACATTTATTACAGAAACTCACTGTAACTAAACCACATTATCCATATCTTAAACATCTCGTCTTCTCATAGACATATAGACTATCACATGAAATCAATATCTTGTATTGAATAGTCAATCAAATTCGATTCAACTTGTTTCACAATCTCTGTTTGTAAATATTTGAGCTATAAAACTCAAAACTAGAAATTTCCCAAATTCATTGTGGTACTTACAAATCCTGTATTATCCCATTAGGTCTCGTATTTTTATCTTGACCTGCTGGCATGTCAAACAATTTGCCACAAAATTCAAAAATTTCTTTCTTTATACCATCTCATCATATATAGGATCTCGAGAATGATACATCTCATCATTCCCAGAATAACACTATATTCTCTATAGTGTGCTTTCTGTTGTAATACGTCTTTCAAATCAGTAAAATTCGATGCTATATACTGATTTTTCATTCGCAACCACCACTAAATGGCATACTAAATTTACTTGGTTGATAAGACAGAACCAATTTCTTAACTCAATATCTGTATGGGTCTGTCCTTCGAGTATTTCTGATCGTCAAAGTCAGAGGTGGCTCAACTCCAAAGCATACATTGATGCTATCAGCGCACCTTGCACTTTTCGGTTCAGTGCATCTGCTACTATTTTTATTTTCCTTGATTTATATTGACTATTAAAGTCAAATTTTTTTTTTTTTAATAAATCCAGTCATCGCTTATATCTCAAGAATATGCAATCATCTTTTCATGATACATTAGAACATATCTTCAAATCTTTTAACATACGTATTTGCACAACTACATATCTCCCTGAACTAGTTAAACCAAAACAACATTGGGGTTGTAGTCCATTTCAGTTTCAGTTATGAAAACGGCTTTCTCATTCATCTGACCAAACGAATATCAAATTTCTTCTTGGTCAATTAGTTCATAAGACAGGCTATCCTAGAATATCATTCCGTAAAAGCCTGTAGTATCTGTCAAAATTCATAAAACTTTTCATCTTGAGTACAAGATTGGTCTTGGCCAAATTAGTACTATCTTTACTTTACTGGAATCAACAGGTATCTGGTGAGATGATATCACCTATCCCAAAACAACACTTGATTCAACCAAAATTTACATTTCAATAACTTGGTACACCCTTTGAGCTTCACGAAGTGTCTGAAAAATCAATCACATGTGTTCTGTGTGGTTCCTTCCGGATCTCGTATACACTAGTATACCACTGATGAATATGATTACACTTCTGCCCAAAAGTTACGGAAAGTTTTCTTCATCAAATTCATAACTCTACCGGTATAGTTGTAAGGCCACACGACATTTCCAAAAAATTCAAAATGTCTATATCTAGTTTGACCAAGTGCTTAGAGAACATTTTCTCATCTTACTCAAACTGATGGTAACCAGAGTAAAAATCGTTCTTCTTATACATTTAAGTTCCTTACAACTTGATCAGTTACTTTTCGATCTTAGGTAGTGGGTATTTATTCTTGACAATAGCCCGATTCAACTACCTTTAATCGATACACATCTTCATCATATCATTTTTCTTCTTCACGAACAATACTGATGTTCCCTCAAGGTGACATACTCAGACATATGTACCAGTATCGAGGATATTCAGCAACTATTCATATATCTGTCAACTCTGCTGATGACATTCCGTACAGTGCTTTCGATATCAAATCTATTCCTTGTCATCAACGAATAGTTAAAATCAATTTCCTTCTTTAGTGAAAATTCTTTCATTTCCTCAGGAAGATCTTTTTAGGTTTTCTTACCTCTATAATATCAGTCAACCTCGACTCTTTTTGATAAGCATCAACTGCTTATTATCAAATATCCCTCGTTTTCCAAGTATTGCAACCACAATATTTTCATAGCTGATACTATCAGTATCTTAGCTTGCTATTCGTGGCGATAAACATTTCATTTGTATCCAGAAGACGGTAAAAAAATTCATTATACCCTGAAATCAACTTACGATATCCTCAAAATTTATCAGAGTATCCATGCCCTTGATACAATCAAAACCATATTTCGACAACATCATTTCATTCAAATCCACAGCACTATCAACAAACTGTAATCCGCAGTTCACTATTACAAGTGTGGATAGTATAATTATCATTGCTGGTGTATTTTCCCAATCATCATTATCAATGCACATTTGATGCAATATATGAAACCAATGATTTTATCTCAAATCAAACTCGTGCCGTGTGACCAATACCCAACATGTATCTGTGATCACTAGCATCTCTATTCTTGCCAAAATCGAAATGGTTATATATCCTGGAGACATCTCAATCCCATTGTCAAGGTATACTCTCTGGTCTACAGGTAATTAACTGCTGCTGAAACTGAGTGGTCATGAAGAATAACCACCATGATATCTACCCCTAGCTCAGGGTATTTGTTGTCATTGCTGTGTTCCTGAGCACGTCATGGACATGCTCTGACTGGCCACAATCGATATTAGTTTCTATTATTCTTTCAAATGGATCAGTAGATATTTACATCCACAGTGACCTCAAAAAAACTTGGTATTCTACAATCTCATAGTACCTATAGAACTACTAGAGCTGGATAAATTTGAGTGATACTTCTGAAACTTTTCCACGATTACTTGGATTATCGCAATGATAGTCACTTCATTAATCTTTAATCCAGTTCTAATTACTTCGCACACATTGGTGTCTTATTCCTTAGTCAAAATCTAATCTCTTCACTATTGAATAGCTATTGAGATTAAGCAGATATTTCCATTTCTCAAGTCCACGATAATCAATTATCATTTTCCATGTCATCAATACCATTACTTTAGATAGTCTCATCTAAAAGAGTTCATAGTGAAGTTTTTATTCATAGTTCGGACACATAGACTGGAACTAAATTACTACAGTCCCCAAATCCAAGTCCTCGTTCAAACAAATTCTCGTTGTTTCTCACAACAACACTCCATTCTTCAGTTGAAATATTGCTAGTTTCAATATTCTCAAGTTCTAAATTATCATCTTGGCGTACACAGGTTTTGACGTAAACTCATACGTATAACCTTGGTCTTTTAGACTTAAATTCCCGATGTCAATCGACAAAAAGTGTTCTAAATAATTCTAGTGGCATCCACTAATCATAAGGATTAAATCCCAAAGTGATAAATACAATTTCCAATAATGGCCACAATATCACTAAATTATAGTGCAATTAACAGTTTATAGTGTCTACAGATTCGATAGTAGCTCGTAAAGTCTATATCACAGCTACCTATCCAAACACTAACTGTCCAACATAATTCATACATCTCAAGTCATAGATGTTATCATCATTCATTCTACATCATCATCCTATCAGCAACTATCAGTGCTAACAGATAAAATTCTCAAAATTATATGCAACTCAGCATAATATATGCAACTCAGCATTCACATTCTCTAGATTATGAGCAACTCGGCATATTAAAATCTTCATAGATATGACATCTCATTATTCCTGCTTACTAATCCAGTACATGCATAAAATATCATTATCGAACATGTAAACATAGCAGGCAAGAGCATATAAATCAGATAGTCAGACACATGCACAAACAATTCATTTGTGTCTATACTCAGTGTCCTAACTCTAGTCCGAGCATATCCCAGATTATGCTCTGATACCAACTGTGACGGCCTGGTCCTAATCAGAGGTTTAATTAACACACGATTTTTATATTAACGTAAACAGCGGAAGATTTAGTTAAAAACTTTATCAAAGTGACCCTCAAAATTTTTCGCATTTTGTTTCTAAAACATTTCCGAATAGTGAAAATATTTATTTCCAGTTTTACATATAACATGATATTCATCGCATAAGCATTACATATAATTTCTCAGTAAAGTAATACTTAAAAAATACAGATACTCAGGGCATACCCCGGTAATTTAAAACATAAGTAAAAATACTAAACAACTACTGGGACTCAAAACATAAATCGTATACCTGAGCTCGCTCTCAAGGAGCTCTGGTATTTATCGATGCTTCATCTCGAGCATCCACAGTACGTCCACCTGCAATACCTGTCATGTCCATCCAACAAAGACATGACAGCCCCCCGCGAAGGGGGTCAGAACCCCAGTACGAGAAACAGATAAAATCACAGTGTATGACAAATAACATGCGATGTATGCCGTGCATGAATGCAAATGCACATGAAGGGTATCAAATCTCGAATATCCCTGTCTCAAGGGTCCAAAGGAAATCATCAATCACTCATCAGTGCTCGAGCAGGATGTGACACGCTCCGCGCTCCGATCTATCTCTCAGTCGAGCCATCGGCGGTCCATCATCCTCGTGTCTGGGCGACGTCGGCACGCTCGTCGCTCCGGCATCCCTCATCTCACTCTCACTCCTGCCGAGCCAACGGCTGCCCATCATCCCCAGACACGCATCACTCATACCAAGAAAAGATATAGGTACCAAGAACGAATCAATAGGCTCAACATGACATGCTCAATGTCCATGCGTGTCAATGCATCATGCAATATCATAATCTCATGTGATGCACCTCAAATCTCATGTCATCATATATCATGCAGTCAATGTACCATGTAATTCACATACTGCAAATCAACTTATCACATAGTCACATAAGGAGCAAGTAATGACAAGTAAATCATACCCGGGAACATCACATGTCTTTGCCAGACATTGTGATAAGACCCGTTTTCTACGTACCTCGGACCAATGCTATATCTACCGAGTACTCCTCGAATAAACCTCGGGATCTGTTAACCTGGTCATAATAGTTCCAAATACAACATACTGTCACATACTAGCCTTAACTTATCAAAATAAAACTCAAACTTAGACCCAAAACCAATTCTCTAAATTTCAGCCTGCGCAACCGTAGAGATCGGCTCATAACTTTTCCGATACTTAATAAAATCACATGGGTCCAATTTATTTTCAAAGCTAACTCAAAAATGAACATTTCATCAGTTCAAATCATCTTCAAATTCGTTCATTTAGCCTAGGTAAAATGGCCAAGAACAATCTGCTAGAAAAACAGGATAATTCACCAAATTCCAGCCTGACCCATTTTCGTATAAAAATCATAATAAATTTATATGATGTCCAAAAGACTTGGGGCCAGTGGTATAATCACGAAAACTTAATTTTCTACAGTTCATATTTGAATTCCATAAGCTAGTTCACTCATCTTGAGGCACATGCAAAGAAAAGTATGCCAGCTTTTAAAAATACTCATATTCTATTTGACAGAGTGAGCGGTTTTATGGAAAAGTTCATATCTTACACACGGAAACTCCAAATCATGTAAGGCCAGTTTATAATTCAAGATAACCCAACAAAAAACAAAACATATCTTATGAGCTTTAAGATAAACAATTCATCTTCATGTACATTAACTGAAAAACGTACAGCCTAAATAACTCGTATATCCCCTGCTTCCAGATTGTATAGTTGCTGGTAAAATTAGCATAATTCGTTCATATGAGCTCCAAATTGAGTGAGGCCAATTCCACATGCAAGCTAACATCGAATAATACAACACCTATTAGATCCTAAAACTTCATATTCGTAGCCATTTATTCCCAGAAATACGAAGAACATAATGCATGAAACTCGGATGCAGTGGATTTCCAGATTTGACACATGTTGGTAAACTGACCATAACGTTTTCATATTAACTCCAAATTAGCTGATTCTTGTTGCCAAATAAATCTAACACAAAACACTACAACTTCTATCAGGGGAGTAATCTTTAAGTTCGAAACTTAACTAGACCCAAAATTCGAAATACTAGACCAACATTATACTGAAATCTGCAGAACATTCTGACAGCAAGTTTTCACTACATTTCTCATGCCCAAGTATCAAAATTCGACCCTTAATCATACATGCAAGTTGATAAAACTCAAGGATGATGATATACCTTCATTTATCTTCAAGATTTGAAGCTTGATCATCCACAAAACCAAGCCAAAACCGAAAATCCTACACCAAAACTGCTGCTACTCGAAAATCTTGCATGTCCTTTCTCCAAACTTGAAATTTCTTGGTGCATCTTGTTCCTCAAGATGAGTAGCACTCAAATATATCTTTGCATGTGACATGCACATGAAAATTCAAGAGGATTTTGGTAGGAAATGAGCTGCCATTTTCGAAAATGGTAGAAGAGAGAAGGAGGAGACAAGGTGGAGGTGAAATAAGAGAGAGAAGATGATGGTGGAATGAATCCAAAAATCTGATTTTGTAATGTGTAAGGGGCGTGGCTTCCCAAGACAAAATGTGGGATTTTTAATTTATTTGATGTATTGTGGAATCCATATGTCAATACATCACTATCTTGCAAGAATAATGGTCCAAAATCATGTATTAAACATGAGTTAAATTAATTAGTGGCATATGTTCTCCAAGTGCAATGTGATCATGCACATGCTCATGCACTAAAACATGTTCCACTAGTTGGTTGACTCATCATATTCCGGGACACCTTAATCCATGTTTGCACTTTTAATTATCCGGTTTTGCTTAATCATCGTTAATCCGGATTAATTAGCATCGGGGCCTTACAATAATTTAACTTGAAAGGGTTCAAGAACCACAAACCATTGAAAACGGTGAAATTAATTGAGTCAGTCATAACCTTTGAACTAAACACACCAAGGAGATCTGAAAATGTTTCAAAAACTCCTGATAGATTCAATTTATTCCTAGAAAGTAGTCAAAATGATTTTGACATGGATGTGATCCTAGGACTTTCAAGGAGACGATGTTGGACATCGATTCGGGACATTGGCAGGATGTAATAAGATTTGAAATGGACTCTATGTACTCTAATAACGTATGTACCTTATCAGATCCTCTTGAGGGAATTGTTCTCATCGGCTGCAAATGGACTATAAGCGAAAGCTTGGAGTGGATGGGAAGGTAGCGACCTTCAAAGCTAGATTGGTGGGAAAAAGGTTATTCTCATAAGAAAGAGCTGTCTGTGAGAAACTTTTCATCGGTTGTAAAGTCCATTCGGATTTTATTAGCTATATCTGCATATTATCAATATGAGATATGACAAATGGATGTGAAGACAACATCTCAATGTGACATTGAGGTAGAAATGTAGCAGCCAGAGGTGTTCCTAACTACTGGGAGTGAGCAAAATGTTTGCAAACTCCATATGTCCATTTATATGCCTACGAAGGCGTCCCGAAGTTAGAACTTCCATTTTGATAACACTATCAAAGTGTTTGGTTTTGTTGAAAATCCGGAAGAATCATGTGTGTACAAAAGGGTTAATGGAAGCGCGGTTATATTTGTAGTGCGTTAAGTCGATGATATCCTACTCATTGTGAATGATATTAGATTAATCGATTAAAACATGGTTATCTACTAATTTATCCATAAAAGATTTGGGAGAAGCGTCATACGTGCTTGACATAAGGATCTATAGGGATAGATCTAAAGGATGCTTGAGATCTCTCAAAATACTGTGCTAAAAAGGGTTTAGCATGGAATAGTCTAAAAATGAGTTACTTCACAATATGTCATAATATTCACCTCAAGATTGATTAGGAGAGAGAAAAGATGACATTGGTACCTTACTATTCAATTTTAAGAGCATAATGTATGATATGCTATGTACTTGGCCTGATGTATGTTCTTAGTGTAATGAGCAAAAATCAGGCAGATCCCTGTGAAGGTCACTGGAAAACTGTGAAAATAATCCTCAAGTACTTATGAAGAACTTAGGATATGTTCATGGTTTTTGGATCTGTAAGTGGAGAAATAAAAGTTGAAGGCTAACCTGATGCTGGTTTTTTTCAGTCGGATGTAGATGATTCCAAATCGATGTTCGGATTTGTATTGAAGCTTAATGATGATGTTGTCTCTTGGAAAAGTTCCGATAGACACCGCATCGGATTCCACCACTGAAGCAGAATACATTGCAGCATACAATACAGCAAAGAGGCAGTTTGGATTTGAAATTTCATCAAAGAGTTGTAGTGTGGTTGACACAGTCCCTGTGTACCGTGACAACAGTTGAGCTATTATGAATAGCCAAGATCTCATCAGTATCCAAACATATATTGAGAAAATACCATCTAATGAGAGAGGTGGTAGAGACGACATTATTATCAAGAGAATTGCTTCAACAGAAAAATATAGTGAATCCACTGACAAAGCCTTTACAACGATTGATGTCTGTCAGACATCTTGAGAAGATTTTCTTGAGACACATGAGTAGTTGGCTTTGGGAAAGTGGAAGATATTGTTGTCATATGTGATTAAGTAAATCAATAGTTGATTGATTGTACTTGTAATCTTATTATGAAATTTTTTTATTTGAATATTAATATATATGACACTTCTTCATCTGTTTACACATGCATCTTGATGCATTGATGAAGTCCTTGATATTGCTATAGTTCATAGTGTAAGTAATCCAACAAGCATACAATGCAGCGGAATTTAAAATTTTGGATTACTAGAACCGCGGATCTATACAAAGTGGTCATATCGGAATAGAGATAATAAGAGTCTCACCCTTGTAGCGTGTTTGAGCAGAATCCACAAAGCACCACGTCCAACGAATTCTGAGTCACGAGCAACACCTCCAAGGTCTTGCCTCTACGGTATCCACACGATTAAAACGAACAAGGGACAGTTTAAGAACAAAGTGCTAGATTTGTTCTTAAACAAACAAAACCTCACGGTTACTATAACCGATCGACGTTGGCCGTGAAGATCAAGACGACGGTGGCCGTGAGCTTCAATGTTGGCGGCCGAGAGTCTTAGGTTTGTAGGTTTTATGAATTGTAGGATTAATAACAATTAATCACCTTGTTATCATTATATATGATTTAATTAAAGGCTTTCACAAAGCCTCATGGGCCCAAACCCATGATTTAATTAAATTCTTATAATCATGTAATTAAGACTCTTCTTAATTAATTAATTAATCCAATGAATTTAATTCCCCTTATCGATTTAATCTTTTGTGCGACCCGATAGGATCTTGTAATGTTGGCAGTGACATAAAATCTCATTTTACGTCACAAGCAATGAGCGGTACCTAGCAACACATCAAGGCTACCCAAATTACAAGAATGTCTTTGACTCGACATAACCTTAGAACTTGTGATAATATTAACCATGTAATTTAATCCCTTTGTCCTTGTGTTTAGATTGAACACGATTCATGGAATAGTCATACTCGTATATTCAATCTCTATTTCTTGATCCCCAAAAAGAACTAGAATAAACGAATAAGCTCGATATCACATATCGACTCATTCGAGCACAGCCATGCATTTTAGTCTTACTTGATCAAGGGCCCAAACACTTCTCCTGTTATATAGGAGGGACAAATCCTATCTTGTTCAATCAACATCCCTCTACATAATTCGTAGTGTATCCAATAGCTGCCTTTATAGTTTACCCTGTTACAGGTAACGTTTGACAATATCAAGATACATAACTCCTTATGTTGGGATCTCTGATGATCTCAAGTCGTAAGGACTACATACATTATTATCACTATGAGAATTGCTTATGACACTAATATAACTATCCATGTAGCATTCTCATGGTGGGTCTGTCCAGTAACATGTACCCATGTGTTAATTTGATATCTCATATCCATGAACAATTCATCAATCAAAGCATACTAGTCTCAATGCATTATCATTATCCTTATTTATGATAATACTTGACTAGGGACAATCTTTAAGAATAATACAATATTATTCTAAGGACATTAACTTATATATCAATTCATATTGCACAGATATTGGAATAATATATAATAATGATTTGCCACTTATAAAATCATAATACATTGTATGTCATAAACAATCATCTAATGACTTGTCTTAGGGCATATCCCAAAACATAGAATGTTGTTACGCATATGATGGTGACCATGAAATACTTTCTCGACTGCGATATCTAAATGTTCCTGGTCGATAAGCCTTCGAGAATGGGATATCGATATATGCTCGTTAGAGATGGTATTCATGATGTGTCTAGTGTAGTGCGTCGTGTTTCATCGGCATTGGCTTGGAGAAGTCAGCACACATGAATAGGTGCTCATTAGGAATGAGTTCACTAACGACCCTACTCGGAATTCTATAAGTGGTTACCATTTGTCGAGTATAGAATTCCTAGTCATAGTTGTGCACCATTACTCCTCATGACCTGAGGCGTCATTGAGGTCTTGACGGATAGCTGTGTACTTTGATTTAATGACTGATCACATGCGAGTCATAAAGTTGTATTTTGGGTATTCAGTGATGTTGTCAAAGGCCTATGTTATCGTTGGGGATTCACGGCTGGTCTTGATGAACCAGGATGTCCTATTTGTTTTTCTGTATATGATTCAAGGAATCTCTGGACAGGGTGGGCAGTGCTTGTGAAAAAAGAGTTTTTCATATATACACACAATGAATCATATAACGTGAAAAAAATATATAGTTATCAAAATCATAAGGGGCCTCGACCAACCAATATCCTAGATTCAATCGGGACATATGAGTGGAAGGAATGTACTGCACGCTAACTATGGCTGATCTGTTCTCATACGTTGCTAGTCATTTGTATCTAGGTCTTCGCGAAGTGCAGATGCTAGACGCTACCCACGATCGGTAGGTTTTGCTGGAATCATATTTTGGCCATTGTCCATTAAAGGAGTTTAATTGACAATAGGGCATTCAGGTAAGCTCAAAGAAGTTGTTTGACTTCTAAAATCACAAAGAAGTTGTTTGACTTCTATCGGGCCAACGTTTGGCTTGCTGGACATCTTATGCGAACAATCTCCCACTTGCACAAAACCCAACACAAAACTACAAACTCATAATCCAAGTAACTCAATCCAATTGAACAACTTGATGTACTACCAATGTACATAATTATGAGACATAAATATATCAAAAAGTTTTAATTTTAGAACTTTCTATAAATGAAACATTTTCAAATATAGAAACTCCACTAAAGTGATGAGCTTTCAAAAATTAAATTCATCTCTTCCATATCACTCAATTTGAGCACTTAACATTTAAGTCTCAATTCTCATCGATAGATCGGCGGCCGGTTGATTGTGACCCAGCAAGGCTCAAGTGTATCATAGCAGTATGATCACAACCTTTGTGATTTTAGAACTCAAACAACTTCTTTGTGCTTACCCTGAATGCCCCATTATCAATTAAACTTCTTTAATAGACAATGCCCGAAATATAATTCCAGCGCTTCACGAAGACCTAGATACAAATGACTAGCAACGTACGAGAACCTGTCAGCCATAGTTAGCGTGCAGTACATTTCTTTCACTCAATATGTCCCGATTGAATCAAGGGCATTGGTTGATCGAGACACCTTATGATTTCAATAACTATGTATTTGTTTCACGTTATATGATTCATTGTGTACGTATATGAAAAACTCTTTTTTCACAAGCTCTACCCACTGTGGCCAGAGATTCCTTGAATCATATATAGAAAAACACATAGGACATCCTGGTTCATCAAGACCACTGGTGAATCCCCAACGACAATCATAGACCTCTGACATCATCACTGCATACCCAAAATAACAACTTTATGACCCACATGTGATCAATCATTAAATCAAAGTACACAACTATCTATCAAGACCTCAATGACACCTTGGGTGATGAGGAGTAATGGTGCACAACTATGACTAGGAATTCTATACTCGACAAATGGTAACCACTTATAGAATTCCGAGTAGGGTCGTTCAGTGAACTCATTCCTAATGAGCACCTATTCATGTGTGCTGACTTCTTCAAGCCAACGCAGATGAAATGCGACAAACTACACTAGACACATCATGAATACCAGTCTCTAACGAGCATATATCGATATCCCATTCTCGAAGGCTCATCGACCAGGAACATTTAGAAATCGCAGTCGAGAATGTATTTCATGGTCACCATCATATGCGTAACCACATTCTATGGACTATAGCAATCTCAAGGACTTCATCAATGCATCAAGATGCATGGGTAAACAGAGTGCCATATATACTAATATTCAAACAAAGATTTGTCATAATAAGATTAAAGTACAATCAATCAAATATTGATTTACTTAATCACGTATGATAACAAAAACTTTCACTTTCCCAAAGCCAACTACTCATGTGTCTCAGACCATCTTCCCAAGATGTTTGACAGACACCAATCGTTGTAAAGACTTTGTCAGTGGATTCACTATATGTTTTTGTTGAAGCAATTCTCTCGATAATAATGTCGCATCTACCATATCTCTCATTAAATGGCATTTTCTCATTTATGTTTGGATACTGATGAGATCTTGGCTATTCATAATAGCTCAACTGTTGTCACAGTACCATGGACTGTGTCAACCGCACTAGATATTACACCCAACTCTTGGATGAAATTTCATATCCGAACTGCCTCTTTGCTGCATCGTATACTGCAATGTATTTCAGCTTCAGTGGTGGAATCCAATGTGGTGTCTTGCTTGGAACGTTTCCAAGAGACATCACCATCATTGAGCTTAAATACAAATCCGAACATCGATTTGGAATCATCTACAACTGACTTAAAACTAGCATCAGCTTAGCTTTTAACTTTTATTTCTCCATTTACACATCCAAAAACCATGAAAATATCATAAGTTCTTCATAAGTACTTGAGGATTATTTTCACATTTTTCCAGTGACCTTCACCGGGATCTGTCTGATGTCTACTCATTACTCTAAGAACATACATAAGGCCAAGTGCATAACATAGCATACATTATGCTATTAAAAATCAAAACTTAAGGTACCAATGTCATCTTTTCTCTCTCCTCGTCAATCTAATGCACATTGACCCCGAGAGATGAACACTATGACAAATTGGGAGGTTATCTGTTTTCGACTATTCCATGTCAAACCCTTTATCACAGTGTTTATGTACATAGATTGAGAGAGCTCAAGCATCCTCATAGATCCATCCCTATAGATCTTTATGCCAAGCATATGAGATGCTCTCTCAAATCTTACATGGATAAATTAGTAGATAATCATGCTTTAATTGATTAATCCAATATCATTCACAACGAGCATGATATAATCGACTTAAAGCATCACAAATGTAACCGTGCTCCCACTAACTCTTTTGCACACACATGCCACTTCCGGATTTTTAACAACACCACACACTTTGATGATGTTATCAAAATGGAAGTTCAAGCTTTGGGATGCCTTCTTAGGCCCATAAATGAACCTCTAGAGTTTGCAAACCTTTTGCTCACTTCAAATGGTTGTGAAGCCCTCTGGCTGCCTTGTATAAAAGTCTTCACATCCATCTGTTATATCTCATAGTCATAATATGAAGATATAGCTAATAAAATTCGAATAAACTTTAGCATCATAACCGATGAAAATTTTCTCACAGACAACTCTTTGCCTATGAGAATAACCGTTTCCCACCAGTCAAGCTTTGAAGGTCACACCTTCCCATCCACTCCAAGCCTTGGTTTGTAGATCCATTTACAGCCAATGTGAACAATTCCCAAAGATGATCTACTAAGGCCATACCTTATTAGAGTACATGGAGTCTATTTCAAATCTCATAGCATCTCGCTAATATCCCGAAACGATGTCCAACATCGTATCCTTGAAAGTCCTAGGATCACATCCATGGTCAAAATCATTTTGACTACATTCTAGGAGTAAATTCAATTTATCAGGAGTTCTTGAAACACTTTCAGATCTCCTTGGTATGTGTAGTTTAAAGGTTATGATTGACTCATTAATTTCACCGTTTTCACTTTTCTAGTGGTTCGTTGTTCTTGAACCCTTTCAAGTTATATTATGTTGTCATTCCTTTCTAATAGAAACATTTTCTCTAGAAAGACTGCACTTGCGAAACAAACACTTTGCCTCCAATTCATAATATAAATTTCCACAAAATAACATAAGATGGATCAACTATCCAACTCATCTCCCACTGACTGCTTCACATAAGCAGAATAATCTCAAATCCAAAATTTGGATTATTTTTCAGTCCATATCGTATATGAAGTTTTGGTCACTGTATTGGTATGAATTATGTTCAACAAATATGTAACTTTAGAGAGTTACTCAGAGAGAATAACATTCTCTTTAAGATAACTCAACGTCCTCTTGCACTAACATTTAGTGTTCCACGTACGTCCATATGAATCAAATTTAATGGACATTCAACACATGCTAAAGATATGTGGGATTTAAGTTAACATTCTTTTTATATTCTTTGAACATAATATACTAATCGTTCATAAGTTCACCAGATTCAATAAAGCATATTCTTAAAAATACTACAAATCGCATTCGCATATTTAAAAGAATTATCTTTCTCTATCAAAATAGGAACAATGTTCATGATTAAATTAAGAACAAATAAATACTTGCTTCAGTTCCTAACCAGTTAAAGGTTTTATATTAAATAAATGTTTCAAGCAGCCTTTGCAACAACTCTTGCTACAATGCTTAGTCTCAGGTAGGTTTCACCTTCCTAGGGCTCTCTACTTTTTCTCAACATCTGCAACTCTTTGCAAAGATGTGAGTTGGTATCATACACCAAAGAAGTAGAAACAATAGAAGCATTATTTTTTTATAAAATACACCATTTTCAGTACGCTTATGGTCTAGGTATTCCTTGCAGTTTTGTGACAGTAATCAGCAGTGAAAATATAGATGCCTCTCCTTACTTAGTTGCTACTATATCCATTTTCGTCTTTTGAGGTTGAGAACCATTTCACTTCCTCTTCTTTATCCTTGAACTCTTCCTACCATTGGTAGAAGGTTCGACAAGAAGAACACGTTTCTTCTTTTGAATCAAGGACTCACGAGTTACCAATATTTTGACTATAAGATCAAATCTACAATCAGTTAATGAGGTGGTGTCACATTCAAATTTTCCAATTTCTCAATAAGAGATATTTTTCTTACATCATGCTCATAGTCCGAAGCCCCATCTTGCATGTGAGATGAAAATAGCTCTTTTGAAGTCGCGAGTCTCAGTAATCGCTTCCGTTCACCAAACAACATTTGTAGGTGTTGGAAAATATCAGCAATGTGAGCGAGTTTCTCATATATGTGTTTTGAAACTCATTGGTGACATTGATGCTATCATATAGCACCTAGTCAAGAGATCATCGTCCCACCACTTCTCAAGTGTGGCGATCTCTTCATGAGACGAACATGGAGACACTTCAACAGGAGGCTTCCACCAAGGGTATATAATAACTTTTTAGAATCAAGAATTATTTTAAAATTAATAGCCAATCAGAATAATTTGGTGGTTCATTTGTTTATATCGAGATTTGATGTAAATGGATTCACGGCAATCACAATGCTGAGAATAAAACAGAAAATATATGCAAACCGTTTGATTATTAATTAATTCAAAAACTATTTACATTAGTTATTGAATGCTCCTACTAAATTTTTCGAATTCATCACCCTCATGACAAATGAAGGAAAAATCATATTTTCTTAGTGGGCTTGGAGTCCAACTAGCTCATGATAGCCCCCGGTGAGGGTCTAGCCGACACCATGATACTAAAAGTAGCTCACAATTGCATCATATGCAACCCCCAAGGTATTCGTCTCGTGATTGGCATAACCCTATGGAGGCAGGCCAATTATGCCTTCTCACATCAAACTAACCCATCCACGGATGGTAATGTTCGCCAATAAGACCCCACGAGGGTGAGCACTCTTAAAGGTTTATAGAACCCTCTCCATAATTAAGTGGCAGTTAAACACACAGCTTTCCCATGCCAGATGCCTCCCACGTGGGTGAGACAAGACACCTGGCATAATTACGTTTCATGGCTTAACTACAAAACAACAAACTCCTTTGAGCTCCCTTTACAGTTTGATATTAAATTTTTTGAATCATATTCAAAAGAGGGATTTAATAATTTTTAAATCTCATCAAGTGCTTGTTTGTTTGTTTGTCGGATTCATGCAACTATGTTTTATTCATGCATCGTCATTTGTACTAATAAACATACAAACAAACATTTATCATACATCATATGCATAATAATATGGACGATTACAACCTTTTCCTAATTGATCCACGTGAGCCTTACGTGGATCACAAGTTTGTCTAAGGTGATGCAGGTATGCATTGCAATCCTATTATATTTTGTTAGTTCCGGATTTTAAAGATGACAAAACAGACCAGTTCGATCGAGCCATGACAAAATCAGACTGATATAGTCTATCCCAAAATAGAACGGATCGATGCAAACCAGTCTGACCAGATCGAAGCACACAGACCAGACCAGCTCGATGAAGATCAGAACAGAGCAGAGCAGACGAAGTTAAGTAAGCTTCGTTCTTATGTCCGTATAATCAACGACTATTTATTGAAGCATTTAATGCTGAAAAAGACCAAGGACTGAAGATTACCTTAAATGGTAAAAAGACAAATGAGAGTCTACCTGACAAACGCCGAAAGCACAGACCGGAAGGGAAAGTGCCTAAAGAAGAAGACTGAAGCTTGTTCAGAAAATGAACAGAGTAAAGAGTTGCACAGAAAAGGAAATAGTGTCGTTGGTATAAACAACTATATAAGGATGCAACTAAGGTACTCGAAGAAGGACTTCAACTGATCAATCAATAGACTGAACAGCACAAGCTTACAAGTCAAAACATTCTTGAGCAGAACCATCGCAGAAAGATTTTATCTTATCAGTCTGCTCAAAGTTTTTATAAGCACAACCTATTGTAATATTTGATCATCTAAAGGATCAATTGTGCGTAGATTAATTCACTCTGTCTTTTGTATTCGTGCTAGGATAGAAGAGTGAGATTCAATTGTAACTGTCAGACGGATTGTGTCTGAACAGATTGAGAGACTAGGAGTTTCAGTCTGGTAGTGGGGTAAATCCAGCTGAATCGGGGTTGTACAAGTAGTTGTATTACTCAAAGTCTTCTAGTGAATCCTTCCTTGATTAGAAGAAGGGGAGACGTAGAAGGATTTGCCTTCGAACTTCCAGAAACATATCTTGTATATTTACATTCTGCATTGCCTTGCATTTTATAGCCATCAAATCGTTCTTACTAGCTAAGAACAGACCGTTTTCGCACTTTCATTTCAGTGGTCTGTTCTGCTTGGGTATTGATTAAGAAACAAATTTCATTCACTAACCAGAGTGAAATCAATAAGGATTAATTTTTAAGAGGGGTGTTCATTAACCCCTCTCTAAACACTCTCATCCGATCCTAACAAGTGGTATCAGAGCGGGTCATCTTAATCATCAAAGATACTTGGACTGATGGCATCATTCAACAAGATTCTCATATTTTCAAAAGAAGATTATGATGATTGGAGAATCAGAATGCAAGCTCACCTGGCAGCACAGGATGACGATATGTGGTACGTCATTACAGACGGACCAATGAAAATATTAAAAGTAAATCATGCACTAGGAGGATTAAGTGGCGAACCTCAAATGATCGAGAAAGAAGGGCCTCATGGACAAATGAAGAAAGAAAGAAAGCCAATCTAGACAACGTAGCCAAGGACATCTTGTTCAAGACGTTGGACAAGAACATGTTCAACAAGATTAAAATATGCTCCACTACCAAAGAAATTTTGGAGAATATTGCACAATTATGTGAAGGGAACGACTAGACTAAGGAAAACAAGCTGACTGTAGCTCTACAAAAATTTGAGAGCATAAAGATGAAGTTTGGAGAAACTCTAAATGAGTTTTACGAAAGAGTTACTGGCATCATCAATGAACTGAACGGTCTGGGTAAGGACTATTCCAACATAGAGATTGCTCTGAAGGTGATGAGAGCATTTCCAAAGGAATGATACGCCAAGACGATTGCAATGCGGGAGTCTAAAGATCTGAACAAGGTTGAACTCCATGACTTGTTCGCAGATCTTAAGGCGTATGAGTTTGAGCTGATCACCAGAGGTGAAGTAGAGCCATCCACCTCTCAGCCAAACAAAGCACTTGCAGCCATTCCAGACTAGTCCACCCCCTCAACAGACCGATCTATCGAACATATAAGTAATGATGCTATGTCATTATTCATCAAAAAATTTGGTAAATTCATGTCTAAGAATAAAAGGAATTTTAAGCCTTCTCATCAGTATAAATCAATGAAAGATGATACTGTTAACGATCAGGCTTGCTACAATTGTGGTAAGACAGGATATTTTATTGCAGATTGCATCGGACAGAAGAAAGATGAAAGAAACAAAAGGCATCGTGATGACAAGAAAAAGAAGCATTACAAAGATCGTAAAAGTCCTCACGGAAAGGCTCAAAAGGTTCTGGTAGCAGAGGAAGGTAACAACAAGTGGGCACAGACTGACTCAGAATCAGAGAGCTCAGAATGTTCTTCAAGTGAAAGAGAGGAGGAGATCCAATGCCTAATGGCAGACGAGGTACTCGACCTTGACTCAAATGAATTCACACGAGAAGAGCTTATGTCTGCACTACCAGACATGGCCAATGATTACAGATATTAGCTGAATCGTTTGAGAAAACTAAAGCTGAAACCAAGGATCAAACAGACAAGCATGTCAAACCAAGCTGCTCTGAGCTAGGTGAATGCAACAGTCTGAAGATCGAGCTGCATAAGCTGAAAATTTCTTACGAACAGCTCCATGAAGAAAATGAGAGAATTAGCACACAAAATGCTAAACTTTCTCACATTTTCAAAACATGGACAAAATCAAGAGCATCATTGGAAGAGTTGCAAGAGGTACAAAGAAGTGTCGGTGACATCACTAGCATAGGCTTTGGCACCAATGAATGCACCAAAGATGAATCCGAGTTGTTGCTGAAAAAGAACAAAATCAAACAAATGACATTTGTTAGATCCAGCACAATATATGAATCCGAAGTGCCTACAATTCAAACAGGAACCTTCTTCAAGGATCAAGGTTTGAGAAAGGGCATTGAGTATGTTAACCAAGCCAAGGAAAAGGCACCAGCAAGTTTTGTGTCTATCAGACCAAACCCAAAGGTGCAAAATCTAAGGCAAAGAAAACCACCCAACTACCACAACTCACAACCGATTCAACGAAGATATAGGTTACCTAATTGAAATCAAAGGCCTCCATATCACACACATTATCACTCACAACATCCAAACAGATCAGCACACACCACACCAGACAACACAAGACTTTAAAGCTGATTCAGGTGTGGGTTCCCAAAGGGCTAATTCGTTCTGGACCCAAGTAGGATAGGGTACCAACAGTAATTTGCTTAATAACAGGTACTGCAGAAGCAAGTGTCAGACTGGTACTTAGACAGTGGATGTTCTCGACACATGACGGGAAACATTGAGCTGCTGCCTGAAATCACTCAATGCACTGGTCCAAAGATTACTTTCGGGGATAACTCAAAGGGTAAGACCGTGGGCAAGGGTAAGATTGTCCATGGTAACATTATTATCAATGATGTGTTCTTAGTTGAAAATTTATGCTATAATCTGATTAGCATAAGTCAATTATGTGATAATGGTTATCCTGTAGAATTTCACAAACACACATGCACTGTCAAATCATCAGATGGTATAACCATGCTTGTAGGAATCAGAAATGGTAATACTTATAAGATTAACTGGAATTTGCCCAACCTGATAATCCTACTTGCTTCATCGCGAATAATGATAATAAACACTGGCTATGGCATAAACGCTTGAATCATCTTAGCTTCAAGACTATTTCTAGCCTGTGTAAACATGATTTAGTTGTCGGTCTACCCAAGATCGACTTTGCTAAGGATAAGATCTGTGAAGCTTGCCAAATGGGCAAACAGATCAGATCATCATTCAAGAACAAGAATGCCAAATCCTCCTCACGTTCTTAGAATTATTGCATATGGACTTGTTTGGTCCTATACCAATAACAAGTTTAGGGGGAATGCGATATACTCTTGTTGTTATTGATGATTACTCATGCTTTACATGGACTATATTTTTTAGCAGTAAAGATCAGACCGGCCCGAAATTGATCAAGCTACTGAAGCGCGCTCAGAATGAAAGATCATCTGGTATAGACAGGATTCGAAGTGACAAAGACACTGAATTTTCAAATCAAAATCTTGAATCCTTTCTAGAAGACCAAGGAATTAAGCATGAATTCTCAGCCGCTCGAACTCCTCAACAAAATGGAGTTGCATAACATAGGAACAAAACGCTTAAGGAAGCAGCAAGAACAATGCTTGCTGAATCTGGTATTTCCCAAAAGTTCTGGGCAGAGGCTATAATAATGCATGCTATACACAAAATCGGTCCATGATTAACAAGAAGCTAAACTTAACACCATATGAAGTATGGACAGGTAACAGACCGACTATCTCTTACTTTCATGTATTCGGCTGCAAATGTTACGTCCATAACAATGGTAAGAATCATCTTACAGCATTCGAAGCTAAGTCAGATAATGGAATATTTTTAGGATATTCATCTGTTAGTAAAGCATATCGTATCTTCAATAATCGAACCTTAAATATAGAAGAGTCAGTTCATGTAGTGTTTTATGAATCTTTGTGTATTAAGGACAACAAGGAATTAATTCAAAATCAGATGGAAAATATCCATCTCGAAGCTAACAGTGATGATGAGATTGCAGTTAATAGATCAAGAGACAATCCACCGAAACCTGAAGTACCAGACAGACCGGAGCAAGGCACTGAAGTTATTCTAGATCGAGCTGATCCGAAGGTTATGAACTCTAATGTTAAGGCAGATGCTGACAATGTCAATACTGCTTCTCCATCAGGGCCAGATGTTCCAAAATCAAGCTACCGCTGGACAAAAAGGCATCCACCCGATCTAGTGATTGGAAGTCCATTTGCACCCATAAGAACCAGAGGACAGATGATGGATGAGTTCACTCACGCTGCTTTCACATCTAATCTGGAACCCAAACAGATTAACGAAGCTTTGACTGATTATAACTGGATAGAAGCCATGCAAGAAGAGCTCAACCATTTTGAACAAAATCAAGTTTGGAGCTTAACTCCCATACCAAGCGATCTACCTGTTATTGGAACCAGATGGGTCTTCAGAAACAAGCTATATGCAGATGGTGTGGTAGTTAGGAACAAGGCTAGACTGGTTGCGCAGGGCTTCATACAAGAAGAAGGAATCGACCTCGATGAATCCTTTGCACCAGTCGCCAGACATGAAGCCATCCAAATATTTCTTGCATTCGCCGCTTTTAAAGACTTCAAAGTATATCAAATGGACGTGAAGAGTGCATTTCTTAATGGTAAACTTCAGGAGGAAGTCTACATTGAGCAACCTCCTGGATTTCAAAATCACTCGTTTCCATATCACGTATACCTACTGAATAAAGCAGTGTACGGAGTGAAACAAGGTCCAAGAGTCTGGTATGATATTCTGTCTCAATTTCTTCTGGATCATGATTTTCAGATCGGTTCAGTAGATAAATCTATTTAAATGTATTAAGGAGGAACATACTTTGTTAGTTCAAATATATGTTGATGATATTATTTTTGGGTCATCTAACCCCAAACTCTGCGAGAAGTTCTCTAAGTTAATGCTGGGATAGTTTGAGATGAGTATGATGGGAGAATTGTCATTCTTCCTGGGTCTCCAAGTCAAACAGCTCAGCAATGGTATTTTCATCAATCACGCCAAGTATACCAAAGAGCTACTCAAAAGATTCGGAATGGAGACTTGCTCAACTGTGTCAACTCCAATGAGTCCATCAATCAAGCTAGATAAAGATGAATGGGGAACGACAGTTGAGGTAACAATGTATCGAGGTCTGATCGGATCGCTGTTATATCTTACAGCGAGCCGGCCTGATATTATGTTTTTAGTCTGCATGTGCGCTAGATTTCAATCTGATCCTAAGCAATCCCATTTTATTGCTGTTAAGCGTATTCTTAAATACTTGAAAGGATCTCAGAATGTTGGTCTCTGGTTTCCCAAAGATCCAAATTTTAATTTAATTGGATATTCAGACGCTGACTATGCAGGGTGTAAGATCGATCGCAAGAGCACCAGTGGAACATGTCAATTTCTGGGTGAAAGATTGATCTCGTGGTTTAGCAAAAAGCAAACATCAATTGCCACATCCACAGCTGAGGCAGAATATCTTGCCGCTGGAAGCTGTTGTGCTCAAATACTCTGGGTTCAACATCAGCTCAGAGACTATGGCATTCAAGCTGATGAGTCTCCGATCTTCTGCGACAACACAAGTGCAATTGTTATAACGTATAATCCAGTCTTACACTCTCGAACGAAGCATATTGATATCAGACATCATTTTATTCGAGATCATGTTGGCAAAAAGGAGAATCGGATCGAGTATATTTCAACAGACCAGCAAGCTGCAAACATCTTCACTAAACCACTCCCTGAGGCTAAGTTTAATTATTTTCGTCAAATTCGCTTAATAGATTTATCTTAATGTGTTTGATGTTTGCTCAATTTTGTTTTTAAAGAAGTAGTGTTAGCATAGATCGATAATACAATGGTCAGAAAGATACAAACCGGTCCGGACTTTCAGACCAATCTCTATCGATCTGATATTATCATGTGATCTGTTTTAAAACACTATCAGTCATTAACATAGTAATATTTTTAACAGCCCGGACTGATCAAATTTAACCGCCTTACTATTCTCTCATCTTGTCTGTTAAAATTTGAATTTTTAAATATCAGTCATCGAGATTGTAAGGACCCCCGTGCCCTTAACCCGTTATTAGTGTATTAATCCATAACCTTGGTGCATATAATCATACTATCAGGGAAGAAAACATATGCAAGTGCAACACCCTGTGCTACCCAGAAAATTTCTTGCATTTAAACCACATAATATTCGAATTCCCCAACCATGATTATCCATATAGCATGCACTCATATAATACACTAACATACTCTTAGTTCATTTAGCAATTCTATATCTAATTGCATGCAAACCATAAATGAACAGAGGAGAGCCGTAGCCCGTTATACATTCCATATACACGTAATATGTACTCACATAAGAGTACCCAATGAATGAGCGTGTATCTAATGTATAAAACACTCCGCTAGATACCGTTACTGCTGTTCCGATCCTGGAAGCACCTCTCAAGCGCAACTCGATCTTGACTCTGGATCTGAGGGCCTGTCCATCCAGCTCTGGTACCTCAATCCTGGGAGTACTTCAATCAACAGCCCGAGCTCAACTCCAAAGCTGCTGCTACACCTGTACCACCTGCCCCAACAGAGACAGCCCCCACACGGGGTGAGCATACCAATATCCCAATCCAATAACCACAACAATACAATTCATAATTTACAATACTGTAAATGCTATGAAATACAAAATATACGCCCTGGATGGCATCATTCTCATCCGGGGTTTCCTGTACTGTCCCTGTTCTAAAAACAGTGAAACCATCAAATTCCCAAATGCCAGTTAATCATTACATTGATTAACAATTCTACGAGCCATGTACCAATGTCATAAACAATACATCAAGTCATTAAACAATGATTATAAACAATCCATGTTCCTCACTTATGGTTTCCTGTCTCCATTTCATTGCTCGCTCTACAATAGCGGCATCCCAATTTCCACACATGCTCGATGGCAGCGGCATCGTAATCGATGTTCGCTCACAGGCGACAACATCCCAATAATTGCTCGCTCAAAAGCGGCGCCATGCAATTCTCAATGCATATATAGATATTTGAAGCAAGTACAATAAACCATGCATTTCAATCTCCGTTTATTGCTAATACCATGTGTCATGCATTTCCACACACATTCATTGCAATACAGTGTACCAAGCACTCAACAATTGCAATTATATTAAAGGGCTATGCTCGTACGTCATACGTACCTTATGTTCCCATAGTTCGAATCCAAACGTTGCCTCAGTCCCGAGGTCCGATGAAGAAATGTGCTAAACACAATTCCAATAACTCAAATAAATAATCCCAAATTCATATGAACAAGCATGAAATTCGACCCCAATCATCCCATCACGATGATTAAATAGTAAATGGTCGATAATCGCTCCCCAAAACCCGAGGGAGGACCCCAAAATCAATTTTCCAAAATCGCCCTACCGATCGATCGATCACCATTACCGATCGATCGGTAACTGTTCACAAAAACGATTTAAGCTACGGCTTTGCACCGATCGATCGGTCCAAGCCACCGATCGATCGCTAGCCACCCACCGATCGATCGGTCGCTTTACCGATCGATCGCTAAAGATCGAAATGACAGACCAACGCTACGCACTTGCACCGATCGATCGGTCCAAGCTACCGATCGATCGGTCGCTGTGCGAACCCGAAAATCACCATTTTTAAAAGCTTGAAACCTTCCCAAAACATACCCAAACTTCCTCAAACTCGAAAATAACCATATACTAACACCCTAGTACACTTAACAAGGGTTATAATCCATTAAAACACAAAACCCAATAGATTTCAAGATTTTACAAAAATCTCCCAAAACCCAAAACTCAACCATTTAGCACAAAACCACAATCAAAACGAAGCTAAAGGTGAGGAGAAGAAGATTACCAGCCTTTCTTCAAGAGATCCGGCCCCTAAATCGTGTTCCCAACGATTATGGTTGAAGGGGAAAGAGGGGAAGGGTTTGGGGTGAAGGTGGCGTGAAAGAGGGGGAGGAGAGGAGAGAAATGGATTCCCAATGACGGAATCCCGAGTCCAACGGGTATATATAGCAAAATACCCCAACCCACAAATACATCATGATTCATTAAAAATCATCTGTTTTCAAAAACTCTCTCTCCAGCATCAATTCCTCATACAGGCCCTAACAAAAGCACCCCGGACACCAAGTCCCACCGAAAACCCCAACTCATAGGTTTTCCACCAAAATGAGAATACAATCTCAACCTTTGGATCCAACGATCCCAAATGCCCGATTAAACAACCTCGGGGGATGCCAAACCGCAATTAATTCCTAATTGCCACAATTAAAAATCCATCAAGGATTAATACAACACCGGGATTAACACCATAAATCCACGGACATCACAATTATCCCCCACAAATAAAATTTCGTCCTCGAAATTTGCATCGGCACACTCTACCTAGCACCAGGACTACACAACAAGGTAAAGCCACAACTCCGATTCTGGACCACAATAGAATCGATTCGTTAACTGCGAGAACACCAATCTCGCACCAAGCTCTACAATAGAGCAAATGCTAAAACCAAAGCAACCCGAAAGATAACAACATACCTCGGCGTGAATCGTCCCGGAAGTCCATCATGACTGCAAATCAAACAGAACCCCATTGGTTCTAACATAGATATCTCTCAATGATATCCACCATTCGCCCACGATGCTTAACACACATCGTTATGGTGGGAACCACTAGTATACAATCAGTATATTTCCGGAAAAATCCGGTCTCGCTTTCCCGATCATCTCCTCCAAAGGAGTAGTTGCAACCCTTGCAATCCGGATTGGGCAAACCACGGTCACTAACCAAACAAAACACATCACCACAGAAATCTAAAACAAGGTGTTCCAAGAAATTCTATCTTGGTCCAAAACACACTATCGAGACTCCACAAAGTCTCAAGTTCCACAGGGGACATGCAAGACAAACAATTGCATTCCCAAACACGTGTCAACCATGACACTAAACAAATCCGAATCCTGGCCATCCCTCATTTGTCCTGGGATTCAACAATCCTAAAACAGGAAGGCTATCGAATTATCCAACAAGAACTACCATGGTTCCAAAACACGACAATCCCTCCTCAGGGAAAGTCAAACAGACCTCACGATTATTCCTCAGAATACATCGTGCCATCGAGATTATGAATCTCAATTTGTCACAATCCCCCACCGGAGATCTCTCAAACCAAGTACACTAATCCGACGTTCAACAAGGAACGAAATGGAGTTGGCATTCGTATACATACACGGGTATACATGCCTAAGCACCAACAAAACAGGCACACTCAAGGCAATAGACTCGGGTATCTCTAAGCATACCCAAAGTCCCAAAATCTGCTGTCAAACCTCGATCATTCTCACTCCACGGAGAATAGTGGTCGACAGACCAAAGCCAAAGGGTGTGATTTCAACATCAACATCACACAATCAAAACAACGAATCTCACAAAAGATTCAACCGGCAGGTATCTCAATACCGCGTTTCCCAAAGAGGATATTGTCATGGATCCATGACCCTCCAACCTCGAACCACCGTCCGGAAAACTGGATATACATACCAACATATATCTCGGAACAAAATATGCAATAGGTTCAGAATAGTGCATCGAAGCCACTATCATCAAATCGAAACTCGTATACACCATGTATACTCAACAACGATGCCCTGTACTATTGCCATAGTACTCCACACTCGAGCATCACCCCAGAGACGTGTCCTCAAACGTCTCACTGGAAGTACGAAGCCATTACCTAGCCCAACACTAGTAGGGCTTACCCTGGTTGATTCAGATTAACCCTCAACCAAAACTAGCTGCCTCCATGACAGTACAATCCAAATCTCTCCAAGAGATAAAGTCAATATAGTGGTGTTACCCCACTAACTATACCACACAATTACAATTGTGTCTTCCGTCGCATACCACATGCAAAGATGCTCAACCAGAGCTAACAACGACTTGTCGACGCTCATGTTGGTATCCCAACAAAATTGAGTCGTTCCAAACAAACCTCCTAAAACATTTGACGTATAAACGTCTCCTCGAGGTATTCCCTGCCTCAATTATCAATCCACAAAGAGACTACAAAAGTCTACCAAAGGTCCTTATCGTATCATCATACGATTCACTGAACTCGAATCCAACGAGCAGTACAATGGCAATCAAAAGCACGCTATAACATTGCCGCGATATCAGGCTAATAAGCGCTGCCTCTAAAGGCTCGTATCAAGCCTACCAACGTCTCATACGTTCCACCCGGTATACCATACCGCAACATCCATTTAGAGTAGTGGGTCATCACCCAAAATCTCTCTAAAACCAAAGCATTATGGACATCCCGGTGTCCTTGCTCAACCACGAAGCAATCCTAATTCATTAGGACTTATCCCACACCTTCAGGGTGGGTGTGACCACGCCTACCGTAGATCACAACAACAAGCGAGTAGTTCCTCCATGACTACCCTTACCACTAATCACTTGGCCTAAGCCAAACCAGCGAGTATACCCAAAGGTATCATTACTCGAACAAGATGTACACCAAAAAGTGCGGCGGTACTATCCCTGTACGACGCACCCAATAATTCTTCGAGCAACTTGCTCGGCATAATGGTCTCGTCAACTAGTGATTCAAACACTACCATATGTCCACCAAAGGTACTCAACCATACAACTCAATACATAACATAAATGTATCCACCATCAAAACGACACTACACGTCTACATAGAACATCAACTATGTCATCGTCATCGCGTGACGGCATATGTCAACACATGACATCCAATTAACATCGTCAAACGTATGACGGTACATGTCAATACACGACATCCACAATCTCATCGTCAAACACATGGCATATATAGCAACACGTAGTATCCACAATAATGCTAACAAAAGTAATACGCCATACCTCATCGCTATCAAGATAGCGGAATACCTGTATCATCGTCCACCAGCGGTACACAAGTAGCATCCATCGCTCGTAAGCGACGTAATCCAGCGCTATGCACATAGCGGTATAACCCATCGCTATAGGATCAGCGGCATGATCTCTCGTCATAGAGTCAGCGGCATAATACATCACTATATCCGGCGGTATGAACCATCGCCATAGGTGTAGCGGGATGACCCGTCGCTATGTAATATCCGGTGGCACGAATCATCATCAATAGAATACCCGGCGGCATGAACCATCGCCAATAGACTAGCGGAATGAGACATCGTTATCATCGCTATCAATATATCTGGCGGCATGAACCATCGCCAATCAATATAGCGGAATGAACCGTCGCTATCAATACACATGGCGGTAAGAACCATCGCCAGTCAATATAGCGGAATGAACCATCGCTATCAATGTACATGGCGGCATGAACCATCACCAATCAATATAGCGGAATAAACCGTCGCTATCAATACACATGGCGGCAAGAACCATCGCCAGTCAATATAGCTGAATGAACCATCGCTATCAATATACATGGCGGCAAGAACCATCGCCAGTCAATATAGCGGAATGAACCATCGCTATCAATATACATGGCGGCATGAACCATTGCTAATCAATATAGCGGAATGAATCGTCGCTATCAATACACATGGCGGCAAGAACCATCGCCAGTCAATATAGCCGATCCCTAGTCATTGTCACGGTAGTGTATTTTAATGCCCCTTAAATAAAACATGCGGTACTTCCACCCCTCGCTTCTCATATAGGCGGCATAGAATAACCTCGCTTAAATGGACATGCGGTACTCCCACCCCTCGCCTCACATTTTAGCGGCAAATATTCTTTCCTCGCCTCATATGATAACCACACTTCAATGTGACATGCGGCGCTCCCACCCCTCGCTTGGCATTTTAGCGGCACTAAACAATAAATAGCGGCAAGCATTTAAAATCATCACTCATCCATAACAATGACTCATGGGACATTCACCAGGTATTCCACTTACACCTGCAATCACAAAGCATATGCCATATCCAATATACATCAACATGAGTGTATTTTAATGCACCTCGCACAAATGCGACATGCGGCGCTCCCACCCCTCGCTTCAACATTTGGCGGCAAAGCATTAAAATCATCACTACATGTACACATGCAACCACAATGCATAATTCCATGACCGTTTTGTGTCTTTCAACCATGGCCTTAGCCTTTCGCGTCATAGTGTTCCTACAGGAACAATCACAAACCATGAGCATACGATAATCCATATTCCCCACAATATGATTATAATGAGTAAATGCATAAACTACGAGTACAAAGTACTTCCCGTATTCCAATGCATTTCAAAATGCTCCCTTTGGTTGCCCCTGTGTCACAACTCACAATCATAATCAACAGGTTATATTATGATTCTATAGGTGTCATGACATATAATCGTTTCACTATGATCACATATCACTAATGCACATAAGCCAAATAGTTGTGCCACACAACACGAACTACTATCATGCCTAAATATGTGCTACCCATCCTTATCAGCATGTTCCAGGCCCTCAACAGCCCCAAAGAGCTAACCACTGCTCTGATACCACTAATGTAAGGACCCCCGTGCCCTTAACCCGTTATTAGTGTATTAATCCATAACCTTGGTGCATATAATCATACTATCAGGGAAGAAAACATATGCAAGTGCAACACCCTGTGCTACCCAGAAAATTTCTTGCATTTAAACCACATAATATTCGAATTCCCCAACCATGATTATCCATATAGCATTCACTCATATAATACACTAACATACTCTTAGTTCATTTAGCAATTCTATATCTAATTGCATGCAAACCATAAATGAACAGAGGAGAGCCGTAGCCCGTTATACATTCCATATACACGTAATATGTACTCACATAAAAGTACCCAATGAATGATCGTGTATCTAATGTATAAAACACTCCGCTGGATACCGTTACTGGTGTTCCGATACTGGAAGCACCTCTCAAGCGCAACTCGATCTCGACTCTGGATCTGAGCGCCTGTCCATCCAGGTCTGGTACCTCAATCCTGGGAGTACTTCAATCAACAGCCCGAGCTCAACTCCAAAGCTGCTGCTACACCTCTACCACCTGCCCCAACAGAGACAGCCCCAACACGGGGTGAGCATACCAATATCCCAATCCAATAACCACAACAATACAATTCATAATTTACAATACTGTAAATGCTATGAAATACAAAATATACTCCCTGGATGGCATCATTCTCATCCGGGGTTTCCTGTACTGTCCCTGTTCTCAAAACACTGAAACCATCAAATTCCCAAATGCCAGTTAATCATTACATTGATTAACAATTCTACGAGCCATGTACCAATGTCATAAACAATACATCAAGTCATTAAACAATGATTATAAACAATCCATGTTCCTCACTTATGGTTTCCTGTCTCAATTTCATTGCTCGCTCTACAATCGCGGCATCCCAATTTCCACGCATGCTCGATGGCAGCGGCATCGTAATCGATGTTCGCTCACAGGCGACAACATCCCAATCATTGCTCGCTCAAAAGCGGCGCCATGCAATTCTCAATGCATATATAGATATTTGAAGCAAGTACAATAAACCATGCATTTCAATCTCCGTTTATTGCTAATACCATGTGTCATGCATTTCCACACACATTCATTGCAATACAGTGTACCAAGCACTCAACAATTGCAATTATATTAAAGGGCTATGCTCGTACGTCATACGTACCTTATGTTCCCATAGTTCGAATCCAAACGTTGCCTCAGTCCCGAGGTCCGATGAAGAAATGTGCTAAACACAATTCCAATAACTCAAAATCAATAAATAATCCCAAATTCATATGAACAAGCATGAAATTTGACCCCAATCATCCCATCACGATGATTAAATAGTAAATGGTCGATAATCGCTCCCCCAAACCCGAGGGAGGACCCCAAAATCAATTTTCCAAAATCGCCCTACCGATCGATCGGTCACCATTACCGATCGATCGGTAACTGTTCACAAAAACGATTTAAGCTACGGCTTTGCACCGATCGATCGGTCCAAGCCACCGATCGATCGCTAGCCACCCACCGATCGATCCGTCGCTTTACCGATCGATCGCTAAAGATCGAAATGACAGACCAACGCTACGCACTTGCACCGATCGATCGGTCCAAGCTACCGATCGATCGGTCGATGTGCCAACCCAAAAATCACCATTTTTAAAAGCTTGAAACCTTCCCAAAACATACCCAAACTTCCTCAAACTCGAAAATAACCATATACTAACACCCTAGTACACTTAACAAGGGTTATAATCCATTAAAACACAAAACCCAAAAGATTTCAAGATTTTACAAAAATCTCCCAAAACCCAAAACTCAACCATTTAGCACAAAACACAATCAAAACGAAGCTAAAGGTGAGGAGAAGAAGATTACCAGCCTTTCTTCAAGAGATCCGGCCCATAAATCGTGTTCCCAACGATTATGGTTGAAGGGGAAAGAGGGGAAGGGTTTGGGGTGAAGGTGGCGTGAAAGAGGGGGAGGAGAGGAGAGAAATGGATTCCCAATGACGGAATCCCGAGTCCAACGGGTATATATAGCAAAATACCCCAACCCACAAATACCTCCACAAATACATCATGATTCATTAAAAATCATCTATTTTCAAAAACTCTCTCTCCAGCATCAATTCCTCATACAGGCCCCAACAAAAGCACCCCGGACACCAAGTCCCACCGAAAACCCCAACTCATAGGTTTTCCACCGAAATGAGAATACAATCTCAACCTTTGGATCCAACGATCCCAAATGCCCGATTAAACAACCTCGGGGGATGCCAAACCGCAATTAATTCCTAATTGCCACAATTAAAAATCCATCAAGGATTAATACAACACCGGGATTAACACCATAAATCCACGGACATCACAGAGATACAGACACGTGTCTAATATCTCATATTTAACAGGTTGTACATTTCTTTTAGAGTTCACTCTTTACAAATTACTGTTGTCTGTTTATCTATCTTCAAATCTTTCCATTTTTACCACTTGCATAACATTCGAAAATGGCAACTATCACTCACAACTCTTTGTCTGTTGAGTTTGATGCGATTTACATGGCTGAAGATCCAGAGATGGTGTCCATGTGCAAATCCTTGGAATCTTCAAGATTAAGGAAATTTCTGGAATGTGGTACGGTGATTTACGAATCAGAGATTAGAGAGCTGTTCGCCAACGCCGTTTCCCACAAGACGTACATCTCTACTTTCGTCAAAGGAAAATCCATCGACATCTCTCAGATGACGCTGTCAAAGACCTTTGGACTTCCTACCACCGGAATGTCCGACTTCGGTCATATATCTCAAGCCACCCTTGAAAACTTTCAGGGCCGAGTATCAATTTTTGGACAGACTGCAGCCATCATTCAAGAAGAAAGAGATCATGTTCCACTTTCAGGTTCTGTGTGAAATCGTTGGCAAGCCACTGCTTGGCAGGGCTGGAAGCTTTGATGCAGTAATCTCCGAGAAATTCAGAGCAATGGCTGCTATCCATTCTGGACTGAAGGTGAATTGGTCCGCTATTCTTTTTGGAGTTCTGCTGGAGATGGTTATTGCAGCAAAACAGGCTGTCTGCTTCGCTGTTCCACTCAACAAGCTTTTGGAGTCGATGAACATCGAGCTGGGGAAGCCATCAACACTCAATCCCTTCAAAATCCTTCACCCCAAGGGATTGGCTTTACTTAAGTCCAAAAGTGCTCCCCCCACTCCTTCTGATCTGTTGGCTGTAAAGATAGAAATTGGACGGGAACTGGTTGTTGTAAGAAAGACTAGAGTTAAGCGCAAACTGACAGCCCAGACTGACTTAGATGAAACTCAGTCTGCCACTACTACTTCATCCCCAGCCAAACCTCCTCCCAAGAAGCCACGAACCCAGATCACCAAGCCACTGTCAACCTTAAACCCTAAACCCATATCCATCTTCCCTTCAACAAAAGCCACCACTGTATCCCAAGCTCCAACACCGGAAACCCAAGCTCCACCGCAACCATCCAAAACTCAACCCTCCAAAGCTCCACCCACTGCACCCAACCATCCGAGTCACATCCAACATCCCGGCTATAAAGGGAATCGTTATTAAAGAATTGGCTGACTACACCCAATAAGGGATTAAGCCCTCGTCTGATGTTGGAAAGGGCAAAGCTGTCTTGACTGAGCCTGTCTCTTCCAAGCCTAAGTCCGCCGCTCAAACAACAATTGATATTGCCATGGAAGATATAGAAGACAAAGTGCAGGAGCTGACAGTCGTATTCGATGAATGGGTCGAATACAGAACGGTCAACAACTTTAGTTTGTTCTTCGGCAAGCTCAAGCGGCTACATAAGATGGAATAACAAGTCCTGAAAGGGACATAAACCAATGATGTGCGGATTGCGGTACATCGCAAGGAGTTGTTCAGGGCTAATCATAGACTGAGGCTGGCAAATCTGTTTATCCAAGCCAAGAAGACAAACTTTGATGCCTCCAGCCCGACTGCCAAGGATGACGGTGCGGTCATAGCTCAACTGGAGATGGACATTCTCACTCTCCACATGGCTATTCTCGTGCATCGTCAGAGGCTCAACATATGAACTCCGGTTCCCAGTCCAGAACATCTAACAGCAAGAAAGACTGTGGCAGAGCCAAGCTCTGAGCCACCTATTTCTGAGACAGCGGAGCAGCCACTAACCATTGCTCCATCTGCTGCAGAGACTGAGGCAATGAACGTCTTGCTGGAATCTCCAACCACATCTATTCCATTTGTGTCCTCAGTCTCAAATATTCATACCAGCACACTAGACGCACCTCCGACAGTTGTCTCACCAGACTTTGTTGATCCGGATCTAGTTTTGTCAAATGTAGTTGCAGCTCTACAGGTTGAGGAGCTTACTAGACCTATCACTCCTCCAGATCAGTGTGCTGCAGATTTGGCATTTTTGCAAGACTTTCTACGGATTTGATCGATATGATCCGGTCCGATATTCACCAATCTGTTGTTTCTACCATTGTACCGGTTGAAGCAGAAATTGATCTGACTGTGTCACCTGCTGATCACTCTCAAGACCGCGTTGATAATGCCCCATCAATAGTCAAGTCCTTTCATGAATTATATGAAAAATGTCTCTTTATCTGTCAACGAGTAAGAGAAGTTCATCAAAACCAGTGGACCACACATTTGGATTTTGAATCTTTCAGAGACAAGATGACGGCAAGCATCACCGGTATTCAGCGTGGACTAAATGACCAGTTCTCTCAGCAAGCTTCATATAATAGCCTGAGAAAAGAACAGATCGAGCTGGCTACTGAAGTAAAAACTACAGTTGCCAAATCCATCCTTGCTCAAGACACTTGCCTAGATGCTATTTGCGCTCAGCTTTCGCAGGTCGTAGCTTTCCTTCAGGAGATTGCTGCTGACAAAAAGGGAGAAAAGAAGAAGGAATCAAGCCATCTCAGCAGTCCTCAGCAGCGAAGCAATAGATATCTGTCTGAATGAATTGTGACATGTAAATGTATTCATCAGACATATTAATAAAATCAAAGTATTTCAATCGAATCTCTGAGTCTTATTCATTTATTTTGAATAGTTCATTTATTTTGAACAAAAAGACTTAATCGATCTGAACTACAACTTTCAGTGTTCATTTATTTTGAACAAGAAGATTTAATCGATCTGAAAGAATATTCTTCAAATAATTAAAAGACTTTATAAGAGGACTTAGAAGCTAGGTTTTGTCATCATCAAAAAGGGAGAATTTGTTAGTTCTGGATTTTAAAGATGACAAAATAGACCAGACCAATCGAGCCATGACAAAACAAATCAGACCGATATAGTCTCTCCCAAAATAGAACGGATCGATACAAACCAGTCTGACCAGATCGAAGCACACAGACCAGACCAAACCAGCTCGATGAAGATCAGAACAGAGCAGACGAAGTTAAGTAAGTTTCGTTCTTAAGTCCGTATAATCAACGGCTATTTATTGAAGCATTTAATGATGCATTTAATGCTGAAAAAGACCAAGGACTGAAGATTACCTTAAATGGTAAAAGGAGAGTCTACCTGACAAACGCCGAAAGCACAGACCAGAAGGGAAAGTGCCTAAAGAAGAAGACTGAAGCTTGTTCAGAAAATGAACAGAGTAAAGAGTTTCACAGAAAAAGAAATAGTGTCGTTGGTATAAACAACTATATAAGGATGCAACTAAGGTACTAGAAGAAGGACTTCAACTGATCAATCAATAGACTGAACAACACAAGCTTACAAGTCAAAACATTCTTGAGCAGAACCATCGCAGAAAGATTTTGATCTTATCAGTCTGCTCAAAGTTTTTATAAGCCTATTGTAATATTTGATCATCTAAAGGATCAATTGTGCGTAGATTAATTCACTCTGTCTTTTGTATTCGTGCTAAGATAGAAGAGTGAGATTCAATTGTAACTGTCAGACGGATTGTGTCTGAACAGATTGAGAGACTAGGAGTTTCAGTCTGGTAGTGGGGTAAATCCAGCTGAATCGGGGTTGTACAAGTAGTTGTATTACTCAAAGTCTTCTAGTGAATCCTTCCTTGATTGGAAGAAGGGGAGACGTAGAAGGATTTGCCTTCGAACTTCCAGAAACATATCTTGTCTATTTACATTCTGCATTGCCTTGCATTTTATAGCCATCAAACCGTTCTTACTAGCTAAGAACAGGCCGTTTCCACACTTTTATTTCAGTGGTATGTTCTGCTTGAGTACTGATTAAGAAAAAGTTTTCATTCACTAACCTGGGTGAAATCAATAAGGATTAATTTTTAAGAGGAGTGCTCATTCACCCCCACCCCCAAACACTCTCATCCGATCCTCATACAAGCCTTGATTCTTGGTGCTCAATCTTCAATCTTGATCTTCCACTAATTCTAAAGATTTTACATTTAAATCGTGCAAACAAGAGAATAGGGATACAAATCCGGGGTGGGATACATCAGAAAATAGAGAGAGCAGGCTCGCATGCCCAATAACCAAAATCACAATTATAATGAAACAATAAAACCTAAACATTCACCTAAACACATTGGTCAAGGCCCGTAATCATCTACCATTCAATCACATCATAAATAATTAAAGCACAATAATTAATTTATTCTATCGTTTCCCCACTATCGCATCATTAATTGAAAATAAAATCAACAAATTAAATAAAATAATTTTATTTAATTTCTAATTAATTAAATTTCAATTAATTGGTAAAATCTCTATTTTACCTTTAAATTATATTAATCGAAAATAAAATTAACAAAATGAAACACTTTCATTTAATTTCTAATTAATTAATTATCAATTAATTGGTAAAGTCACTATTTTACCTTCAAATCATAATGGTAATCGAAAATAAAATTGACAAATTGAATGAAACACTTTCATTCAATTTCTAATTAATTAAATTTTTAACTATTTGGTAAAATTACTATTTTACCTATGAATCATAATATTAGTCCAAAATCAATTAAGAAACTAAATGGAACATTTTCATTTAATTTACAATTAATTATATTTTCAACTATTTGGTAAAATCTCCATTTTACACTTAATAATTAAAAATTATATTTTTAATTAATTAGGTTTATGATTTATTATTTCAAAAATTAATATCCGGACAAAATATCTAAAATGACCCAAAATAATTTATGGACTCCAAATAATTTGGATCCAAAATTAAAATGCAATTTCAAGCCCAAAATTTATCCTCATTTCTCGGATTTATCAATTATATATATATATATATATGTATATATTAAAATAAAATTCTGAAAATTGCATTTTGGGCTACTATTCATAATCTTCCTCACAAAATTTAAAATTAGGGTTAGGGTTGGGGTTATGAAGCCGCCGCCACCCGCCTTGCTAGTCCATACCGTTGGGAAAATGTTGTCTGGCCGCGAGGGGTATCCATATGAAGGTGAGGCCGCGCACGATGCTCTGCTGCACGTCACCGCTGCAACAAGTTTGCAACAGGACCCATTGCAGCGCACACTCCGTCACGTCACGTCACCTCATCGAAGTTTCTACCTCGCGCCAGCATCAGGTGTTGCAACACTTACATCATCCCTGCCGTGACACTGGTTCACTGTCCAGATGCTGCGACGTCAGGATCTACCATCCGCAGTCTTTTCATCGCTGTAATGACATGTCGCTGGCCGGAATATCACGCCGAGCAGCCATGAGTTTCAGCGGCTTCGTGCGTGGAGGTGACTGCCTCCGCCACAGACGCAACCTCGCGGCAGCAATGGATTCCTTGATGAGGAATCTGTTGGAATCGAAGAGGGGGGGGGGGGGATGAGATTCCTTGGCTACTTTAGCTTTTTAAAATGAGTTTGCAAAATAAAAGAGTTTGCGCTTGCGGAAGGGTTCAGTCAATCAATAAATAAAAGAAATGGAGAAGTAAATAAATAAATAAATAAATGCGTAATGTAATATTGCGGTAAATGACAAGGATATTTGTTATAGAAGTTCGGCGATGAATCGCCTACGTCTCATCTTCCCGGTTAGATAACCTCCAACCGAGGTTCCACTAGAAAGAAAAAGATCTTGGCCTTGAGGGCTCTAAGTTAGTCACAACACACTCTTCCCGAGTACACAAAGCTCTTCACGAGCACAATACTCTTCACGAGTACACAAAGCTCTTCACGAGCTACCAACACTCTCCACGAGTCTTCTTGGCCTAAAGGGCTCCAAGGATAGCCACAACATATGCATCAACTTTACTTATTGATGACTTTACAATTTCCAACTTGCTTTGGTGTTGGAGGACCTTACAACAACTCAACAAACACCTTCACGGTGTACCAACACGAAGAAAACAAGACTCTATCAAAAGAAAAGAATTACAAGCTCCAATACAACAACAATGTATGGAGATTGCAATGCTATTTGAAATTTGAATTGGCAAAGCTTTGATGAAGTTTGTAGGCTTGTTTCTTGTCTTCAAAATGCTCCAAAGCATCAATATTTATAGTGTAGGAGGCCCCCTAGGCTCCTACTAGCCGTTGCTACACATAAGGCTGAAATCACTCATCGATCGCCTCGGACATCGCCTCGGGCGATCACCATCGCCGCGCCCCAACGGTCGCCAATTTCCACAAATCATCTCAGGCAATGTATGGATCGCCTCAGGCGATCTAAGCCAAAAATCGATGACGTAGCCTCAGCTCCTCAAAATCTTTCATCGCCTCAAACGAAGCAGCCATCGCCTCAGGCGATCAGGCCATCGCCTCAGGCAATCAATGCACCGCCTCGGGCAAACTCCCCCTGCGCGTGAGCCTCGGCATCACTCCAGTCGATGTGCGTGACGATGTTGCTCCTGGCTGCCATCGCTTGGGGCGATCCATCCCACATTTTGCACATTCGATTTTCTTCAATTATTCCTCTTTTTAATCAACTAATTTGCACACTAAGTGGACATATTAGTATAACAAACACAAGTTTTGTTGATCATCAAAACTCAAAAATAAACCGGAGATAAATTAAAGCATTAAACACAACCATGCGTTTAAGGCTCAACAATCTCCCCATTTTTGATGATCACAAAACTTGATAAACTTGAATATATAATATGCATGAAATGTGAGTAAACATTACTCCCCATTAACAATTGCATAGCACATACAAGATTACCAAGTAAAGCATAAAGCAAATAACTCTCCCCCTCAAACCATGCATACACCCCCTTAAACCATGCATGTATTAAGCTTCAAGTTTATCACAAAATTCTCCCCCTTTTTGTGATAATCAAAAAGTACAAAAGTTAAATAAACATAGCATAAATATTACACATATCCATATTTTAACAATTTACACATGCTCCTCATCAAACATATAATAGCTATAACAAGCATTAGATTAAATCATTTAGAGGAATACAAACATGTGTTTAAGGCAATCAATCAATGAATTTTAAACATTGCAAAGTGTGCATATGTTCTACCAAGAGTCCATGCACTTATGCCCAATAAATATTATAATTCTCAATGCATCATTAGATAAGATTAATAAAGTTATTAATCACATAATTGCATATTTACACATTGCATATTCAAATTTGAATTCAAGATACTTATTATAAAAGGATAAGCATACATCATGCATTAAAACAATTTATATGTGCATATGCTAAGGGGTTATGCATTTTACTACCAATGAATATTGAGCTTCATATTTATTGGTCACAATTAATTTGTGCCAATTAAACTTTGAAGCTCTTTTAAAATGCATAAAATAATTATACCTTCGATGACAAGAGTGTGTCCGTGTCATTGGTCCTATTCCCCGCGCTTCTTCTATAGTGGTGAATGAGATAATCTCCTCCTTCGAGTTGCTTGTGCCTTCATCCCCCATCCCATTATTGTCCCTACAAAACAAATTAACAATAGGAGGATCTTTGGTACCCATTTGATTTTTGGGTCCTTGAGGGTTAGCTTTCATTGGCACCTTTGAAATCCATTTCCACATCTTGTTAGGTTGGTATTGGATTTTGGCAAACCTACACTTATTCTTAGTGTGACCATTTTTACAACAATAGTTACAAGTAGGAGAATCATACTTTGCTTTAGCCAACAAGCTTGAAAATGTTTTTGATTTGCTTGAGAAGCCTAACCCGGCTTTATCAAAGCTACAACGTTGCAAGCCAAGCAATTCATTCATCTTTAGACTACTTTCACTAAATTTGCAAAAAGATATATTTAAAGAATTTAACTCATTTTTCAATAAATTATTTCTTCATCTTTCTTGGCTACCTCAAGTTTGAGTAATTTGTTACTCATCTTGGTTTTGCCAAGAGCATCTATAAGCTCATGATAAGAATTTAGTAATTCATCAAACGAAGGTACCTCATCGTCGCTTTCATCTCCTTCATCTATGTCATCTTTGGCCATGAGACAAAGGTTGGTTTCTTCTTCATCGGAGTCACTATCACTACATGTAGCTATTAGGGCCTTCTTCTTGCCTTTATCTTCATTCTTCTTCCTAGGACATTTGTTAGCATAATGGCCTTTTTCTTGACAATTATAACAAGTTACCTCGTGTTTGGATTCATGTTTGGTAGCATCGGAGGCCTTTGGCTTGTTATGTTTGTTGAAGAATTTCTTGAACTTCCTAGTGAACAAGATCATCTCTTCATCCTCATCATCATCTTCATCCTCGAATTGATCTTTTCTCCCGACCAAGGCGATCCCCTTTCTCATAGATCTATCATCCTCCTTTATGCCTTTCCTTGTTGACACTTCAAGCTCATGGGTCACCAATGTGCCATGAAGTTCATCAAGGTCATAAGAGGCACTTTCTCCTTTGTTGGACTCAATGATGGCGGTTCTCTTCGCATCCCATTCCTTTGGCAAGGCTCTTAGGATCTTCTCCATATTTGCTTTGGAGGGTATTTCTCTCCAAGTTGAGCAAGCTCGTTTATTATTTGGGTGAGCCTTCTAAATATTGAATCAACCTCTTCTCCGGACTCCATCTCAAATGTCTCATATTTGAGTTGCAATAAATCAATCTTTGTCTCTTTCACTTGGTTGGTTCCTTCATGACAAATTTGCAATTTGTCCCATATCTCCTTTGCGGTTGAGCATATCGAGATCCGGTTGTACTCCTTCATATCTAAAGCACAATGCAAAATATTAATCGCTTTAGCATTTTGTGAAATTAATATCATATCCGCTCTTGTGAAGTCGTCCATTTCTTTGGGAACACTTATTCCCCCAACTTCCTTTAAAGGAATGTGTGGACCTTTCACAATGATTTTCCAAAGGTCATAATCTACGGATTGGATGTATAGAGAAATTCTATTTTCCAAATACCTATAGTTATCACCCGTGAAGAGCGGATGTCTATTTGTCAATTGACCTTGAGCAAACTCATTTGCTAGATTAGCCATATAAAAGTTTTGATTTAAAACAAAAATCAAATGGCTCTGATACCACTTGTTGGAATCGAAGAGGGGGGGGGGGGGGAGTGAATGAGATTTCTTGGCTACTTTAGCTTTTTAAAATGAGTTTGCAAAATAAAAGAGTTTGCGCTTGCGGAAGGGTTCAGTCAATCAATAAATAAAAGAAATGGAGAAGTAAATAAATAAATAAATGCGTAATGTAATAATGCGGTAAATGACAAGGATATTTGTTATAGAAGTTATGCGATGAATCGCCTACGTTTCCTCGTCCCGGTTAGATAACCTCCAACCGAGGTTCCACTAGAACGAAAAAGATCTTGGCCTTGAGGGCTCCAAGTTAGCCACAACACACTCTTCCAAAATACACAAAGCTCTTCACAAGCACAATACTCTTCACGAGTACACAAAGCTCTTCACAAGCTACCAACACTCTTCACGAGTCTTCTTGGCCTTAAGGGCTCCAAGGATAGCCACAACACATGCACCAACTTTACTTGTTGACGACTTTACAATTTCCAACTTGCTTTGGTGTTGGAGGACCTTACAACAACTCAACAAACAACTTCACGGTGTACCAACATGAAGAAAACAAGACTCTATCAAAAGAAAAGAATTACAAGCTCCAATACAACAACAATGTATGGAGATTGCAATGCTATTTGAAATTTGAATTGGCAAAGCTTTGATGAAGTTTGTAGGCTTGTTTCTTGTCTTCAAAATGCTCTAAAGCGTCAATATTTATAGTGTAGGAGGCCCCCCTAGGCTCCTACTAGCCGTTGCTACACATAAGGCTGAAATCACTCCTCGATCGCCTCGGACATCGCCCCAACGGTTGCCAATTTCCACAGATCGCCTCAGGCGATGTATGGATCGCCTCAGGCGATCTAAGCCCAAAATCGATGCCGTAGCCTCAGCTCATCAAAATCTTTCATCGCCTCAAACGAAGCAGCCATCGCCTCAGGCGATCAACGCACCGCCTCGGGCGAACTCCCCCTGCGCGTGAGCCTCGGCGTCGCTCTCGCTCCAGTCGATGTGCGTGGCAATGTTGCTCCTGGCTGCCATCTCTTGGGGCGATGGTCACCATCGCCTGGGGCGATCCATCCCACATTTTGCACATTCGATTTTCTTCAATTAATCCTCTTTTTAATAAACTAATATGCACACTAAGTGGACATATTAGTATAACAAACACAAGTTTTGTTGATCATCAAAACTCAAAAATAAACCGAGATAAATTAAAGCATTAAACACAACCATGCGTTTAAGGCTCAACAGAATTAATTCTGGCAACAGACTCATCGTTATTGCAACAGATTTCATATGTTAAAAACAATTTTTTAATTTTTATTTTTGTCCAGATCCAAAATTTCTAAAAATTCGAATACGATTAATATCGATTTGAAACGATCTAATAAAATTAATTATTGAATATATGAATCAAGGTGCAACCTGGCTCTGATACCACTGTTGGGTTTTCGTACCCCGGCATCAGATCCAAACGCAGCGGAATAAAACATAAACAGATCTAACCCTGGGACGGAGAGATTGCGCCTGATTCATATATTAACATGTGCAAATATCAAATATAAAAGCACGAAAAGAATTACCGTTCACCGACGAGAATCTGATGGTTGTGACCCTCGAGTCCAATCAACCTGACCAGATCTAAAGCCTAGCACCAGTGCTAGTGTGATGTCGGCGTTTCTATGAGATAGAGTGAATTGTATGGAATAATCTAATTAACCCTAGAGATGAACATTAGGAGTTTGAGTAACTTATTTGGGCTAGGGTTCTTAGGGCCCAACGGGCCAACCATTGACCAGTTGGCTTATAGGGCATCTTATGCTAACAGATTGGACTTGAGGGATCACCGCTTTCAGATTTACATCGGTGAACGATAATCCTTTTTTCGTGCATTTATTTTCGATATTTGCATGTTTATATATGAATCAGACGCGATCGTCCTTCCCTAGGTATGAATCAGACGCGATCGTCCTTCCCTGGGTCAAGACCTGTTTATGTTTATTTTTCGATGCGTTTGGATCTAACGTCGGGGGAAGGAAACCCAACAACAGATACCCATGCTAAACTTTATTGTAGAAATTTTGACAATATGTTGTGCATAAATGTTGTTTTGCTAGATGCATAAAAATTGGACAGCTCTTCGACCACAGACCCTCCAATGGTGGTTTATTAGTTGCAGGAATTTCCTTCAATATGTGATTTCAGATTTCTTTAACAATGAGATGACCTCTATACCTTGTTACATCATATCAAGAATTGCTAGTTGCCAATGATAGCATCTGATGCAAATTTTGAGACAAAAATATCAGAAACAATATGATGCAATGAAAGATTCATAAATCTTGATATTAAAAAAATCTATGCAAATTTGGTATTCAACGGAACTCTGTAAGTGCACATAACAAAACTTTACTTTATTGTGTGTGCCTTTGAAATTTTTACATTATTTTGTCACTAGTTGCCGACGCACACATATTGCGCGAGCATAAAATTATATACTTTATTTTAATTTTATGATCATATTAATTAATTTAAATTGAATGAAAGGATAATAACATAAATACAAAATAATTTATAACTACTAAGTATTAAGTAATTTAGTTAATTAAAAACAAATTTATTAATATATACAATTACGAAATGAGAAGTTAATCGGGTGGTAAAAAGTGAAAAGTGGGAAAAAGTGAGAAGTTAATAGGTAATTGTCTGAGTTAGAAATGTAACTTCCATTTGGTGAAGGTAAATTTTACCGAAGGTAATTCTTTTTAAGAGGTTCACATATTATAATATAACTAGCAGACGACGCACACATGTTGCGTATGTAACATAATATATAAGGCATACGAATTGATACATGTAATGAAATAAACGAGGCATATACATTGGCTAATATTACAATTCAAAAGATGCAACAAAGAACCACAACAAACCATTGGAGGGGGTAGTTTGGTAAATTGAAATTTGTAGTTAGTATAGGGGGCTTAGGCATTATATAGTGCTATGTTGCACACGTAGCGTGAATATATGTATTTGTTTTGTAAAGTGAGGTGATAATTATAAATTCAATTTTCAATTTTTGTTTTTGGATGTAATAAACTTTTTTTTAAATTGATTTTATAGTTTAATGCCCTCCCAAATATTTTTTTGATGTTATTGTGTTTATCCAAATTAGCAGTGGTCTTGCGGTCATTTAGCACATAATAGTATGGGTATTTTTGGATTTGCAAAATGGTCATACCATTAAGGTGCTTAGCCATTATAAGATAGTAAGATATATATATATATATATATATATATATATATGTTGGGATCGGGGTAGTGTTTAGAAGGGGGGGGGGGAGTTGAATAAACACTAGATATAATTTCGATTTCTTTTCTAGTTAACTGTAAACTGTTAAGTGTTACAGTTGCTTCTCAATAACAGGCAAGTCAGTAGACACTTATTATAGTGCGGAAGACGTCTACAAAACTTGTGAGGAATAAAACTGAAGTAATAAAGCACTAAACGAATAATACGAGAGTTGTTTCTGGAAGTTCGAAGCACAACGCTTCTACGTCTCCCCTTCTTCCTTTGCAGGAAGGATTCACTAGAAGACTTGGTTTACACTTTACAGTATACAACCTCCTTAGGCACTAACACACTTGGCCTAAACTCCTAGCAATCACACTCTTCTTATCTTTTGGATACAAGTGATTTTACAACACTCTCTACAGAATAAAACTTTCTAGCTTTGAGAGTTTTTGAGCAGCAGACTTCAATTGAAAATAATCTGTCACAGATTCAGTTTTGCGGTTTGTCTGCTCTTTGCTGAACGTTTTAAATATCAGTCGTATAGCTTTCTTGCTTTGAAATATTTCTCTTAGTTTGAAAGTTGCTCAGCACTTCTTCATTCTCTGCTTGGACGTATTTATAGGTTTGGTTGTCCAACGGTAGCCTTTTTGTATATGGAATGGATTAGCTTTCCAAATACCTGTTGTCTTCTTTCCTATTTTGTAAAACAACGGCTCTTTTCACTCTGACGGTAATGGTGGCGGAGATATAGCAGGGTGCGCCGCTCTGTTGTACCTTTGTCAGAGAATGTTGTACTTACTTTGTCTCGTTGCTTAGACTTCTGCTGGTTTCTTTGTTCAACTGGTCGTTCATCCTCTTAAGACCAGTTGATGTCCTTGTTCAGTGAGAGACTTTCCAGTTGATAGTTATCCAGTTTATGTCTTCACCCGGTTGATGTCTTCATCCGGTTGATGTCTTTACCAGTTGATAACTTTATCCAGTTGATGACTTCATCCGGTTGATGTCTTCATCCGGTTGATGTCTTTACCAGTTGATAACTTGTCCGGTTGGTATCTATCCAGTTGATGTCTTCATCCGGTTGATGACTATCCAGTTGATGTCTTCATCCGGTTGATGACTATCCAGTTGATGACTTCATCCGGTTGATGTCTTCATCCGGTTGATAACTTGTCCGGTTGGTATCTATCCAGTTGATGTCTTCATCCGGTTGATGACTATCCAGTTGATGTCTTGTCTGGTTGATAGCTTGTCCGGTTGATAGCTTGTCCGGTTGGTGTCTATCCAGTTGATGTCTTTACCCGGTGAGACTTTAATATCCGGTAGGTGTATTCACCCGGTAGGTCTTTAGCATCCGGTTGATCTTTAAAATTCAGTAGGTGTTTGTAATCACCAAAACTTAGAAATCGTTTTCCCAACAATTTCCCCCTTTTTGGTGATGACAAAACTAAGCAGTAATCGATTTCCTACTAGAGTAAATAAGATAAGAGTCCTGAAAATACTTGAAGACATCATGGAAAAGAATTTTTCATTAAATATAAGCAGATTACAAGTTGTAATCAAACTGGACAATTGAGAGAAATTCATCTTTATATAAGATGAATTCTTACACTTTGAATAGAATCTAAGACAGGTCTAGTTTTACATAAAATAGATGATACATGACAAATTTCTCTTTAAATAAACAAAGTAGACCGGAAGGCTTCGATCCACCTAGTTGCGGAGAGGAAGAGCTCGATCCACCTTGTTTCAGAGAGAAGGTCGGGAAGAGGAAGAGTCATATGTATATTCATCAGGCAGCTCCTTTAGTTTTTATGGAATCGCCTAATAAAAATATTCTATCTCTGTCGAGAATACTCTATCTCTGTCTTCCCCCTTTTTGTCATCAGCACCCAGGCATCTGCTGTTAGTAGTTCCTGACTGATGAGGAGCACCAGAACAGGATCAAAGCGCTGAAGCTTATCAGAGCTGGGTTAGATAAGTAATCAACCCATGAGGGGTTGATTTAGATAAGTAATAAACCCATGAAGCGGGAAAGGATCTAACAGAAAACCAGGGAATGAGAAATAACTTAAAAGTAAGCATGATGAGTGAATGTGTGTTATGTGATCAAACAAGAACCTCTATTTATAGGAAAAACAAGGTAGCAATAAATGTGAATGCATTTATGTTAAATAGTGAATACAGAGAGACAGACAATTTAACACAGAAGTAAATAGGAGTAAGTAAGAGAGAGTCAGAAAATGATACTATTTGCGCCCGAACCAATGTTTGGAATAGTCGCGTTTTTCGGTAGGCGGTTGGCGCGGACTTCGAGATCTTTGTTGAGCAGTGGGTCTGGACTGAGGGAGTGCTCCAGTTGCAGGGGATGAATGAGCAGCTGAACTTGAGGCTCTCTGAGAAGAGGGAGCAGTTCGACTGGGTTCAGGCAGCCTGCGGATAGTTTGAGGAGCAGCCGGCAGACTGTTGCAGATATCTTGAATTTGAGACGCAAACGCTGCTTGCATGGTGGCCAATTGATCAGTCAAAATCTTTTTGGCGTCGTCAATCTTTTCTCCAAGAGCCATTGAGGTGGCAGTATGAAGAGATTCATTGTTCTGATTGATCTGAAGACGCGCCTGGCCAATATGAGAAACTGCTTCTGCAACCGCATTCTCAGCAAAGGTTTGAAGTCTAGTGACAGTAGTAGTTAAACTACTTAGGTCAGCGTAGACTTGCTGGAATTTAGAGTCCGTTTGCTGCTGAAGAGTTCCTAAAATAAGAGTTGCAGCCCTCTCTTCCTGCTTAAGCTTATGAACATCATTGGTCAGTGCTGTAATAGTGGTGGAGAGATGAGCTAGCTGGGCAGCGATGTTTGGTGGCTCGTCCAGAGGGTTTGTGAAGACAAAGAAACCCTCGGATAGTTCCTGATCCATGGACGGATCGCCGGCAAGCATCGGGATATCAGCAGCAGGGGCAAGCGTATTGGGATGAGCAATGACGACTGCAGTGGATGGTAAAGTAGTAGCGTCAATTTGAGGGGCCGCAGTTGAGGCGGAGATAGCTACATCCATAGTTCCAGTTTCTTCCACGTGCGGAGCATCCAGTTCAGCATTGGCTTGATCAATCCCAGCAGCAGACGCTTGAGTATGATCATTGGAATGAGAGGATTCACTTGGTTCATTATTTGCAGAGGAGATGGTGACCTGCTGAACCACATTCTGAATAACTGAATCAACATTGGTGTGATCAACAATCATTTGGTGGGGCCGTTGATCATGTGGAGAGCTGGGAGCAGAGGATGCTGCCTCCAAAGTAGTTGGTGTGGCGTCTGCTCCAGTAGGAGAGGTCTCCAAAACAGTAGAAGTAAGCTCCACAGTAGGAGGGACAACCTCTAAATTTGCAATAGCCATTTGTAGATCTGGCTGATCAGGGCTTGCAACAATTTCAGAAGAGGAGCATGAATGAATCCCAGTGGATATGCGAAGATCATGAAGAGCAAGCTCAGCCATTTCCAGCTTGAGGCCTAGAGCGTTTAGGACTGCTCGATCATGATTCGCTGTTCTTGAATGTCCATCAAACACTTGAATGCGGGATGTAACAAGAGCTTGGAGTCCGCCCACATAGTTCATAATACTAAAGACATCACGCAGCTTCAAACTTTTCTCAGGTTCGGGGATTTGAAGATAGGTCAGGATTTTGTTTTCATCTTGCTTTGCCTGAGCCAGAATAGGATCGATATCATCAAAGCGAACCTGTACTCGAGCCTTTACCCAACGATCAAAAATCTCCAGTTGGGGTTCCAGTTGGGCTTTAACTGCATCCATGACCATTTGAATCTCGAATGCAACAGGAGTGGACACTGGAGCAATAAGAGATTTTCCTTTGTCAGCTGGAGTGGCCTTGGGATGACAGTAAGGACAAGTAGACTTGGGTGTCCTGAAGCTGATAGAGCCTGGGGCCTGCTGAGAGCTCACCTGAGCTGAAGGGGTGTCTATTAATGGAGCAGACAACATGGCTAATGCAGCAGTGGGTTCCCCAGTTGAAGGGATGACAGGGCTGGGTTCTCTGTCAGAAATAACACCTGTAGGTCCGGCATAGGAGATAGTGTCGGAGGCGGCAGTGTCTCTCTGACGAGCATCTAGAGAAGCAATTTTTCTGGTCCTTGGCTTCTTAGGAGGAGGGGGAGGAGGAGGAGACTCAGCGGATTCAGAGACAGTCTGTTCCGAGTCACTAATGACTTGAGTCAACCGGCGCTTTGTTGCTCCACCTTCTCTGCCACTTCGTTGGCGATGAAGCTGAAGGTACTTGTGAGTGACGAGTCTCCCTGGATGAAGATGAGAGAGAGCCCATGTCTTGATGTTTTTGCTCTCAAATAGACTGCTTAGTGGGAGAGCAAAACCGGATTGACCCTTGCCAGATACGACGAGACTAGTCAGTATTTGAAATAACACCGCTGACCAGTTTATCTCCAATCTTTTGCATATGGCAGTCATGACATCGAATTTCTCAGGGGTGATCATATCAAATGATCCAGCTTTACAGAGGATCCCCTTTGAGATGATGTCTGCCAGTTGTCGATAGTGGCTCTTCATTAATACCTTCCTGAAAGGAGGTCGTTGAATACGATGGTCAGAGTCCGACACTGTGAGCCGCATCTCTTCTCTTAGGTCTGCCGGAATAGTCGAAAAGTCAGTGAGTCCAGTGGAGGGTAGGCACAGATGAGTGGCAAATTCTGGTTGAGTGATGGTGAGTGACTGCCCAGAGATGGATGCCACAACGGTGTCATCCACAACAGTTGTTGTGGCAAAGAATTCTTGTAGTTCATCCTGGTAAAATGAGGGAGCCTGGCTTAGGATCACTAATAGCCCTGAGTTATCCAGCTTTTGAATTAAATCCTTTGTTTCCTCATCAGATGAAGTATATATGGAGTTAAAATCAACGTGAACAGCATTTGTGATAAAGCTCGGTTGAACATTCTTCGACATTTTGAATGATTGAGGTGAAGGAGCAGCAGCAATCTGTTAAAGGAAATTTTCTGAAAGAAACGATTGTTGCAGTAAGATGTTTGGAGAAGATGAAGAGAAGAGAAAACTAAAGGCGGTGAAAAAGGAAGTATATGTAACGTCGTACTGTAGATGAGCGGACACATGTATACGTGGCAATCATCTAACGATTAAAAAGATTTTAACCAAAAATAAAAGGACAGGATTTAGGCGGGAGTGAAATAATTTATTTTTACACAAAAGTAATTTTGAATTCCGACGTTCATTAGGTTAATTAGTATCGAGGGTTATTTTTGTCAAAGCATATTTGGTAACATCAACTGGTATGTGGGGTTCGACTGGTAGGAAAACATCTACTGGATGCAGAGTCCTACTGGTACGAATACCCCCACTGCAGTTGACCATTGTATTACCAGCTTAGCTTAAATAACCATGATAAAATTAAAACAGAAATTCCCCCTAAATAAATGCAACTAAACTAACAAATTCCCCCTGAATTCATTATCCAAACAAAATAATCAAGAAGTAATTTCAATTAAACCAAGAATATTTCGAAAGTAAGAAAACTTAGCGTCCGGTAGGGGTTTTGTGAAGATGTCTGCTGCCTGTTGTTCTGTGGAAATGTACTCCAGCCGTATTTCCTTCTTCATAACATGATCTCTGATGAAATGATGACGAATGTCAATATGTTTAGTACGAGTATGAAGAACTGGATTGTATGTAATGGCAATGGCAGACGTATTGTCACAGAAAATAGGAGCCTCTGTGGACTCAATTCCATAGTCTCTGAGTTGTTGCTGAATCCAGAGCAGTTGGGCACAGCAGCTTCCAGCAGCAAGGTACTCTGCCTCTGCAGTGGAGGTTGCGATGGATGTCTGTTTCTTGCATCCCCATGATATTAACCGATCACCAAGAAATTGACAATATCCACTGGTGCTTTTCCTGTCAATTTTACATCCAGCATAGTCAGCATCTGAGTATCCAATGAGATTAAAAGTTGAGTCTCTTGGATACCATAGACCAACATTCTCGGTTCCTTTTAAGTATTTTAGGATCCTCTTGACAGCAGTGAAGTGCGACTGCTTGGGATTTGCTTGAAACCGGGCGCACATACATACTGCAAACATAATATCGGGTCGGCTGGCTGTCAAGTATAGTAAAGATCCGATCATGCCTCGATACATTGTAACTTCGACTGGTATTCCTGAATTATCCAAGTCGAGTTTGGCGGATGAGCTCATTGGTGTAGCAGCAGCTGAGCTGGTACTCATTCCATATTTCTTCAGTAGCTCTTTAGTGTACTTGGACTGATTTATCAGAATTCCTTCACTAGATTGCTTGACTTGCAATCCTAAGAAAAATGATAACTCTCCCATCATGCTCATCTCGAATTGTTCCTGCATGATTTTAGAAAATCTTTCGCACAGTTTTGGGTTAGTACTCCCGAAGATAATATCATCAACATATATTTGAACTAGCAACGTATGATCTCCCTTTGTAAATTTAAAAAGGGTCTTGTCCACCGTGCCAAGAACAAAGTTGTGCTCTGTCAAATATTTTGATAAAGTTTCATACCAGGCACGGGGAGCTTGCTTTAGACCATACAGAGCTTTATTCAGACGGAAAACATGAGATGGCTGCTGATGGTTTTCAAATCCAGGAGGTTGTTCAACATAAACTTCTTCCTGGAGTTTGCCGTTAAGAAATGCACTCTTAACATCCATCTGATAGACTTTATAGTCTTTAAATGCAGCAAATGCAAGAAATATGCGAATTGCTTCTAGTCGTGCTACAGGGGCAAAGGTTTCATCGAAATCAATGCCTTCTTCCTGTCTGTAGCCCTGTGCAACTAATCTTGCTTTATTTCTAATTACTGTTCCGTTTTCGTCTAATTTATTTCTAAATACCCATTTGGTGCCAATTACAGTGTGATGCTGTGGTCGTGGTACTAGATACCATACTCTGTTTCGCTCAAACTGGTTTAGTTCTTCCTGCATTGCTTCTACCCAACTTGGGTCTAATATAGCTTCATCAATCTTCTTAGGTTCTATATGAGATATGAATGCAGCATGAAGAAATTCGTTAATCATTTGTCCTCTGGTGCGTAGAGGAGCAAGAGGGTTACCGATGACCTGCTCGGGTGGATGATCCTTCTTCCACCGGAGCGAAGGTCCTAGTGGGTTGAGTTCTTCAGTTGACTGGATGTGAGTAGGTAAATCAGAGATTCTGATAGACCCATCTTTCTCATTGGTTCCTTCAACTGCAGTAGAGGTGGATGCCACTGTTTCATTGATGGCTGGCTGCAGTGCTTGTTGGCCAGCAGACTCCTCTGCTTGAGCTTCAGGGATTTCTGGTTCTAAGGAGCAGTCAGCCCTGCTTCTGTAATCAATCTCATCATCAATATTTTCGTCAATATAAGTGCTTTCCAGTCGATTACTCAAGTTGTTGATTTGTATATCGGATAGTGTACAGTCAGTAGGTTCATCAAATTTTACATGCACTGATTCTTCTACATTAAGAGTTCTATTATTAAATACTCTGAATGCCTTACTAACTGTAGAATAGCCAAGAAATATTCCAGCATCAGATTTGGCATCAAAGGCGGTGAGATGAGTCTTTCCATTGTTGTGAATAAAACATTTGCAACCAAACACATGGAAATAAGAAATATTTGGCTTACTGCCATTCCAGATCTCATAAGGGGTTTTATTAGCTCGCTTATTAATCATCGATCTGTTCTGCGTATAACATGCTGTGTTGACAGCTTCTGCCCAAAATCTCTGCGATATTTCTGATTCCGCGAGCATAGTTCGCGCAGCTTCTTTCAAAGTGCGGTTCCTACGCTCAGCAACTCCGTTTTGTTGAGGAGTTCTAGCTGCAGAGTATTCGTGTTTAATACCAAGGTCATCTAGATATGATTCGAGTGATTGATTGGTAAACTCAGTACCTTTATCACTGTGAATTCTATCTATCCCACACGATTTCTCATTTTGGAGTCTTTTCAGTAATTTGATCAGCTTTGGAGTAGCCTGATCTTTACCACTTAGGAACAAGACCCACGTGAAACGAGTGTAATCGTCTATTAACACTAGGGTGTACTTCATTCCCCCTAGACTTGTTACTGGTATAGGACCAAACAGATCCATATGCAGCAACTCTAGGCACCGAGAAGAAGATTTACTCCCTTTGTTCTTAAAAGAGGATCTGATTTGCTTACCGAGTTGGCATGCTGCACAGATCTTGTCCTTTGAGAACTCAATTTGGGGCAGTCCAACAACTAGATCAAGTTTACGCAGACTAGCAATAGTTTTAAAATTTAAGTGACTCAACCGTTTGTGCCAAAGCCAATTTTTGGAAGTATTCTGGGCAGCTAAGCAAGTAAAGGAAGTAGGCTGATTAAGATTCCAATCAATTTTATATGTGTTATCATGCCTTCTTCCTATAAGTAATACATTGCCATCAGTAGATTTAATTGTGCATGAATGCTGATTGAATTCTACGGAATGACCATTGTCACATAATTGACTTATGCTAATCAAATTATAGCATAGATTTTCAACTAAAAGAATATCTTTAATGATGAGGTTACCGTAGATAATCTTACCCTTACCCACGGTTCTACCTTTCGCGTTATCTCCAAAAGTTATTCTGGGTCCGGTGGAGTCCACTAGTTCAGACAATAAGCTTGCATTCCCTGTCATATGTCTAGAGCATCCGCTGTCTAGGAACCATTCTGAGCTCCGAACTGGATGCATTCTAGTTTCCTGCAATTAAAGCGATAGACTGATTGGTACCCAATCCTACTTGGGTCCTGGTAGGATTAGTCCTTTCGGAACCCACACTTGTATGACCCTGAATGACTTAGGTCGGTGTGTGTTCTGAAATGTGTGTGCATTTATAAATGTAGGTGATGATTTTAGCTGTGGAGTGTGATAATATGTGTATGCATGTGCTTTTGGTTTGTAGTTCCTGTTATTCAGCATATACCTCTTCTGGACAGGTTTACAGTTGTAGTACCAGTTGGGTTTAACCTCTCTAGCTGCTCGACCAGTGGTTTTAAGTTCATTTCTGAACTTTTGCCTTGGTTTAGCCTCTTTGAGTGGTTCTACATAACCGATACCTCTGTGCTGTACCTGTTCCTTGATGAGTGTTGCTTTAACAGGTTCTTTAACCAGTTCATACGGGTCATATACTGTGCTAGATCTTACAAAGTTCATTGATTGAACCTTGCCTTTTGTTAGACACAGTTGAGGCTCATTACCAGATGATCTGCTGTCATTGCTATTAAAGCCTATGCCAGTTAAATCACCAGCAAGCCTTATAGACTCAAGCATTTCATCATTTCTGGTAGTCGACGCATTCCAAGTGCTAACCAGTTTGCTGAGTTTCTGGTACGCACACTTGGCTTCATCTCTTTCTTTCACTAGGCGACTGGCTGCTTCCCTTAAGCAATTCAACTCCCTTGATTGTTCACAATCAAGTTTGTTTTCAAGCGTTTTAGTTGGAATTGAGTGCTCAGTCTTATAGCTTTCAAAAGATTCGTATAGCGTCTGATACTCATTTATCATGTCCTGCAATGCATTGGTGAGTTCATGATGTGTAAATTCAGATAGGTTGGTTTCATGTACCTCATTTTCATCATTCACCATTAAGCAGTGGACTTCTTCGTCTTCACTCTCGCTGGATGAGCTAATTGACTCCTCTGATTCTGATTCAGAATCAGCCCATTTGCTCTTACTATCTTCTGCCACTAAAACCTTTTGATCTCTGTCCCGTTTGGATGTTCTTCTGGTTTCCTTGGATTTTCTGTAATCCTTGGATCCTCTTTTGTGATCATCCTTTTTGGGTTTAGGACAGTCTGCGATGAAGTGCCCTGGTTTGAGACAGTTGAAGCATACTCGCTCTTCTTCTTCTGAATTTCCTTTGGAGCTTTGCCTTCGAGGATATGATTGATAAGGTCTCTGGTTCTTCTTCATGAATTTTCCAAATTTCTTTACGAACATTGCCATCGCATCGTTACACATCTTTTCTGGAGTCATTTCAGTAGGAGTAGGCAGAGACTCAGATGCAGTGAGAGCTTTTGTTGGTTGACTTGTACTTGGTTCATCTTCAACCCGAATGCCTAATTCGAATTCATAGGCTTTTAAATCAGCAAACAGATCATGTAGATCTATCTTGTTGATATCCTTCGATTCTCTCATAGCAATGGTCTTGACATCCCATTCTCTTGGTAGACCTCTCATCACTTTGAGAGTGACTTCTCTGTTGGGTAACTCCTTACCCAGACTGCTTAGTTCATTTATTATTCCAGTCACTCTTTCATCATACTCGTTGAGAGTTTCTCCATTTATCATTTTGATATGCTCAAACTTTTGTAAAGCCACAGTAAGCTTGTTCTCCTTGGTTTGATCATTTCCTTCACAGAGTTGAGCAATCTTTTCCCAGATCTCTTTGGCTGTTGGGCACATTTTGATTTTGTTGAACATATTTTTGTCCAAAGTTTTGAACAAAATGTCTTTAGCCACGTTGTCTAGGTTTGCCTTTTTTTTGTCTTCATTTGACCATTGAGATCTTTCCTTTTCTACCATTTGTGGATCACCACTTGTGATAGAGGCAGCTGTATTGATTTTAATGATCTTCAACGGTCCTTCGGTGATCACATACCACATATCATCATCTTGAGCACTTAGATGTGCTTGCATACGGATCCTCCAGTCATCATATTCGTCTTTCTTGAACATTGGAATCTTGCTGAATGAGACCATCAGTTTTTGGTAAATAGTAATTTCTCAAGATTGAGAAGACCTAAGCTCTGATACCACTTGTTGGGATCGGGGTAGTGTTTAGAAGGGGGGGGGTTGAATAAACACTAGATATAATTTCGATTTCTTTTCTAGTTAACTGTAAACTGTTAAGTGTTACAGTTGCTTCTCAATAACAGGCAAGTCAGTAGACACTTATTATAGTGCGGAAGACGTCTACAAAACTTGTGAGGAATAAAACTGAAGTAATAAAGCAATAAACGAATAATACGAGAGTTGTTTCTGGAAGTTCGAAGCACAACGCTTCTACGTCTCCCCTTCTTCCTTTGCAGGAAGGATTCACTAGAAGACTTGGTTTACACTTTACAGTATACAACCTCCTTAGGCACTAACACACTTGGCCTAAACTCCTAGCAATCACACTCTTCTTATCTTTTGGATACAAGTGATTTTACAACACTCTCTACAGAATAAAACTTTCTAGCTTTGAGAGTTTTTGAGCAGCAGACTTCAATTGAAAATAATCTGTCACAGATTCAGTTTTGCGGTTTGTCTGCTCTTTGCTGAACGTTTTAAATATCAGTCGTATAGCTTTCTTGCTTTGAAATATTTCTCTTAGTTTGAAAGTTGCTCAGCACTTCTTCATTCTCTGCTTGGACGTATTTATAGGTTTGGTTGTCCAACGGTAGCCTTTTTGTATATGGAATGGATTAGCTTTCCAAATACCTGTTGTCTTCTTTCCTATTTTGTAAAACAACGGTTCTTTTCACTCTGACGGTAATGGTGGCGGAGATATAGCAGGGTGCGCCGCTCTGTTGTACCTTTGTCAGAGAATGTTGTACTTACTTTGTCTCGTTGCTTAGACTTCTGCTGGTTTCTTTGTTCAACTGGTCGTTCATCCTCTTAAGACCAGTTGATGTCCTTGTTCAGTGAGAGACTTTCCAGTTGATAGTTATCCAGTTTATGTCTTCACCCGGTTGATGTCTTCATCCGGTTGATGTCTTTACCAGTTGATAACTTTATCCAGTTGATGACTTCATCCGGTTGATGTCTTCATCCGGTTGATGTCTTTACCAGTTGATAACTTGTCCGGTTGGTATCTATCCAGTGGATGTCTTCATCCGGTTGATGACTATCCAGTTGATGTCTTCATCCGGTTGATGACTATCCAGTTGATGACTTCATCCGGTTGATGTCTTCATCCGGTTGATAACTTGTCAGGTTGGTATCTATCCAGTTGATGTCTTCATCCGGTTGATGACTATCCAGTTGATGTCTTCATCCGGTTGATGACTATCCAGTTGATGTCTTGTCTGGTTGATAGCTTGTCCGGTTGATAGCTTGTCCGGTTGGTGTCTATCCAGTTGATGTCTTTACCTGGTGAGACTTTAATATCCGGTAGGTGTATTCACCCGGTAGGTCTTTAGCATCCGGTTGATCTTTAACATTCAGTAGGTGTTTGTAATCACCAAAACTTAGAAATCGTTTTCCCAACAATATATATATATATATATATATATATATATATATATATATATATATATATATACACACGGTATGACCAATACCCTCAATCTCTTCCTACCTAAAAAAAAATGGTAAGAAGGGCACAAAGAAATCATAAAAAATTAGAGTAGGAACAGTTTCTTGGTTGGAGTCGACCATTAGTTTTTTAGTCATGTTGTTTTTTCCTTCAGAAACCTGATTGTTCCATTATTTTGTCTTCCATGTTACTTGGAGTGTAAATTGAATTGGAGTTTAAATGTAGGTGTTATGGTTCTCATTTCGATGACATGAATTGTGTTGCAATTCAAATTATTGAATATACTTATGATATCTTATTTTGTTTTCGAAGTTTTGATATATTTTCAAATGAAGGTTCATTGGAAAATGATGAGGATAATGGGTTGGCTGAATGCTGTATGATTCAAAAGGTAATTGTTTTTCTTCGTATCACTACTTCAGCACTTGAATGACTACTGTTGAACACTGCTTGTTATTGTATTTTTTTCCTTAATTTTACCTGTCCATGTTTGCTACAGACCAGTCTGTGCCGGAGAACATCATTCCGTTGACTCCACATTGTCTGTGTTTACTAAGCCGAATGAGTTTAAAATGGCAAGTTCCAACACCAAAGAGGGGTTAATGGCAAATTGTGTTGAGTTCTTAATTACAAGCCATATGATACTGTAGTGCTCAAAAAGTTTTCAAGTCTCGAAGGAATATTATGAGGGGTCAAATATGTCAATTTCAAAAACTACCTCATTTTTGGTTTGATCAGAGCATAAAATTATGATTAATGTTGTAAATGAGTTTGGAGGATTGAAAACAAAAAAACAGGTGTAATTTATTAAGCCAGATGTTGCCGTGGATACATGTATCTAAACTAAACCTTGATTGTGCAATTGATTTGCTTGAGCTTTGTGAACTGTTCAAACTTATTGGTAACTCATCTTTTCTTCGTTGGGGGAACGTGGTAATGTGAATATATTTCATGAAATTGACACTCTTTCTATAAATGAAAATAAATTACTTGATTAAATTAGATTCTCAGCATCATCTATACATTAATTGTAAAATAGGAAGTCATAAATACACCAAATATTTAAAATACAAAGTATTACATATGCAATACATAATAATTATTCGCTATCTTACACATACAACGCGTGTGCGTCGTCCACTAATATCTTTACTATATTATAATGCATAAACACTCTATAATAACTACATTGGTCTGTCTAAGTGAACCAATGTCAAATTACCATATAGCCCAAACAAAATAACTTTGTCTTTTCTATTATTATGGGACAAAAACGTCAAAACAAAACTATCATCTCCTTCGCCCCACCACATTCGAAAATTGCTCTGGTATAAGGCTCAGCGGTTTTTTTTTTATCAGTTCAGGCTCAGCGGTTCTCCCTCTCCCACTCTCACGCTCCAACTTCATTGCTTTACATTTGCGGGTTCTGTGGAAGAAATTGCTCGGTACAGCATCGATCGATTCACCCAAATCTCAACGTCTACCTGTATATCGCAGAGTTAGGGAAATCAATTAATCTCTCCATGCGGTAAACTCGGATCTCTCCATGTACTAATGCGTGAATCTACTTCAATGTATTCAGTTTATTGGGTCAGATCTTTGTTTCCTCATTTTTTTTCTTAATTGGAAAGAATGTGAAAACCGCTGATCCATCACGTAAATTCATTGTCATTTCTCTGGTATGTATATTGATTCGATTCTTGCATTATTTGTGTTGTAATCATGGAAATTCACATTTTATCATTACTGTCAAAGGATATCACTGTTTGTATTTTGTGATTGAGGCGGTTAGTGGAATGTTCAAATCTATTGATATGGAAACTATAATTTCAAGAATGGTATTATGTGTTGATTTTGATTTCAAACATTCAAAAATCTTTTCGTAATAAGACTGCAGATTCAGATCATTATCTTCAAATATACTCGATTTGGCTGTTGGTTTTTGTGTTTTCCAGATATTGGAGAGGAAATTTTGGTTTTTTCGGTGGATTCTTGATTGAATATTGAAAAAAAAAAATGAATCTTTTCATGGGATGAAGGTTGCTGATTTTAGAAGAGTCTCTCGCTGATTTAGTATGGCATTGTCAATTTATATTACATAGGCGGTGAGGCTTCGAAGGTTACCCTTTTCCCCCCTGTTCTGTTAGTTGATGTTTTTTTTTATTTTTCAGTAAAATGGTTTGTTATTCTCTATTTTCTCGTGTTTTTATTTTATTGATTTGTGTTTTTGTCTTTCTGATGTGAAGTTATGGAATAGAATTTGTCCAGAAACCACTACAGAAATCAATCTTCTTGCAGAAAACTGGAAGCATATTTTAGGGGGCTCATCTTCCAGGTTATCAATCTTTGCTTGATTGTGGTGTTACTATTCGTGGGTGATAGATTCAGTCCAATTTCTAACAACGACAACAATTTTAATGAACAACATATGTGGTAGAAACCTTAAAAGTTACCGTGTACCAGTTCTGCTTCTTTAGTTTTATCTTCAGTTAATTACACCAGTGTGTGTATTTGATAGAAATTTTGTTTTGAACTTATGATATCAATGCTATTACTTTTGAGTGACCAATGATCAATGCGTCGAAGTTTATTTATGTTGGCTTTTTATAGTAGGTCAACAAAAACATGATTTTGATGAGTTTTGCCTGAACTCTTTGTGAATTTTAATAATGGTGAATATTCACAAAAGGCTCAATTCCTTAGGGATGGCAATGGGACGGGTTCAGACCCGGACCCGCATTGAACCCTCCCCGCCGAGGCGGGTCTGGACCCGCTTCAACCGGGTTTGGAAGCGGGTCGGGGCGGGTCCTGGGATTGGCCGAACCCGCCCCGGACTCGCCCCACTTTACATTTTTAATTTTTTTTAAAAAAATTGATATTGATTATACATTTTACTTCTTTGATTGAACAATAAAGTGTCATTATTTAATTTTATATCAAAATTCATGTGTTCATGTTAAAGAAGTTGGACATTTTGAAGGAAATAAAATCAAATTAATAAATATTTAGTAGCTTAAAGATAGTTTTACAATGCTTATTATAAATATTTAGTAGAGAAAACATGAAATTTAATCACAAAACTTAACTTTTGTGTTTCAAAATTGATTTCTAGCTAAATTTTTTTTTTTAAAAAAATAAAAAATAAAAAAAACTGGAACCGAGGCGGGGCGGGTAGAACCCGCCAGGTTCGCGGGTCTAAGCGGAGCGGGGTTGGTCCGGGTTTTATGTGTAGCGGGACGGGTCCTGGGATTGGCCAAACCCGTCCCATACTCGCCCTGTTGCCATTCCTACAATTCGTACATTGAACCTTATCTTATATCAATTGAAACATATTGTTGATTCGAATTACAAGGTTAAAACAATAAGCTTATAAAGTATGTATCTGCATATCACATCTTGGCAGAATATTATCATCAGAGTGCACTACATATACTAGGAATAACTTTGCTCCAAGAAATTGAGAATCGGTAAGCATTAACACCAAGAGATTGCATTGTTTCAATGTCTTCCTGATATTAATTAGTTGAATCTCTTCTTAGCTGCAAATGACCATAGTCTTTACTCCAACATGGTCTGTAGCTACTTTATTTTGTGCATCTATTTACTCTTTTTTTTTCTTTTAATATTTGCTTACTTTTTTTTTTATTTGCTTGCTTTTTTAATCTCTACTAAATCTAGCATTTCGGACCGCTTTCATTATTTTTTTTGCTAAATAGTTGTGTGCCCCTTATCACAAGAGATTGATAAAAATGCATACATGCACCTGTTTATAAGTATCACAACAATGATAGGAAATGAGTTCCAACTATGTTTTTAGTTTTATTGACTTGGTTTTAATGTTTATTTGGGTGTGTTTTTTTATGGGATTTGTGTTTTAAATATTAGAGTTTAATGGATGGCTTTAGTATGGGATAATAATGGCATTGCGAATTTTTTTGTTGATGTTGCAACTTGATTTATACGTATACGCGTGACAAGAAGCAGAAGATTTGTTGATTGCTCCGCTGTTCCGCTGCTCCCTAACTTCTACTTCAAAATCGCCCAACTTCTACTTCTTCATGTATTGTTTCTCCTTTTCAATTTGTTTATTTTGTCATGATTTCGTAAACACCCCAGCATGAATTCGTTCCCTTGCGATGTAAGAAACACCTCCTCCCTCAGTCTCTCTCTCTGTACATGTAGAGTTTTTCATACTCAAATTCTATCATTTATAGGAAATTTAAAATTCTATATTTTCTATTCTCCAATTTATGCACAAAGTTTATGTTTTTCCCCCTAAGTTCCAAGTATTTAGATACTGAAAATAAAGTTTTGGAAACCCATTTTTTTTTGGTTTAGAAGCAAATTCATCATTTTTTGGTTTCGGGGGACTTCATGTGTTGGCAGCCTCTAGACGAATTTTCGAAAATATAGACCGAACCAAATTTGATTACATAGTCTTCACTGAAAAAAATTACAAAATTATTATCGGTAGGCATCAAATTACTATGGCCTTCGGTTAGGTTAATTCCTTTTCTATGTAATATGTTATTTGTACTTGGTTAATACATTGTATGTACTCATTTTTTATTTTATTTGCACTTGGTTAATACATTGTATGTACTCATTTTTTATATTTTGTAGCAAATTGTTTATTTCCTTTTCTATCTAATATGTTATTTGCACTTGGTTAATACATGGTATGTACTCATTTTTTTATATTTGGTAGCAAATTCTTTATTTCCTTAATCTTAAAAATATATCATACATTTTCATGAAAATTTATGAAGCTCAAAAATATTGTGGAAATTTCAGACTCATCCACCATAATTTTGTATGCAATCAGTGCGTTTAACCGGAATGCACAAGTATGGGATCTTCACTCAGTTTGTGTATTTTGATTACATCTTATAGTCAAAAAATTGAAGAAAACTTATAAGCATATGTTTTCCCCTCCCTCAAACTACATCAATTATTTTATACACACAAAGCATTGCGTGTGTGTAATAAAATATATGATTAAGAAGACTCCTGGGACTAGCTAACTCCTGCTTAACATGCCCCATGGGGATTAATAGGTAGAATTAATAGTGGATTAATTATTAATCCACGTCTATCCAACTTCTCTCATACTTTTCACACTCATTACACACGTCCTCAATCTTTTTTAGGTACAAAATTTAGACAGCAATTAATTGGTCGACGCCTTCTCTTTGTATTGATTGTTCATGTTTATGTAATTTATTTTCTTTTATCCATACGTTACTTTAGTTTATTTATTTTATTTGTTCTTATATTTTTTCAGTGTATGTTTTTTATTGCTTTTATCTACGATGTAGTTTGCTGAGAAAGATAGTGGCTACCAAGAAGTGAAGCTGAGAAAGAACACTCAAACCAAGGACATAGGAAAAATAGTTTATGAAGAATAAATTTTATGCAGGTTCTGTTTTTTTTTTTTTTTTTTTATAAAATTTGTTACATAGTTTGCTGATTTTGGTGAATCGTTATTTTTTCTTGAGTTCACCACTTTTTGAGTAGGGCATTTTGAATTTTTAGGACACAGTTTGATACTTTGATTTATCGGCTGTCATGTTATGTTTTTAAAATTCAATTTGTTAGTGATGTAATTTTTCCTAATTCATTTATACTCTCGATACATTTGGAAACGTCTTTGATTTGTCAGCTGATAAATCAGAGTTGAACGGATGGCATTGCCCTTTTAAAAGCATAGATGGTACGGGAGACCCTTCATTCCATTTGATCACGGCACCGACCAATTTACTATATGCATGAACGCTATAATAAGGTACTTGCTATAGTTAATCATGTTCCATACCATATATTTTTTAAAATATATTACCTACTTATGTGTATGTAGCATGGGAATCTAAGTTTTCAATTTAAATTTTCTCTTAAGCTTCAATAGTGGTGTGTGTGGTAAATTATACGCCGATTTACACTCTTTCCTTCTTGGGATTACATTACTTTGTTTTACTTTACGATAGTAACATAAGATACATTCATGTTTTGTAATATCAATTTTTTTTATGTTGAACAATGCAGATATAAAGGATAATTGTAAATTCAATGATGTCTTCTCATCCACATACTACCACTCATATACGTCAAACAAGCACAACGCTTCAAAGAATAAGAAATCAAATAATAACGGAAGAACGACGACGATAATATCTTTCACGACGACGATCAAACTGTCAAAGACGAAGATATGGGATTTCACCCATAACATCTCCTAATCACTCTACCATGAATGTGTCTAATGTTACTCCCGATTCCCTTGGTCATTATCTATAACATTTTTAATTCACAAATTTCAATATTATTCTCTTATTTATTTTTTTCTAAAATTAATAATTATTTTTTTGCAGTGGACAATGCCATCTCCCAACGACAAGACCAACGTAGAATTTCAGATAGACATAGACGACATTTAATGACTAATGATGAAAGGACAACATACTTGGCACGTCGAAGAGCAGCTTATCATAGAAGGACCCAAAATTCTACATCTTCTTCCAATGAAGGTGACAGATTTAATATATTGTTTCATATTATAATTTTTTAAAAAATATTTTTAAATTACAAAATATTTTGAATTAAAAATTATTTACATGCATAGGTCATGCTTTGAGTTCAGTACCACAAACATCCCTTGCATGCCCAACAACATACAACACATCTAACTCCATATTCGAAAGCGGCAGCACAAGCACAATTCATATTCAATCTACACGTCGAGATGAAGGTATTTTCTTCTTATATAGTTGCATAATTAATCTTAACATGCGCTTTGGTTATATTATTGCTCTAATATCCAAGTCATAAAAAACACATATTATGGTGCTATCCTCGTGCCCCCCAAAAAAATTCTTAAATGTTAACATAAAAAAATATTAAAAAATCAAAATTTTTTTTTGATAAATTTGCCCCCCAAATTTTTTTCCTTGGCACCGCTACTGAATATTCCAGTTGTTATATAAACTAAATTTATATTCTTCATTTTACCATAAAGAACATAAATCAAATAATAAACATATCCAATCTCGAATATTACGTACAAACTCAACTGAATTATTTTTTAATCTGACTATTAGGTTGACACGTAACCAATAACCGTACCATACTATTAATTTTTTACATACAAATAATTATTATATTAATATTAAATTTCTAACATTTGAAAATAGTATAGTCTCAGACGTGCACCATATTCCTTTACATGTCTAAATCATGAATCAATAATCACACATTTTAAACATATAATTGAATACCTAATTTGACGTAGGATTCTTACATTATATCATACCAATGACACACAATTAGAGATTTTATTCTATAATCTTAAACAATTGCAGGGAATGATCGAATTCCAAATATTATTTGAAATAATATTGTCCGACGTTCACGTCCCCGACGATATCATAATTTAGCTAGAAATTTTGAAGAGCTTCAACCACATGATCAATTCCTTTTGCTTGATCCAACTACTTGCCCACAATGTCAAGCGGTATTATTTCACGGTGAAACATCTCAATTCAGTTGTAGAAAGGGACGTACAAAATTAGATCCAGTACAATCACCAAGCGAATTACAGGAATTGTTTAGTTTGGAAAATGAAGAAGGCAGACATTTTAGGCAATATATAAGGTCTTACAATCATGTTTTCTCATTCACATCAATGGGGGTTAACAGAGACGAAACATTAGCAACCGGTGCAAATGGGATTTATGTATTTCGTGCTCAAGGTACAATATAGCATTCTATTGGAAGTCTTCTACCAAATGTAAATAGCAGACCGAGATATTTGCAGGTTTGGATTGTCGATACAGATCATGAAATAGACAACAGACTTCTAGAAAATCGGGAATTGAGAAGAGAGTTGTTGCTAAAGATTAAAAATATTCTTGATAAGTACAATCCATTTGTTCACGTGTTCAGACAAATCGGTCAGCTTCATGACATAAGTAATTGTAGACTAATCATCAAGCAATAAAAACCCATTCAACACCAATATAGTCTTCCAACGACATCTGAAGTTGCAGCAGTTATTGTGGACAATGAGGGAATTGAAAACTTGAGTGGTAGGGATATTGTTGTTGAAGGTGTCAACGGACGTCTTACGAATATTCAAGACATAGCAGGCTATTACGATCCTTTACAATACCCTCTTCTTCTATCGTATGGTACATATGGTTGGGATATTAATATTCGGAATAATACTGGAACTCGACTGACATGTTTAGACTATTATGCCTTTGTCTTACAGGTTAGCAAAAATCTAATGAAAATATTATATTAAACTATGAATGTATTTAGAAAACAAATTTTGTTTTAAAAATATTTATAACTTTATTGTTAAAATAAAATTTAATTTTAGATAAGAAGAAATTATACATCACTATTAATACGTGGATGTCGTTTATTTCAACAATATGTCGTGGACAACTATGTGAAGATCCAAACACATAGACTTCTATGGATAGGCACAAATCAACATAATATTCGATCATAACTTTATCAAGAGCTACAAGATTGTTTAGATGGAGGTGAAAACAATGCAGGTCTGTTAAACTAACTATCAATACATTATGTTTGTTTATATAGTTGTTATTAATTTATTACATGTTACAACAATCACATAATGCAGGAAATATTGGTCAAAGATTTATACTTCCATCATCTTTCATTGGTAGTCAACGTGATATGTATCAAAGATATCAAGATGCAATGACTTTGGTCCAAACATACAGAAAACCCGACTTAATGTTGACCATGACATGCAATCCACATTGGAATGAGATAAAAGAGCAACTACTACCTGGTCAACTACCTCAGAACCGGCCAGATCTAATAACAAGGGTGTTCAGATCAAAATTCGAAGAATTTAAAAAGGATATCGTGGATAGAGGAATTTTAGGAAAGGTTCTATCATATTCTTATGTTATTGAGTTCCAAAAGATGGGATTACCTCATGTACACATATTGATAATACTCGAAAACATTAATAAGATGCGTACTCCAGATGATTTCGATGCAGTTGTGTCTGCTGAAATTCCATCACGCACCGATGAATCCAAACTTTACGAATCAATTACCCACCACATGATACATGGACCATGTGGATCATTCAATCCTAAGAGTCCATGTATGTCAGATGGTATCTGTAAAAAGAAATTCCCAAAACCTTTTTCATCGTACACTACTATGGGAAATGATTCATACCCTATATATCGAAGACACGAAGGACCTCCAGTGCCAATAACCACTGACAGTCAAGTAACAACTGATAATGGTTGGGTTGTCCCATACAATCCATGGCTCTTGATGAAGTATGATTGTCATATAAATGTTGAAGTTTGTGGTGGAATAAAATGTGTCAAATACATATACAAATATATTCACAAAGGACCTGATAGGGTGGTATTGAAATTGCGTAATGGGCATAACTCTGATGAAATACAACAATATGTAGATGGAAGGTGGATTTGCGCACCTGAGGCACTATGGAGAATTTATTCCTTTGACATTAGCAGGATGTATCCTTCTGTATTCAGATTACAAGTACATCTACCAAATCATCATCCAGTTACTTTCTACTCAGTTCAACGTGTAAGTGATATATTTGCAAACGATGACAATTCAAAGCTATGCTGACAGAATTTTTCAACATGAATTTTGATCCCGCCTTGAGAGGAAAGTATTTGTATCGTGAATTCTCACAACATTATCGATGGATAAAAAATCAAAAGAAATGGGCTCCAAGAACAGGAATGAATAAAGTTGTAAGACGAGTATATGTCGTGTCGCCATCAGAAGGTGGAAAGATTCTATTTGCGGTATCCTTCTAAACCATATCAGAGGACCTATGTCATTTGAAGAATTGAAGACTACGAACGACATCGTGTGTCTAACATTTAAAGAGGCTGCTGAAAGATGAGGAATACTTCAACATGATGATTAGGTTCGTCAATGTCTTAAAGAAGCATGTTCTGTAAAAATGCCATCCTCACTGCGAAGATTATTTGTATCAATATTGGTTTTTTGTCAACCAACATGAGTTCGAGAACTTTGGGATGAATTCCACCCATACATGTCCGAGGATTATGGTCGGTCAACTTCATCGAATAATTGTTTCATTGCAAATAAACTGTTGCTTGAATTATGAAGGTTGTTACATCATCATAAAAAAAACATCGAAGAGTTTGACTTGCCCTCAATAAGTGTAGATTTTTGGACGACTTGCCACTCCATCGAACAATTGAGGATGAGCTTTCTATTTCAATAGCACATGAAGATTTGATCTCTGTTCAATCTTTGAATTATGAACAAAGGCTGACGTTTGATTCAATCATTCAAACTGTTACGTGCAATCATTCAAAACTTTTCTCATCGATGGTCCAGGTGGAACTGGAAAAACTTTTTTATACCGCTCAATATTAGCGCACCTTAGAAAGAATGGTAAAATTGTGATTGCTGTAGCAACCTCTGGAATAGCCGCGACATTGTTACCGGGTGGAAGAACGACACATTCACGTCTCAAAATTCCACTTAGGCCAACAGCAGAAACGCTTTGCAAAATTGAAAAACAGAAAGATCTTGCTGAATTAATAAGGTGTGCATCGGCTATAGTGTGGAATGAGGCTTCTATGGCTAATCGTTATGCTTTTGAATCTGTCAACAGAACTTTTCAAGATGTTATGGAAAACACGTTGCCTTTTGGAGGAAAAACTATGATTTTTGGTGGAGACTTTCGCCAAGTGTTGCCGGTTGTTAAACGAGGATCGATAAGGGATCAAATTGCTGCAAGCATTTCGAGATCGACATTTTGGAATTGTGTCAATATTATTCACCTTCGACAAAATATGAGAGCTGCACAAGATATTGATTTCTCGCAATTACTTCTACGCATTGGTGATGGTCTGCAACCATCAATAAATGGTGATTTTATAAAACTACCAGAATCGATGATCATACTTTGGGAAGGTGAACAATCAATTTACTAGTTGATAGATTCGATTTTTCCAAGAATGATGGAACATGTGAATGATGCAAATTATATGGTTGACAGAGCCATTATTACACCCAAGAATGTTGATGTGGACAAAAATCAATGAGATCCTCATTTCAGTATTTCCTGGTAACGAAAGAGAGTACACATCTTGGGATTCTGTGGAAGAAGACAAAATAACCTGTTCCAAGAAGAGTTTTTGACTCTCTTACTCCAAGCGGTTTGCCACCACATAGAATTTTATTAAAAAATGGTTGCCCTATTATGCTATTGAGAAATGTTGCACCCAAATTTGGTCTATGTAATGGGACGCATTTAATATGTCGCAATCTAGGAAAAAATTTCATAGATGCAGAAATCATTACTGGACCTCACAAAGGTATAAGATATTTTTTTGCATCGAATGCCTTTGAACAGTGAAGATGATTCTGGATTGCCATTTGAGTTGGCACGCAAACAATTCCCAATAAGATTGAGTTTTGCTCTCACAATAAACAAAGCACAAGGGCAGACAATACCAAATGTCGGCATATTTCTATGCAATCATGTCTTCAGTCATGGCCAACTCTATGTGGCCCTTTCAAGAGGAGTATCACAGCAATGCACAAAAATCTTGATAAAAGATGGCAAATTAGAGCAAAGATCCGGTGTTTATACTAAAGATGTTGTTTACAAGGATGTTCCTTTGGCAAATAATGGACCATAAAAAAGTGAGATATTGTGATCTATGACTTAATAATAAAAAAATTTGTTTTATCCCTATTTATAACGCTAATGTAAATTATCTTTATTTGCAGGTCACCACCAGCCTAATCCACAATACTGATGATGATAAAGCAATTGGGTCTAATATCAAAATCCGATTTCACATACTTGGAACTCATGGATTGCAACCGTTGGACACATGGTCAGATTAAAAAAAAAACTGCACTTTGCTTCTTGGAAGCAAATTGGGGAATTGAAGTTTGCCAAAAGTTACTGCAAATGTATAATAGGTGAGACTTTTACTTCCAACTAATTTAACTGATTGATACTAGGAATTTATCACATTAAATTATCTATTATATAGCACTTCAAATTTCAATATGTTTTTTTCTGCCTTTTCAAATGATTTATTGAAGTTCCTCTTTCCGTTCTAGCTTGAGGCTTGTGACGCAGAAGATTGTAGCGATGTCAGCAGAAATAAAAAAAACTGAAAAAGATAAGGATCATTTAAAAGTTAACCTTCTTCGTAGAGCTAAAAATGAGGTATGTATGCTAAAAATATGTAGTTCAGTTTTCTGCTCTTGGACATTGAATTATACAAATGATCGCATCTCTAAGTTTTCTCATGCCGAGCCTAGTTTATTGAAAAAAATTATGGTGGTGTATTACGAGAAATTCTGAGATATAAGTTTCATTCTGATGTAAGATATGCTTCCTTTTGTTTGGTCGTTCTTGAAATAAATTTAGTAGATGTTTAAACTCGTTATTGGATTGATGTTTGTGCTTTATTGGTTTGCGTGTTGTTTTGTAAATTGGATATTGCTGCTTGAGGTAAACAGGATGCTTCGAGCAGGAGGCTATTTGTCTGGGAAACATAGCCTGTTTATAAGCAGGAAGCTATCCTCGAAGAACAATGGGAAGGTAAATTGTTTTAAACTTTTGGCATTAATCGCAGGCCTATTCCCAAAATAACTTGGCATTTTATTTTCTAGATCCAAATATTTCTCGACTACTGGCCTAACATCTGACTAAACTAATTTTTACGAAATGAGAAACTTCTTCTACAAACTCCTTCAAAAATGCTAAAATTGAGTTTTGCAGGCATGAGACTTAATAAATTTGCGGATTATCTTTCTCAAAAGGGAGGATGTGGACCCTTCACGGATAGTAATTATTGGGGAATCACTTGGATGTCAGATAAATTTGCTCCGATATAAATGCAGTGAAGGTATCAAAGCTTATTCTCGGAGGAACTACTAACAAATTAAATTTCAACCTTCAAGACTGCATGCATGGTTTGCTACAGCAACTGATACTCGCTACACAATGGTTGACTGATTGTCCCTATAATTGGTGTTCAAGTAGGTAACTACAATGAACATGATTGCGAACTAAACCCATGACACAAACTAAGAAAATGCAATTAAGAAACTAAAATTTATAGAGAGAGCAGATGAGATTTTCTTATTTTTAGTTGAACCTTTACTATGTCTTGCCTAAAAGATAACTTCTTTTAGGGAGCCTCATTATTATGTGACGTGTTTCCTTCTCACAATGTGACAATTTGATTCAGCGCATATCAAGAAATACTCCTGGTTGCAAAAAATGTTTACTACATTTGTGCATAATTAGATTTCACTATATTTATGAAAATGAATTTTTTTTGTCCAATTTTAATCAATAGCTTCAACTCATTTTTTATAATGTCTTTTACCCGATGGTTATAGAGTTAGCATTCATTCTCTTTGTCTTCGAATGATTACATACTTTGTATAAATTCTTGAAATAGATCTCTATCACTGAATGATTTCAAAAATGTATACCATTTCTCCCTCCATTCTTCATTCCCCGTCATTTCTGAATAGGTTATGTAGTTTGGATTCACCTAATAATTTTTTTGTTAACTTGAATGAATCAACGACTTCCACCGCTTTTCTCCGTCAAATATGTACTCCTCAATTATGGTAGCATCCGAATTCACTTCCCCATGGCAGTTTCCCACTTTTTCTGCACGTGTAGCAGTTTTTTTCTTCGTATTTATTAGTTTCACTAGTTACTGTGGGCACCGCGTAAGACGCGGTGCCAGGGAGTAATATACCGAAAATATTCATCAATTACCTGTATCGTAAGGTGTTGCGACTTTCTCTTCCACAACATATCTATCTAAACATTCACTGTCTGTAGCACATTATGAATTCAATATGCACAGAATTCTCATATTAAACTAATATTTTTTGTCCTTGAAATATCAATTTCTCAAAGCGATAAGAAGCCTGTCAATTTCACAAATCTTCAATAATTTCACACAAGTCACCTTAAAGTATCAAGTCCCATATATCAAGTTCAAATCTTTTCAACAAATATAGGAATAATTCAAGAGACACTGAATCCATAAACATAAAATTTAACTCAAAATGTGGCTCATACTAATGGAACATAAGGAAACATGCATATAGGGACAATGGAGCATAAGGAAACATGCATATAGGGACAAAACTAAATGTATTCCCAAAAGTGCATCAGGCACCATGTATGTGCAGAATTTGCAAAAAGTTAACATGTAATTTAGTGTTTCCAAAAAGAAGCTGGATATTTCTCAGCTAGGAGATGTCATGGGATATTTAGTTGAATTGCTTGGGCCTAATGACCCTTCCTCTTTTGGATCTCTTTGGGCTTGTTTTTTTCCCAGCAGTATCTATAACATAGAACAGGAAAGAAGTGTTAAGGGTTGGCCGAGAAAAGACAGGTAAGATACGAATAGCACATATGTGATATGAGGTTTGGGAAAAAACCTTTAACAGCATCCTCGGCTTGATTGAGTTTTTTTCCAGAATTTAGGTCTTCCTCGGAGCTGGCATCATCAACAACAACATGTTTCAAAGACCTCTTTGATCGATTCCTGTTTGTGCTCCCAACTGCATGATGCCATGTTCTATCAGCCACATAAACTTTTTTGATTCCAGTAGAGTAAGGCAAAAAATGGCTAGACAAGCAAAATCATTATTCTGTTTTTTTTTTTTTTTTTTTTTGTCTATTTCCTTGGGAAGTACCTTTCTCAAGTTTCACGGGCATAGGTAGGACAGTTTCTACGCGAGCTGTAGATTACGAAATATGAAAATAGCTCATACACATGAAAAATAGATAAAAAATTTTAATTTGGCTTGGTAAATAACTTTAATTAGAACAAGAAAGGAACTTTCTAAACGATGTACCTTCAGTCAACTTATTTCCGTAATCAGCGGGTGGTTCAAGATGGCTGGAATGTTGCATGATGGACTCCCTTTTTTTGGGCAAGTGACGTTGTTTCCTTGTTTGAACGAGTTCTATAACATACAAACATTACGTAAGCATTATTTTTTTAGAAGTTTGAACCAACTTTTTTGTGTGAGCGAATAACCTAATGAGAGAATTAACATTTTCAACCTGCAAGGAAAAGCTCATCGTCTTCAGATTCTGTTCCCCGCAATCCAGTGGGATGTACTATGTTGTCGGCGTATGCTGCGAAAACTAATGTTTCTGTTGTGTTTGTTCATTTCATTGATAATTATGAGTGATGCAAAAAAACTCTCACCAGATTCATGCTCTACATTTTCTTCGCCAATTTTAGATTTCTCTCGGTTGACAAGTCGTCTTGTCACTGATGTATCAGCTATGAATAAATTCGAATCATTTTTTTTCGTTGACAACATATTATAATTGTTGGTCCATATGGGAGGATAATAAGGAAAATAAATGGCTAACCTATCTCACAAATGTCTATCGGCTTCTCCAAATCAAGTGTACGAGGATCGTCATCTGGTGGCATGAGCGAGTCCCCAAAATTAAGCTTTCTCTTAGTTGAGTTACCGGCAGCTGAAGAAATGATGTTTGTTATTTTTGGGTAGAATATCATGCAAACATAACAAATGGCTAACCAGGTTTATTGGGAAAAAATAACCTTCATGTTCATGGCTGGCATGCAAAGCAACAACCGAACGTTTCGTCGGGGTGGGTGATAACATGAGATCAAAACCGGAGAAGCTATCAGCAGGTTCCATAGCCAACAGGTTGTAGACAGTTATGTCCTTTCCATTTTTCCCTCGGAAAAGGCTTGATCTTATTTTCATCAGCATGGGAAGATCATTCAACCTACCATTGACTGAATGAACGGGAGGCGATCCTTCCTATGAGATAAATTGACATTGAATTGTTATACAGTCTGCAAATATATTGAAATGGGTAATCAGATGTGAAGTTGTTATCCCATTACCTTGGCAGTTCGGTCATGAAATTCATGGGAAGACATCCCAAGAATTAGTTCACCATCCTTTCCGAATACAGTTACCTCCAACGATCCAGTGTTATCAAAAACACTTAGACGGAACCTAAATCTATCAAAAAATGTCCCCCACATTAATTTTGGCACAATCTGAGTTCGTTAAATAACATACAACTATATGCTTGACCACGTTGAGTACCTGGGTTTGGCGGTTCGATTTTCCTGACATGTGTTGCATTTGAATAAGGTATCGTAACCAACATTTATGCCAAAGCGGCATACCTCGCAACACATGTACATAAAGCTCTGTGTCTCATTCTCCAAGCATCCCTTGACCCTGATATTGTACCTACCAAGCTGCAAGAAAGTAATTATAAAAGGTTGATAGACTTGGAGTTATTTGCAAAAAGGATAATTAGTTAGAGACACGTGGTAAAGCAAGATAACCTCAGAACTTTGAAGGACTTCAAAGACAGTGCTCACTGGTAACGATACCCCTGCTTTTAACTCTATCTTCTCCTCAAAAAAACCACCTCTCTCAACCATATCATCAATCAACATCCTCTCCTCTACACGCCTGAAAAAAAAAGGAAAGCACCATATAAAGCATATTGTAAGTATGTATAAAGTTCAAAAATATATAGAGCTAAAGTATCACCATTCTTGCATATCCAGAAATGATTGGATGTCCACATGCTCCAACACAATAGAGGTTGATGTTGAGCTGAGAGACAAACCTATGAAAATAGCACAATAATGATAGAAGGAAACATAATGACAATTACAAGTACATAAGACAGATATCATATTGCTCTAACCATAGTAGCCCTTGACAATAAAATTGAGTAAAGCAATGACTGGTCGTCTATGGATGGCATTGAGGGTGGCGTACATGTTATCAGGGACAACATCGTCCCACAAAGTAACCACAAAGGGGGTCATTCTGCAATGATTAACCAAAGAAATTTGAGTTTGCATAAAATCAGGCAGGTTCGGGCCAACCTATTAGCAGTTTCATTTTCTGTCCCATAGAAATACAGTTGGAGTTGCCGACCACAGCCCTCTGCAGGCACCAAATCCCTAATGAAATGGTAAATACCGCCTTGAACCTTGAATGTGTAAATTCCCTTATTTGCATTGCATAATGCATGATCATAATATATCCCAAGTGAAGTAAATGCCGATGAGTTGTTATATGTACGACAACGTTGCCGAAAATGTTCAGCGAGGTGAGAGGTATCATCGGTATAGAGCTGCCACAAACGCAAAGGCATCTTCGTGCATCCTAGGTCTATCTTCCCACTTCCACAGCAGAAGCCCGGTGGTTCCCTGAATATCCTACGTGCACCACAATATTCACAATCGGCAGCCAAAGGCAGACGCCACACTTCTGTCGGGATTTGATCGGTCCTATGTAGGAATTTACGAGACTTTCTTTGCCTAGTGAATGTTTGCCTAGCTCCAGTGCTTGTTCGAGAGGATGAAACCCGTTGACCAAGATCGAATGGAGCATGTGTCACAGAAGAGGAGGCTGAAATAACAAAGAGAAGGTAGATGGATGAGAAATCCCTGAGCAAAACGTCGAGGTTAGCAAAGGCTTATTTTTGGATTTCAAAACACAAATGCAATGGGACCCAAATATTGATCCTGTCAGGGTTTATTTCAGATTATTTAAAAGGAAAAATTATATCGAGACATATGGATGTGTAATTTGGTAACATGCCCAAACCTTCCGCATGCGATATGGCCGGCATGAACGTTACACATGGAAGGTAAGCCAAGAGAAGGTGTAACCCTAGGGAATGAAGGTGCATACACCTACCTCGGGGAGGGATGCGCCTTGACCTGTAGGTAGTATCATTGAACGGAGTCAGGGGCGGCTCGACGGCGGCAGGAGGTGTCGTAGCTTGGGTAGAAGATGGCATGCCTGTAACAAAGAATTAAGGCAAATTGATGCATGAGAAAGGAACCTGAAAAAACGTAAAAGCAGACAGGGAAAATGAGGATTTGTAACCGGGGAGTGATGGTTTGGATCGACTTAAGGAAACACGCAATTCTTGTTGTCCACGCATTATAGTAGGCGTTGATCAGGGTGCAGGAACGAAGGAGCCAGAGTATCAGGCCCCCAATACGATGGGCCTAAAGATTAAATGCAAATGTAAGACAAGAAGTGGAGTTCATTGGATCAAATGTATGACATGGCTACCTTTGTACCCTATCCCTTGATATTAACGAATCATTAATAGTAATGCATTATTAATGCTCAAACTCATGAAAGCCAAAACACATATATTTCGGGTTTAAAACTCAGCCACTCATAAAAAGTGAAAAAACTCTTTTCATTGTGGGAAAAGAACCAACTTAATTATATTTCATGAAAAATAAAATTAGGCGGTTCGTAAAAATAAACCATCCTAAATTTTTTTTAAAACTCAAACAGTATCTGGAAAAAAATTTGCTCCCAAAAAAATCGTTGGTATATATATATCAAGCAGGGTGCTGGTATATGATCATAAAAACAAGGGAATTGCCACGTTTTTCTGTTCGGTGCTCCCCTTAACCGCCTGACCCACGATTGTCTTGGCCATCCCTATTTACTCTTTTAGGTGTAGCTTGCAGCTTAGGGAGTTTGAGCTGTTTTTTTTACCGTGTCAATGATCACTCGAGATAGGGAAATGGTTCGGTCCTTGAAAAGTTCCCCTCGAGTAGGATCGTAACTGTAGGATTTGTGTACATTGTGGAATATGGAGCTGCAGTGTGTTGGTTCTCTAAAGAGAGTTTCACACATATATATATATATCTATTCCAACAAGACATCGAAATCTAAATTAAAAATTAAGACTTCTAGTAAAAATAGTTGATCGGGAAAAAATTGATAACATGCACTTGTGGCTTGAGATTCATCATAAATTTATGTTTGATTACCCTGACGCAAAAATAATTATGGGCCCAATCACTACAAAATAAATTCTCTGCTGAGAGATGATGTCCCAAACGAATCATTGACAACGCCAAAACGAAAGAGGATAACATGTTAAAATAAAAGTTCGAACACGTTCCGAAGAACAGAAAGCATAGGAACCTAATGAAAAAATAGGTAATAGTACTACGAGGCAACTCCGCACAAATTACATCAACCATCATTGCAAGCAATGGGAAAACAATTCAAAATGCTCACTATAGTAGAAAGCCACAATACCCTACACGAAAACATCTGAAAAATAAGAAGTAACAACATAAAATCAAGGCTTCCAAAATATATACTGCATACTATGTATATGGTTGCTGGGAAGGCCTACATATAGTTTCAGACGCACTTGCTGGCCATCAATATAAATGGTAAGCTATAGGCAAGACGATCGAAGCAAGGAAAATCTACGAATTTATAATATCCATGTTGCACTTATAGTTTTGAAAACAGCCTTAATCCCTTGGCTCAACAATTCTTTCTTGAAAGAATAATCAGTAGGCAAGCCTCTATTTTGTCGTAAACAGAATAACCTTCACTTAAACTATACATGAGAGTACCGAAAGGCAACAGGAACACACAAATATCATATCACTAAGCAACCAAGCATGAGCAAAAAAAATCACCAACCCCAATTGAGAATGGAACAACAAACCTGAAAGAGCAGACGGAGAAAAGGAAAACAACCCTCTTCGTCGGATACAAGCTAAAAAACAGAAAACCCAAAACCTCAATAAATATTAGAACGTTGATAATTGTAAAAAGAAACAATCGAGGATGCACAAGCGAACCTGAAAGACGACACGGCTCAAAGAAATCCAACCCTTCGGGATGCAGAAGAACGAAAATACCGTGAATGATCGTTTTATGAAGGCAAGATTTATACAAAGGGAAAAAACGTGGAGCAACCTACCATGGTCATGTCGAAGGCGGCGAGAAGCCCACCACAGCAGGCAAAACAGGGAAGCATTAAATGACAGCACACAATTGCAGGGGCGTCGGAAAAGGCTCGAACGATGGACAACCGACGCGACGTAAGGGACGGATGGACAAAGAGCTGCGCATGGGAGTGACCGGCGGACAAATGCAATGAATAAGCATAGAGGAGTGAAAGCCATCGGGTAAAGCATAGAGGAGTGAAAAGCCATCGGGTAAAGATGGCGGAGTGAAAGCCATCGGGTAAGAAAAGCTGAAAACAAAGCTGAAAACAAATGGGTTAAAATGTTAGCCTAGCCCAACCTGAAGCCCATTCCAACCAATAAAAATAAATTAATTAACCATGGGCCATTTGTGAGGTACCTGAAGCCCATTCCAACCAATAAAAATAAATTAATTAACCATGGCCCATTTGTGAGGTAACCAATATCATTAAGGTAAGCTACTGTTCATTGGAACAGTGAAATTCGGGAAAAACAGGCACAAAACACTGTTCACCTACCTAATCTCTTATTATATTGTTCTAATTATTGGTTCAATTGGAAAGCTTTTTGCCACTTCCGTGGTCTTTCCGCTCTCACCATTCTCAATTCTCATATTTTTATTGTTGTATCCACAATGTCTATAAATAGGGCGTTTAAAAGGGATGGAAGAGGAAGCTGCAACGATTCATGAATTGGAAGGTAAAGTTGTAAAGGAGATGGGTGATGTTCAAGGATTTCATTTTTCTTTCCTTTTTTTGATTTTTTCGGGATAATGTTTTATTAACTTTTTTTGCTTATTCTCAGCTTCGTTATTGTTATAGGTTTGATTTTTTTATTAATTATTGCATTTAAAACTGTCTTATTGACTTATAGGTTTGATTTTTTTTTATTAATTATTGCATTTAAAACTGTCTTATTGACCCTGTTTTGGGATTTTGGCATTAATCATAAGTATTGTTATTGGGAAAAGGTTTCCTTCACATTATATTTCAAGTTAATCTGAGCACGCACAATCTTACTTTCTCCCAAACTTATCTTCTTTGAGGTGTTCATAGAAGAGCATCGAATCTCTGTTTCATCTCTGTTCCATCACCGTATCAGCCTTTCAACACTCTAATATTTCGTTAAACAAAATCAACTCGAATATCTCATGTATTACGTTACACACGCAATGTGTGTCTGTCGTCCGCTAGTATTATATAATATACTAGCGACGGACGCACACGCGTTGCGTGTTTGATGGAATTTTAAATTTTATATATTGTATATGTATACTAAATTTTCATATTTGAAATATCTGATTTAAATATGATATTTTATGAGGAATTGAAAAAAATGCCGCATATATTTTCGGATGGAAAAAAAACTGGTGAAAAATTGTAAACTAAGTTGGGATGTTAAATGTGATCTTTCGATATTATCATTTATCTCATTATCTCATGTCTATTACTAAAGCAAATAGAAGGTATTTTTGAAATTTCATAATTATCATATCAAAGTGATTATTCTAAGGTGTTCACACGTTATAATATAATAATATAGTATATAGTATAGTATATATATATATATAGTAAGATAATATTTAATATTAATAATAATAATGATAATATTATAGATGGTAACGATATAGTCCGCACGGTGCTGCTTCAAAACGAAAGAGTACTCTCAGTTGCGTCAAACCCTAATCACAATTCTCGGTTTCACATTATAGATCATGGGTCAGGGCACTCCTGGTGGTCTGAACCGGCAACTCCCCGGGGATCGGAAGAACGACGGCGATAAGAAGGATAAGAAATTCGAGCCGGCCGCGCCACCGTCTCGTGTGGGACGGAAGCAGCGCAAGCAGAAGGGCCCAGAAGCAGCGGCTCGGTTGCCGACGGTCACTCCTTTGACGAAGTGTAAACTGCGGCTTTTGAAGATGGAGCGAATCAAAGACTATCTGTTGATGGAAGAGGAGTTTGTTGCGAATCAAGAGAGATTGAAGCCGCAGGAGGAGAAGACCGAGGAAGATCGATCGAAGGTGGATGATTTGCGGGGGACACCCATGAGTGTTGGAAATTTAGAGGAGTTGATTGATGAGAATCACGCCATTGTTTCATCGTCGGTGGGGCCGGAGTACTACGTTGGGATCTTGTCGTTTGTGGATAAGGATCAGCTCGAGCCTGGATGTGCTATTCTTATGCATAATAAGGTATTTTTTTGTGCTTTGATTTGGTCAACTGAGGTTTTTTAAGGGACTTGGCAGTGGGAAATTAGGGTTGAATTGGAATTGTTGTCCGAAATGCTCTATTTTCTACGCGCGGTTTCTGCTATCAATAATTTAAGATATAAGTTTCAAGTGTTGAGAAGTACTTGAATTAGCTAAATCAGTGGAAAACTGTCAATTTTAATCGGAATGTTTTCCTTTTTGCAGGTCCTTTCTGTTGTTGGACTTCTTCAGGATGAAGTGGATCCTATGGTATCTGTGATGAAGGTTGAAAAGGCTCCATTGGAATCTTATGCTGATATTGGTGGGCTGGATGCACAGATTCAGGAGATTAAAGAGGCGGTTGAGCTCCCATTGACTCACCCTGAATTGTATGAGGATATTGGTATTAAACCTCCTAAGGGTGTCATCCTTTATGGAGAACCTGGAACTGGAAAAACCCTGCTAGCGAAGGTTTGTATATTTTTTACTTTCTTTAGTTTGTTTCCAGTTTCTTCGGTTATGTATTTTTAAGATCCATGTGTCCTCTGTGAGTAAGATGAACGGTGGTATGCAGTGTGGGCCTTATCTTCAGCTTATTGCTATTTTTTTCTCAATATGCGAGTTGTAGTTATTTTGTTCTAGATGTGTTACGATGGGGAGAACAAGGAGAATCCTTGTATCCTTTTTTCAGCAGCCATTTCATTGATAACTACTTTTTGAGGTACATAATGGTGATTTATATGAATAGTGACCATTGAAAGTATGTGAAGCATGCGGTGACAAGGTCGGTTGTGCTTAAAGTGTAGATTTTTCTCTGTCAAGCTGATTAACATTTTACATCTTATTCCTTGTGGGGCTTATCTATTAAAAGGAATGGATCCCAAGATAAGTTCAGAATATGAAGGGTTCTGAGTGAATTTGTTTACAACTATGTATTAATTGCGAATGGCTCCTGCCATGTGCTTGATCAATAGCTGTAGGATTAAATTACCGACACGGTAATTTGTATCCCTCTCATTTTCTTTGTTTTCTTCAGGCTGTGGCAAACTCTACATCCGCGACTTTCTTGCGTGTCGTTGGGAGTGAATTAATTCAAAAGTACCTTGGAGATGGTCCAAAATTGGTGAGAGAACTGTTTAGAGTTGCTGATGATCTCTCCCCATCGATCGTCTTTATTGATGAAATTGATGCAGTGGGTACAAAAAGGTAATTTTCATGTGGTCAGTTGGCTATCAATCGGCATGGTTGCAATCGATGCACACTTTATCGGAAAATTCTCTCTACAGGTATGATGCTCACTCAGGCGGTGAACGTGAAATTCAGAGGACTATGTTAGAATTGCTGAACCAGTTAGATGGCTTTGATTCGAGAGGGGATGTTAAAGTAATTCTTGCCACGAATAAGATTGAAACTCTTGATCCTGCCCTTCTTCGGCCTGGTAGAATAGACCGAAAAATTGAATTCCCTCTTCCAGATATCAAGACAAGGAGGCGTATTTTCCAGGTCTTTATTTGTAACTTGATGTAACACTTGCATTGGTACGTTGATGTCAACATTTTAATAGACTGTCAACATCACTCAATAATCCACTTGTTTGATGATTAGATACATACTTCAAGGATGACATTGGCTGATGATGTCAACCTTGAAGAATTTGTTATGACCAAAGATGAGTTTTCTGGAGCTGATATCAAGGCTATATGTACTGAAGCTGGTTTGCTTGCTTTGAGAGAGCGTCGCATGAAGGTAAGCAAATCCTTTTACTAGGATAATTTGGATGGCATATTTTGTGTTAAATGTAATTAAAGTTGAAACTGAATATATTCATGCTATAACACGCCCATGATGAATATGATGTTTCAGAACTTGCGCATGTAATTGAACTTTTTTGTGTGGACTGCAATGCTGTGTTACTTTTCATCGTTCTGTATTTTTGTTGGTTACATTTCTATAATTAAATTGGAAGCTGAAGCTAATGAAGTGTGTAGATCAGAAAATCTTTCCCAAATTAAAGCATTTTTCCATTCACTCTGATAATGCAATAATCGGAAACGCATGATAGAGATCACCTTCTCAGTATCACCAACGTTGGAATGCCTGCCGTTGGACTGTTTGGCACGAAAAAGAATCACACATTATAATATGTTTTGGCATGCCTAAATGTATTTTATTCTGTGTTCTGCTTAAAGATATCAAATATTTCCTGCATATGTAGGTGATGCATGCAGATTTCAAGAAGGCTAAAGACAAGGTTATGTTCAAAAAGAAAGAAGGTGTTCCGGAGGGTCTTTATATGTGATGAGTTACGGAAAGATATATGTATCGCTTCACTTCTCTGTTTGTTGAAGTCATCAATGTTTCTCTTGATTTCACATGTACCTGGATGTTTTATTTGACAGCAAGTTGATTCAATGCAATAGCATTCTATTGTACTGCGGGCACGTGATGTATTAATCTTGAAAATAGTATATTTTTAATACAAACTATTGATTAGTTTGTGATATATAAGTCGATATTTATTGCTAGATGATTTAGGGGTGTATTGATTATAAACTTTTATTGACTTCTAATGACTATGGAGTTTAAAAGTCTAAAGGTATTCAATCAAAACTTTTATATACTCCATAGAAGTCTAGTGGTATTCAAAATAGACTTTCGTAGAGTTTTTAAAAGTTATGTGGTATTCAAAGTTGAATTTCTAAAACTCTATAAAAGTTTATAGGTATCCAAAATTTCATAGACTTTTAATGACTTTAGTGGAAATCTTTAGGTACAAATTTTGATGTCTCATGCACATCTCTAGAAAATAAAAAATTTTCCACCCCTCATAGTAAAGATTTTGGATTATTTTTAATTCTTAATTACCCTTTATCTCTCATTACGTGACACAGTTACCTCCATGCCCTGAATAACGAATTCATCAATCACAGAAAGCCATCAATCAATGACTGCGCAAATTTAACTTAGATAAATAATTTAAGAGAGATAACATGTGACACCCCTTACATATATAAGACATACACCTAAGGCATATAACATATTATTTAATGGCAGCGGAACTTACAATCTCATAACATCCAATCAAGACATTTATCATAATATAATTCACAAGGCATATAGACATATATATGCCACAAAAATAACCATGGTTGTACCCCTCACAACCCAACCAAAAATCTATACAATATATGCAAATGATGAGCTGAGGGAGAAGAACTAGAGTCAGCAAGCCAACCTTGGATCCATGACTTCCAAAATATGTAGAAACACCTTGTAGATTCAAACTTTATTTACATCAACTGAAAAACAACATTTGTATTTGGGTGAGTTTCATTCTCAATTAACATATTCAAATAACGTAGTATTTAACATCACATAAGCATATACTTTATATCCACATAAGCAAATGAATATATCACATGATTCATCATAATCTGTATATCAAACTCACATGATTCATATAAAATGAGATGATGCACATGTATGTCCGTATTGTTATTCTATTATGCACCAACTAATACCAAGAACAATCCGTGATCACGATATGGCCATGGCACTCTGTAGATCCCCTTTTGAGTTCTCAATTAACTCGGGATCGATATTCTTTGATTATGTAATTCTGACCGTACCAAGAACGCAATAACACATGGTTCAAGGTCATTAGTGGTCATAACAGAGTTCTTTAATCTCTTATGAATGCACATGTCATAATCATATGCATAGCATCAAAATAATAAGGTAAATAACATCATATAGATCATATAACAGCACATCCCAACATACACATTTCAGAACTCAATTTAGTTCTTGCACATCATATTACATTTATTCCAATTCATTCGCCAATTCAAGGTACTTATATAACACAAATCACATACTTATATAAAGTTAAATGCCAAGTTATAAGGATATACTCACAATCGATCTTCATATCTCGTAGGAATTGCTTAATTCGCCTTACTTGTGATGCCCCGAAATTAATTATATGCAAATTGGGCATTAATGATGTTTATATGATGAATCATGTGGTTGAATCATGTGGTAATTGATTTAATTGTTGGGTATGGGGTGTTAACATGATTTATTGTGTTGATTATTAATTATGAGGAAGATGTGAATTTATAGGAAGTTTGTAGCATTTTTGTAAATGCTTTTAAAATACCATGTTAGGGCGTTTTATACATCATGTTAAGTTTGGGGTACAAATATTAATTAAAATTACTCAACCCCTTTTAACCCCCATTATACCCACCTTTTTCCTACACTTTACCCCACTTTACCTTTCCCTCTAAATCCCCAAATTACTTTCAAACCCTACACTCTCCCCCATTTTCGAGAATCAACAAGGAAGGAAGAAGAAATCTTCACAAAACCTTTGTTTGTGAGATTTATTGTAAGATTTGGAGTCCCTAAGAGGTATGGAACCATTCCTAAAGCTTTTATGATGTTTGGTTTTGAAATGGGGTGATTTTGAAGTGATTTATGTGGGTTTGTTTTGAGTATATGTTATACATGTTTGGGGTATGATTTTTGAAGTGTTTTATGTGGGTTTTAGTGGGTTATGATGTTGTTGTTATTGTAGGAAAGTTTGGTTTTGAAAGGTATGAGGATGAGCTTGAAAAATGCACACAAAAATAGTGAAATCGCGGCCACTGGTTGTGGCGATCGATCGCTACAAATGCAGCGATCGATCGCCGAGAGGCAGTGGGCAAAATTGAAGGTGGGCGATCGATCGCCTCAAATGGCGCGATCGATCGCCAATGCCCAGTAGCGAATTGTGCAGCAGGCGATCGATCGCCTCATATTAAGAGATCGATCGCCGCGAAGTGAAAAATCAGGCGATCGATCGCCATGTTTTGAGCGATCGATCGCCACTGTTCAAAAGTTGGAAAATGATGATTGTTGTTGATTTTTTGGTATTGGGCTATTGTTTAGCTTCTAATATCAATTTGTATGGTTATGTAGAACCATCCCAGGTACCCACAACATCAAGGAGATAAAGTCCTCCAACTCCTCCACTTTTGGAATTAAGGTACGTAAGAAACGTACGGGCATCGGACGGTAAACCATACTCCTACCTATGATGTTTAATGATGATGACGTTTATACTGATGATGTTTATGATGATGATGTTTATGATGATGATGTTTACGATGATGATTTTGATAAGTAAGTTATGATGATGATGTTATGATGATGATGTTTATGATGATGATGTTATGATGATGATGTTTATGATAAGTAAGTTTATGATAAGGTCATATGATGTTTATAAAAGGGTAAGATGCCCATGTGGTAAGATGCCACCGATGTGTATAATTGGGCAAGATGCCCATGTGGTAAGATGCCACCCAATGTATGTGATTGGGTAAGATGCCCATGTGGTAAGATGCCACACAATGTTTATGATATGGTAAGACGCCATACGATTGGGTAAGACGCCCATGTGGTAAGATGCCACACGATGTGTATGATATGGTAAGACGCCATACGATTGGGTAAGATGCCCATGTGGTAAGATACCACACGACGTTTATGTTATGGTAAGATGCCATACAATGGGGTAAGATGCCCTTATACATGGACAAGAATCAGGGATAACAAAAGAAGTTGAAGAACGACCAATAACTTTTACTTAACTAAGATGTCATGCATTTACTGTATGTCTTTTAATATGATGTTAAGTAAATATGTATATGCTCACGATGTGTTGTCCCTGTAGGTACACTTTTGGACCGAAGGGCCTAGGGTCGAGTTGAGGCGGTGAGCTAAAAGGAGCAAAATGAATATATGATACAGGATTTTGATAGTCTCTACTCTAGGAGTAGTGTAAACCTATAGCTTTAACATTCATTATTGAGAATGTAATTAATTTAACTTTTGGAAATTTTATTTTGGCATGTAATCTTCTTAGCTCAAGCTACAACCGGAACCCTTAAGAGGTTATGAATGCATGTTCAGTCCATTATGCGTGTATTATATGATGTTAAGGTAGGAAGACCCTACATTAGTGGTATCAGAGCAGTGGTTAGATAACCCGGGAATGAGTGAAGGGTAGCCTTAGCAATAAGTTAGCTAGGTGCTTACTTTTAAACATGTTTTGCGCATAAGTTGCATATGAAGTATAGGATGATGTGCTAACATGTGTGTTTATCTAACGAGGTATTATATGAACTGCTTTTGGGTATTGTTGTTGACCTTTGTGTTACAGCATGGCTGCTATGAATGCGGGGAACCTTAATGAAGAGGTTGGCGATGTTGGGAGCGTGAACGCTAGTAAGAAATCTTCACAAAACCTTTGTTTGTGAGATTTATTGTAAGATTTGGAGTCCCTAAGAGGTATGGAACCATTCCTAAAGCTTTTATGATGTTTGGTTTTGAAATTGGGTGATTTTGAAGTGATTTATGTGGGTTTGTTTTGAGTATATGTTATACATGTTTGGGGTATGATTTTTGAAGTGTTTTATGTGGGTTTTAGTGGGTTATGATGTTGTTGTTATTGTAGGAAAGTTTGGTTTTGAAAGGTATGAGGATGAGCTTGAAAAATGCACACAAAAATGGTGAAATCGCGGCCACTGGTTGTGGCGATCGATCGCTACAAATGCAGCGATCGATCGCCGAGAGGCAGTGGGCAAAATTGAAGGTGGGCGATCGATCGCCTCAAATGGCGCGATCGATCGCCAATGCCCAGTAGCGAATTGTGCAGCAGGCGATCGATCGCCTCATATTAAGCGATCGATCGCCGCGAAGTGAAAATCAGGCGATCGATCGCCATGTTTTGAGCGATCGATCGCCATGTTTTGAGCGATCGATCGCCACTGTTCAAAAGTTGGAAAATGATGATTTTTGTTGAATTTTTGGTATTGGGCTATTGTTTAGCTTCTAATATCAATTTGTATGGTTATGTAGAACCATCCCAGGTACCCACAACATCAAGGAGATAAAGTCCTCCAACTCCTCCACTTTTGGAATTAAGGTACGTAAGAAACGTACGGGCATCGGACGGTAAACCATACTCCTACCTATGATGTTTAATGATGATGACGTTTATAATGATGATGTTTACGATGATGATTTTGATAAGTAAGTTATGATGATGATGTTATGATGATGATGTTATGATGATGATGTTATGATGATGATGTATATGATGATGATGTTTATGATAAGTAAGTTTATGATAAGGTCATATGATGTTTATAAAAGGGTAAGATGCCCATGTGGTAAGATGCCACCCGATGTGTATAATTGGGCAAGATGCCCATGTGGTAAGATGCCACCCAATGTATGTGATTGGGTAAGATGCCCCTGTGGTAAGATGCCACACAATGTTTATGATATGGTAAGACGCCATACGATTGGGTAAGACGCCCATGTGGTAAGATGCCACAAGATGTGTATGATATGGTAAGACGCCATACGATTGGGTAAGATGCCCATGTGGTAAGATACCACACGATGTTTATGTTATGGTAAGATGCAATACAATGGGGTAAGATGCCCTTATACATGGACAAGAATCAGGGATAACAAAAGAAGTTGAAGAACGACCAATAACTTTTACTTAACTAAGATGTCATGCATTTACTGTATGTCTTTTAATATGATGTTAAGTAAATATGTATATGCTCACGATGTGTTGTCCCTGTAGGTACACTTTTGGACCGAAGGGCCTAGGGTTGGGTTGAGGCGGTGAGCTAAAAGGAGCAAGATGAATATAGGATACAGGATTTTGATAGTCTCTACTCTAGGAGTAGTGTAAACCTATAGCTTTAACATTCATTATTGAGAATGTAATTAATTTAACTTTTGGAAATTTTATTTTGGCCTGTAATCTTCTTAGCTCAAGCTACAACCGGAACCCTTAAGAGGTTATGAATGCATGTTCAGTCCATTATGCGTGTATTATATGATGTTAAGGTAGGAAGACCCTACATTAGTGGTATCAGAGCAGTGGTTAGATAACCCGGGAATGAGTGAAGGGTAGCCTTAGCAATAAGTTAGCTAGGTGCTTACTTTTAAACATGTTTTGCGCATAAGTTGCATATGAAGTATAGGATGATGTGCTAACATGTGTGTTTATCTAACGAGGTATTATATGAACTGCTTTTGGGTATTGTTGTTGACCTTTGTGTTACAGCATGGCTGCTATGAATGCGGGGAACCTTAATGAAGAGGTTGGCGATGTTGGGAGCGTGAACGCTAGTAAGAAATCTTCACAAAACCTTTGTTTGTGAGATTTATTGTATGATTTGGAGTCCCTAAGAGGTATGGAACCATTCCTAAAGCTTTTATGATGTTTGGTTTTGAAATGGGGTGATTTTGAAGTGATTTATGTGGGTTTGTTTTGAGTATATGTTATACATGTTTGGGGTATGATTTTTGAAGTGTTTTATGTGGGTTTTAGTGGGTTATGATGTTGTTGTTATTGTAGGAAGTTTGATTTTGAAAGGTATGAGGATGAGCTTGAAAAATGCACACAAAAATGGTGAAATCGCGGCCACTGGTTGTGGCGATCGATCGCTACAAATGCAGCGATCGATCGCCGAGAGGCAGTGGGCAAAATTGAAGGTGGGCGATCGATCGCCTCAAATGGCGCGATCGATCGCCAATGCCCAGTAGCGAATTGTGCAGCAGGCGATCGATCGCCTCATATTAAGCGATCGATCGCCGCGAAGTGAAAAATCAGGCGATCGATCGCCATGTTTTGAGCGATCGATCGCCACTGTTCAAAAGTTGGAAAATGATGATTTTTGTTGAATTTTTGGTATTGGGCTATTGTTTAGCTTCTAATATCAATTTGTATGGTTATGTAGAACCATCCCAGGTATCCACAACATCAAGGAGATAAAGTACTCCAACTCCTCCACTTTTGGAATTAAGGTACGTAAGAAACGTACGGGCATCGGACGGTAAACCATACTCCTACCTATGATGTTTAATGATGATGACGTTTATAATGATGATATTTATGATGATGATGTTTACGATGATGATTTTGATAAGTAAGTTATGATGATGATGTTATGATGATGATGTTTATGATGATGATGTTATGATGATGATGTATATGATGATGATGTTTATGATAAGTAAGTTTATGATAAGGTCATATGATGTTTATAAAAGGGTAAGATGCCCATGTGGTAAGATGCCACCCGATGTGTATAATTGGGCAAGATGCCCATGTGGTAAGATGCCACCCAATGTATGTGATTTGGTAAGATGCCCCTGTGGTAAGATGCCACACAATGTTTATGACTCAGGCTCAGCTGATCCTTCCCCTCCATTAATACTTTGCTCATCATTATACCTATATGACATAAATGATGACTTATGCAACCATTTACCAGATAGTGACAATGCACATGTGACAGTCTACAAACCTCTAACCTTGCTCTGATACCAAATCAACTGTGACACCCCTTACACATATAACACATACACATGAGGCATATAACATAATTTTTAATGGCAGCGGAACTTGCAATCTCATAACATCCAATCAAGACATATATCAGAATATAATTCACAAGGCATATATACATGTATATGCCACAAAAATAACCAAGGTTGTACCCCTCACAACCCAACCAAAAACCTATTCAGTATATGCAAATGATGAGCTGAGGGAGAAGGACTAGAGTCAGCCAGCCGACCTTGGATCCATGACTTCCAAAATATGTAGAAACACCTTGTAGATTCAAACTTTATATACATCAACTGACAAACAATATTTGCATTTGGGTGAGTTACATTCTCAATGAACATATTCAAATAACGTAGTATTTAACATCACATAAGCATATAATTTATATCCACATAAGCACATGAATATATCACATGATTCATCATAATCTGTATATCAACTCACATGATTCATATAAAATGAAATGATGCACATGTATGTCCGTATTGTTATTCTGTTATGCACCAACTAATACAAAGAACAATCCATGATCACGATATGATCATGGCACTCTGTAGATCCCCTTTTGAGTTCTTAATTAACTCGGGATCGATATTCTTTGATTATGTAATTCTGACCGTACCAAGAACGCAATAACACATGGTTCAAGGTCATTAGTGGTCATAACAGAGTTCTTTAATCTCTTATGAATGCACATGTCATAATCATATGCATAACATCAAAATAATAAGGTAAATAACATCATATAGATCGTATAACAGCACATCTCAACATACACATTTCAGAACTCAATTTAGTTCTTGCACATCATATTACATTTATTCCAATATTCACCAATTCAAGGTACTTATATAACACAAATCACATACTCATATAAAGTTAAATACTAAGTTATAAGGATATACTCACAATCAATCTTCCTATCTCGTAGGAATTGCTTAATTCGCCTTACTAGTGCCGGTATCAAAAGTAGAACCTATCAGTGCATATCAAATGCACAACCAAACTCAATATCATATGTTCAATATGAAGTAATTATAGTTATGCATAAAATGTTCATACCAAGTGCAATATTACTTTTCTACTATTCATTATGTTACAAAGTTACAATTACGTTTTCTCAATTCAATTTTTGTATAACCGTTATATACACATGACTTTTTATACCCATAAATTTTGTATAAGTTCGAAACTACAACATAATCTCAATTTTCTTGTTACATATTGTTTATCATTGTTTAATCTATCACATATATGAATTTTATAATTTTTGGGCATTATTTAAAATTAAGCTATCATAAACATAAGAAAAAGTGGAGAAAAACTACCTCACAAGGAAGGTAGCGAGGCGAGGATTCCAGATATGTACTTATTTTCGAGTTTTGACGACGTTTCGAAGTCCGAAAATCAAAGAAACCAACTTTTCCTTTTCTTTACCCTCTTTCCTTCTCTTACGATATTTACACCTACTAAATTGTGTAAATGTGTGTAAATCCCGAAATTGTGAGGCGGTTCCCGAATATAAGTTTTTTTTTTTTCCAAATTTCAAAAATTACCAAAATACCCTACCATTTATTAAATCGTAAACCTATTCATTAAATTTACTATCTATTCAATATTTCAATTTTAATACTATATTTAGTATTATATTCAATATATTTATTCAATATATTTGAATATATTCAATATATATTTAATATTTCTTAAAATCTATTCATTATGTATATTATAATCATTAAATTTACTCAATAATTTCCAATTTATTCACTATATTTCTTAAATTTACTTATTATATTTATTATTATGATTATTTTTCATAATAATATATATATTCTTCTTATTCTTTTTCACCTTTATTCTATGCACAATCTCTATGCTTTTCAATGCACATATGAAATGTTAAAATATATGCCATGATACATATGCATGATCATGTAAAGTGTCGGGTCATGACATAACATCTATCAATTCTTTGTCAATATATGCAACAAAAAGTGACAATAAATAAATCTATCAATTCTTTGTCAATAAATACATCAAAAAGTGTCAATAAATAATTTCATAGAGATAAAATAATACAATGTTAAAACTGATTAGTTGAAAAAAATATGACAAAATTATTGATTTTAAATAAAAATTATTTTCCATTTGGTACTTGAAAATGGAGAAATAATATAGGGTTTTTTAATCAAATATTCGATTTTCGAAAATCATTTAACAATTTAACCGATTTTTTTATTTATTATCAAACTAACCTAAGTCGCCATGTCAGATGGCGACTTCATTTGAAGTCGCCATCTGACATGGCGACTTTAATAAAAAAATTTTTTTTTTGATGTCGCCATCTGAGTTGGCGACACCAATTTAATTTATTGATGTCGCCATCTCAGTTGGCGACATCAATTTAATTTATTGATGTCGTCATCTGAGATGGCAAGATCAATGTAATTTATTGATGTCGTCATCTCAGTTGGCGACATCAATTTAATTTATTGATGTCGCCATCTGAGATGGCGACACCAATGTATTTTAACCTAACCCTTTTCCACAAACACGCCGCCGCACTCGCTCATTCTCATTTCTTCTTCTGCGAAAATTTCTTCTCATTTCTTCGTCCGCTCGTTCTCAAATTTTCTTCCAACATTTCTGCAAAAATCAAGCTATTTTTTTCCAAAATATTTAAGGTAAGCTTTTTTATTTTGTTATTTGTGTATCGGAGATAAATTATGATTTAGATATATTTAATAGGAGTATATTATTTGTTGGTGTATATTTTGATGATGTGAATAATTAAAAGTCAAATTGACTGCGGAGGGCGGCGGTGGCAGGTGGTGGGCGGCGGCGGACGGGTAGTTTTTGTAATGTTGAGATTAATGTTGTTAATTTTTGTATTATATTTCAGGATGGATCAAATGAGACAACCAGGCCCGGTTGACACACATCTTTTGTCATTGCAGTCTTCACATCGATCTGAGGATGTATGGGCAGGTGATATGGATAGTATACTTCGTGTGAGAAACCCAGATAGCTATTTTTGGGATATGTGTCCATTAGATATACGGTTGTTAATTTGTTGCACGTTATTGGATTTTATGGTATCTATAGGTGTGGTAAGATTGAACTTGACATGCACCTGATCACGGCTTTAGTTGAGAGATGGCGCCGTGAAACACACACGTTTCATTTTAGATCAGGAGAAGCGTCCATCACACTGCAAGACATTGCAGTAATATGGGCGTTGCCAGTAGATGGCATCGTAGTGTCTGGAATAGATTATGATAGGACTCTACCTGAATGGCAAGAATATTGCCATATATATTTAGGATTCATACCAGATATCAAGGATTTTAAAGGTGCGAGGTTGAGGTTAGTTGTTTTGAAAATCATTTGCTGCAAAATCCCTTGGGGGTACATAGTACGCCAGATGATGTTGCTAAGTTCACAAGGGTTTGTGCGTTATTGATGTTAGGGGGGATTATGTGCCCTGATTCCTCAGGCAATTTTGTTAGGTTATTGTATTTACAGAAGTTGGAGGATATCGACTCTGCCAGTACATATAGTTGGGGCAGTGCTGTATTGGCATACTTATATCGTGAGTTGTGCACGATCAGAGAAATGGAAAAAAGTTATAGGTGGTCATTGAAACTCTTACAGGTAAATAAAATGTTTGTTTTTTTTAATAATTAAAATATGTTTCTGGTCAATCTAACTTGTGTTATTGATGACACTACAATAAATGAGATTTGGGCATGGTCACGAATCCCAAGTTTGACTCCGCAATTGGGTAGCGATAGATCTGATATTGGGCCAATAATTGTCGGCCCAAACAATGTGTTACCTTCTGCTCCATATGGTGTAAGGTAATACGAATATGCATTGTTTTATAATTGATTTTATGTGTTAATGCATTTAATCATTTATTTGAATATATACAGGTGGTCGTGTCATTTAATCTTTACAGAAACTGGGAGTCATCCCATACGCATCATAAGGGACATCCTCGATGACCAGCCAGTAACTCAAGTAAACATGCTGTTAAATTAGTTTGTACAAAAATACACTCTTTTCATAGTATGTAAAAGCAATGTTGTTTTGCAGTTTAATTGGCAGCCGTACCCTGATGAGTACACTGAAGGAATCACTGAGTTGGGGACATATAAGGGACCGTTGATTTTCTTCGACATAGTTGAAATGCAACGGTCTGATCGAGTACTGCAACAATTTGGGATGCTACAAGATATCCCAGAAGATCCACCATCGGGGGATGAGGCATTGCATAATGTTGGTCGAAGGGGAAATGTCAACAAAAGCTGGAGCACTAGGCATAGAGCACACATACTTTGCTGGGAGAGGGCAAATGATCTACGTGTAGACAGACCACGATTTACTGACGGTGGTTACTACGTTGTTGGCGGATACAGTGAGTGGTATGAACAAGTCACACGTAGATACATTGGGCGTCAAGAATATTTTGTACAGACAGGATATCAACATGGTGATGGCCCGGCATGGCAGCATGTGGTACGTTAATTACGTGAAATTTTATTTTTATATTTGTGTTTCGATGTATAAATTTTATATGGACTTTTGTACTTTGCAGATTGAGCAGATGGAACAATTAACTACAAGCTATGACCGACATTTGGCTGATGGAGTGCCTATTACGACAGAGTCGATAAGGCAACACAGGACTATGTTCGACAATGTGGTGCGAGTGGCTCGTGAACGACGAGACAGAAACTTCCCGCCATACAATGAAGTCCAGCCTGTTGATACACGTCGGTTCCATGCAGACACTCCATCTACACATATGCAGACAGATATTGTAGGTCCATCTACGTGGACAGATATTGCAGGTCCATCTACGTGGACAGATATTGCAGGTCCATCTGCACATATGCAGACAGATATTGCAGGTCCATCTACGTGGACAGAGCCAGATATGTGTACTGACTATTATATTCCTGTTCCTGTACAATCATATGATTTATCTCCCTTCACGCCATATCGCCCCATGTCCACTCAACCCCAGTTCAGCAGCATGGGTACAGATGTCAGTCTTGGGTTTGCGACATATGCAGCTAGGACTTCACCTTTCGATGTCTCGCCAGTTATATTCCCTCAGTTGACGCCAATTCAGCAGTCTGCCAACACACCTGTGGCAAGGGAAAGGGGCGAAGAAGTCGTTCAACAACGAAGAGTTAGAAGACAGACAAATCCTCCACCTTGTGGTACTGGAGGAAATCTAGCTCCTCGTCGTCGTCGGTGAAGTCATCATTATGTTGTAAATAGTAACCGATTCTTATAGATTAAATTTGAAAAAATGTTTGTTCTTTGAGCATACAATCGACATACAATAATTTCGTAATTAAAAGTAAAATAATGTCACAATAATGTAACGTAAACATACAATAATGTCACAATAACGTAAAATCATTTACACAATAAACATACAATCAATTACACGTTAAAAAATTTATTGATTTCGAGAAGTTGAAGCACTTTGTCGTCTTGCACGGGCTTCTGACCAGTCCATCTCATTCTGAATGCGCATTGTTCGATCTCGACCTACTCTTCTGTTTTTTCGCAGAGTGGAGTTGTGGTACAACTCAAAACATGGGGTGTCCCAATGCTCCTCCCCCCACATTGGTTCGAATTGTCCTTGATATGTGCTCCAATATTCATTCATATTGTAAAATGGCTTCACAAAAGTTTTAGCGTTTAAGCCATACTTTCGACACACTTGGATCACATGTGAGCAAGGTATTCCGAACTCTTTACATTTTCCACAAGCGCATTCCCCGGATTTTAAATACACAACATGTGTATTACCCCCACGTCCTGGTTGTACTCTTGTGATAACAGAAGCGGTTAGACGTCTACGATCGAACATCTGGACATCATGATGGATGGAATGATAGTCAGCACGATCATATCTTTTGAACACATAATCTGGCCATTCTTGATTATTTTGAATCATTCGCTCTGTCTTCTTAAGCCGTTCGAAAAAATATAGCACACAACGATCAAAAGTTAATTGCACAATGGCGGTGATTGGAAGTCGACGAGCACCTTTCATAACTCCATTTATGCATTCTGACATATTTGTGGTCATGATACCACAACGCCAGCCTCCGTCATGAGCAAGCGACCATTGACACTTATCAATACGACTCAAGTAATCAAAAGCCCTTGGTTCTATAAGTTTAATCTCTTCCATTGCGCGATCAAATTTTCTGACCTGATTTTCTGATCCGGCTCTCTAGCATAAGTCTTTCAAATGAACGGATTTGAAGCGACTATTAAAGTTTGAACAAACATGTCTCAAACAAAATCGATGTACTCCATGGGGTGATTTGAAGTCAGGAATACAATCGGCTGCAGCAATGAGGCCTGGATGACGGTCAGAAATCAAACATACACCACCCTCAGATCTTCTCACAATATGCTTGCTAATCATCTCCAAAAACCATCTCCATGACACAAAGTTTTCTTCGTCAACAATTGCAAATGCCAAAGTTAAGATTTGATTATTCGCGTCCATTGCCACGGCAATCAACATCTTATGTTGATATTTCGTATACAGATGTGTTCCATCCACACTTATTACCCGGCGGCAATGTTGAAATCCTTGTACACATGGATGGAAGGCCCAGAACACGTAATTCAAGGTCTTTTCTACTGGTCTGGCATTTTCAAGGTGAACCCACTCAACGACTGTGCCGGGATACCATTTTTGCAAAGCTCCCATATAGTAAGGCAATTTCCTCACGGAGCTCTCCCATGTTCCGTACACATTCTCAACAGCACGTCGTAAACTAAACCATCCTTTTGCATAGAAGATCTCAAATCCATATTTATCTTTAACAGTTTGAATTACATACTTTATTTCGTAAGCTGGATCACGCCGAACAATTCCCACTAACAAGCTAGCAATCATGTTTTTGTCCAAATTTGCATGATCGACCGACAGCTCACTCAAAAGGCAAGTGTGAGAACCTCCATACTTGTTTATTTTGAATAATCCAACTTTTTTCTTCAACGAGGCCCGCAGATACCATCTACAAGGCATATCTTCTGTACTGTGTTTGCACACCACTTTCCACAATGTTTTTGTACTCTTGACAACACGGTACTCCCGTTTCGCAACACGTACAGAGTAATCCTTTACAGCTGCCTGCAAATGAGCTTTATTTTTGAAAACCATATCTAGATGGATATCCCCTTTGGAGTAGTCGTAATAACTCCCCCATCTACCTGTTGGAATGTCTAATGAGTCTCCAAATACTTCGGGATGTGTCATTGAGAAGAATGGAATTGTTGGATAAAGGACATGAGTATTTGTTGTGGTTGTGTCTGGTACATTATCTGGCACTTCTTCAATATCAACCTCATCGTCATCAGACTCATCCTCAGATGGAATTCCCTCCGGTTCAGTCTGAAAATCATCTCCAAAATCCACAAAACTGTCTGCTAGTGGCTCGGGAACAATATTGTCAGCAACTATAGGAGCATCATCTTGAATCCTAGAGGTAGTTGATCTTTCTGTATCTACTACAGATGGACCACTACAACTTGTTGGCATTTCTGTAATAAAATCATAATCTCTCCGTTCTGTTTGTATATACATCTCCAAACAACTATAATTTTGTTCAGAATCCAATACCCGTGCTAAATTGTAATCACTGTCAACGGGAAAAATTGTTTGTTTTATCCCAGAAAAATCACTAAATATATATTTACAATATATTTTTAGAATGAATTGGTTACGGTCGATGCCAGTAATATCATATACGTCGTTCACTAACTGCAAATAATTAATAATGCGAGATATTGTCATGCCATTCGACGGACCACAATCATATCTAACAGATTCTGAATCTTTGTAATATATCGCATCCCCAATACAACAAAACTTTCATTGACATACCTTAAAAAATAAACACAACTTTTATAAATTATTACAGTATATATAATATTATTTTGTATAACAACATAAACGCAGAGAAAATATTCACGAATTCTGAAGAGAATTTGAATTTTCGAAAGCCGAAGAGATTTTGCTTTATATTTCAAAATGAGTAACATTTTGTTCAGTTTTATAGACATTATTGTCGCCATCTAAAATGGCGACATTAAATAATTTTTTTTTTGTCGCCATCTCAGATGGCGACAATAGTTAAAAACAAAATAACTTATGTCGTTATATACCGACACCGGCGAAAAAATACTTTTTTAATATAATGTCGCCATCCTACATGGTGACATCAAAAAAAATTATTTTTTAAAAGATGTCGTAATGTCAGATGGCGACATCAGAAAATAATATTTTTATGGAAGTCGCCATGTCAGATGGCGACTTTAGGTGAAGTCGCCATCTGACATGGGGACATCGGAAAAAAAAATATTTTTTTTAAGAATTCTTTCGGAAGTCGCAATGTCAGATGGCGACTTCACCTAAAGTCGCAATCTGATATGGCGATATCGGAAAAATAATATTTTTTTAATAATTTTTTGTAGAAGTCGCCATGTCAGATGACGATTTCAGATGAAGTCGCCATCTGACATGGCGACTTAGGTTACTTAATAATAATACAAAACGATTATTTTATTAAATAAATTTTTTTTTCGAGTAAAAAGTTAAAAAAACCCAATAATATACGTATAATATACTAGACATTACAGACCAATACAAATAGAGTGTAAAAATGACCAATCAATTTTCTATTGAAAATCTCGGACGCAGACGTCCATTAGAAGACCATTCACATAAATTGCTACGTTTATGTGCTTATTCAGGGAGGACATGTAAATAAATATTCTTTACTAGTTAATGTCATCATTATGTCATTATTATGAAGATGTAATAGAGTTATTCAATCTTCGCTATGCAAAAGAATTGTATAGTGATTTTTCATATTTTTGGCTGTTAAATAAGTAAAATTTGTTTACATTAATAGCAAAAAAATATTTTAAATTGAAGAAATTATTTATATTCAATTGCTCAGGGACGAAACCAGGATTTTAGAGTTAGGTCGGCTAAACTATTTACAACATAAAAAATTCTTATTAAAAGATTAATGTATTAATAATCTAATATAAATTATCGACTAAACTAAATACAGTATATTTTAAGATGCATAATAAGTCAAGCATACAATAATAGATAATATTTCAAACGAATTCATAAATGAATAAGATAAAAAAACAAAAAATATAAGATGATATAAATATAATCAGACAATTTGAGTGATGCTATATTTTATTCTACGTAGATTTTTAGTAACATTCATCAATTCTGAATTCAAAATCTATTGAATCAATAAAATATCAATTGATATTCTAATAGATAGTTTACAATAATTTTAATGAATAAACTTAACTAATTACATCCAATGAGTTTTTACGATGAAAAATTAAAACCCTACTTTTATGTCTAATTTTGGAAATAAGATTGAAGAATGTCTCGAAAGAATTGTTGTGATACAAATTAAGCATGTGTTGTGTGAACAAATTCATGGCAATGACTTCTGAAGTTGGTGTTTTTAAAGAGATTTATTTATTAATTAAATTGAATAGGTTAAAGAATTTTGTTGTTTATTTTGTTTTAAAAAATGATCCGACATTGATGATTGGCAGTGTGTTTATATCGCTGGCCCTATTCGATTTTCTTGTTGGACTGGATCTGGGACTAAATATTGTGGACTATTCTTTTTATATATAAAAAAAGGGAAATTTAGGTTTAGGGGCACTTACCAAACAAGTTTTTCATATAAATCTCCATTTAAAAAAAGTGTGCAAATAAATGCATGGTGGAAAAATATCTTCTCACTTAAGTCCACTTTTCAAATTTATGATTTTAAAAGGTCTATTTTCATACCAAAATACCCTTTTAATGAGAAAACCCTAAAATCTAATTGAAGAGTTTGAGATTTTATTTGGCTGCGCATTGGGAAATTTTGAATTCACGTTCGATCGTTTCTCCAAGTAAAAACATCGATTATAATTTCAATCAAATCGTTTTAGCGAGGCATTTACGATTCGTGTCTGGTTTTCGTTCCTGTTAATCGATTTAGAGAAGTCCCAGAAGGTATTTTATAATTTTGTGATTTTTTTTGCTTTCGTATCTGTTACGATGGATTTTGGATTTATGATTCTATTGAAATGTAGAGATGAAACGCAAGTTTTGAATGTGAATCCAACATTTTCATGCAGTGAGTTAAAATCTATTGCAATCGGTAAATGGCTTGATTACAACTCTGATGCAATGACTTTAAAATATTCTGTATCTGGACATCCTAAATGTTGTTTGAGTAATGATGATGATATGAGAAATATGTTTATTCTGTGTAAGATTATAGATGTTCATTTGGTGACAATTGATGTTTATGATGAAAAAAATGCATATCATGGAGTTTCTTCGGGAAGTATGAATTGGCAGACTGTCGATGGTGGTGGTACTGTGCCGTTTCAATGTGGTGGTGCATGCGAGACAGATGTGCTCGGAGATAGTAGGCAAAATAGTGACGTAAGTGAATTACGTGCACATGGATGTAACTCATCTGCAGGATATGATTCTGACCTTCAAATGTGTAATTCTAAAGGCAAAGAGAAGTTGTTGTTGTGTTCTAGTTGGGCATCAAATATTAGTAGGGTTGGGCAACAGTTTAGTGGTGGTGTAGAAGAGTTTCGCTATGAATTAAGTAAATATTCGGTTGAGGTTGGGTTTGATTTCAACTATGTAAAAAACAATAATGATAGGGTAATTGCCGAGTGTGCTACAAAACATGATGAGGGCTGTGGTTGGTTTGTGAATGCTAGTGTATCAAGAATAGATAGGTCTTTCTACATAAGAAAATTGCAAAACATGCACACATGTGGGCTGAGAGTGATGAAGAACAAATCAAAAAGGATGAGTTCAGTTCTGATATATGAAATTATTGCGGAACGAGTGTTTTCAAATCCAACCTTCTCTGCAATCGATGTATGTGAATTAATGAAGAGAGATTACGCCTTGGATATAACGTACAATAAGGCATGGAGAAGTGTTGAGAATGCTAGATCTATTGCTTTTGGAAATTATGATGAGTCGTTCCAAGAACTGAATTCATACATTCACTCGGTGAGAACGATAAATGTTGGAAGTTTTGTAAAGCTTGAAGTTGACGACAACAACCAATCTTCCCGTTTGTTTGTTTCGTTCCATGCTAGTATTGACGGCTTTAAATTTTGTCGTCAAATGGTATTCCTTGATGGAACGTTTCTGAAATCCAGATTCAAGGGCACCCTTCTGTCTGCTACGGCTAAGGATGGGAATCAAGGTAAATTGACGGTTTTAAATTGCACCAGTTGTGATTTACATGCACCAGTTATTATTTACATGCACCACTTGTGATTTACATGCACCAGTTATTATTTACATGCACCAGTTGTGATTTACATGCACCAGTTATAATTACATGCACCAGTTATGATTTACATGCACCAGTTATGATTTACATGCACCAGTTATAATTACATGCACCAGTTATGATTTACATGCACCAGTTATGATTTACATGCACCAGTTGGAATTACATGCACCAGTTATGATTTACATGCACCAGTTATGAATTACATGCACCAGTTATAATTTACATGCACCAGTTATAATTTACATGCACCAGTTATGATTTACATGCACAAGTTATGATTTACATGCACCAGTTGTAATTACATGCACCAGTTATGATTTATATGCACCAGTTATAATTACATGCACGAGTTATAATTTACATGCACCATTTATAATTTACATGCACCAGTTATGATTTACATGCACCAGTTATTATTTACATGCAACAGTTATAATTACTTGCACCATTTATAATGTAAATGCACCAGTTATCATTTCCATGCACCAGTTAGGATTTACATGCACCAATGATAATTACATGCACCAGTTCTAATTTACATGCACCAGTTATATAATTTACATGCACCAGTTATAATTTACACGCACCTGGTATGATTACATGCACCAGTTATAATTTACATGCACCAGTTATATAATTTACATGCACCAGTTATAATTTAAACGCACCAGGTATGATTACATGCACCAGTTATAATTTACATGCACCAGTTAACATTTACATGCACCAACTATAATTACATGGACCATTCATGATTAGGATGCACCAGTTATAATTAGATGCACTATTTAACATTTACATGCACCAATTATAATTTACATGCACCAGTTAAATTACATGCACCAGTTATAATTTACATGCACCAGTTACAATTAGATGCACAGTTACAATTAGATGCACCAGTTATTATTTACATGCACCAGTTAAAATCCATAAGTTATAATTTACATGCACCAATTATAATTTACATGCACCAGCTATGATTATGATGCATTATTTATAATTACATGCACCAGTTATGATTAACATGCACCATTTATTAATACCAATGTCATGTACCAGTTATAACTTATGGTTTTATCTCGTAGGTTTGTTCCCGTTGGCTTTTGCTATAGTTGACTCTGAGAACTATGATAATTGGCGTTGGTTTTTATCTTGTTTGACTAATATTTTAGATAACGGGGAAGATGTTTTATATATATCTCATCGTAATGTCGGTTTGATGGAGGCGCTGCCAGTTGTTTTTGGAGCTTCTCTAAAACACTTTTTTTGTGTTATACCATTTAAAGTGCAACTTGCGTGACAGATATTCTGGCAAACACTTTTCAAACAATTTTCGTGACAGGTTATGTTTCCTGCTGGATGAATGTGCATATTCCCCGACGGTGGCAATTTTTAATGAGAAACTCACTATTTTAAAACGAGAAGGCGGACAAAATATGGAATATTTTTTACAGGGACTTTCATTGGATAAGTGGACAAATGAATATTCTACTGGGATGAGATATGGAGAGATGTACTCAAATGCAGCGGAGTCCTTCAATTCATGGATCTTAGATGCAAGGGGTCTTCCTATTACCCATATGGTTGACTGTATTAGAGTTAAGTTGATGTGTTTGTTTTCTGATAGAAGATTACTGGCATGCAAATGGAGTGGGGTGTTGTGTGCTCGGATGGAAAGAAATGGACATCTTATGTAAATAAAGGTTGTGCTTGGAATGTGAAGATGTCTTCGCATTGCTACTTTGAAGTGTTTTCCCGCCCTGCAGTTACTGTTCGCCTTGACAATCAAACATGTTCATGCTACAAGTGGCAGTTGGATGGATTCCCATGTCCTCATGCTATTGTTGTATTCATGAGGAATAGAGTGCAAATAGATGAAGTAGTTGACAAATATTTCCATGTTAGTACGTACAGGCTATGCTATGAAGGAGTCATTTTACCTGTTCCAAGACATACCAAAGGTAATGTTCCTTTGATGGGAATGGAAACAAATGTTTTACCACCGCAAACAAAAAGGCAACCAGGTCGTCCAAAGAAGAGAAGAATTCGATCTAAAGGTCAAACATTAGACAGTTCCGTTGTAGTCGTTGTAACAAACATGGGCACAATAAAAAAAACTTGTAAAGAGCCTATTTGCTGATTTTGGAAAGAAAAGAAAAAATTTACGCAAATGTAATTTTTAACAAATGATTGTGTATCAGTTATAAATGTAAATTTTTTTGTGCGGTGATTAATTTTCATGTACCAGTTATAATACACATGCACCAGGCTATTATAAATACAATATGATTTACATGCAAAAGTTATAATTTAAGGCAACAATTATAATTCACATTCACCAGTTATCATTTACATGCACCAGTTATGATTTACATGCACCATTTATCATTTACATGCACCAGTTATAACTTCATGCACCAGTTATGATTTGCATGCATCAGTTATGATTTACATGCACCAGTTAGTTACATGCACCAGTTATAACTAACATTCACCAGTTATAACTAACATGCAGCAGTTATGATTTACATGCACCAGTTATGATTTACATGCACCAGTTATGATTTAAATGCACCAGTTATGATTTACATGCACGAGTTATGATTTAAATGCACCAGTTATAATTTACATGCACCAGTTATTATTTACATGCACCAGTTATAACTACATGCAAAAGTTATTATCTACATGCACCAGTTATCATTTATATGCACCAGTTATTATTTACATGCACCAGTTATAACTAACATGCATCATTTATAATTTACATTCACCAGTTATGATTTATATGCACCAGTTATATTTTAATGCACCTGTTATAATATATATGCACCAATTATAATTTGCATGCACCAGTTATAACTAACATGCACCAGTTATGATTTACATGCACCAGTTATAATTTACATGCACCAGTTATGATTTACGTGCACCAGTTATAACTACATGCACCAGTTATGATTTGCATGCACAAGTTATAACTACATGCACCAGTTATGGTTTACATGCACCAGTTATGATTTTCAGGCAACAGTCATATTTTCATGCACCAGTTATAACTAACATGCACAAGTTATGATTTGCATGCACCAGTAATGATTTACATGCACCAGTTATATTTTACATGCATCAGTTATCATTTTTATGTACCAGTTATAATTTACATGCACCTGTAATGATTTACATGCACCAGTTATGATTTACTTGCAGCAGTTGTAATTACATGAAACAATTAAAATTAGATGCACCAGTTATCATTTATATGCACCAGTTATTATTTACATGCACCAGTTATATTTTACATGCATCAGTTATAATTTACATGCACCAGTTATGATTTACATGGACCAGTTGTAATTACATGCAACAATTAAAATTAGATGCACCAGTTATCATTTATATGCACCAGTTATTATTTACATGCACCAGTTATAACTATCATGCTCCAGTTATGATTTACATGCACCAGTTATATTTTAATGCATCTGTTAAATATATATGCACCAGTTATAATTTACATGCACCAGTTATAATTTGCATGCACCAGTTATTATTTACACTCACCAGTTATAACTACATGCAAAAGTTACGATTTACATGCACCAGTTATGAGTTACATGCACCAGTTATATTTTAAGGTACCAGTTATAACTAACATGCACCAGTTATAATAACATGCACCAGTTATAATTTACATGCACCGGTTATCATTTATATGCACCAGTTATTTTTTACATGCACCAGTTATAACTAACATGCACTAGTTATAACTAACATGCACCAGTTATGATTTATATGCACCATTTATATTTTAATGCATATGTTATAATTTAATGCACCAGTTATAATTTACATGCACCAGTTATAACTACATGCAAAAGTTATTATTTACATGCACCAGTTACCATTTATAAGCACAAGTTATTATTTACATGCACCTGTTATAACTAACATGCACCATTTATAATTTACATGCACAAGTTATATTTTAATGCACATGTTATAATATATATGCACCAATTATAATTTACATGCACCAGTTATAACTAACATGCACCAGTTATAACTAACATGCACCAGTTATGATTTACATGCAACAGTTATATTTTAATGCATCTGTTATAATTTACATGCACCAGTTATAATTTACATGCATCAGTTATAATTTACATGCACCAGTTATAACTAAATGCAAAAGTTATTATTTACATGCACAAGTTATCATTTATATGCACCAGTTATAACTAACATGCACCAGTTATAATAACATGCACAAGTTATAATTTACATGCACCAGTTATGATTTACATGCACCAGTTATCATTTATATGCACCAGTTATTATTTACATACACCAGTTATAACTAACATGCACCGTTTATAATTTACATGCACCAGTTATGATTTACATGCACCAGTTATATTTTAATGCACCTGTTATAATATATATGCACCAATTATAATTTACATGCACCAGTTATAACTAACATGCACCAGTTATGATTTACATGCACCAGTTTTTATTTACATGCACCAGTTATAATTTACATGCACCAGTTATGATTTACGTGCACCAGTTATAACTACATGCACCAGTTATGATTTACATGCACAAGTTATAACTACATGCACGAGTTATGATTTACATGCACCTGTTACGATTTTCAGGCAACAGTTATATTTGCATGCACCAGTTATAACTAACATGCACCAGTTATGATTTACATGCACCAGTAATGATTTACATGCACCAGTTATAATTTACATGCACCAGTTATCATTTTCATGCACCAGTTATGATTACATGCACCAGTTATGATTTACATGCACCATATATGATTTACATGCACCAGTTGTAATTACATGCAACAATTAAAATTAGATGCATCAGTTATGATTTACATGCACTAGTTATAACTACATGCACCAGTTAAAATTTGATGCATCAGTTATGATTTACATGCACCAATTATAATTACATGCACCAGTTACAATTTACATGCACCAGTGATAATTTACATGCACCAGTGATAATTGACACTGACAAGTCGAAAGTTACAAGCACCAGTAATAATTTACATGCACCATTTACAATTAGATGCACCAGTTATAATTTAAATGCACCAGGTGTGTTTTTTCAACTGTATTTCATCCATTATTTTACACATGCTAGAGCTTCTATTTATCATTTTTGTAACAATTTTGCATCATGAATATTCATCTTCGCCATCTTTACCCTGTAATCTGTATTGTAGTCCACACTACAATGCTTTGGCACCGACTGTCCTCTCATAATCTTTTCCATGTTCATGCAAACGAAGACACCACAGTCGACGGACCCAGATTTCTGTTGTGCAGCTTCTATATATGACTCAATTTGAAATATTTTTTCACTAGGAGTATATTGTATACCCTTTGATATAGGGTCATCCTCAATCACTATATGCATCGCTTCTTCGACATATTCTTTCTGTAAATTGGGTACGAGTTCAAATTCTTTTGTCAGCATACTTATAATAATTTAGAAAATAACTCTTAAAATGTAACGCAAATTACCAGTATTTTGGCCTTCTCGAAGTAGTGATCAGTTTCATCTTCCCTGTGTGGCCTTATTGAGTTGTAGTGTGTCCACTTCGATTCTTGCAAGTCAAATACGAGCAATGTCCAATGGTAGCCAGTAGTCACCGATGGATCCTCACGGCCACATGTGTTTATAGGAAAAATAAGGAATCTATGTTCCATGGCTTTGGCAATCTTGTCATTTATTTGGTGTTTTGTGTTTATAGTGATCAGTTTCATCTTCCCTGCCTCTTCGCAATATATCTCTCGTGATCTCCTTGCAACGTAATGCTGTCAAGCAGCACGAACAAATTTAATAAACATGATTTTTATAAGAAATTAAAATTAATAACTTGTGTTTTATTACCCAAGACAAGCAATCAAAAACGTAGTAAGTCTTCTTTTGCCCGTTTTCTCAATCTGCCTATCAATAAGGATGCTCCAGCAGTCAACAATCTGAAAGGTGTTATAAGACATTTTGCAATGAGTTAATTGAATATCAAGAAAATAGACAAGTGAACAACTCTTTTGATAAATCGTTTACATCGTTAGGAATTGAAAGTCAGTTATATGGCTCCAATATATTTAACAGGTAATTGTTTGCTGCCATATCGTCTCGCCAAATCACTCCCCTGCACACAATGATAAATTGCAACATTTATTGGTTTCATCTAGTTGAATTAATTTACTGTTAAAAAAAATAAAACAAGTCATACCATTGTCCATGATCATTGTTGAATTTCATTAACCAATCTTGTTCTCCTTTTGTCAACCGTTTGAACATGACATTTCGTGGTTTGAACTTGAAAGGCTCGTCATCCTTATTGTCTTTAACGCGTGTTGCAACTTCAACATTATCATCGTCTTGCAATGCTATTATATCTTTACTGGCCTTTTTGGGTTGATCTTTTTCTTTTACAGTAGAGCCTTTTTGTGTTGACCTCCTAGCCCTTTTCAAGGAGGGGTACGTATGGTCGCTGTCTTTATTGGCCATTCGGTCCAATCTGTTCTTAATTATTTTCACCATTGATGTCTGTGCCTCATTTAATTTCACAAGTTGTACATTTTCTTCGCTCAACATCATTGCAACTGTTTTTGTGCTGCTCAGGTCGTTGTCAACTGCTTCCTTATCCTTTTTTAAACTTTCCATTCGAGCATGTAGCTGTGCAACGATGTTGTCGAGCTCCTCCTTTTGTTTCAGCACTTCGTTATTTCTGGCATACAATTCTTTCAGCTCTTCTTCTTTCAACATGATAATTGTTCTTGCTTCTTCCAGCTGTGTTCTTAATTCTGCGTTGTCTAGCCACTGGACATCGTGCTCAGAAACAAATGAGTCAAATTTCACCTGCAACTCTTTTAACTCATTTTCCTTTCTCATAAGTTCCTGCTTTGTTTCTTGGAGTTGTATGGCCAATTCCGCAGATTGTATAAAATCTGGATTTTGAGTTGATTCCATTGGTTCTTCACATGTCATATTCACATCTTCATGTAATTCATCTCCTTCTCCATCGGTAGCAAACAAAAATTCCTCACCATAACTTTTTGCGTCTCCATCTCGTTCTCAACAAACACTTCAACCAACATATCCTCATTGGACATGTCAACATCATCGTATACATTTTCGCCACGGGAATGTTCTGAAAGATCAAGCAGTACCTCAGCAATTGTTGCATCAGGGAAATATGCAACTTCTTTTTCTTCATATTCTCTTTTGTCAAATTCGGGTTCTTCATTAAGACTTAAAGCACGCTGTTCTTGTCGTTCTGCCACAGATGGTTCTTTATTTTGTTGTTCAAGGTATGGTGATTCATGGTTCAAAAGATTATCTTGTTGCAGGAGTTCAGCTTCCTCAGTTGACAGTGGTAAAAAGCTTTCAAATATCTGGTGCACCAGTTATATTTTCGAGCACCAATTATAAATTTCATGCACAAGTTATATATCATGCAACAATTATCTTTCATCCACCAGTTATGATTATGATGCACCAGTTATAATTGTATGCACCAGTTATAATTGTATGCACCAGTTATAATTACATGGACCAGTTATGATTTACATGCACCAGTTATGATTTACATGCAACAGTTATCATTACATGCACCAGTTATGATTTACATGCGCCAATTATGATTTACATGCACCAGTTATGATTTTACTGCACCAGTTATAATTTACATACCAGTTATAAGTACATGCACCATTTATAATTTACAAACATGCACCAGTAATGATTTACATGCACAAGTTATAACTACATGCACCAGTTATGATTTACATGCATCAGTTATGATTTTCAGGCACCAGTTATATTTACATGCACCAGTTATAACTAACATGCACCAGTTATGATTTACATGAACCAGTAATGATTGCACCAGTTATAATTTTCATACACCAGTTATCATTTACACGCACCAGTTATGATTTACATGTACCAGTTATGATTTACATGCACCGGTTATGATTTACATGCACCAGTTATGATTTACATGCACCAGTTGTAATTACATGCAATAATTAAAATTAGATGCACCAATTATGATTTACATGCACCAGTTATAACTACATGCACCTGCTAAAATTAGATGCATCAGTTATGATTTACATGCACCAGTTATAATTTACATGCACGAGTTATGATTTACATGCAACAGTTATGATTTACATGCACCAGTTATGATTTTGCACCAGTTATGATTTACATGCACCAGTTAAAATTTACAGTCACCAGTTATCATTTACATGCACCAGTTACATTTTCATGCACAAGTTATGATTTAGATGCACCAGTTATGATTTACATGCACCAGTTATGATTTTGCACCAGTTATCATTTACATGCACCAGTTATTATTTACATGCACCAGTTATAATTTACACGCACCAGGTATGATTATCTGAACCAGGTATGATTATATGCACCAGTTATATAATTTACATGCTCCAGTTATAATTATATGCACCAGGTATGATTACATGCACAAGTTATAATTTACATGCACCAGTTATTATTTACATGCACCAGTTATTACTACATGCACCAGTTATGACTAACATGCATCAGTTATGATTTACATACTAACATGAACCAGTTATGATATACATGCACCAGTTACAATTTACATGCACCATTTATGATTTACATGCACCAGTTATGATTTACATGAACCAGTTATCATTTACATGCACCAGTTATGATTTACATGCACCAATTATAATTTACATGCACCAGTTATCACTACATGCACCAGTTATGATTTACATACACCAGTTATGATTTAAATGCACCAGTTATGATTTAAATGCACCAATTATGATTTAAATGCACCAGTTATAATTTACCTGCACCAGTTATAATTTACATGCACCAGTTATAATTTAAATGCACCAGTTATGACTTAACATGCACCAGTTATGATTTACATGCACAAGTTATAACTACATGCACCAGTTATGATTTACATGCACCAGTTATGATTTTCAGGCACCAGTTATATTTATATGCACCAGTTATAACTAACATGCACCGAGTTGTGATTTACCTGCACCAGTAATGATTTACATGCACCAGTCATGATTTACATGCACCAGTTATGATTTACATGCACCAATAATGATTTACATGCACCAGTTATGATTTACATGCACCAGTTATGATTTACATGCACCAGTTATCACTTACATGCACCAGTTATCATTTACATGCACCAGTTATATAATTTACATGCACCAGTTATAATTTAGATGCACCAATTACAATTACATAATTACATGCACTAGTTATGATTTAAATTCCCCATTATGATTTAATGCACCACTTACAAATTCACGGTTTAGATCCTTCAATTCAATTGAGCTTAGCTTTTTGTACAAATCTACGAGATTCCATTTCATGAATCTGGGGAACAGATTCACATCCACTGGATCAATTATCTTCGTTTTCTCGCATAGACAATACTATAAAAAAAATGTTAGTCAATGTTATTAACAAACCAGGGACATTAATTGCAAAAAGTTTTTTTGTACTCAACGTACCGGTATCAACGGAACACAGCCAGAATGTTTTTCATTGTTGGATTCTAACAGGCTGCTCAATAAATTGTTTAAAATGTGTTCCGACCAATTGAGGGTGCATATTCTGTCCATATCATCAACAAGTGCCGCATAACCCCAATTCAGGTTTGAAGATTTTGTAGCAATGAAGAACGTTGCAAGTATGTACAAAACAACCAAACGAGCAACATCATTGACATCTGTAATATCCTGGCTTCCCACCTTAGAAATCAATTTCTTGTAAATTGAGCTCTTGCTCATTCTGAAATCCCGTAATGTCTCTTTCTCGAGGAAGCATCTAGTTAGGAATGTTGTACATGGGTAGTCTACCATATGCGTGTCAATGTCCTTGTTGCCATCTCTTATTCCAAAAATTACTCGAACATCACTCGTAGTAATGGTCATTGTATGCTCCCCAAGATGGAATCCTTTAGATTCCTCGTGGAAACAAGCTATTATTTTCTTGATTGCCACATCCCGTTTCTTGCAATGATTCAATTCCACCATGTTGGCTTGAATAGCATTAACCATATGCCAAAAGGGCGTACGCTGCAACACTTGTAAATGTTCATCTCTGAGTTCAATTTTTTTTCAGATCACTCACTACTGTCTGTAGGTTAGATCTGTATAATGAAGTCTTAGGTGATATTTTGCTAATTTCTTCCTCTGTTGGCGAGGATTCAATTGGTGCTGTCATGAAAACAAATATGAGTGACATTAAATTAAACATTTCACACAATAGCAATTTAGTTCATCATTACAAGCCCTAGTTGGAGGAAAAAACCGAATCAATACAGAAATCTCATTACAAACCTGAATATTTCAAGAATATATGTAACATGTTTACAGAACTCAGTAGAAAATTACGAGAATTCAAAAAACGTTATACATACCATGTTTTGATACACGCGTGCGGCGATTCGTCTTCCTCTTCTCAGCCACTTTCTGCAAATTTTTGAGCACCTTTGGAGCCATGTATTATCGTCTTACAGATTACGAAAATTGGGTTTTTGGAATCTTAAAGGAAGGAGAGTTGGATTGCGTTGGATGGAAGAGACTTTGGTATTAAAATCGAAAAGTTTTAAAAACAAATTCCCAATCGATGTAAATTCGAAGTGAGAGAATTGAGAATTGTGTCAGTGAATGTAATCAAATGGCGACGTTGCAAATCGGAAGAGAAGGGTTGCCGCCTTTGGTTTAACAGTAAGGGTATATATGTATTTTTGGCCCAAAGTGGACCTAAATAGTTTAATGTTTTTTCCTAGACTAGCTTCAACAAATTTCAATCATAATGTACCGGCCTGATTTTTTCCCTATAAAAAAAATTATTATGGACTATTTTGTTGGGCCTAAACTTTAATTTTGTGTGCTTAAAAAAATAAAGACACAACCTATTATACTACTACATGGGGTGGGCTAGACTGGGCTGAAGCCTAGCCTAACCCACCTTATGTATCGTCCCTGCAATTGCTAGTTCAAAGAATCAATTATAAGTTACAAAATCTATAGAATCTATACGAATCTTTTTATAAGTCGGTGGAATTATGTAAAAGTTAATAGAAATATATCAATTTCACAATAATTTATCATTAAAAAAGTAATTAGAAATCAATAAAACTCAATTTGAAAAAGTTTACAAAACTCTATATAACCCCATCTGTAAAAGATAATAGAAATCTATCAACTCTATACAAGTCTATTATTTAAAAAAAAATCATTAAAAGTCAATACAAATCTTGATGAATGGTTGAACGTTGCGCATATATACTAGAATTTTATTTTATTGGTTTATACTTGTTACTTTTATACTTCTATAAATCGATTCATTTTTCATCAAATATATATATATGACGAAGTACGCTGTTGAGGAGGGGAAATTGGGACTTCGCGATTGGGGGCAATTGAAGTTGTTTGCGGCTGATTTTTGGACACCAGACTCTGTGAGGATGCCAGCCTGTCAGGTTGGTCGCTAGCGATTGGGGGTAATTGAAGTCACAGCAGACTCGCTGTGAGGAGGCAAGCCCGTCAAGGTGGTCGGCTGGCGCTGATCCAACGGCTGCATGCCAGTTGTGGTAGGGTTTTTTAGAAGATAGGATTCATCGAACAATTATTGCGAACGTGGAGGGCAATTACGACAGTTGACAGTTCATGAGGTAAAAAACACCAAAATAACAAACATTTATATCTACAATGCGTGTTTTCACACTTTGGACGCAAACGGTTATCAACCATTGTTTTTAAAAAAATGAAGGACATATCCAGCAGATATCCACAGAACGCGACGATACCAACGAAAACAACAACAAATATATGTGACAAACAAAGACAATAGTAAAGAGACAATGAGCAATATGCAGACTAAAATGTCTAATGGTATAAGGAGTTACATTATAAGCGCTAGAACTTGATCGAAAGAGTGCCGAGACCACTAGAGCTAAATCAAGTCCTCTCAAACCATGCAACCTAGGATGAGGTCGAGTAAGAGAACTGTTTTCGAATATAACTGAAGGTACAAAGACATATAGATGAGAGGCATAAACCGATATAAGACAGACAAGAGAGCAAACTCTCGTATCCAAATCCCACAATGAAATCCATCGCACTGGATGACGCACGAAACGAAAAGCCCAAAAGTCAAAGCCAAGCTATGACTCCACAGTGAATCCACACCAATGAACCACCACCAACTAGGAAAAATAATATCACCATTAAAAGAAAACAATCTAAGAAAAATAGGTACAAAAGTCCAAACAGGAAGACCACCAAGCCAGCGCCAAAAAGTTAGATAGGCATAAACAAACTCTACATAACAACTGCAAAGAAATTCTTGCTACCAAACAACACAAAAACTACATAAAGATATAGTAGGGAAGTATTTAGTACTAGGATATATTAGCTTATTAATATCTTTTATTGGGTTATTTGTCTGTTCGACTTTTCACATGAGCTCCATGTGCAATTACCCCAATATCATCATTATCATTAAGATGATAACTAAACCTTTAAGCATGGTATCATGTATCTTGTTCAAAAATATCGTAATGAAAAGAACATTTGAGTTTGTCGCTTGGTGTTTGACCAAATAGGATCGTACATTTCCAATAGAATCAATCACTAAAATCCCCCTAGAGGGGGATAATAATAAGGAAGCGAAAAAGTTTTCCATGAGATGAGAAATGCAAAATATTACTCATGCACAAAGCTTGTGAATAAGTAATTGGTTGATAATAGACTAGGAATACTTGTCTTTCTGCTAGGATAGAACTCATAATTCAATAGATATATTTTATGATTGTCAATTAAGTATTGCAAGTAAATTACTCTCGCTTGTTCAATCATTTACCAAAGTTATTCTTTGATAAATGATATCTATGAGATAGACTATATAATTTGTATATTTTTTTCTGTCCTTAAGACATAGAAATCAACCAATAATTATCTTTCATCATCATCAATCGAATCACTATTCACAACCCACAATTCTATTTTATAATCAATTCAATCCTCGTTCATGTTTTTTCTAGCATTTCTCTTATGTGCAACCATGGAGTTTTGAAAAATCCAAACATCTCAAAGATATATAGAGGTATGAATTTTTTGAACAAACTGTACTTGTGATGCCCGGGGATTAATGGTGTTAATCCTGGTGTGGTAATGATCCTTTAAGGATTTTAATTGTGGCAATTATGAGTTAATTGCGATATTGGGACTCCCGGGGATTTTAAATCCGATATTTGGAGTCATTGGATCCAAGGGATGAGATTGTATTCTCGTCGTGGTGTTAACCTTGGAATTTTGTCTTTGGTGGGATTTGGGGTCCGGAGTACTTTGTACTGGGCTAGTAATGGAATTAGAGTTGGAGAGATGATCTTTGAAAACAGATGATTTTTAATGAGTCTTGATGTATTTGTGGAAGAGTTGGTATTTTAGAGCTTGGGGCTATATATACCAAGTGAACTCGGTGTTACGGGGAAAACACAATTCATTCCACTCCTTCTCTCCCCTCCACAACGCCAACCCTTTTCCCCCCATTTCCCCTCTTTTCCCTTGGTGGGAAAAATCCTTGGTAGCTAGGCTCGGGAGCCGGATTTCTCGAAGATAATCATGTATTAATCATCCCCTCACCTTTGTCTTCGTTTTGGTAGTGGTATTGTAGAGTTTGGTTGAGATTTTGGTTGGTTTTGAGATTTGGGGGTTTTGGTTAAAAATCTAAAATGTTGATTTTAGTGCTTTTATTGAGTTTAGATGGTGTATTGGTGGTGTTGAGGTAGTTAGGGGTGTTGGTTTTGAGTTTGGGTGTCAAAGACACCATGGAAGCTCGAGTTTTTTGGAAAATCGCAGGTCGCGATCGATCGCCGAGGAGCGCCGATCGATCGCGACAAGCAGCTGTAATTTGGTGACGATGTACAGTGCTGGCAATCAATCGCCAAGTCTCAGCGATCGATCACGAGGTGTTTGGCGATCGATCGCCAAGACTTGGCGATCGATCGCGAGGAGGTTCTGCTCGGCAGTATTGTTGCGCGATCGATCGCGAGTGATTGGCGATCGAACGCGGCTTGCTGAATAGTGATTTTTCACTATTTATTTTTAAAACTTGGAATTTTGGACTTGGGGTTTAAATAGCCGGTTTTCGGGGCACTGTCTACATTCCAACGGGAATGCCATACTTTTAAAATGGATTGGTTGGAGCCGAAGTTTAATCAAATGGAATTCTCGGTTGGGTTTTTGGCTATCTTCTAAACTTATAAAATGGAATATTTTGGGTATTATGCATGCTTAGCTGGGAGGGCTTTTATTTTGGTAATCGTCATGGATTGACGATATGTTTGGGGGTTATGAACGTGCTTGGCCACGTGGTTGCATGCTTGTGTTTAATTGTGAGCTATTTATGTGTTAGCACATAATTCATCGGGTCGTGAGACTCAGGCGAGGTCGGAATCAAACTACGAAAGTATAAGGTACGTATGACGTACGAGCATAGCCTATTATAATGTTGCAACTGTAAAATGCATGGTATGGGGTAATTGCAATAAATGGACATTGAAATGCATGGTATGTGGTGTTTGCAATAAATGGATATTGAAATGCATGGTATATGGTACTTGCTATAAATAGATAGTGATAGGCATGGTAGATGGTAATTGCGTTAAATGGACATACATTGGGAACCATACGGTGCCGCTATTGAGCGAGCAATGATTTGGGATGTTGTCGCCGTTGAGCGACCATCGGTTATGACGCCTCTATTGTTGAGCGTACGTGGGGTTAAAATGGCTCTATTGTGGAGCGAGCTATGAAATAGAAATATGGAATAATTGGCTAGATACATGTGATATCTGTAGTACCCTATTTGATGATTTAATCATATTTGATTATGGAACTGGTATAGCAAGGATGGTTTTAGTTGATCAATGAGATGATCAACTGCTTTTGAGAATTTAATGGTTTGGTTATTTTGAGAACAGGGACAATACAAGGGATCCCGGATGAGGAGGATACCATCCAGGGAGTATCATTTAAATTCATGGCATTTACATTCTGTAAATTATGAACTGTAATATTATGATTATTGGATTGGTGGTATTGGTATGCTCACCCAGTGTGGAGGCTCTCTGTTGGGGCAGGTGATACAGGTGTAGCAGCAGCTTTGGAGTTGAGCTCGGGCTGTTGATTATAGGTACTTCTGGGATCGAGGTACCAGAGCTGGTTGAATAAGTACATAGATCCAGAATTGAGATCGAGTTGAGCTTGGGAGGTGCTTCCAGGATTGAAGTACCAGTAACGGTATCTGGTAGAGTATTTTATACATTAAATACACGCTTATTCATTGGGTGCTCATATGTGAGTACGTTTTCAAGTGTATATGATAAGTGTCATTTTTACACTTATATTTGCATATATTTCTTGCGATTTTTATAGTGATTCTTTGAAGATTTTATACTTTTGGTTGTGTTTTGTTGTATTTGCAGGAATCCAGTAGAAGTGCAAGAAATACTGGAAAAACCCCCATTTTATGGACTAGAAGGTGGAACTATGATTGGACGAGGCAATCCATGGGAAAAGATGTGAAAATGACTTAAAAATGATAAAAGCTTCAGGCGATCGATCGCCTATCTCTAAGAGATCGATTGCCTGAAGCCAGTAGGCGATCGATCGCCTGAAGCCAGAGAGCTCATGGAATTTTCAAGCGATAGGCGATCGATCGCAACAAATCAGGCGATCGATCGCCTCGGGGCAGAACATATAGGCGATCGATCGCCTATCTTGAGAGACCGATCGCCGAGGAGAAAAAGCTGAAGGCGATCGATCGCCTATCTCGAAGAGATCGATCGCGTGCAGAGTCCTAGATTTAAAAACTTCCTTAATTAAGTATTGGGCTATTTTTGGTACCAGATTTCTTTGGGCTCATGAGGAGAGATATAAATTGGAGTTTTTAGGTCATTTTCAGGGTTCTTTCACCTCTGGATATGCAGCCACCCATTGGAAGAGAAGACTGATTGAAGACGATTCAAAGGAACGCAGCTAGAGATGGGAACAACGGATCGACACACGATTCAACATCGAGTGTTTATTAGTATTTCTGAACTTTTGTTTAGTTTTATTTTGAATTCCAATGTTTATAATGTTGTTAGATGTTATAAAACGTTGTTTTTCCGTTAATATGCTAGGCTAAGGTTGTTATCGAGACAAGGGGATCTTGTGTATGAACCCACAGTTTTTAATTCTAGTTTTTGATTGAGTTATTGTTATTTTTGAGTTTATGTTATGCTTTTAATGCTTTTAAAGGAATAGCTACTCTTTGAATGTTGTTAGTTTACAATTGAGATCGAGAGATGATATTGTAAAACGGAACCAATAACATAAACCGTGGATTTCAGACCGAGATCGAGAGATGACGTCAAATACACGAGTGATAGCTATAGATATCTAGTAATCGAAGGCTAGGGGTTTTCATAGAACGTATGCAACATTGAATTGTTAAATAAGTGAACGAGAGTTACTTACTACAATTCAGTGTTAGGTTTAATATAGCTCGAGAGAGTATATTGGATATAACCGGAAAACTTGTCACCTTAGATGCATTAATTTTAATTAGAACTAGGAGGTAAATTGTGGGGGATCACTTAAGTGAACCGAAGTCTCGATATTAATCTCTACTGATTATTATCTTAATTCTTTGTGGTGCGGTTGAATATTGGAGTTGAGTAAATTAGTTTATCTTTCAACCAATTTCGTAGGTTAAATATAGAACACTAGTTAAATTTGGTATTTACTACTAGTCCTCGTGAGTTCGACAATCCTTACTTCTAGATCATTATACTAAAACTTGACACCGTGCACTTGCGGTAGAATCGCTAGAAATTACAGTTTAAAATAAAAGCCATCAAGTTTTTGGCGCCGTTGCCGGGGACTAGTTTAAGTAATATCATAAGAGATTAGTTGACTATAATTTAGCCATTTTTTCTTTTATAATTATTTTTATTACGGTTTATACGATTTCATTACTGTTCTTTCTTCGTTGTGTTGAATTTTGCAGGGAGTTGTCTTTGTAGTGCATGCTACGAAGTGACAGACCTATATTAGAGCCACTCGACTTAGAGATTGAACGAACTTGCAGAAGACTTCGGAAGGAAACAATAGAGATGGCTGAGAATAATTGAGGGAATGGTGAACAACATAATGATGAAGTGCCAATTATAAGGTCCATGATGGACTATGCACAACCATCTTTTCAAGGCACCATGTCTAGCATCACAAGACCAAGGATTCAGGCTAATAACTTTGAGATCAAGCCTGCCATAATTCAGATGATTCAACACTCTGTGCAATTCGGAGGATCGCCTACTGAGGATCCTAATGCTCATATCTCCAACTTTTTGGAGATATGCGACACGTTCAAGCACAATGGCGTCACTGACGACGCCATCAGGTTACGTCTATTTCCCTTTTCTTTAAATGATAAAGCTAAGAGCTGGTTGAATTCATTGCCTGCAGGGTCGAATAGGGAAGTAAAACGCATTTTAGAAAAAAACTGTCAATACTTCTCGAAAAGACTGGTCCTTACGGTTAGATGATGCTTTATGGGCATATAGAACTGCATATAAAACACCTATTGGCACCACACCATACAGGTTGGTTTTTGGAAAAGCATGTCATCTTCCTGTTGAACTGGAACATAAAGCTTATTGGGCAATAAAAAATCTAAACTTCGACTTAACTGCTGCAGGTGATCACCGTCTCCTCCAAGTGAACGAAATGGAAGAGTTTCGGAACCAATCATACGAGAATTCCAAGATCTATAAAGAAAAGACAAAAAAATGGCATGACGCAAGGATCAGTCAACGTGATTTCAAGGAAGAAGATATGGTGTTATTATTTAACTCCAAATTACGGTTGTTTCCAGGCAAGCTTAAATCTCGTTGGTCCGGACCATTCCGTATTTCCAAGGTGTTTCCTTCGGGTGCAATCGAGCTTTATGATCCAACCAAGGGAACGTTCACAGTGAATGCACAACGATTGAAGCACTACCACGGGCATGATTTCAGTATACCGGAGTGCACCACTATCCATTTTGTTGAATAAAGCGACAGACGCAAGAAGTCCAGCTTGGGACTATAAATCAAGAACTAATTTTTCTTCCTTCTCCTTCGTTTTTGAATTTAGTAAATAGTTTCTTGACTCTGGTTTGGATTTTAGTTTTTTTTTTTAGAAAATGAAAAAAAAAAAGCCTACTGGAGGTAGGCGATCGATCGCCTCCACCAGAAATCTGAAAAAACTTACTGGAGGTAGGCGATCGATCGCCTCAACGGAAATTTTTAAAAAAAATGCTATTGGACACAGGCGATCGATCGCCTAATCTGAGGCGATCGATCGCCTGTCGCGATTTGTTGTTTTTAAAAAGCCTCAGATTCACTCACTGACCACAATTTCACCACACCTCTTCCTCTCAAATCCCTAATCCCTAAATCCCCAAATCCCCAATCCCCAATTTCCTTCCAAATCTCTTCTCCATTCTTCATATTATCACAAATTCCTTTCCTCTCCTCTACTATTGGCTAAGTTGTGCAACTTTCTTCTACAGATTAAAAACTCGGGTGGACATTCAAGCACCAAGGGGAGATTACTCCAAGCCAAGGACCACACTCCATCAAAGTTTCGAAATTCAGAGGTAACTTGGCTTGAGATTTCCGGGTCATGCTTAATTACTAGGTATTTGGGAAAAGTTGGAAAGGATTTGAATTCTTTGTTGGTAGGAAAGTTAATTTTTAGATTGGTGTTAGAAGCTTGCTAGTATTGATGTTGTTGAGGCTTGGTGGTGCTTAGTAACTTCTTGGAAGTGGTGTGAGGCAAGTTGGACTTTGTAGGAACTTATTGAGGCATTGCTTGTCGTTTTCATATATCTCATAGCATGGCACCTACAAAGAAGCCAAGACGAGGAGCTTCCTCTTCCGCCCCCACCCCGACTTAGACACGACTCGTTTTGCCAATCATGCCGCATCTGAATTCTATGAAAAATTGCATGCTAGGCCTTTGGTAAGGGAGAGGGGAATGGAAATGGACACACCCGATTCGTCCATCCTCCGAGAGGCGGAATGCCGCGGATGGTTGCGCTTTGTGTCACCCCCGTGCCATGCAGTCATCCCCTTAGTCAAGGAATTCTATGCCAACTTTAAAGTCACAGTGAACAGACCGTATCTGACTATTCGGCGGAAGAAGTTTCTTTTTTTTAGCGAACGCATCAATCGCATATATGAGATGCCGGATACAAGAGACGATGAATACTCGGCTTATTTGCATCACCACCTTGACTACAATTGTGATATCCCCGAAATAATTAATTTCAATTTGGGCATTAATTATGTTTATGTGATCTTATGGTGATAATTAGATTATGTGTTGGGACTAATTATCTTGGTGAAATGCTTGTCACATGGTAGGCGTGACCCGGTAGAGCATTTCAGGGTTCATGTTATGCATGTTGGGTGTTTGGGTATCTTAATGGCTTAAATGAAATGGGTTGTATTTATTTGGTAAAGCATGATTTTAAATGGTGATTTTGGTGCATTGTGGTAAAATGCTTTTAAATATCATGTTGGGGTATTCTATACACCATACTTGTGTCTTGATACACATTTAAATCCCATATATGGCAAGGGAGCCACTTGCACATACCTTTATATCCCATCACCCCTCTCTATCAACTTTATGTCCCTACAACCCCCTCCATTATCCAAAAGCTTCCATTTTCGTTTCTGCAACAAGAGAGGAGGAAAAAACTTTGAAAAAGGGGTCTTTTTGGGAGTTCTTGCTAAAAAAAGCTCAGTGGTAAGCTTTCATTATGGTGAAGTCTTGTTGAGTTTTGGTTGAGTTTGTAGCTTGTTTTTGGGGTTAAAAGGGTGGATCTTGGTCCAGCATGTTGTTTATGTTTGGGGAATGTATTTTAAGGTTGTTTTGTGGTTAAATGTTGAGAATGGTGGTCGATCTTGGTCGTATGTGAGTTAAGGTGTTGTTGGAAGCTCATACTTGGAAGTTTCTCGCAGGAACAGGGCTGCTCGATCGATCGAAAAATGGGTCCGATCGATCGAGCAGGGCAGAGCCTGAGCAAGGCGTGAAATGAGCTTACCGATCGATCGGTAATTTTGTTCCGATCGATCGGTGTGATGTCTCGATCGATCGATAAAAAGTTTCGATCGATCGGTGGAGGCAGTACTTGAATGCCTATTTTTCTTCACTTAGCGGTCGATCGGGGCTTAGGGACCGATCGATCGCAAGGCATAAAATGTGGGTTTTGGGATTTTGTTCTAAATGATGATGTTTTTGGTAATGGTTCATTTATTGGCTTCTAATATGGTTTCATGTGATTGTGTAGAACCATCCCAGGTAGCCACACATCAAAGGAGATAAAGTTCCACGATATCTCCACTTTTGGAACTAAGGTACGTAGTGAGACGTACGGGCATCGGACGGTAAAACGTATTTATTACGCTTTGAATTGGTTATGCATTACGGTTGCACACATGGAATTGATTATGCATTGTGGTTGCATATGGGGTCTTGTTTATGCATCATGGATTGCATACATGGTTTGGTCATGCATTTTGGTTGCATGTGTATATTGGATGCATTGTTGCATATGATTATGAGTCGGGATTTATATTCTAGTGATGGAGAATACTTGCCGCCAGTGGCGTAGCGATGTGAATACTTGCCGCTGTCATACCGTAGCGATGAGAGAATATTTGCCGCTAATATGAAGCGAAGAACACGACCGCTGTAATATTTATAGCGAGGGATATTAGTGCCGCTGGTATTGTCTAAGCGAGGGGTATTTCCGCTGTCATGTTAACGCGAGGGGTATTATGCCACTGATATAATAAGACTGGAAATTGGCCATTGGCATACACGGAATGGATACATGTCATGACATGCATATTGGCATTATAATCCTTTGATTATTATTGTGATACAGGGACAACCAAGGGAGCTTTTAAATGTGTTAAATACAGGAAGTGAATTGCATTTACGGTTTATGCATTGAATTATGATCATATTATTGTGGATATGATTTATATACATGCTCATGGTTTTGGGGTTGTTCCTGTAGGTACTTTTGGGCGGAAGGGGCTAAGGCGGGTTGATGCGATGAGCTAGTGAGGAGTGCTCTTGGTAGCAGGCTTATTCTTTTGCATAGTATCTACTCTAGGAGTAGTGTAAAGCTATAGGATTAGCATCCATTGGTTGGGAATGTAACTAATCCCTTTTGGAACTTTATTTTGACACTGTAATTTAATAGCTCAGGGCATCAACACAACCTTTATACTCTGTTTATGCATGGAAATTTTTATTTACGCCTTAATCCGCACTTAAGAAACTAGGGTCCTTAAAACAATGAAGTGATTGAGACCATCTGTGGGGAAGGGGCGGAATGGATACTAAATTCGGAGGGGCAGATCAGACATTGCAAGAAAACTCATTTGAAACCAGAGGCAGACATTTGGTTTACATTTATCTCCCATCGAGTCCTTCCATCTACTCACACTGTCGTGGTTACTAAGGAGAGAGCGGTGTTAGTTTTCACTATCATGACACGCCGCTCGGTGGATATTGGGAGCATCATATACTCCTCGATGAAATTAGCGGTGGAAGGCTCTACCACGATTGGTCTCCCCTTGCCGTCTTTAGTCACTGAATTGTGCCGCCAGGAACAAGTCCCTTGGGAGTTTTTTGAGGAAACAAGTGTTCCATTTATGCCACTTCGCCTTCCCAGACCACCGTCGGAGCCCGAGTCTGCACCAGGGCCTTCAAATGATCCGGAACAGCCCCAGTCTTCACATCGACAAGCTCCTCGTGGCCATTCTACAATAGCTCATCCTACCACCAATGCTCAAAGATTTCAATCTTTAGAGGATGAGCTTAGGGCACTCAAATTGCAACAACAAGTGGTGCGCGATGGGCAACGAGAACTCCGGCGCAATCAAGAGGAGATGTTGCACAATCAAGATGATATGCGCCTTGAGTTTCTGCGTTTTTCATACGTCTGGCACACAGTCGCAGCACAGGCCCATCCAGACTTGGCGTTTCCACTGCCACCCACTCTTCGGCCATACCCGCCACCCACCGATGATGAGGATGATGATGATGGCGATGCCGATGCGGATGAGGGTGACGACCACTGACGGTTGTCACCCTTGTCCTATTATTTCTTCTTGTTCACTACATTGAGGACAATGTATTACTTAAGTTTGGGGGAGCAGTTGCAGTTGTTGAACTGGTATTTGATATTGTGGAGTTGAGGATTGTGTTTTTGCTTATATTTGGGGTGTGCATGGTGTTGAGTCTGAGTCTTAATTTGTTTAATTGTGCGTCTGAACATGTCTACTGCTGTGAAATCTATGATTTTAGCTTAAGATTGATGAGGCCGATGAAGAGCATGGAAAGTTGTTTTTAGTGTAATTGGATTAAAGTAGTGACTCCATGCTATGATGACATTATTTTACTCTACTTATGACTTGAATCTTGATGATTGTAAACATGTTGTGAATATTTTGAGTTGAGTTGACATGTTTAAAATTAGGAATAATTTGAGCACATTGAGTCATGAACTTGTTGATTACATTTGAAGTAGTGATGATATGTGTGAACTTGATGACATGTCTTGAGCATCTTAGAGTAATCATAGAACCCATTTGATGATGGCACTTCGAGGCGAATTTTTTATAATTATGAACTAGACTTGGATATGATTTAGGCGATCTTTGGAACGTTTGAGCCTTTCAAGCCTACCTTGTTTACATCATTCCTTAGTGTCCCCTCTTGAGCCTTAATGAAAAAGAATGGTATATGCATTGCATATAATTAGACCCCCATTCGACATTTTTGGCTAACTCATTATACCTACCTTGGATTGAGCCTAAAGGAAAAAAATTATAATGAATCTCATTCATTGCACTGAATTGTATATGTAGTTGAGTTCATTGTGAAAAACAAAATGAAAGAATGAGCAATAAGAAATGATGTAGAGAAAAGCCTTGAAAAAAAATTAAGACAAAAAAAAAAATTGAAAACATTCAAATAAGACCCAAAGTGGCCAAGGCTAGAAAACGTTGAAGAGAAGCTCAATATTGTGCGAACAAGTTTGAACTGATTCTTTTATACTCTTTTCTTTGCATTCATCCTACCTTTTCTTTGGAGCCGACACCAAAAGGCCTAACGTTATAAGCTTTAAAAGTCATTTTGATCCAAGTCTAGGAATTGATTACATTAGTGGAGAAGTGCTTGAAAACTAGGTATATGAGATTCTTGATGAAAAATCTTGATTGTTATTGATTAACACTGTTTGATCTATGAGGATTGTATGATACTTGGGATTGACAACAGCACACATACACGTTCTGAATTTGAAACTGTTATTTGACTTAAAGAGAAAACACTTTGTGTCCAACAATTTGAAGGATTCTTTGTTGTGGTATGAGTAAAAGTTATGAGATAAACATATGAGCACGAAATGATCCATGTCACTTATTTGTTTTGAATTCACTATTTTTTATTCTATTCTTGCTCGAGGACGATCAAGAGCTAAGTTTGGGGGAGTTAATAAGTGTCATTTTTACACTTATATTTGCATATATTTCTTGCGATTTTTATAGTGATTCTTGGAAGATTTTATACTTTTGGTTGTGTTTTGTTGTATTTTCAGGAATCCAGTAGAAGTGCAAGAAATACTGGAAAAACCCCGTTTTATGGACTAGAAGGTGGAACTTTGATTGGACGAGGCAATCCATGGGAAAAGATGTGAAAATGACTTAAAAAATGATAAAAGCTTCAGGCGATCGATCACCTATCTCGAAGAGATCGATCGCCTGAAGCCAGAGAGCTCATGGAATTTTCATGAGAGACCGATCGCCGAGGAGAAAAAGCTGAAGGCAATCGATCGCCTATCTCGAAGAGATCGATCGCGTGCAGAGTCCCAGATTTAAAAACTTCCTTAATTAAGTTTTGGGCTATTTTTGGTACCAGATTTCTTTGGGCTCGTGAGGAGAGATATAAATTGGAGTTTTTAGGTCATTTTCAGGGTTCTTTCACCTCTGGATAGGCAGCCACCCATTGGAAGAGAAGATTGATTGAAGACGATTCAAAGGAACGCAGCTAGAGACGGGAACAACGGATCGACGCACGATTCAACATCGAGTGTTTATTTTCTGAACTTTTGTTTAGTTTTATTTTTGAATTCCAATGTTTATAATGTTGTTAGATGTTATAAAACGTTGTTTTTCCGTTAATATGCTAGGCTAAGGTTGTTATCGAGACAAGGGGATCTTGTGTATGAACCCACAGTTTTTAATTCTAGTTTTTGATTGAGTTATTATTATTTTTGAGTTTATGTTATGCTTTTAATGCTTTTAAAGGATTAGCTACTCTTTGAATGTTGTTAGTTTACAATTGAGATCGAGAGATGCTATTGTAAAACGGAACCAATAACATAAACCGTGGATTTCAGACCGAGATCGAGAGATGACGTCAAATACACGAGTGATAGCTATAGATATCTAGTAATCGAAGGCTAGAGGTTTTCATAGAACGTATGCAACATTGAATTGTTAAATAAGTGAACGAGAGTTACTTACTGCAATTCAGTTAAATAAGTGAACGAGAGTTACTTACTGCAATTCAGTGTTAGGTTTAATATAGCTCGAGAGAGTATATTGGATATAACCGGAAAACTTGTCACCTTAGATGCATTAATTTTAATTAGAACTAGTAGGTAAATTATGGGGGATTACTCAAGTGAACCGAAGTCTCGATATTTATCTCTACTGATTATTATCTTAATTCTTTGTGGTGCGGTTGAATATTGGAGTTGATTAAATTATTTTATCTTTCAACCAATTTCGTAGCTTAAATATAGAACACTAGTTAAATTTGGTATTTACTACTAGTCCTCGTGGGTTCGACAATCCTTACTTCTAGATCATTATACTAAAACTTGACACCGTGCACTTGCGGTAGAATCGCTAGAAATTACTGTTTAAAATAAAAGCGATCACTGTATGGAATGTATAAATGGGCTATGGCTTTTCTCTCTTCATTTATAGTTTGCATGCAATTAAATATGGAATTGCTAAATGAACTGAGAGCATGTTAGTGTATTATAAGGGTGCATGCTTTGTAAGTGATCTTGGTTGGGGAATTTGAATATTATGTGGATCGAATGCAAGAAATTTTCTGGATAGTATATGGTGTTACACTTGCATGTGGCTTTTTCCCCATGATAGTATGATTATATGCACTAATGGTATGGATTAATACACTAATAACGGGTTAAGGGCTTACATTAGTGGTATCAGAGCAATTGTTTGCTCTTTGGGGCTGTTGAGGGCCTGGAACATGCTAATAGGAATGGGTAGCACATATTTATGCATGATGGTAGTTAGTGTTGTGTGGCACAACTATATTGCTTATGTGCGTTTATGATTTGTGTTCATAATTAGAATAGGTTGTTGCTAATCATGGTGGTTGCAGGGTCATATGAGACATGGATTATGCATTACGGTTGCATATATATCGGAGTGATGATTTTAATGTTTGCCGCTAAATGTTGAAGCGATGGTAAAATTCCGCATGTCACATTTGAAGCGAGGTGCATTAAAATACACTCATGGCAATGTTTATTGGAATACGAGTTATGCATTACGGTTGCATGCATGGCGTAGAGATGTGAATACTTGCCGCTGTCATATTATAGCGATGAAGAATATTTGCCGCAAATATGTCGAAGCGAAGGGTAATTCCGCTGTCATATTATTATTACGAGGGATATTATTCCGGTAATATGTCGAAGCGATGGGTATTTCCGTTGTCATGATAAAACGAGGAGTAGTGGCGCCGCTGTCATACCACCGTTATGGATAATATTTGCCGCTTAAGCGAGGGATATTATACCGCTATTATGGCGTAGCGATGAGCTTTCCACTGTCATATGATAGCGATGGAGGATATTTGCCGCTTAAGCGAGGGATATTATGCCGCTGGTATGTCAAAGCGAAGTAGCGAAGAGGGATATTTGCCGCTTCTTAGCGAGGGATATCATGACACTAGTTTATTGGCGATGGTACATGCCGCCGGGTATCTATATAGTGATGATTCATTCCGCTAGTTTATTGGCGATGGTACATGCCGCCAGGTATCTATATAGCTATGGTTAATTCCGCTAGTTTATTGGTGATGGTTCATGCCGCCTGGTATCTATATAGCGATGTTTCATTCCGCTAGTTTATTGGCGATGGTTCATGCCGCCGGGTATCTATATAGCGATGGTTCATTCCTCTATTGGCAATGGTTCATGCCGCCGGGTATCTATATAGCGATTGTTCATTCTGCTAGTTTATTGGCGATGATTCATGCTGCCGGGTATCTATATAGCGATGGTTTATTCCGCTATTCTATTGGCGATGGTTTATGCCGGTGGATATTCATAGCGATGGTTTATTCCTTTACATCTATTGGCGATGGTTCATACTGCCATTTATCATATAGCGATGGTACATTCCGCTACATCTATGGCAAGGGTTTGTACCGCCGGATATCTATAGCAATGTTTTATGCCGCTGACTCTATGACGGGGGATCATGCCGCCGATTCTATAGCGATGAGTTATACCGCTATGCGTGTAGCACTGGATTATGCCGCCTACGAGCGATGGGTGCTGCTTGTGTACCGCTGGTGGACGATGGATACAGGCATGCCGCTATCTTGATAGCGATGAGGTATGATATATTACTGTTTTGTTAGCATTATTGTGAATACCATGTGTTGTTATATACCGTCATGTGTTTGACGATGAGATTATGGATGTCGTGTATCGACAAATACCGTCAAGAGTTGACGATGTTATTTGGATGTCATATGTTGGCATACCGTCACATGATGACGATGACATAGCGGATGTTCTATGTAGACGTGTAGCATCATTTTATGGTTTGAGTGCCGATAGTGAGCACAAGGTGATGTCTACGTCACTGGTTGACGAGATTGTTACGTCGAGCAGGTTTGCTCGATGGATTATTGGATGCATTGTACCGGTGAGTGTACCGCATCATGTAATAGGGGTAAATATTTGTCGAGTAGTGATGCCTTTGGGTATACTCGCTAGAATGTCTTAGGCCAAGTGATTGGTGGTAAGAGTAGTCATTGAGGAAACTACTCGCTTGTCGTTGTGATGTGTGGTAGACATGGTCACACCCACCCTGAGAGTGTGAAATAAGTCCTAATGGATCAGGATTGCATCGTGATTGAACAAGGACACCGAGATGTCCATTATGCTTGGGTGTTTTAGAGAAATATTGGGTGATGACCCACTACTCTAATGGTTTGTACGGTATGGCATACCGGGACGGAACGTTTGGCATGTTGATAGGTTTGGTACAAGCCTATGGGGGCAGCGTATTGCTAGCCAGGTATTGTTGCAGTGATATAGTGTGCTTGTTGTAGCCATTACACTGCTAGCTGGAACTGAGTTCGGTGAATCGTACGGTGATACGATGAAGGTTTATGATAGACTCTTGTAATCTCTATGTCGTATGAGGTTCGAGGCAGGGAATGCCTCACAGGAACGTTTATGCGTCTATGTTAAGGGACTTGTTCTGGGACAGCTCAATTTTGTTGGGAATACCAATGTGAGTGTCGACAAGTCGTTATTAGCTCTGGCTGAGCATCCTTGAATGTGGAATGCAACGGGAGTCACAATTGGAATTGTGGGATATGGTTAGTGGGGTAACACTACTATATTGATTTTATCTCTTGGAGAGATTTGGATTGTACTGTCATGGAGGCAGCTAGTATCGGTCGTGGATTGATTGTAAATCAGCCATGGTAAGCATTACTGGTGTTGGACCGAGTAATGGTTCTTACCTTTTGGTGAGACGTTTGAGGAGACATCTCCGGGGAAATTCTCAAAATTGTGGAGTAGTATGGCATTAGTACTGAGCATCATTAGGATGAGTATACATGGCGTATAAGGGTTTTGATTGGGAAATAGTGGCGTTGATGCACTATTCTAACCAGTTGTGTATTTCTGGGTTCCAGGATGTATTTGGTGTAAATATATCCAGGTTTTCCGAACGGTGGTTCGAGGTTGGAGGGTCATGGATTCATGACACTTTCCTTGTGAGGAAGGCGATATTGATATACCTACCGGTTGAATCTTTTGGGAGATTCGTTGAATTGGTTTGTGTGGTGTTGATGTTGAAATCACTCACTTTGGTTTTGGTTTGTCAACCCTCATTCTCCGTGGAGTGAGAATAATCGAGGATTGACAGTTGGTTTTGGGACTTTGGGTATGATTGGAGATACCCGAGTCTATTGCATTGAGTATGCGTGTTGTGTTGGCGCTTAGGCATGTATACATGTGTATGTATACGGATGCCAACTCTTCTTGGTAATCGTCGAGCATCGGATTTATATGCTTTGATGAATGAATCTCCGGTGAGAGATTGTGGCATCTTGGGAGTGGTAATCTCAATGACACGATGTATTCTGAAGAATGATCGTGAGGGCTGGTCGACTCCCCCTGAGGAGGGATTGTCGCATCTTAGGCCATGGTAATTCATTTCTGGGTAATTTGATAACGTCTGTGTGTTAGGATTTTTGGATCCTAGGGTAAGCGAGGGATGGCCAATATTCGGATTGGTTATGTGTCGTGGTTGACACGTGTGGCAGGAATGTAATTGATTGTTCTTGCATGTCCTTTCGGGAACTTGAGACCTTGTAGAGTCTCAATAGTGTGTGTGGACCAAGATGTGATTTCTTGGAACACACGGATGTAGACATCTTTGTAGATGTGTTTCATATTGATCGGGGCCGTGTTGTTGCCCAATCCATGTTGCAATGTGGTGCAACTACTCCTTTGATGGAGATGGTATTGGAGAGCAAAAACAAGATATGGTAGAAGTACATTGTAGTGTACTGGTGGTTTCCTTGGTAACGATGTATGATTAACATCGTTGGCTAAATCATAAAGATATCATCGAGGCAATATCTATTTTGGGATCACGAATGATTCGTTTGATTTACAGTTAAGTTTGGTTGACTGCACTTGGGATGGTTAGCATCTGGGAATGCTGATGTCTTTCGTGGATTCGTGTCGGTTTGGGAGGTTACTCCATTCCAGGTTTTGGTGCGAGGTAGTACCCTCGCGGTTGGTGTGTCGTTCATGTTATGTTCATGATTCGACGTTGTGGATCCGTTTGGATTGCGTGGACTCGGCGCTACGTGGAGTACGCCGTGCAAATTTCGGGGACAAAATTTTATTAGTGGGGGATAATTGTGATGCCCGGGAATTAAGGGTGTTAATCCTTGTGTGGTAATGATTCTTTAAGAATTTTAATTGTGGCAATTATGAGTTAATTGCGGTATTGGGACTCCCGGGGATTTTAAATTCGATATTTGGAGTCATTGGATCCAAGGGATGAGATTGTATTCTCGTCGTGGTGTTAACCATGGAATTTGGTCTTTGGTGGGATTTGGGGTCCGGAGTACTTTGTACTGGGGCTGGTAATGGAATTAGAGTTGCAGAGATGATCTTTAAAAACAGATGATTTTTAATGAGTCTTGATGTATTTGTGGAAGAGTTGGTATTTTAGAGCTTTGGGGCTATATATACCAAGTGGACTCGGTGTTACGAGATAACACACAATTCATTCCACTCCTTCTCTCCCCTCCTCAAAGCCAACTCTTTCCCCCCCATTTCCCCGCTTTTCCCTTGGTGGGAAAAATCCTTGGTAGCTAGGCTCGGGAGCCGTATTTCTCGAAGATAATCAGGTATTAATCTTCCCCTCACCTTTGTCTTCATTTTGGTAGTGGTATTGTAGATTTTGGTTGAGATTTTGGTTGGTTTTGAGATTTGGGGGTTTTGGTTAAAAATCTAAAATGTTGATTTTAGTGCTTTTATTGAGTTTAGCTGGTGTATTGGTGGTGTTGAGGTAGTTAGGGGTGTTGGTTTTGTGTTTGGGTGTCAAAAACACCATGGAAGCTCAAGTTTTTCGGAAAATCACAGGTCGCGATCGATCGCCGAGGAGCGCCGATCGATCGCGACAAGCAGCTGTAATTTGGTGACGATGTACAGTGCTGGCGATCGTATCGGCGATCGATCGCGAGGAGGTTCTGCTAGGCAGTATTGTTGCGCGATCGACCGCGCGTGATTGGCGATCGATCGCGGCTTGCTGAATAGTGATTTTTCACTATTTATTTTTAAAACTTGGAATTTTGGACTTGGGGTTTAAATAGACGGTTTCCGGGGCACTGTCTACGTTCCAACGGGAATGCCATACTTTTAAAATGGATTGGTTGGAGCCGAAGTTTAATAAAACAAAATTCTCGGTTGGGTTTTTGGCTATCTTCTAAACTTATAAAATGGAATATTTTGGGTATGATGCATGCTTAGCCGGGAGGGCTTTTATTTTGGTAATCGTCATGGATTGACGATATGTTTGGGGGTTATGAACGTGCTTGGGCACGTGGTTGCATGCTTGTGTTTAATTGTGAGCTATTTATGTGTTAGCACATAATTCATCGGGTCGTGGGACTCAGGCGAGGTCGGACTCGAACTACGAAAGTATAAGGTACGTATGACGCACGAGCATAGCCTATTATAATGTTGCAACTGTAAAATTCATGGTATGGGGGTAATTGCAATAAATGGACATTGAAATGCATGGTGTGTGGTGTTTGCAATAAATGGATATTGAAATGCATGGTATATGGTACTTGCTATAAATGGATAGTGATATGCATGGTAGATAATAATTGCGTTAAATGGACATACATTGGGAACCATACGGTGCCGCTATTGAGCGAGCAATGATTTGGGATGTTGTCGCCGTTGAGCGACCATCGGTTATGACGCCTCTATTGTTGAGCGTACGTGGGGTTAAAATGGCTCTATTGTGGAGCGAGCTATGAAATAGAAATATGGAATAATTGGCTAGATACATGTGATATCTGTAGTACCCTATTTGATGATTTAATCATATTTGATTATGGAACTGGTATAGCAAGGATGGTTTTAGTTGATCAATGAGATGATCAACTGGCTTTTGAGAATTTAATGGTTTGGTTATTTTGAGAACAGGGACAATACAAGGGATCCCGGATGAGGAGGATACCATCCAGGGAGTATCATTTAAATTCATGGCATTTACATTCTGTAAATTATGAACTGTAATATTATGATTATTGGATTGGTGGTATTGGTATGCTCACCCCGTGTGGGGGCTGTCTCTGTTGGGGCAGGTGATACAGGTGTAGCAGCAGCTTTGGAGTTGAACGTGGGCTGTTGATTATAGGTACTTCCAGGATCGAGGTACCAGAGCTGGTTGAATAAGTACATAGATCCAGAGTTGAGATCGAGTTGAGCTTGGGAGGTGCTTCCATGATTGAAGTACCAGTAACGGTATCTGGTAGAGTATTTTATACATTAGATACACGCTTATTCATTGGGTGCTCATATGTGAGTACGTTTTCACGTGTATATGGAATGTATAAATGGGCTATGGCTTTTCTCTCTTCATTTATAGTTTGCATGCAATTAAATATGGAATTGCTAAATGAACTGAGAGCATGTTAGTGTATTATAAGGGTGCGTGCTATGTAAGTGATCTTGGTTGGGGAATTTGAATATTATGTTGATCGAATGCAAGAAATTTTCTGGATAGTATATGGTGTTATACTTGCATGTGGCTTTTTCCTCATGATAGTATGATTATATGCACTAATGGTATGGATTAATACACTAATAACTGGTTAAGGGCACGGTGATCCTTACAGTACTCTTCGTATACGTCAGGAGTTCATTGATAAAAAGAAGTTGGAGAAAGGTTGAACTCAATTCTTATAGTGACGAATAAGCACACAATCAAAATTGACCATTCACTATTTACTGAAGCTCGATCTCTCCCCCAGATGAATCATATTCCATATAGCCAAGAGAAACCATGGAGCAGAATAAAAGAGCTTGTCTCGCCCATAAATAAGTATTTCATAGTAGCCTCATCAGACCATACCTCTTTCTTCATATATATACATAATAGGTAGAAGCGTAAATTGAAACATTCGGGAGCTATAAAGATAGTAAATCGTTAGCACATCATTAAAAACATTCCTCCTAGAGTTGTTAAAATGAATAAGAGAAACATTGTTATAGCCATCTCTAAACATTCAATATACTACGCGGATAGAGGAATACATAAAATTGAGCACAGTAAATTAAGAAACTAAAAGATTTCATTGAAATTAATCGTATAAGGTCATTATATTCATTACTAAATTTGAATAGATGAAATATAACAAATGTATATCTTTTTTATCAGTGATTGAGTCGATCACCAGAGGAAGAATTAGGCCAAAACTTAGGATACATTCTGAAATCAAGCTTCCATCAAAAGAAGCAATTAAAGGCTTTTATAAAATTCTTGTAGACTTGAGAATGAAGTTTTCATTCTGTACATGTCATATAATGATTTAGTAACAGCAACCAATTTCAAAAAAATCCAAATTGTGTCGAACTGTCCATTTTTGGAATGAAATAGGATCAAGATCAAACCTTATTTCATAATAGTTACAAGGGGTTCTTCTTTAAGAAAGTCCCAAGGCTTAGTTGATCCATGATTTATGTTTAGTTTTTCATTTCCTTTTTGTTTGTTTCGAGAAATATCGATCAATTTTGATTCTTTTGATTTTTTTTTTTCGATCGAGATATATAGATTCTGATTATGGATTAACGAAGATGTGCAAAAGCTCTATTTGCCCTGTACCATTTTATGAATCTCTTTCTTTTTGTGTATGTCATCGTAACTCCATTTGGCACTATCCATTAATTCGAAATTTAATTTGAAAGTCCTATTTCGACCCGAATGTTTTTGGGATGCCACTTATAACTGACGAATGTCAAGTGTTTTTCCTTGTGTGGATCTTATTTCGATGGGAGCTTGATGAGTCATCCACCTTCATGTCTTGGTTTTACTGTTATATCGGGAGTTACTCCATGTATTGCATAACATAAGACAAATAGTGGATTTGTTTTGAAATTTTTCATCGCCCGATAAATAATTTCATAAGCCAGTGGTTTTTTATGTGTTTCAGAATAAGATTAACCAACATGTTAAATAATCGATTACATAAAATGGATCAAAATTTCTTGTTTGTTCTACCGTACTACCTTGACTTTACATGAGCGTGAAAGGGATTAAAGAATCAGTTTTTCTTTTTATAAAGGCTAAAATCATTTATTTTCGCTTTTTACCCCATATTGTAGAGTCGATCTCAAAAGATACGAAAGATCTCCTTCCAAGCTATACTAATGAATTTCATTATGATGGGTTATGACCCAATTTAATTATTTAGCATACTAAATTGGGTTTGAACCTTAGTTAATTGGCAAAATTGCAGGAAATTATCAAATTCATAAGCTTTATTCAACTAAATTTGGGGAAAAAACAACTTTTCTTAACAATCCAGTGTCAAAGTTATTCATGTAGGTCCAATTATTAACATTTATTCTAGGAGATACTATTTGTTTATCAAAATACCCTTTGTTCATCAATGGCAGGAGATGGAGAAATGTCGGTGTTCTGCAGGTGGATAGCACGATGATGAGATTCGAAGTTGAGGTGAGGCAGCTAGGGAAACACGAAAGAGGAATTCGTCAATGACAGCAATGCATGAAATGATATCAGATTGCAGCGATGCAATCGATTCATATAGACTCGGAATCCGTAAAGCCTCCGAAGAGAAAGAACGTGAAGATAACAACGGACTCGCAAAGCATGGTGTCCCACCACCACCGGGAGAGAATAAGTGAACGGATAAGGATACTTCAGATACTAGTGCCTTGTTCAACTCAGATGGATACTGCTTCAATGCTTGATAAAACAATTCGTTATGTCAAGTTCTTGAAAAAACTTGTGCAATCACCTTCAGTAGTACTGCAGTGATGAAGAAAAGAAGATGAACAACCATGAATTTAGTTCCACCATGCACTATGCGATTCACTGCACTGGTGCACATGGTGCACGCCATTTTAATGTACCGCTGCAGTGAATCACATTCACCGGTACAGTGTGCACTAAAATCGCGTGCAACAATTTTATTTTCTTCTCCACATGAGCTTCGAAGTTGAGGATCATGAATGTATAAACGTGCACCAAGTTAAGTGAAGTACTGACTTGAACCCACAAGACCATAGCCCACATCATTTAAGCACATGAGGAACATCAACATGTGCAAGGGAATATTTATGTACGAAGTAGGGTTGTTGATAGGCTTAGAATTTAAGTGTTTTTAGCTGTAATTTCTTCCCATTTTTCATACTTTTTCCTGGATGATATTATGCTTTTTGGTGTTTAATTGTCTATTTCAGGAAAATTAGTTGGAAATGGAAGAAATGAGCTAAACTGAAGAAAAATGGCGAAATCGAGGCGAGAAAGAGTTGAAATTGAGGAAGTGAGATTTTCGGAATCTCGATCGATCGATATTATGTCCCGATCGATCGAGCCAGACAGTGTGCTGAGAAGAAAAGAATTTCAAGTCTCGATCGATCGGAACAATTTTTCGATCGATCGAGCGAGGCAGTAACTTCAGAGCTAATTTTATCAAAGTCTCGATCGATCGGAAGAAAATCTCGATCGATCGAGCGAGGCAGTGAGTTTCAAAGGCTAACGTGAACAGTGCACCGATCGATCGGACGCAATTCTCGATCGATCGAGACGCAAATCCGGGAAAATCTTATCTTCCATTTTTGAATGGATTTTGGGGTGATAAAAGGAATTTTTCATTGCCATACGAAAAGAATCATATCAGACGCCCAACACACACAAAAGAGGAACCCTAGCCGCCGCCTAGCCGCCGCCAAGAAGGAGATTCAATCTCCGTTCTTCGTCCAAAGTCGAGCCAATCCATTCCGGAGTGTAAGGAAGGAGCAAGAGAAGAAATCACGGTGCAACGCACGGATTCATCCACCGTTTATCGTATTTCTAAACTTTGATTTCTTTGATTTTCAATTCCATTTGATGTTTTTGAGGTCGAGAGACAATTAAACTCTTATGTATTTGATTTGAATTAAATCTAGTTTATTTTATCGAGTTTTAGTTTCGTTGTGTTTGATTATTGATTCAATTGTGTTTGAGCGCATTGATTGCTATTTGCTTGTGTAGATCAAAGCCTAGCTAACTTTGATTGAATCTGAGAGTTATAACCGAGATCGAGAGATAACGTTGTAACACGCTCCATTAATTTATGATGTATGTTACGATTGAGATCGAGAGATGATATCGCATACGTGAGAACTTGGAATCGAGAGATTTAGAGTTATAAGGTTTTGACGATGTATGCAATATTGAATTAGTAAATAGGTGCACGAGAGTGACTTATTCTAATTTAGTGTTAGTTTCTTTACAGCTCGAGAGAGTGTATCGAATAATAGCGAAAACCTTTCACCTTTAAAATCAATTGGTTGATAATTTGATAATTCAGTTGAATCATTAAAGATAACATAGTTGAACGACGAGCTTGGTAAATTTCTCGAGTGACTTACCTTCGCATATCCGGAACCATACATTTTATTGTTTCTTGTTTATTTGTCGGACGTTAGTTTAGTTTGGCATTAGATAATCACCTTTGTTAATCGTAGGCTAAATATAATTTCTCTAATCTTATTTGGTACTTATACATTAGTCCCTGTGGATTCGACAACCCGTACTTAATTTTCACTATACTAAAACTTGACAACCGTGCACTTGCGGTAGAATCGCTTCACACTATTCTTTGAAAAATATTTTGTTTAAAAATAAAGCGGTCAAGTTTTTGGCGCCGTTGCCGGGGACTAATCTGTATAATATCATACGAGATTAGTTAATTGTAATTTAGCCAATTTTATTATTGCGTTTTTGTTTTCTTTTTCTTTTTGTTATTTTCGAAAAAAAAAAATTATTTTATTTAAGTATGTTATTTGTTTTTCTTGCGAGGTACTTGTGATGCTTCATCAACAAGTCTTCACAAGATTTGCCCAACAATTTTCAGAGCCGTTTTGTTCGGCGTGGGAGAGATTCAATGAACTGGCAGACACATTCAGGTATCACAACTTTTCGAACTATACTCTTCTGCAACATTTCTTCAAAGGTTTGGATGCACAGACACGAGGATGGGTATTCAAAGGAGCATTGGTGACTGGGAGTCTTGATAGAGATGAGGATAGTGTATTACACCTGTTCAATGATATGACGGATTTCGATTACCACTGGAATTGTGATCCTTCCTTGCAAGGTTGGAGTCACCAATACCCACCAGACACCCACTACCCTAATGATACGCACCAAACCTTTGAGCATCACGGCGAGAAGAAAGATAGTTTTGTAGAAGGAACGGCTCAATCAGAGAATATGTTATTTAGACGCATGGCATCAACTGAGCAACGTTTAGAGAACCAGACCAATTATATACGTCATCTAGAGCAGCAATTAGCAATCCTAGTGGAAACCATCACAATGAGCTGCCAAGAGGAGGAGACGAGATCTACAAATCAGGACTGGTTACATGATGATGATCACTCAACCAATCAAGTTTGGGGGAGTGATCCGACTCATGGGGAAGAATCAAGGGAAGTTGAGCCTATGGAAGTGATTGAGCCTACAGTGGAAAAGGCATCTGAGGAGATCCTATGGGACAATGAGCCAAGAGTGAAGTTGGATGATGAGATTTTCGAGAACTTTGATATCCAACCATCGATGGAGGCATGTTATGTGCCATATGTGGATACGTATTCCCCATCGATGCCACCAACTTCACCGCACTACGCCATCCATGAGATGAAGACAATTCAAGAATCATTCTCCCATGCTCACTATGTCATGAAGAAAGTTGTTGGAGCAACGAGCTTACACCGTTACACTCTTGCCAAGCTTGAGGGCATACTATATGAAGACCCATTAGTAGTATCATACGATACGTACTATGGCCGGCAGCCGCTCTTTGATGGTTGCTTATGATGGTCAAGCCGACGACTAGAAATCAGCGCTTCTTGGGAGGCACCCCAAGCGTATCCTTGTGCTTTTTAGTTTTGTTTTTTTTTTTTTTTGTATTTTAGTTTGTTTTAATCTCGTGTCAGCTATCTTTATTTTTTTTTATCATTCTTCTTTTGCGAGGTACTCAAACGGAGCGATGAACCCCTACAGCAGTGGAGCTTTCAAAAGCCAAATTTCCTCAGTCCTCACGCAAGCGTCTTGATCAGGGGAGTTTACTTTTTTCCTTCTGATTCTTTTAAAACATTGAGGACAAAGTTTCATTTAAGTTTGGGGGAGTGGCTTGCGTGTTTAACTTGTTTTATCCACATGTTGTGTGCTTAATTGTCACTTGAATCATCCTTGAGCACTATCAACAAAATTTTTTTTGTTTAAAATGAGTTATTCTTGAGAAATGAGGAATTAGATTTGCAACGGTAATACATGATGAAATTAATCCTCATCTAGATAGGAGTCATGAAAATGTTTAACTTGTTTGTATATATCCTTTGTTAAGCATATGTCAAAATTGAGGAATAATTTGAGCACGTATCGAGTCATGATTGAGTGAAGTATGTATTGATTAAAGTGAAAATTTGTGTTAACTATGATGAGTCTTGAGCATCTTAGATAACTCTACGATTTATTTGAAAGCACTTTGAGGCGAAATTTTATAATTAGGAACTTAACTTGGAGATGATTTAGGCAATCTTTGGACCGTTTGTGCCTTTCAAGCCTACCTTTTATTCATCATTCCTTAGTGTCCCCTCTTGAGCCTTATTGAAAAAGAATGGTATATGCATTGCATATGATTAGACCCCCATTCGACATTCTTGGCAACCTAATTATACCTACCTTGGATTGAGCCTAAAAGAAAATTTTTACCTACCCCTAAGGGAGTATAATGAGTCTCATTCATTGCATTAAATTGTTAGATGTTGATAGGTTCATTGTGAACAAAAGAATGAGCAAAGAAAAAGAAAAGATGAAGAGAAAAGCCTTGAAAAGAAAATTTAAATAAGACCCAAAGTGGCCAAGGCTAGAAAAAGTTGAAGAGAAGCTCAATAGTGTGCGAAAAAAAAAGTATTGAACTGATTCTATTGTACTATCTTCTTTGAATTCATCCTACCTTTTCTTTGGAGCCGACACCAAAAGGCCTAACGTTATAAGCTTTTAAAGTCCTGTTGATCCAAGTCTAGGGAATAATTACATTAGTGGAGAAGTGCTGGATAGTAAATTTGTATAGTAGTTCAAAGTAATCTTGACTCGGAGTTGTTATGGCACTTTTTGATCTTAAAGATATGTACATTACTCATGTTTGACAAGAGCACACACGCACGTTCCAATGTTGCGATGTATTGTTTAACTTAGGAGATATTGCTTCTTGTTGAATGTTGAATGACTTTTATTCATGTGTAAGTAGGATTTCTGAGTTTTTACGTGAGTTGTAAAGATGATTCATGCATAGTATGAAGATTAACTTTTCTTTTTGAGCTTATTTCTTGCTCGAGGACGATCAAGTCTAAGTTTGGGGGAGTTGATAGGCTTAGAATTTAAGTGTTTTTAGCTGTAATTTCTTCCCATTTTTCATACTTTTTCCTGGATGATATTATGTTTTTGGTGTTTAATTGTCTATTTCAGGAAAATTAGTTGGAAATGGAAGAAATGAGCTAAACTGAAGAAAAATGGCGAAATCGAGGCGAGAAAGAGTTGAAATTGAGGAAGTGAGATTTTCGGAATCTCGATCGATCGAGATTATGTCTCGATCGATCGAGCCAGACAGTGTGCTGAGAATAAAAGAATTTCAAGTCTCGATCGATCGGAACAATTTTTCGATCGATCAAGCGAGGCAGTAACTTCAGAGCTAATTTTATCAAAGTCTCGATCGATCGGAAGAAAATCTCGATCGATCGAGCGAGGCAGTGAGTTTCAAAGGCTAACGTGAACAGTACACCGATCGATCGGACGCAATTCTCGATCGATCGAGACGCAAATCCGGGAAAATCTTATCTTCCATTTTTGAATGGATTTTGGGGTGATAAAAGGAATTTTTCATTGCCATACGAAAAGAATCATATCAGACGCCCAACACACACAAAAGAGGAACCCTAGCCGCCGCCTAGCCGCCGCCAAGAAGGAGATTCAATCTCCGTTCTTCGTCCAAAGTCGAGCCAATCCATTCCGGAGTGCAAGGAAGGAGCAAGAGAAGAAATCACGGTGCAACGCATGGATTCATCCACCGTTTATCGTATTTCTAAACTTTGATTTCTTTGATTTTCAATTCCATTTGATGTTTTTGAGGTCGAGAGACAATTAAACTCTTATGTATTTGATTTGAATTAAATCTAGTTTATTTTATCGAGTTTTAGTTTCGTTGTGTTTGATTATTGATTCAATTGTGTTTGAGCGCATTGATTGCTATTGTTCATAAATTAATTGCTTGTGTAGATCAAAGCCTAGCTAACTTTGATTGAATCTGAGAGTTATAACCGAGATCGAGAGATAACGTTGTAACACGCTCCATTAATTTATGATGTATGTTACGATTGAGATCGAGAGATGATATCGCATACGTGAGAACTTGGAATCGAGAGATTTAGAGTTATAAGGTTTTGACGATATATGCAATATTGAATTAGTAAATAGGTGCACGAGAGTGACTTATTCTAATTTAGTGTTAGTTTCTTTACAGCTCGAGAGAGTGTATCGAATAATAGCGAAAACCTTTCACCTTTAAAATCAATTGGTTGATAATTTGATAATTCAGTTGAATCATTAAAGATAACATAGTTGAACGACGAGCTTGGTAAATTTCTCGAGTGACTTACCTTCGCATATCCGGAACCATACATTTTATTGTTTCTTGTTTATTTGTCGGACGTTAGTTTAGTTTGGCATTAGATAATCACCTTTGTTAATCGTAGGCTAAATATAATTTCTCTAATCTTATTTGGTACTTATACATTAGTCCCTGTGGATTCGACAACCCGTACTTAATTTTCACTATACTAAAACTTGACAACCGTGCACTTGCGGTAGAATCGCTTCACACTATTCTTTGAAAAATATTTTTTTTAAAAATAAAGCGGTCAATTGTTCTAGTAATTATAATTTATTTGTTACAACAACAACAACAAAGCCTTTCATCCCAATGAATTGTGAGTATGCTACATGAACAATATAGATAATCAAGTCGGGTTGGACACGTGCGTCAGTCTTCTCCAAGTGATTCTATCAGTCAGAATATCTATTTAATCCCCTTGAACTCCAAGTCTTTGCGTATAACTTCGAGCCATGTCTTCTTCGGTCGTCCTCTCGCTCTAGTGAAATGGTCAAAATCCAAGGACTTCGAATGTGCATTGTTGGACCTACGTCGTATATGACCAAACCATCGTAAGTAACTTTCTTGCATTTTATCTCTTCAGCTTGAATATCTTCGTTCCTTATTTTATCTCTTATGGTCGTACCGCACATCCAACGACCTTCAATTTCAGCGGGATATTACGATCGCATCGAACTCTTGTGGCATTTCTCTATTTCAACTAGCTTGCCTGAATACTGTGGTTAACGTCACTGTCAATCTCTCCATCCTTTTGAATAACAGAACCTAGTTATCGAAACTTGGTCCTCATCGATACCTCTTGACCATGGAGTGCTATAATTAATTTGTTAGTTTGTCAAAATAGTTGTAACAACCAAACATGTGGCGTTTGTGTATGTATCTCTGATAGTATAAATGTGTACTGAATGCTGCAATGAAATAGATGAAAGTATGATATCCTGCGCTATTCTCTATTGATGCACGTGGGACGTATGTGTCACGTCCCGAAATCAGGGTCGATAATACAGGCATTGCTTCCAAACAAAATTTGAAAACAACAAGCCTCATAGTACATAATTTAATCCATAAAACAAATGTTTGTTACAAATGTAAGTGGAAGCTTCATAAATCAATGGCAGCGGCATCTTGAACAACATCAACTAAATCATTATCTCCAAAAATGATTTCATATTCCTCTTCGATTTTTCTGATTCGCTCATATAGCGAGTGGATGTAAGGAGTTACCGTTTTGGAAAACACCCAGCAAGTGATGGCCAATCGAATGTGACAATATAATATAGAATCATATTTTTTTCCAAAACATATATCACAATCTGATATGAATACTGAAACAAAACTTAACATAATTGCTCTCATCGAGCCTTAACATAACATATCATATCCGAAACATTTTTTGTATAAGTTAATCACAGTAAATCCTCTAATTTCCTCATGGTACTGATATCAGTTCTCTAGACTTAACCCTCATAGAGATAATGTCATAACGTCAGACCACCCACGAATAAAGAGTATGGACTTTCCAGAACAACGGTTAACCACCGTATCAGGTCATAAAAATGGTTATAATCCCACCGCATCATGGCCATAACTAAGAATTCCTACCGATTGGAGTTTGATATTTAAAGTGCTTCAAAACAATAATTTCGTCATCAGATATGCATAATTTCAACATATTTCACATAATCGATTGAAGTTTAGAAACATACATATGATTTTTTCAAAAATAAAACAAATTTCATAAGAAAAGCCCACTTACTGATATCAGAAACGATTCTTGCGTGTTTAAATGAATTTGGGTGGCAAGAACACGACGAATTTTCTTATTTCCTCATTTCATACATTTTTGTGTGTGCTAGTGTATGTTTTTAAATTTTTATATTTTGATGAGAGATTTTAAAGTCTTTAAGGCGTAGAAGGCTACTCCGATATTTATAAAGTGTAAACTTCAAGAGTTTCAGTTTCCCACAAACTCTGTGATTGTCTTCTAGTTGAGTTATATCTACAGTTTCCTTCACATCTTTTAAGTTTATCCTCAAGTAGTTGGCTTGACTAAATAACTCTAATTATTGTTTGACCAAAACTCTAGTTGTTGACTTGGTTGGAAAAAACCTGGTTTTCACAGTACGCGCACCTGTGTTTGTTTGCACGAAACAGGTGTGGAATTGTATGCACCGGCGCATAACTGCGTGCACCGGCGCACGCTGGTGTAACATGCACCAAATGTATTATTTTCAGTTGTAATACGTAAACCACATCAAAAAACTTGTACGTAAACAGATGTATACACCGGTGAACTCATGGGCAGGGGTACATGAACCAGTGCTCCGGGGAGTGCACCAGATGTTTCATTTTTCAATCAAACTTGGATACATTAAACATGTGCACCTATAGAAATTAAATTGTAACATGTGCACCCCAACAAAATATAAACACGTGAACCGATAGAATATGAACACGCGTACCATATAAATATAACAATTGAAATTCAACACCACTTAAACAAGTTCAACATCCTTGTAATCAAACATTTAATTTTGTTTGAATACAACAAAAAATATATGTTATCTACAAGATACAAATGTTGTACTATATACATTCTCGTCAGTGATCGTCGTCATCCCTATCATCCTGAGTAAATCAGCTGTTTGAAATCATTAGATTAAATTTCATGAGATTCAAAATTCATCATTACATACCTTGAATTTTTTATTACTTCTACTTGTCTCAGAACCTTTTTAAGCAATGTTTTAGAATAGTCTTGGAAACTAACAAGATTATAACAATTAGCCCGCAATGAACAAGATAAGAATAATGTAAAATGGTGTTTGAATGTCTAGCCGTCGAGGAAACACTGATTCCATCAGAAATGTCATGCACAGACAAACAGTTTGGGGAGACTGGTAACTGCTGGAAGATATATACATCTTGCGGGATTTTTTTCGAGGAAGCACCTGCATAGGAATTCCATACGTGTATCGTCTAATGTCAAATATTAAGCGCACATCCATCGTGGTAATTTCCAGAGTTTGATCGCCGAATGTCAATTCTCCAAATCTCTTGTCGAAGCTCCATGTTATGTTATTTATAATTGAATCACGCTTCTTACAATTCTCAATGATAACCATGTTTGAATTGTTGCAGTTCACCAGCTCTTAGAATGGGGTCCTCTATAGCACTCCAATATGTTCTGCACTGAGGTTTAATGTTTTCAATAGTGATGACTGTCTTGAGTTTTGACCTATATGGTGATGTTTTGTGCCATTTTATTGTTTGTCTCTCGGAAGATGTTGATAATGAGGTGAATATGGGAGTAAACATTTAAACATAAGCATTATTTACGCATCCCACGTTTATCTCGTGCATCGATATACACAACATGAAACTAACCCGCGTGCACCACCGATCTCACATAATGTAGTATCATCGGGTGCACCTCATTATTTTCATACTTCAACATCCCCTTCATTAATTTAGTGGTGCACAAGGATTATGACTCTTGTTCAGATCCTTGGAATGCATAGCCACAGTCTTCACATCTCATTTTCTTGGTAGGGCTCTCATGACTTTCAGAGCTAATTCTTTGTTGGTATATTCTTTACCAAGGGAGTTCAAATCAATTACCACGCTTGTAAACCTTGAATCAAAGTCATTCAGGGTCTCTACTGGCTTCATCTTAATGTTCTCAAACTTCAGAACAGCTACAGCCGGCTTGTTCTCCTCGGTGAGATCATTTCCTTCACATATTTGGTTCAATTTTTCCCAAATTTCTTTTGCGGTACTACATGTTTTGATCTTGCTGAACATATTTTTATCGAGAGTCTTGAATAGAATATCCTTGGCGACATTATCTAGGTTAACCTTTTTGTTTTCTTCATTTGACCACTATGTTCTTGTTTATTCGACCATTTGAGGTCCACCACTTGAAACTTCAACGATGGTATTCACTTTAAGAATCTTCATAGGTACGTCTGTGATAACATACCACATATCAGCGTCTTCTGCACACAGATGAGCTTGCATACGAATTCTCCAGTCATCATAGTCCTCTTTGGAAAACATGGGGATCTTATTGAATGATGCCATCAATTCAAGTATTCTAAAGATTGAGAATATCTGCTCGGATACCACTTGTTATGATCGAAGTAGTGTTTAGAGGGGGTTGAATAAACATGGGCTCTAATCAAAATTTTTCGATTAGAGCATACTTGTTAAGTACTGTGGTAGGGTCTCAACCAAATACAAGTCAGTAGACAACTACAGAAAGTAGTGCGGAAGGTGTCTACCGATATTGAGGATAAAAACCGAAGGCAAATTAAATGCAACAAGTAAAGTGCAGAAAGTAAATGATACAAGATTTGTTTCTAGAAGTTCTGTGATGCCCCGAAATTAATTAATGGTAACTTGGACATTAATTATGTTTATATGATGTATCATGTATTGATAGATTTATGTGTTGGGTATTAAGATGTTAACATGATTAATTGTGTTAAATTATCAATTATGAGGAAGATATGATTTTAAATGAAGTTTAGAGCATTGTTGTAAAGTGCCTTTAAAATACCAAGTTGGGTATTTTATACATCATGTTAAGTTTGGGGTACAATTTTTATTAAGTTATTACAACCCCTTTTAAATCCCCTACACATCACTTTAACCCCCCACATTACCTTTCACCTTTTAAAAATCCCCAAATCACTTCCCAACCCCAAACCCTACCCATTTTCGAAATCCACCAAAAAGGAAGAAGGAAAGTCCCACAAAAACTTTGTTCGTGTGATCTTTGCTAGGATTTGGAGCCTACAAGAGGTATGGAACCATTCCTATAAGTTTTATGATGTTTGGTGTTGAAATGGGTTAAGTTTTTGATGTTTTATGTGGGTTTGTTTGGGTATGTGTTGTGTATGGTTGGGGTATGATTTTTGAAGTGTTTTATGTTGGTTTTGGTGGGTTATGATGTTATTGATGTTTTATGGAAGTTTGGTTTTGGGGTGGTATGTGAAGGAGCTTGAAAAATGAGCATTAATGGCGAAAATTCGATGTACAGCACTCGGCGATCGATCGCCCGTTCTTGGCGATCGATCGCGAGCGTCCAGTACCAGCCAGAAGCATTTGGCGATCGATCGCCACTTTTGGGCGATCGATCGGCGGGCCTGGCGATCGATCGCGCCAAAAGTGGCGATCGATCGCCAAGAAGGAGATTTTGGCCCCTCGTCCAGTGCGATCTCGCGATCGATCGCGCCTGGGTGGCGATCGATCGCGAGCTGAAGAAAAGTGGATTTTTGATTTTTTGTGGGATTTTTGGATATTGGACTATGTTTAGCTTCTAATATCAATTTGTATGGTCGTGTAGAACCATCCCAGGTGCCCACAACATCCAGGAGATAAAGCTCTCCAAATTCTCCACTTTTGGGAATTAAGGTACGTAAGAGACGTACGAGCATCGGACGGTAAACCATGCCCTTACATATTATGATGATGTTTAAGATGATGTTTACGATGATGACGTTTAAGATGATGTTATGATGATGATATCTATGATGATATTTATAATGATGATGCTCATGATGATGTTATGATGATGATGCTTATGCGATGTTATTTGTGGTAAGATGCCACGGGGTAAGATGCCCCACATGGTAAGAGGCCATGCGATATTATTTGTGGTAAGATGCCACGGGGTAAGATGCCCCACATGGTAAGAGGCCATGCGATGTTATTCGTGGTAAGATGCCACGCAATGTTTATGATATGGTAAGACGCCATATGATTGGGTAAGACGCCCACATGGTAAGATGCCACGCAATGTTTATGATATGGTAAGACGCCATATGATTGGGTAAGACGCCCACGTGGTAAGATGCCACGCAATGATTATGATATGGTAAGATGCCATACAATGGGGTAAGACGCCCCAATATATGAATAAGAGTCAGGGATAACCAAGGAGGTCGGAGGACGACCAATAACTTTTACTTAACTAAGATGTTACGCATTATTGTATGCTTTTATATAATGTTAAGTAAATATATGAATGCTCATGATGTGTTATCCCTGTAGGTACACTTTTGGACCAAGGGCCTAGGGTCGGGTTGAGGAAGTGAGCTAAAGGGAGCATGATGAACGTAGGATGCAGGATTTTTGATAGTCTCTACTCTAGGAGTAGTGTAAATCTATAGCTTTAACATTCTTTATTGGGAATGTAATTAAATAGCTTTGAAAACTTTATTTTTTGGCCTGTAATCTCCCTAGCTCAAACTACAACCGGAACCTTTAAGAGGTTTTAAATGCATGTTCTGTCCCATTTATGTGTACTAAATGATATTAAGGTAGGAAGACCCTACATTAGTGGTATCAGAGCAGTGGTTAGATAACCCGGGATGAGTGAAGGGTAGCCTTAGCAATAAGTTAGCTAGGTGCTTACTTTCGAACATGTTTTGTGCATAAGTTGCATATGAAGTATATGATGTTATGCTAACATGTTTTGTTTATCTAACGAAGTATTATACGAACTGCTTTTGGATCTTGTTGTTAATCCTTGTGTTGCAGTATGGCAGCAAATGTGGAGGTAGGTGACGCAGTGAGCGTCAATGCAAGTGCAGGGCGTACGAATCCCCTACCCCGCCAGCTTTTGATGATGAACCGGCCGAACAGCGGTTATTGCCAGGGGAGCTAAGCTTAACTCAGTTTCTTGCTTATCGACCCCCAACCTTTGAAGGAACCGAAACTGGGGAACGAGCTGAGGAATGGTTGGAAAGAATAGAGCAGATCTTTGTGGCAGCCCCATGTGCGAAGACAACGTGGATACGGTTAGCGGAGTTCCAATTGGCCAAGAAGGCGTTAATGTGGTGGAAGACCACTGTGGTAGAGCAAGAGGCTCAAGGTCATGAAGTGAACTGGAAAATGTTTCGAACTCGCTTCCTGAACCGTTATTTCTCGGCTGCAGCACGACAGGCTAAGGAAGATGAATTCACTCACCTCAAGCAAGGTAATATGTCGGTATCGGATTATGCTCTTCAGTTTTGCTCCTTGCTCCGATATGTACCTCACATTGCCACAAGCACGCAAGCGAAGATGAGGAATTTCATGAAGGGTCTGAGGCCGGAGCTATACGATAGGGTGATCACTTATGGCCCTACTTGTTTTGATGATGCACTCTCAAGGGCTGAGCTAGCCGAACTAGGAGTGGGTGCATACCCTGATGTTGTACCACCGTCGGCACCCTCTCAGAAATCCACTCCGGATAATTTGAAGCCGAGGAATGATCAGTTCAAGTCAAGGGGGAACTCCTCAGCGTCAAGGTTTAGTGGTAAGAAGTCCGACAATAGGTGGAAAGGAAACCGAAGAGGTGATGCCCCATCTGGAAGGGGGCAGTCTCAGGGAGACAGATCCGGGAGGATCCAATGCACTCTTTGTGGGCAACCACATTTGGCAAAAGACTGTATAGGGTGCTATGTTTGTGGCGACAAGGGCCACTTTGCTAGACAGTGTCCCAACCGGGGAAGTCAACAGGGTTCTGCGGGGAGGCCTGCAGATAGGACAGCGCAGCACCGACCACCATTTGTGCCGCGTCAGCATGGAGGTCAGCCCATGGGGCCACCTCAAGGACAAGTCTATGCACTGACAAGGGAGCAGGCTTCAGCGGCTCCGGAGGAGGTTATAGCGGGTACGTGTCTTTTATTTACGCACCCTGCTTTTATATTGATCGACACAGGTGCGTCACACTCTTTTGTGTCGACAAGTTTTGTGGAAAGGCACCACTTATGCACTTCTCCGTCGCCCACGCCTCTTATAGTCTCGACCCCCGCTGGAAGAAGTATGATTACTGATCGGATCGTCTACAATGGCCTCATTTATTTTGAGGATAAGGAACTAAGGTCAGATTTGATTGTTCTAGGAATGTCAGATTTTGATTGCATTCTGGGCATTGATGTTCTGAACAGGTATCAGGCAGTTGTGAACTGCAGACAGAGAACTGTACGGTTTAAATCCGATATGGGAATTCCATGGACGTTCTATGGGGACGGTTCTCGCTCAAAGATTCCATTGATATCTGCAGTCAAGATGGCGCAGTTGTTGGAACGAGGTCATTCAGGATATCTCATTTATGCCGTCGATGTTACGGAAAAGAAAGGAGAAGTGAAAGTTGAGGATGTGCCCGTAGTGGCGGAGTTCCCTGATGTCTTTCCGGAGGAGATTCCCGGATTCCCACCGACGAGAGAGGTCGAGTTTGGGATTGAGTTATTACCAGGGACGTCGGCCATTTCTCGTGCCCCTTATAGGATGGCACCAGCGGAACTAAGGGAATTAAAGATTCAGTTGCAAGAACTCCTTGATAAGGGCTATATACGCCCTAGCGTATCGCCCTGGGGAGCACCAGTTTTATTTGTGAAGAAGAAAGATGGTTCGATGCGTTTGTGCATCGATTACAGACAGCTGAACAAAGCTACGGTGAAGAATAAGTACCCACTCCCGAGGATCGATGATTTGTTTGATCAGTTGCAGGGTACGAGGCTCTACAGTAAGATCGATCTGAGGTCGGGGTACCATCAGATTCGAGTAAGAGGAGAGGATGTCCAGAAGACAGCCTTCAGGACTAGGTATGGGCATTATGAATTCCTAGTCATGCCTTTTGGGGTGACAAATGCCCCGGCTGTTTTCATGAGTTTGATGAACAAGGTGTTCCAGCCATATTTGGACCAATTCGTCATAGTTTTCATTGACGACATACTCATCTACTCTAGGACTGAAGAAGATCATGTACGGCACTTGAGGACAGTACTTCAGATCCTTAGGGATCATCAGTTGTATGCAAAGCTGAGCAAGTGCGAATTCTGGTTAGACAGCGTGGTGTTCCTAGGCCATGTCATATCTAGCCAAGGGATATCTGTGGATCCGAGGAAGATTGAAGCTGTGATGGAGTGGGCAGCACCCACTTCTGTACCCGAAATACGGAGTTTTCTGGGCTTAGCAGGTTATTACCGACGTTTTGTCGAAGGATTTTCTAAGATCGCTAAGCCATTGACACAGCTGACTCAGAAAGGAGTCCCATTCTTTTGGTCCGAAGCTTGTGAGGAAAGCTTCCAAGAATTGAAGCGTCGTTTGACGACAGCGCCAGTGTTGGTGATTCCGTCTGAGGACAAGAGGTTTGCTTTGTACACGGATGCGTCACTGCAGGGTTTGGGCTGCGTATTGATGCAAGACAGACAAGTGGTAGCCTATGCTTCGAGACAGTTGAAGCCTCATGAGACCAGGTACCCAGTCCATGATCTGGAACTGGCAGCTATCATTTTCGCCTTGAAGATTTGGCGTCATTACCTTTATGGTACTACGTTTACCATTTTTACGGACCATAAGAGCCTGAAGTTCTTGTTCACTCAGGCATAGTTGAATATGAGGCAAAGGAGGTGGATGGACTTACTCAAGGATTATGACTGTGAAATTGAGTACCATCCTGGTAAGGCAAATTTGATAGCAGACGCCTTAAGTCGGAAGGTGAAGAGCACCGCTGAGGATGTTATGTGTTTATCAGCTTTGATGATTTCTTATTGCCATCTGGGCTATGATTTCGATGTAGACATGTCGCCGGTGCGAGTGTCGACCTTATTAGCCGAGCCAGACGTATTTGAGGCAATCAGGAAAGCCCAGAGGTCGGATGATGAAGTGCAGAGATGGTCATCAATAGCACTTCGAGGCCAGCCAACAAAGTTTAGTGTGGCTGAAGATGACTCTTTAAGATTGGGCAACCGATGGGTGGTCCCAGATGCGCCAGGATTGCGTAAAGGAATTTTAGAACGGGCTCATAGTAGCCGGTTCAGTATCCACCCCGGTGGAAGAAAGATGTATAAGGACCTAAGTGGTCAATTCTGGTGGAGACGCATGAAGCGTGATGTGATCAGCTTCGTTAAGAGATGTTTGATCTGCCAACAAGTAAAGGCAGAAAGGCAGAGGCCTGGTGGCGAGCTGAAGAGCTTGGAGGTACCTAAGTGGAAGTGGGAGCATATATCTATGGACTTCGTGACCCACTTGCCAAGGTCGGCCTCTGGATTTGATGCGATCTGGGTGATCGTGGATAGGCTGACGAAGGTAGCTCATTTCATCCCTTACAGTATGACTTTCACGTATTTAAAGATGGCCCAATTATATGTACGGGAGGTAGTGAGGTTGCATGGGATTCCAGTCTCGATCGTGTCTGACAGAGACCCAAGGTTTACTTCTCATTTCTGGGAGGGTCTCCAGACAGCTTTGGGCACCGAGGTGAGACTAAGTACAGCTTATCACCCTCAGACTGATGGCCAAACGGAGCGTACTATACAAACGCTCGAAGATATATTGAGGGCATGTGTTTTGGAGTTTGATACTCCGTGGCAAGAGTCTATACCTCTGGTAGAGTTCTCCTACAATAACAGCTATCAGGCGAGCATTCAAATGGCCCCTTTTGAAGCTCTTTACGGACGACGATGTAGATCACCGCTGTATTGGGAGGACTTGACGAGTAAAGCGGTCGGAGGACCGGATATGATTAAGGATATGGAGGAAAAGATTAAGATGATACGCTTAAAGATGAAAGCGGCCCAAGATAGGCAAGCAGCCTATGCAAATAAGCGGCGACGGCCGCTAGAATTTCAAGTGGGAGACAAGGTTTTCTTGAAAATCTCACCCTTCAGGGGTGTTGTTCGTTTTGGTATGCGGGGGAAGTTATCCCCGAGGTATGTTGGACCGTATGAGGTGTTACAGCGTATCGGCATTTTGGCTTACCGATTGGCTCTACCGCCGTCTTTATCTGGGATTCATGATGTCTTCCATGTTTCTATGTTGAGAAAGTATGAGCCAGATCCGTCTCATGTTTTACAGCCTACTGAAGTGCAGTTAGACTCAGATGTATCCTACGTTGAACGACCGGTCAGAATTCTGGATCGTGAGGATCGCAGACTACGAAGTAAAGTTATACCAATGGTCAAAGTTCAGTGGGATCGTCGGGGTGTCGAGGAGGCTACGTGGGAGACGGAGCGGCATATGATGCAGCTTTACCCCGAACTATTTTCTGGTATGATTTATGTTTAGTTTCTTTTGGGTAAGTGCATGCGATTTCGAGGACGAAATCTTGTAAGTAGGGGAGTAATGTGATGCCCCGAAATTAATTAATGGTAACTTGGACATTAATTATGTTTATATGATGTATCATGTATTGATAGATTTATGTGTTGGGTATTAAGATGTTAACATGATTAATTGTGTTAAATTATCAATTATGAGGAAGATATGATTTTAAATGAAGTTTAGAGCATTGTTGTAAAGTGCCTTTAAAATACCAAGTTGGGTATTTTATACATCATGTTAAGTTTGGGGTACAATTTTTATTAAGTTATTACAACCCCTTTTAAATCCCCTACACATCACTTTAACCCCCCACATTACCTTTCACCTTTTAAAAATCCCCAAATCACTTCCCAACCCCAAACCCTACCCATTTTCGAAATCCACCAAAAAGGAAGAAGGAAAGTCCCACAAAAACTTTGTTCGTGTGATCTTTGCTAGGATTTGGAGCCTACAAGAGGTATGGAACCATTCCTATAAGTTTTATGATGTTTGGTGTTGAAATGGGTTAAGTTTTTGATGTTTTATGTGGGTTTGTTTGGGTATGTGTTGTGTATGGTTGGGGTATGATTTTTGAAGTGTTTTATGTTGGTTTTGGTGGGTTATGATGTTATTGATGTTTTATGGAAGTTTGGTTTGGGGGTGGTATGTGAAGGAGCTTGAAAAATGAGCATTAATGGCGAAAATTCGATGTACAGCACTCGGCGATCGATCGCCCGTTCTTGGCGATCGATCGCGAGCGTCCAGTACCAGCCAGAAGCATTTGGCGATCGATCGCCACTTTTGGGCGATCGATCGGCGGGCCTGGCGATCGATCGCGCCAAAAGTGGCGATCGATCGCCAAGAAGGAGATTTTGGCCCCTCGTCCAGTGCGATCTCGCGATCGATCGCGCCTGGGTGGCGATCGATCGCGAGCTGAAGAAAAGTGGATTTTTGATTTTTTGTGGGATTTTTGGATATTGGACTATGTTTAGCTTCTAATATCAATTTGTATGGTCGTGTAGAACCATCCCAGGTGCCCACAACATCCAGGAGATAAAGCTCTCCAAATTCTCCACTTTTGGGAATTAAGGTACGTAAGAGACGTACGAGCATCGGACGGTAAACCATGCCCTTACATATTATGATGATGTTTAAGATGATGTTTACGATGATGACGTTTAAGATGATGTTATGATGATGATATCTATGATGATATTTATAATGATGATGCTCATGATGATGTTATGATGATGATGCTTATGCGATGTTATTTGTGGTAAGATGCCACGGGGTAAGATGCCCCACATGGTAAGAGGCCATGCGATATTATTTGTGGTAAGATGCCACGGGTAAGATGCCCCACATGGTAAGAGGCCATGCGATGTTATTCGTGGTAAGATGCCACGCAATGTTTATGATATGGTAAGACGCCATATGATTGGGTAAGACGCCCACATGGTAAGATGCCACGCAATGTTTATGATATGGTAAGACGCCATATGATTGGGTAAGACGCCCACGTGGTAAGATGCCACGCAATGATTATGATATGGACGCCCCAATATATGAATAAGAGTCAGGGATAACCAAGGAGGTCGGAGGACGACCAATAACTTTTACTTAACTAAGATGTTACGCATTATTGTATGCTTTTATATAATGTTAAGTAAATATATGAATGCTCATGATGTGTTATCCCTGTAGGTACACTTTTGGACCAAGGGCCTAGGGTCGGGTTGAGGAGTGAGCTAAAGGGAGCATGATGAACGTAGGATGCAGGATTTTTGATAGTCTCTACTCTAGGAGTAGTGTAAATCTATAGCTTTAACATTCTTTATTGGGAATGTAATTAAATAGCTTTGAAAACTTTATTTTTTTGGCCTGTAATCTCCCTAGCTCAAACTACAACCGGAACCTTTAAGAGGTTTTAAATGCATGTTCTGTCCCATTTATGTGTACTAAATGATATTAAGGTAGGAAGACCCTACATTAGTGGTATCAGAGCAGTGGTTAGATAACCCGGGATGAGTGAAGGGTAGCCTTAGCAATAAGTTAGCTAGGTGCTTACTTTCGAACATGTTTTGTGCATAAGTTGCATATGAAGTATATGATGTTAGGCTAACATGTTTTGTTTATCTAACGAAGTATTATACGAACTGCTTTTGGATCTTGTTGTTAATCCTTGTGTTTGCAGTATGGGCAGCAATGTGGAGGTAGGTGACGCAGTGAGCGTCAATGCAAGTGCAAGGCGACAATGATACCAGCCAGCTTTTGATGATGAACCGGTACCCAGTCCATTATTGCAGGGGAGCTAAGCTTCGCCTCAGTTTTTGACTTATCGACCCCAAAGTTTTTACGGAACCTAAATGAGGGAACGAGCTGAGGAATGGTTGAATAGAAACAAAGAGGTGATCTTTGTCAATCCCATGTGCGAAGACAGCGTGGATACTGGTAAGAGCCAATTGGAGAAGCTTAATGTCGGAAGGAAGAGCACCGCTGTGGTTATGCAGAGGCTCAAGGTCATGAAGATTGAATCTGGGCTATGATTTCGATGTAGACATTCCCGGTGCGATTCTCGACTTAGCCCAGCCAGACGCTAAGGAAGGCATGAATTCACTCACCTCAAGAAGAAGTAATATGTCATATAGGATTGCTCACAGTTTTTGTATGGCTGATATGACCCTCACATTGCCACAAGGCCCAAGCGAAGATGAGGAATTTTGACACGGGGCTCATAGTAGCCGGTTCAGTATCCACCCCGGTGGAAGAAAGATGTATAAGGACCTAAGTGGTCAATTCTGGTGGAGACGCATGAAGCGTGATGTGATCAGCTTCGTTAAGAGATGTTTGATCTGCCAACAAGTAAGGCAGAAAGGCAGAGGCCTGGTGGCGAGCTGAAGAGCTTGGAGGTACCTAAGTGGAAGTGGGAGCATATATCTATGGACTTCGTGACCCACTTGCCAAGGTCGGCCTCTGGATTTGATGCGATCTGGGTGATCGTGGATAGGCTGACGAAGGTAGCTCATTTCATCCCTTACAGTATGACTTTCACGTATTTAAAGATGGCCCAATTATATGTACGGGAGGTAGTGAGGTTGCATGGGATTCCAGTCTCGATCGTGTCTGACAGAGACCCAAGGTTTACTTCTCATTTCTGGGAGGGTCTCCAGACAGCTTTGGGCACCGAGGTGAGACTAAGTACAGCTTATCACCCTCAGACTGATGGCCAAACGGAGCGTACTATACAAACGCTCGAAGATATATTGAGGGCATGTGTTTTTGGAGTTTGATACTCCGTGGCAAGAGTCTATACCTCTGGTAGAGTTCTCCTACAATAACAGCTATCAGGCGAGCATTCAAATGGCCCCTTTTGAAGCTCTTTACGGACGACGATGTAGATCACCGCTGTATTGGGAGGACTTGACGAGTAAAGCGGTCGGAGGACCGGATATGATTAAGGATATGGAGGAAAAGATTAGATGATACGCTTAAAGATGAAAGCGGCCCAAGATAGGCAAGCAGCCTATGCAAATAAGCGGCGACGGCCGCTAGAATTTCAAGTGGGAGACAAGGTTTTTCTTGAAAATCTCACCCTTCAGGGGTGTTGTTCGTTTTGGTATGCGGGGGAAGTTATCCCCGAGGTATGTTGGACCGTATGAGGTGTTACAGCGTATCGGCATTTTGGCTTACCGATTGGCTCTACCGCCGTCTTTATCTGGGATTCATGATGTCTTCCATGTTTCTATGTTGAGAAAGTATGAGCCAGATCCGTCTCATGTTTTACAGCCTACTGAAGTGCAGTTAGACTCAGATGTATCCTACGTTGAACGACCGGTCAGAATTCTGGATCGTGAGGATCGCAGACTACGAAGTAAAGTTATACCAATGGTCAAAGTTCAGTGGGATCGTCGGGGTGTCGAGGAGGCTACGTGGGAGACGGAGCGGCATATGATGCAGCTTTACCCCGAACTATTTTCTGGTATGATTTATGTTTAGTTTCTTTTGGGTAAGTGCATGCGATTTCGAGGACGAAATCTTGTAAGTAGGGGAGTAATGTGATGCCCCGAAATTAATTAATGGTAACTTGGACATTAATTATGTTTATATGATGTATCATGTATTGATAGATTTATGTGTTGGGTATTAAGATGTTAACATGATTAATTGTGTTAAATTATCAATTATGAGGAAGATATGATTTTAAATGAAGTTTAGAGCATTGTTTGTAAAGTGCCTTTAAAATACCAAGTTGGGTATTTTATACATCATGTTAAGTTTGGGGTACAATTTTTATTAAGTTATTACAACCCCTTTTAAATCCCCTACACATCACTTTAACCCCCCACATTACCTTTCACCTTTTAAAATCCCCAAATCACTTCCCAACCCCAAACCCTACCCATTTTCGAAATCCACCAAAAAGGAAGAAGGAAAGTCCCACAAAAACTTTGTTCGTGTGATCTTTGCTAGGATTTGGAGCCTACAAGAGGTATGGAACCATTCCTATAAGTTTTATGATGTTTGGTGTTGAAATGGGTTAAGTTTTTGATGTTTTATGTGGGTTTGTTTGGGTATGTGTTGTGTATGGTTGGGGTATGATTTTTGAAGTGTTTTATGTTGGTTTTGGTGGGTTATGATGTTATTGATGTTTTATGGAAGTTTGGTTTTGGGGTGGTATGTGAAGGAGCTTGAAAAATGAGCATTAATGGCGAAAATTCGATGTACAGCACTCGGCGATCGATCGCCCGTTCTTGGCGATCGATCGCGAGCGTCCAGTACCAGCCAGAAGCATTTGGCGATCGATCGCCACTTTTGGGCGATCGATCGGCGGGCCTGGCGATCGATCGCGCCAAAAGTGGCGATCGATCGCCAAGAAGGAGATTTTGGCCCCTCGTCCAGTGCGATCTCGCGATCGATCGCGCCTGGGTGGCGATCGATCGCGAGCTGAAGAAAAGTGGATTTTTGATTTTTTGTGGGATTTTTGGATATTGGACTATGTTTAGCTTCTAATATCAATTTGTATGGTCGTGTAGAACCATCCCAGGTGCCCACAACATCCAGGAGATAAAGCTCTCCAAATTCTCCACTTTTGGGAATTAAGGTACGTAAGAGACGTACGAGCATCGGACGGTAAACCATGCCCCTTACATATTATGATGATGTTTAAGATGATGTTTACGATGATGACGTTTAAGATGATGTTATGATGATGATATCTATGATGATATTTATAATGATGATGCTCATGATGATGTTATGATGATGATGCTTATGCGATGTTATTTGTGGTAAGATGCCACGGGGTAAGATGCCCCACATGGTAAGAGGCCATGCGATATTATTTGTGGTAAGATGCCACGGGGTAAGATGCCCCACATGGTAAGAGGCCATGCGATGTTATTCGTGGTAAGATGCCACGCAATGTTTATGATATGGTAAGACGCCATATGATTGGGTAAGACGCCCACATGGTAAGATGCCACGCAATGTTTATGATATGGTAAGACGCCATATGATTGGGTAAGACGCCCACGTGGTAAGATGCCACGCAATGATTATGATATGGTAAGATGCCATACAATGGGGTAAGACGCCCCAATATATGAATAAGAGTCAGGGATAACCAAGGAGGTCGGAGGACGACCAATAACTTTTACTTAACTAAGATGTTACGCATTATTGTATGCTTTTATATAATGTTAAGTAAATATATGAATGCTCATGATGTGTTATCCCTGTAGGTACACTTTTGGACCAAGGGCCTAGGGTCGGGTTGAGGAAGTGAGCTAAAGGGAGCATGATGAACGTAGGATGCAGGATTTTTGATAGTCTCTACTCTAGGAGTAGTGTAAATCTATAGCTTTAACATTCTTTATTGGGAATGTAATTAAATAGCTTTGAAAACTTTATTTTTTGGCCTGTAATCTCCCTAGCTCAAACTACAACCGGAACCTTTAAGAGGTTTTAAATGCATGTTCTGTCCCATTTATGTGTACTAAATGATATTAAGGTAGGAAGACCCTACAAGTTCGAAGTACAAACAATTCTACGTCTCCCCTTCTTCCTTTGCAGGAAGGATTCACTAGAATGATGTGTTTTACACTAAAAAAATGTACAATTCACTTTGGTTAATATCACACAGATAGCATAAACTCCTAGCTCACACAGATTCACAAATAATACTAAGATTCAGAACTAAGCCTGAATATTACAATGGTTTCCTAAGACTCTGTATCTCAAAAGGTAAATACAATGAAGTGTATGAGTGTTTTTGTCTGAGCAGTAGACTTTAGCTTAGATCGTCAAGATCACGTGGAAGGCTCTTTTACTGTTCTTTTATGACTCTGAACCTTGCCATAAAGTGCTTGATGATGATAACAGTAAGCTATTGAAAGTTCATTGATGTTGAAGAGTCAATTGTTCAGAGAGCTTTCTTCAATCAGTCTTTGACATATTTATAGGCCTGAAAGTTCAACGGCAACTTTTCTAAATGAGAATGGAAAGACGCTGAATCTTTATTCATAATAGCATCCAACATTCGTTTTTGTATTTTTTTTCCAAATCCGTTAAAAACGGCTAGTTTTTAGACGCGTTTGGTGGTGCTGATGGAGTAGTACTATTTGCTGACGATAGCTCTCAATGTCAAGCAGTAGACTTGCTTGGTTAAACAGTAGGCTTCTGATAAAGCAAGGTGTTGGAACCGAAGGGGGGGGGAGGGGGGGGGGCGAATGAGGTTCCTTGGCTACTTAGCGTTTTAAAATGAATTTGCAAAAATGTCGAGTTTGCGCTGCGGAAGACTTCAAGTCAATCGACAAATAAATAAAAAGAAGAAATAAATAAATGCGTAATTTAAATAAAGATAAAGAACACGAGAATTTGTTATAGAAGTTCGGCGATGAATCCCCTACGTCTCATCTTCCCGGTTAGAAAACGTTTAACCGAGGTTCCACTAGAACGAAAATGATCTTGGTCTTAAGGGCTCCAAGTTAGCCACAACACAACTCTTCCCGAGTAAAATAGCTTTTCACGAGCAACACACTCTTCACGAGTCTTCTTGGCATTAAGGACTCCAAGGTTAGCCACACACAACTCTTCCCGAGTTACCCACACTCTTCACGAGTCTTCTTGGCCTTAAGGGCTCCAAGGATAGCCACACACTTGCACCAACTTCACTTGTTGATGACTTATACAATTTCCAACTTGCGTCGGTGTTGGAAGACCTTGCAATACTTCAAGTAAACACCTTCACGGTGCACCAACACAAAGAATCAAAACTCACACAACAAGAAATGAATTACAAACTCCAATACAACACAAATGTATGAAGTTTGCAATGCTAGATAAATTTGAATTGAGCAAAGCTTTCTTGTAGTTTATAGTCTTGTTTCTTGTCTTCAAAATGCTCCAAAGCATCCATATTTATAGTGTAGGAGGCACCCAAGGCTCCTACTAGCCGTTGCTACACTCAAGGCTTGAATCACTCCAAGATCGCCTCGGACATCGCCTCGGGTGATCACCATCGTCGCCCCAACGGTCACCAAACTGCACAGATCGCCTCAGGGGATGTATGGATCGCTGATAGGCTTAGATTTTGAGTGTTTTTAACTATAAATTCTTCCTACTTTCCGTTCTTTTTCCTGGATGATATTATGCTTTTTTGGTGTTTATTCGTTTGTTTCAGGAAAATAGATCGGAAGTGGAAGAAATGAGCCAATATGAAGATAACGGGCGAAATCGAGGCGAGAAAGAACTGAAATTTAGGAAATGAGATTTTCGGAATCTCGATCGATCGAGATTTACCCTCGATCGATCGAGCCAGGCAGAGAGTTGAGCATCAAAGAATTTCAAGTCTCGATCGATCGGTACAAATTTCCGATCGATCGAGCGAGGCAGTGACTCCAGAGCAAATTTTATTAAAGTCTCGATCGATCGGTGGAAAATCTCGATCGATCGAGCGAGACAGTGAGTTTCAAAAGCTGGCATGAACAGTGCACCGATCGATCGGTAGAAAATCTCGATCGATCGAGACGCGAAATCCTGAAGATTTTATTTTCCTTTTTTTATCGTGATTGTGGGAGGTTTTAAGCGGGAATTTGATTCATTCCAAAAGGAGAAAAGACACAGACGATATCAGACCATTTGAGACGATTTTTAGGTCAAGCAGAGCCGCGGCCCAACGCCGGAAAAGGAGATCCAATCCCCGTTCTTCGTCCAAGGTCGAGCCAATCTATTCCGGAGTGCAAGGAAGGAACAAGAGAAGAAATCACGGTGCAACGCACGGATTCATCCATCGTTTATCGTATTTCTGAACTTTAATTTAATTGATCTTCAATTTCATTTGATGTTTTAGAGGTCGAGAGACAATAAAACTCTTATGTATTTGATTTGAATTAAATTTAGTTTATATTATTGAGTTTTAGTTTCGTTGTGTTTGATTATTGATTCATTGGTATTTGAGTGCATTGATTGTTATTGTTCATAAATTAATTGCATGTGTAAATCAAAGTCTAGCTAGCTTTGATTGAATTTGAGGGTTACAGCCGAGATCGAGAGATAACGTTGTAACACGCTCCATTAATTTATGATGTATGTCACGATTGAGATCGAGAGATGATATCGCATATGTGAGAACTTGGAATCGAGAGATTTAGAGTTATAAGGTTTTGATAATTTATGCAACTTTGAATTAGTAAATAGGTGCACGAGAGTGACTTGTTCTAATTTATTGTTAGTTTCGTTACAGCTCGAGAGAGTGTATCGAATAATAGTGAAAACCTTTCACCTTTAAAATCAATTGGTTGATTAACTGAGAATTCCATTGAATCATTAGACATAACATAATTGAACGGCGAACTCGGTAATTTTCTCGAGTAACTTACCTTTGCATTTCCGGAACCATCCTATTCATTATTTCTAGTTTAAATCTTTATTCTTTAGTTTAATTGGCTCTAGTTAATCAAACTTTGATAATCGTAGGCTAAATATAATCTTATTAATCTTATTTGGTACTTATACGTTAGTCCCTGTGGATTCGACAACCCGTACTTAATTTTCACTATACTAAAACTTGATAACCGTGCACTTGCGGTAGAATCGCTTCACTATATTCTTTGAAATATCTTTTGTTTAAAAATAAAGCGGTCAATCGCCTCAGGCGATCACCACCAAAAATCAATGCCGTAGCCACGGTTGCTCAAAAACTTTCATCGCCTCAAGCGAAGATCCCATCGCCTCAGGAGTTCAAGACATCGCCTTAGGCGATCAGGCCATCGCCTCGGGCGTTCGGGCCATGCACGCGGGCCTCGGCGTCGCTCCAGTCGATGTGCGTGTCGATGCCCCTCCTGGCTGCCATCGCCTGGGGCGACCTGGGGCGATCGTGCCCAGACTTTGCACAATTGATTTTCTCCAATCAATCCATTTTTCAACCATTAAACATGTACACTAAGTAGATACATTAGTATAACAAACACAAGTTTTGTTGATCATCAAAATTCATAAATAATCCGGGGATAAATTAAGCATTAAACTCAACCAAGCGTTTAAGGCTCAACACAAGGGACTTCTAAAGTTATTCGCTTGGTCATGTCTTCCGGGCAGTCCTTGCGGTAGACTCTCTGAAGTTCAAACTCTACTGAAGATGGTACGGTGAAGATTTCCTTTGTTATCATCAAAACTTAGAAATATTCCAACACTGACCACTAAGTTGGTGCTGTTTGTGCACTCGTGATAGGGTGGTGCACGAGGATTATGCCAACATTGATTTTTTTTAGTTGTTCAAGAGGATTAAACGTGCACCGGTACCATCCAAGAAAAGTAGATGAGTGTGCCAATGTATAGGTTTGATGAATCAACCTAGTATATCAATGCACGAAAACAAAAAAATGCACTGAATACTCAATTGGTGAACACACATGTGTACGTTTGTCTCGTCCTCTCGTGCACCGCTATATACAGCGTGAAACTAACCCCAGTGCACCTCATTATTTTATATTTCAACGTACCCTTCATGAATTTAGTGGTGCACGAGGAATCTGTTCACTAAGTTGTCCGTATTTGTGCACGCGTGATAGGGTAGTGTTTGAGGATTATGCCAACACTGAATTTCTGAGTGCTGAGGATTAAACGTGCACCGGATTCCGTCCAAAAGTAAATAGATGAGCGGTGAACGTTATACATATATGCACCAGTCTACTAACAAACCCTACGTGCACCAACAACCCCAACGGTGCACGTTGTTCACGATAACTGAGTGGACGTAGCTCACTAACAAATGCATACCAGATGCACATCATACATGCACCAACAGGCCCATCGATTGGCTGAGTGCACGTAAGTCACTAACAGATGCACATCACATAAGTGTACACATCACACGTGTCTATCGATGCAAGTTCTATCGGTGCACGTAAGTCACTAACAGATGCACATAAAAAATCCTACTTGTATATTTTCATTGTTATTACGAAATGTACAAAACATTTGTAAATTGTAGCAATTATTATTTAATTAAAAGAATAACGAATGTCAAATTAAACTCGTGCGTGGGTCAAACAACAAAACGAAATTTACAAAATTCCAGCAACTTTGCACTTTAAGATTTTTCTTTTTTTATTTTTAAAGAAAAAACTAACGCACCATGCATGACATGGGCCAAGTCAGATACAAAAATATTTATATTAGAAGCTATTTTATTAAGTGGATATTTTATTTTGTGTGCATATTTTGATGTTTTATCTAAATAAACTTTAAACAACCACTATAAGATTTAGCCAACCTCTTTATACTCTGATTTGTGAGTAAATTTATATTAAGCATCTCTTAAATTGTTTTAAATTTGTACAATACTTATCATATATAAAATAGACAATATATATATATATATATATATATATATATATATATATATATGTGTGTGTGTGTGTGTGTGTGGAAAAAGTAAATAGAGGCAAATTGATTTTGCCGTGTCATCAAAATTTTGTATTGGAGGGGCTGGAAGCGGAGACGATGCGGGGTTCGTGGGCAGAGTCTCCTAAAGGAATTTTTGGATATCCATTACCCGTGGCGCTATTCGGTCCCTTTATTTCCACTGGGATCAAACTTCTTATCGGAACTCTATATTAATATATAAAATTATTTTTTTTTGATAATTTTTAAATCAATATATTTTTGGACAAATAAGTAAAGTCAAAACTATTTTGAGGTGAATGAGATTTGAACTCTCAACCTCAAGGCAATGGATTCTGGCAAACAATTTTATAATTTTTAAAATCTTACCTGACTGGCTGATTATTGGATAGATGATGGCGAGCTGATAAAGATGAGTGAAGGACCGATTGTGAAGCCGTGAAGGATGATGTGTGAATTTGAGTATGCCCTTGTAGGGTTTTAAAACCCACTCAAAAAATAAAAATAGTTTGATTGTCTGTATATTTAACCTCAATTTTTTGAATGCATAAAACTGAAAAAAAAAAAAAAAAAAAAAAAACTGAAGACATAAAACTAAAAAATATATATTATTTTTTGGGCTTGGGGGTCCGCCCCTGAAGCAGTAAAAAACATTTCATCATTTAATTCATTACTTCTGGTTTTACCTTTTTTTTTTTAGAGAAATAATAGTATAATCAATAAAATAAAACATATAAAATCTATTTTTTATCTAAAAAATTGATAAGTTCTTTTCAAAAGCAATCCAAAATATTTCATTAATCTTCCCACGGCTAAGAACACGTGACACTCGACTACCTCATGTAGATAGTCTGAATTTCGTAAAACTTCCACCACGCTAAAAGAATACTATAAATTTAATCCATAATTCGAAATATTATTAGGAAATTGATTAATCATATAATATAACCCACAAGAATTTGTTGTTTTTTTTAAAAACCGATAGTATTGATATAGAATAATAGATACAAATACTTAATATAATAAAAATAAAAAATAAATATATTGATAAGATTGATTCACTTGATAATCTGGAATGCTCAACGGTTGCATGCAAGGTTCAAGAAAGGATGTAGTAGCAGATCAAGACTCAATGGAACACAGCAAAGAAACTGCCAGTTTGAGCTAACTACCACAACTGAAGAACTACTTCAAGCCTTATCTGATTAATTGTGCATGAGAGATTAGAACTTGATTTGTATTTCTTAAGCAAGTTCGTCATTCTTTTGAAGTGGGAATAGAGTTGATTAGCTATGAGTGAATGTTTGTAATTGTAATCTCAATTCTTGGTTATAGTGGAAGATCTCTATGAAGGTCGAAGTGGAGTAGGATATTCAAATCTGAACCACTATAGATCCTTGTGTTCTTGTTCCTGTTATTTTCTTTGAATTCTTGTGTTTGATCATTCTTCATTCACGTTACTACGTCGCTGACAATCAGAGACCAAGGTTCTGTAATATCAAACTGGTACCAAAGCAGTGTTTATGAACCAATCATCATCAATGGCTTCAGCGAAATTCGATATTGAGAAAGTCGCTGGGAAGAATGGGTTCGGACTTTGGCGTTTGAAGATGCGCGCATTACTGGTACAATAAGGTGTGGAAGAGGCACTGGCAGGGGAAGAAAAAAATGTCATCTACACTTAGAGATCCAACCAAGAAAGACATTTTGGCCAAGGTTCACAGCGCCATAATCCTCAGTCTTGGGAATAATGTATTGCGGGAAGTTTCAAAAGAGAGAAGTGCTGCTGCTATCTGGACCAAATTGGAAAGTCTATATATGACTAAATCTTTATGGGACCAAATTGAAAAGTCTATATATGACTAAATCTTTGGCAAACAAACTTTGAAATTATACGCCTTCAAGATGCCAGGAGGGAACCAATTGAAGATCATGTGGATGACTTTAATAAAATCATCCTGGACTTGGAAAATATCGATATTAAAATTGAAGATGAAGATCAAGCTTTGTCGATGCTGCGATCCCTTCCAGTTTTATATGAGCATTTGAGAGACACAATGATCTATGGAAGGGAGGCATTTGATAGAGCACAAAGTTAGCATATGTATTTTTGGAGAGTTTTATCATTATCCCTGAATTCACTTTCCTGTAATTACTTCCCTAAATTAGCAGATCCTACTTTCCTTTGTATAGTACTGTTAAGCTACATGAGTGGGCTTTCATCCCTATATATATATTCTACTCCTCCATGATAATAATATACGAGAATTACAGCAAATCTTTATGGTATCAAAGCACTCTCTGTCTTGAACAGAATCAGATCCTTCTATTTTTTCGTCTAGCCATATTCCTTCCTCCAGATTACATGAATGGAGAATTCTCAAGATTCTATCACCACGCCTTTGAACACTATCACATCACCTTTGAACATTGTAGCTCAAGGCAATGTTCCCCTCACTAATGGAAATCTGATATCTCTTTAACGCCTCATCTCAGATCCCATTCAAACTTTCAAAAAACGGAGCCAACTATGCATCATGGAATTCCCAAATGACCAATCTCCTCTTTGGTTACGGACTCCTCAATTTCGTCGATGGAACGGATACTTGACCGCCACAAACCGATCCTCGATATCATCTATGGACTCGCCAGGATCGTCTCGTGCTTCTTGGCATTCAAGCCACAGTCAATAGTACAATCAGCCCAGCAATAAATAATTACACCACCTCTGCTGATGCCTGGAACAAATTGGAAACAAGCTTTGCCAATCGATCCAACACCAGGATGCTCTCTATAGTATCCTACCTCATGACAAACAGGAAGGAAGGAAAAATCGTAGCTATATATATGAACAGTGTGAAAAGCCTTGTTGATGATCTAGCACTCATTGGGCACCCTCTAAATGATGCTCAAATCATGTCCTATACATTAAATGGATTAGCCGATGAGTTCAAAGAATTATCGGTAGCTGTTCATGTCCGTGATACACCTATCTCCTTTGAAGACCTCTATGATAAATTACTTGATGAAGAGTTAATCCACAATCATGGAGAACCCAAGGAAGAAGAAGCGCAAATTACTGCACACTTCACTCAAAGAGGCCGTGGTGGTCGAGGCAGCTATCGCAATAGTCGATGAGGCCATCGGGTTAGCCACAATGGCTCGGAAAACAATCCTAGTGGACAAAACCTCCCGCACAATTACATGCAAACAAATCGTCAGCGACCCTCGCTTAACTACATGCAACCAAATCGGCATAAACCATCCCATGGAAGGGGTATGAGTTATTCCAATTACCCATCAAACTCACCCTCTTGTAATCCAAACTTTAATTCAATAAGTCATAGCCAACCCCATATTGTTTGTCAATTGTGTGACAAACCTGGACATAATGCAAAGACTTGTCGATCACGTGGACAACCCTCCTCTTATCTATTTAAGCCTCAAGTAAATCTGGCCGAAGGCGAATGAAGACACACTCACAACTGGATTCTTGATTGGGGAGCCACACATCACATCACTTCCGACCTACATAATCTATCCACGCACTCTAATTATGTTGGAAATGAGGATGCTGTTGTTGGTAATGGTAATGGTATCTCCATCTCTCATGTTGGCTCTTCCTCTATTAATTCTCCTACTACCTCATTTACATTGAATAATGTTTTGTGTGCACCTTTGATAAAAAAGAACCTGATATCTGTCTCACAATTTTATAAACAAAATGGTGCATCAATTGAATTTCATCCTATTTTTTTCTTGTACAGGACTTGAATATGGGGGCATCCTTGGCAAAAAGCCGAAATAGACCCAACTTGTATGAGTGGCCATCTTCAACCTCACCTATCCAGCAGTCCACCCTCAATCCATCCACCTCAATTGCTCTCTCCTCGCAACTATGGCATCAACATCATCCCTCTACTCTAGTTCAAAAGAAAATCCCAGCTAGTAATAATATTCATTCTTCTGGTTCATCAGCAAATAAAGTGTGCGACTCTTGTCTTTGTAACAAAAGTCATGAACTCTCCTTTAATACTTCTTCTATTAGTTGTGATAAACCCTTTAAAGTTATTTATTTGGATGTTTGGGGCCCTTCCCCTATAACTTCCCTTGGAAATTTTCGATACTATGTTATTTTTATTGATTATTTTACGAAGTACACTTGGTTATACCCTCTAAAGCTGAAATCTGATGTACTTAAAATCTTTGAGAAATTCAGTAAACTTATCGAAAACTACTTTAACACCAAAATCAAAACCATATACACAGACGGTGGTGGGGAGTATCAAGCACTTTCTCACCTCTTATCACAACATGGAATCCAACATCTCACCTCTCCAACCTATACACCCGAACACGTTGGCTCCGCTGAACGCAAACATCGTCACATTGTAGAAATTGGCCTCACACTTCTACATAATTTTGCCATCCTCTTCGTTTTTGGCCACAAGCATTCCAAACTGTCATCTACCTCATTAACCGCAAGCCGACACCTGTTCTCCATCACGATACACCTTACCACAAATTATTTGGTCGAAACCCCAAATACACATCCCTCAAAGTTTTTTGGTTGTCTTTGTTACCCTTGGCTTCGCCCCTACACTACTCATAAACTCGAACCTCACTCCCGACCATGTGTGTATCTCGGCTTCTCCCTTCCTCATCACTCATTCCTCTATTTTGACATTCAATCAAAACGTCTCTTTATATCTCGACATGTTGTATTCTTTGAGCAAATATTGCCATACAAAAACATATTGTCTCATGACATATGCATCTCTCACAACACATTCTCCAAGTATCTTTACACTTTCACAGAAAAAACACTTAACTCAATTCCCAACACCCACTGATGATCACAAGATCCTATCACCTCGACCACTTCACCACCTCATTTACTTCAAATAACTCCTCCCGATCCCTTCATCACTCAACATGTTGCTACTACTCCATCCTCTCCCAGGTCTACTCCTTGTTAGTCTCCAACACAGGTTAGAAATCCTTCCCCTTCACCTAATTGCAAATCCACATGCTGCTGACACACTTCATATCACCCAAAATGACCAACCAACCGAAAATAATCATTCACAAACCTCCTCACAAGCCATCCATTCCCGTGTTATAACCCGTGCCCAAAATAACATCTACAAAGAACCCACATCCTTTACTCAAGCCAACAAACACTCTCAGTGGCGTGATGTTGTGTTTGACGAATTTCTTGCTCTTCAGAAAATAGAACCTGGTCCCTTATCCCCTTCTCTCCCACACAAAACATTGTCGGGTGTAAATGGGTTTACAGGATCAAGAGGAACCCAGATGGTTCTATTGCTCGATATAAGGCTCGTCTGGTAGCTAAGGATTTCACCAATGGCATGGCATTGATTTTATTGATATGTTCAGCCAAGTCGTCAAATCGGCCACCATCCATATTGTTCTTACTATTGTTGTGGCTCGTGGTTGGATTTTACAGCAGTTGGATGTTAACAACGCCTTCTTACAAGGTAATATCTCTGATTGTGTTTTCATGCAGCAACCTCAAGGCTTTGTCGATGCTCAGTATCGTCTCATGTTTGTAAGCTACACAAAGCCCTCTATGGTCATCGTCAAGCACCTCGGGCATGGTACGATGAACTTCGCTCCTTCCTTCTAGCATATGGCTTCATGAACTCTAAAAGTGATGCTTCTCTCTTCATCTACACTTCAACAGCAAGTGTTATGTATTTACTTGTATATGTAGATGGCATAATTCTCACCGGCAATCATTCCTCTATTATAAATGCCATCACTACTCAACTATTCGACCGGTTCTCCTTTAAAGATCTTGGCACACTCCACTATTTCTTAGGTGTTGAGACCAATCGAACTTCTAATGGTTTGTTCATGTCTCAATAGACATATATTCTTGATCTACTTCATCGAACTAACATGCAGGATGCCAAGGAAGTCAGTGCCCCATTCGCCACCTCTGAGAAGCTCAAACTTGATGATGGTTCCCCAACTCATGATCCAACTGAGTATCGTCAGGTGCTTGGCTCACTACAATCACGGCCAGACGTAAGCTATTGTAAGGCCCCAACACTTAAACTCGTCATTAGTTCATTTATGACGTCGTATGTGTATAAATTTTTCATTTTCTTTTCATTCTTTAAAACAAATCATTACTTGTTTCCCATCATCCCAAGACACAAACAAATGCTCAACATAATATGTCCATCTTTGCCAACAAATAGACTCAGGGGTTTCACCCAATATCATCCCCATCATACCACTTTTGCATTGTGGGTTTTTATAAAAATTTGGGCAGAGTCTCCCCATAAACTAGGCTATCCGGAAATAAAACTCATCACATAATATAATTCCCGACCAGGGACAACGCAATATTAAATAGAATATAGAAACACAAGTAAATTCCCGGCCAGGGAAGTCACTACACTAATAAGACAACGAAAGTGGGTTTCAACACCCTTATACAGTCCATATACACATACAAGTGCTCACAGAAGAGCAACGAATAACGGATATTCATCCGGATGCATAGTTAGTATAAATACCAACCGCTCAACCTCGTATATCGGCTCAATCTCATACTATGCTCCTGGAAGCATCATCCAACAAGGTGCGAGCCTAGCACGCCAAAGCAGCATCGTACCTGTTGTACCTGTTTCAACAGAAACAGCCCCCACACAGGGTGAGCACACTCCAACTCAATATTCGATCACAAATCAACATATGAAATCATAATGCAACAATTTAGATTATTCAAAACTCATAAAATATACTCCCTGTACAATTCCGAATCTGTATAGCTTCCACACACTGTTCCTGTTTCAAACTCACGGACTTTCATAATGTCAAGTTCAGTATTATCATCAAAAATATGATATCCAACAACATTATGAATTCAATACAACAACAATGCATCATTTATGCTCAACATAAATAATTCAACATCATGTAAACCTGGCTATCCCAATGTAACCCTGGTTATCCCACTATCTCGTTCTCGATATTTTCTCATATCGTTCATACCCATCGCTCGAAGGCGGCAAAATCCTGTGCTGTATATATAGCGGCACAGTCCATCGCTATAGAATCGACGGCATGATACCTCGTCATATAATAGGTGGCATGAAACCTCGCTATACACCTGAGCATGAATCATCGTCCACATAATAGCGGAGAGAGGCATCGCTATCAATACCCGGCGGTATAACTCATCGCCAATCAATATAGCGGAATGGACCATCGCTATCAATACATCTGGCGGAAAGAACCATCGCCAATCAATATAGCGGAATGAGGCATCGCTATCAACACATCTGGCGGAAAGAACCATCGCCAATCAATATAGCGGAATGAGCCATCGCTATCAATACATCTGGCGGAAAGAACCATCGCCAATCAATATAGCGGAATGAACCATCGCTATCAATACATCTGGCGGAAAGAACCATCGCCAATCAATATAGCGGAATGAACCATCGCTATCAACATATCTGGCGGCACTAATCATCGCCAATCCTCATAGAAGAATGAGTCATCGTAAATCCACATAATAGCGGAATGGGGCATCGCTATTAACATATCCGGCGGCATAAACCATCGCCAATCCTCATAAAAGAGTGAGCCATCGTAAAATAGCGGAATGAGGCATCGCTATCATCATAAACATCATCATAATCATCATATCATCTTTACTCATCATAAACATCATCATAAACATCATATTCACATATATACTCACAACAAACTATGTTAATTAGAAATGGGACTGTCCGGGTTCCATTATGACAGCGGCACAATTGGCCCCCTCGCTCGACATAACACATCGTATGATACCCATCGCTACGCCTTGATAGCGGATGTATCTCTTTATTCAGCGGATGATACCCATCGCTACGCCTTGATAGCGGATGTACCCCATCGCTCAGCGGATGATACCCATCGCTACACCTTGATAGCGGATGTACCCCATCGCTCATCAGCGGATGATACCCATCGCTACACCTTGATAGCGGATGTACCCCATCGCTCATCAGCTATGTGAGCGGCAAGACCTTCCTCGCTTGCCCATAATGACCACCGGACATTCAACCATTCTAAGTAACATAGTTAAACATACATTATCATCTTGTAACATCATCATCATATAAACATCATCATCTTATAGCATCATTATCTTAGAGATATAACAGTAAATGTACGAAATCATAGTTGAGTAAGCTTGTTGGTTATTCATTAACTTCTTTTCATTTTCCCTGGTTCATATTCATGCATATGGGCATCTTACCCTGTGGCATCTTACCACCTTATAAACATCATATCATTCTATAAACATCATATTAACATCATCATTACTTATCATAGTCATCATCGTAAACGTCATACCATCTTCATTTATCATAACATCATCATCATAAACTTATTTATAATAACATCATCGTAAACATCTTGTCATCTTTATTCATCGTAGAAATTATCTTCATCTATCATAATATCGTCGTAAACATCTTGTCGTCTTTATTCATCATAGACATAATCATCATAAACTTACTTATCCTAATCATCATCATAAACACCGTAAATACTTCTGTAATTATAGCATAGTCATAGTGTAAGAATATGTTACCGTCTAATGCCCGTACGCGTCTTACGTACCTTCCTTGCTTGAACATTACATGAACAAACGCATTAGTATATTCAATAATAATTGAGACCATACCGAAGTATTCCACTGTCGGTTGTCCACCCAGTCTGTCCTCAGACAATACATCATATCTTTCTTTTCCCTGATTTTCTTACCAATCAGATTCCTTGGCACGTAACATATAGAGTGTTAGACATTACTATTAATGCCATCCTATCGTGTTCCACACGATTCCTGCAACCACAATGGTTAGCAATACCACTTTTCATAACATAAAAGCACATAAACAATTAGTCATGTCGTATAACATTAATATCATCATGCATAAATATGTGCTATCAATAACTTCCTAGGCCCTCAACAGCCCCAATGAGCAACCACTGCTCTGATACCACTAATGTAAGGCCCCAACACTTAAACTCGTCATTAGTTCATTTATGACGTCGTATGTGTATAAATTTTTCATTTTCTTTTCATTCTTTAAAACGAATCATTACTTGTTTCCCATCATCCCAAGACACAAACAAATGCTCAACATAATATGTCCATCTTTGCCAACAAATAGACTCAGGGGTTTCACCCAATATCATCCCCATCATACCACTTTTGCATTGTGGGTTTTTATAAAAATTTGGGCAGAGTCTCCCCATAAACTAGGCTATCCGGAAATAAAACTCATCACATAATATAATTCCCGACCAGGGACAACGCAATATTAAATAGAATATAGAAACACAAGTAAATTCCCGGCCAGGGAAGTCACTACACTAATAAGACAACGAAAGTGGGTTTCAACACCCTTATACAGTCCATATACACATACAAGTGCTCACAGAAGAGCAACGAATAACGGATATTCATCCGGATGCATAGTAGTATAAATACCAACCGCTCAACCTCGTATATCGGCTCAATCTCATACTATGCTCCTGGAAGCATCATCCAACAAGGTGCGAGCCTAGCACGCCAAAGCAGCATCGTACCTGTTGTACCTGTTTCAACAGAAACAGCCCCCACACAGGGTGAGCACACTCCAACTCAATATTCGATCACAAATCAACATATGAAATCATAATGCAACAATTTAGATTATTCAAAACTCATAAAATATACTCCCTGTACAATTCCGAATCTGTATAGCTTCCACACACTGTTCCTGTTTCAAACTCATATATGGAGCTCAATTATTAAAGTCAAACACATACCTGAATCATCATATTCAAAATTGCATGTATACATGAATGTATAGATACTAGATATACCTGCTCGTACGTCACCACGTACCTTATAGTAGACAACATGAATAAGCTATCATCAACGTCCGAAGTCTCCTGTAGAGTCTATATCGAACATCAATTCAATATTAGCTCATAATCCGAGCAATGAACATCCATCAAATAGTTCTTACTTTCATTTCTATATCACAAATCAATAACTCAATATTATGAATCAAATCATAATCAATACTTTGGATGCACACATCCTCACATGAATCATGATATCACATTGGTAATGCAAAACCCCATCATCTCCCATCACCCGCTACATCACACACATGATGCGGGATACACACACCCATACGTGCAAGATCACGCCAAACTCACATAGTAGTTCACTAGACACGCAAGTTCAACAGAGGGAAGAAAGTGCAAGGGTGTATGTATAATAATATCCAACTGGTGTCTAACTAAACAATCCAATTAAGCCAATTAACACGTTCCACAATTATTCAAACTCACACCGAGGTGATTCAAACCAAGACACGAAAGAAGGGATCCATGTAGATAAGAGATTCTATCCCTTTAATCCAATTCCCTTAATCCCAACACAAAGTCATTTATTGATTAAATTCAACTTTATCAATTTAAAGATGCATTGGTTCCATAATTCTTGATTTAGAACTCACTACTAAGGGTGGTGATTCAATAAAGTGACATAAATCATTAATACATGTCATGCTATCCACTTGAGCATAAATATCACCATAACTCTATTCCATGTCAACACATACTAGCATGAATCTAGTCTTCACCTTTTAACAACAATGACTCTAAGTCACGACATTTAATCACCAATTCATTTTCAACAATTATCCGTTCAATAATGTGAGTTATGATTAAATCCCTACAATTAATAACATTTTCATGCTATCCAATTCCCAATTGTTCATACTCAATTTATCGTCACATAACCGCCTTAACCCATTACACTAATTTAAGTTAACCTTTTACATGAACAAAACATCATCCAACCACAAGGCACAACATATATAGAAGCCTTGTACCTATACCAATACATGTTGGAACACACATACACACCATCTTCATCCACAAACACATGCTGGACACACACCCACACGCAGAAACACACACACGCACACACACTGCTGCACACACTGCACACACTCGAGCAACCCTACCAAAAATGCCATCAAAATCGAACCAAAGTTCATCAAAAATTCGTGGGATTTCAGGGGAATAACGACTAAGGGACGACGAGAATTACCCACAAAACAATCGGAAGAAAATCGCTCCAAAATCGGACGAAATCGTGATTTTGAACCGCGCACTTTCTTGCAAGATCCGGACGCGATCGGCGACGAAACTTCACGATATTGGTATGGAAAGAAGCGCCTGGGAGATACGAAGGCGGCGGCGGTTCGGACGCGCCGGAAGGAGCTCGGACGGCGGTGGGCGCGGCGGTTTAGTGGCGAGGGGTCAGGTATCGCGCGGGAGGAGAAGGGGTTCGGGATTTCTGTGCGCGATTTTACACCTTTTAATGTGTGTCCGAAAATGCCAACATAACATATTTATTTTTTTTGTATCCTAACCCGGTTTTGTACATCGAAGTGTCACCGGTGCACTGATAAATTATTTTTAGACAACGATTGGGATTTATACACACCCCAAAAACCCAAAACTTAAGTTCTTCATTTTAATTAATTTATCTCTAAAATATTATCGGAGTATATTTTACAATCTCAAAATATTTTAGGATCCGATTAATTTGCCAGTTGACCTTTACTTGGTCAATTCCACTTCTAATTAATTCTAAAATTAATTATCAATAAAATTCAAATCATATTTAGTCCAACAAATGATTAATAATAATCTGGACATCACAATTCTTCCCAACATATAGAATTTCGTCCTCGAAATTTCAACGCATGCTTACTATAAAAGCCAACTGTAAAATTTACGTACCATATATAGCTCAAGATAGAGACTTTACCATCCGTAGGATGACAGTCTCGGAATCATCGTGGCTCACACATATGCCCCATTGCACCAACGATCGCAATACTGCAATTCACATCACTTTACTCCATCCCAACATTAGTATTTAATAATCTAATACATGAATTCCTCTATTCATGTAATCAATACGAGGTTAACATCATACTTGCCTTGTTCAATTTGTTTACATTTCAAAAGTTCATTCCTATAATTAACTTATCAAGGAAATTGCTAACAGTTCATAAAAGTCAACACTTACACCGTTTAGCAATCAAGCACTTCTTGTCATACTTCAGTACCTGTGTAATCGCATCGGTACAGTTTCCTTGCACAAGATCTAAATCCGTCACAGTTTACTTTCATCATAGTACACATCATAAAATCGATAAATCATGCAATCCATGCATATCATGTATATTCAATAATATATGACCATACATCAACATTTATCTTAATTAACTTCATACCTATGTCGCTGCAAATGCATGCAACTTATCCGCACATCATCACCATCGTCCGTATGAAGTAACGGTACTCTTGAGCCTTTATGCATCAATCTTTCATATATCATCTCCTGGCTATTATCTGGTGCAAGGTAATGACTAGAAAACCCATTAGTCATTCTCACATACGCATATACACATTATACACACCAATAGCCACAGACCATCAGTATCAAATCATGATAAATGGTTTAACACCAATATTTTCATGTCACGATTATACTCATCTAACACAAGGCATCAACATCAATATCGAATAGTTCGTGACATACCTTTGTAGATGGAATCATCTACAATACACAATGGCACCATAATATCATGTTAATCACAGCACTCACATACTCTTAAGTATCAACATTTCCATATTACTACACCCAATTATTATCTGTCATAGGACAAGTACCAAAATAATCCCGTTAGTATTTCTCAAATACTAGTAACATAACACGTACCTTGTCATTTACGCATTTCGACATCCATAATGTTTCTGTCATCAAACACTAATTCCTGTATCATAAGTTTCTCGCAGTTCTATACACAACATGTTACTGCACACTATCACATGGGTGATTGAAATTTAACATAAGAATCAGTTGCATGCTTTAATGACGCAATTTATATCAATCTTTAACTCATCCTCGAAACATAATAATTCATTAATCATGAATATTCACAATGAACACATGTCCACACACGACATTCGTAGTAATCACGCGTCATCCCGTGACATACTCATGCCATCCCGTGACGACACATGCCCACTCATGGCATCTAAGGTATCGTCAACTAGTGACGATACATGTCAACAATGACATCTAAACAAGCCAGTCAACTCGTGACGGTCCATGTACATCAACATATGTCATCCATCATCATGCTAGTAAAATAGTCATAATAAAACATGTATAACAACGCATGCCAGCTATAATAATGCTAGATAGAATAGCAATATCTCATACCTCATCGCCAACAAGATAGCGGCATACCTATCTCCATCGCTCAATAATAATACGTAATCAGTACCCATCGCTCGAAGGCGGCAAAATCCTGTGCTGTATATATAGCGGCACAGTCCATCGCTATAGAATCGACGGCATGATACCTCGTCATATAATAGGTGGCATGAAACCTCGCTATACACCTGAGCATGAATCATCGTCCACATAATAGCGGAGAGAGGCATCGCTATCAATACCCGGCGGTATAACTCATCGCCAATCAATATAGCGGAATGGACCATCGCTATCAATACATCTGGCGGAAAGAACCATCGCCAATCAATATAGCGGAATGAGGCATCGCTATCAACACATCTGGCGGAAAGAACCATCGCCAATCAATATAGCGGAATGAGCCATCGCTATCAATACATCTGGCGGAAAGAACCATCGCCAATCAATATAGCGGAATGAACCATCGCTATCAATACATCTGGCGGAAAGAACCATCGCCAATCAATATAGCGGAATGAACCATCGCTATCAACATATCTGGCGGCACTAATCATCGCCAATCCTCATAGAAGAATGAGTCATCGTAAATCCACATAATAGCGGAATGGGGCATCGCTATTAACATATCCGGCGGCATAAACCATCGCCAATCCTCATAAAAGAGTGAGCCATCGTAAAATAGCGGAATGAGGCATCGCTATCATCATAAACATCATCATAATCATCATATCATCTTTACTCATCATAAACATCATCATAAACATCATATTCACATATATACTCACAACAAACTATGTTAATTAGAAATGGGACTGTCCGGGTTCCATTATGACAGCGGCACAATTGGCCCCCTCGCTCGACATAACACATCGTATGATACCCATCGCTACGCCTTGATAGCGGATGTATCTCTTTATTCAGCGGATGATACCCATCGCTACGCCTTGATAGCGGATGTACCCCATCGCTCAGCGGATGATACCCATCGCTACACCTTGATAGCGGATGTACCCCATCGCTCATCAGCGGATGATACCCATCGCTATACCTTGATAGCGGATGTACCCCATCGCTCATCAGCTATGTGAGCGGCAAGACCTTCCTCGCTTGCCCATAATGACCACCGGACATTCAACCATTCTAAGTAACATAGTTAAACATACATTATCATCTTGTAACATCATCATCATATAAACATCATCATCTTATAGCATCATTATCTTAGAGATATAACAGTAAATGTACGAAATCATAGTTGAGTAAGCTTGTTGGTTATTCATTAACTTCTTTTCATTTTCCCTGGTTCATATTCATGCATATGGGCATCTTACCCTGTGGCATCTTACCACCTTATAAACATCATATCATTCTATAAACATCATATTAACATCATCATTACTTATCATAGTCATCATCGTAAACGTCATACCATCTTCATTTATCATAACATCATCATCATAAACTTATTTATAATAACATCATCATAAACATCTTGTCATCTTTATTCATCGTAGAAATTATCTTCATCTATCATAATATCGTCGTAAACATCTTGTCGTCTTTATTCATCATAGACATAATCATCATAAACTTACTTATCCTAATCATCATCATAAACACCGTAAATACTTCTGTAATTATAGCATAGTCATAGTGTAAGAATATGTTACCGTCTAATGCCCGTACGCGTCTTACGTACCTTCCTTGCTTGAACATTACATGAACAAACGCATTAGTATATTCAATAATAATTGAGACCATACCGAAGTATTCCACTGTCGGTTGTCCACCCAGTCTGTCCTCAGACAATACATCATATCTTTCTTTTCCCTGATTTTCTTACCAATCAGATTCCTTGGCACGTAACATATAGAGTGTTAGACATTACTATTAATGCCATCCTATCGTGTTCCACACGATTCCTGCAACCACAATGGTTAGCAATACCACTTTTCATAACATAAAAGCACATAAACAATTAGTCATGTCGTATAACATTAATATCATCATGCATAAATATGTGCTATCAATAACTTCCTAGGCCCTCAACAGCCCCAATGAGCAACCACTGCTCTGATACCACTAATGTAAGGCCCCAACACTTAAACTCGTCATTAGTTCATTTATGACGTCGTATGTGTATAAATTTTTCATTTTCTTTTCATTCTTTAAAACGAATCATTACTTGTTTCCCATCATCCCAAGACACAAACAAATGCTCAACATAATATGTCCATCTTTGCCAACAAATAGACTCAGGGGTTTCACCCAATATCATCCCCATCATACCACTTTTGCATTGTGGGTTTTTATAAAAATTTGGGCAGAGTCTCCCCATAAACTAGGCTATCCGGAAATAAAACTCATCACATAATATAATTCCCGACCAGGGACAACGCAATATTAAATAGAATATAGAAACACAAGTAAATTCCCCGCCAGGGAAGTCACTACACTAATAAGACAACGAAAGTGGATTTCAACACCCTTATACAGTCCATTTACACATACAAGTGCTCACAGAAGAGCAACGAATAACGGATATTCATCCGGATGCATAGTAGTATAAATACCAACCGCTCAACCTCGTATATCGGCTCAATCTCATACTATGCTCCTGGAAGCATCATCCAACAAGGTGCGAGCCTAGCACGCCAAAGCAGCATCGTACCTGTTGTACCTGTTTCAACAGAAACAGCCCCCACACAGGGTGAGCACACTCCAACTCAATATTCGATCACAAATCAACATATGAAATCATAATGCAACAATTTAGATTATTCAAAACTCATAAAATATACTCCCTGTACAATTCCGAATCTGTATAGCTTCCACACACTGTTCCTGTTTCAAACTCATATATGGAGCTCAATTATTAAAGTCAAACACATACCTGAATCATCATATTCAAAATTGCATGTATACATGAATGTATAGATACTAGATATACCTGCTCGTACGTCACCACGTACCTTATAGTAGACAACATGAATAAGCTATCATCAACGTCCGAAGTCTCCTGTAGAGTCTATATCGAACATCAATTCAATATTAGCTCATAATCCGAGCAATGAACATCCATCAAATAGTTCTTACTTTCATTTCTATATCACAAATCAATAACTCAATATTATGAATCAAATCATAATCAATACTTTGGATGCACACATCCTCACATGAATCATGATATCACATTGGTAATGCAAAACCCCATCATCTCCCATCACCCGCTACATCACACACATGATGCGGGATACACACACCCATACGTGCAAGATCACGCCAAACTCACATAGTAGTTCACTAGACACGCAAGTTCAACAGAGGGAAGAAAGTGCAACGGTGTATGTATAATAATATCCAACTGGTGTCTAACTAAACAATCCAATTAAGCCAATTAACACGTTCCACAATTATTCAAACTCACACCGAGGTGATTCAAACCAAGACACGAAAGAAGGGATCCATGTAGATAAGAGATTCTATCCCTTTAATCCAATTCCCTTAATCCCAACACAAAGTCATTTATTGATTAAATTCAACTTTATCAATTTAAAGATGCATTGGTTCCATAATTCTTGATTTAGAACTCACTACTAAGGGTGGTGATTCAATAAAGTGACATAAATCATTAATACATGTCATGCTATCCACTTGAGCATAAATATCACCATAACTCTATTCCATGTCAACACATACTAGCATGAATCTAGTCTTCACCTTTTAACAACAATGACTCTAAGTCACGACATTTAATCACCAATTCATTTTCAACAATTATCCGTTCAATAATGTGAGTTATGATTAAATCCCTACAATTAATAACATTTTCATGCTATCCAATTCCCAATTGTTCATACTCAATTTATCGTCACATAACCGCCTTAACCCATTACACTAATTTAAGTTAACCTTTTACATGAACAAAACATCATCCAACCACAAGGCACAACATATATAGAAGCCTTGTACCTATACCAATACATGTTGGAACACACATACACACCATCTTCATCCACAAACACATGCTGGACACACACCCACACGCAGAAACACACACATGCACACACACTGCTGCACACACTGCACACACTCGAGCAACCCTACCAAAAATGCCATCAAAATCGAACCAAAGTTCATCAAAAATTCGTGGGATTTCAGGGGAATAACGACTAAGGGACGACGAGAATTACCCACAAAACAATCGGAAGAAAATCGCTCCAAAATCGGACGAAATCGTGATTTTGAACCGCGCACTTTCTTGCAAGATCCGGACGCGATCGGCGACAAAACTTCACGATATTGGTATGGAAAGAAGCGCCTGGGAGATACGAAGGCGGCGGCGGTTCGGACGCGCCGGAAGGAGCTCGGACGGCGGTGGGCGCGGCGGTTTAGTGGCGAGGGGTCAGGTATCGCGCGGGAGGAGAAGGGGTTCGGGATTTCTGTGCGCGATTTTACACCTTTTAATGTGTGTCCGAAAATGCCAACATAACATATTTACTTTTTTTTGTATCCTAACCCGGTTTTGTACATCGAAGTGTCACCGGTGCACTGATAAATTATTTTTAGACAACGATTGGGATTTATACACACCCCAAAAACCCAAAACTTAAGTTCTTCATTTTAATTAATTTATCTCTAAAATATTATCGGAGTATATTTTACAATCTCAAAATATTTTAGGATCCGATTAATTTGCCAGTTGACCTTTACTTGGTCAATTCCACTTCTAATTAATTCTAAAATTAATTATCAATAAAATTCAAATCATATTTAGTCCAACAAATGATTAATAATAATCTGGACATCACAATTCTTCCCAACATATAGAATTTCGTCCTCGAAATTTCAACGCATGCTTACTATAAAAGCCAACTGTAAAATTTACGTACCATATATAGCTCAAGATAGAGACTTTACCATCCGTAGGATGACAGTCTCGGAATCATCGTGGCTCACACATATGCCCCATTGCACCAACGATCGCAATACTGCAATTCACATCACTTTACTCCATCCCAACATTAGTATTTAATAATCTAATACATGAATTCCTCTATTCATGTAATCAATACGAGGTTAACATCATACTTGCCTTGTTCAATTTGTTTACATTTCAAAAGTTCATTCCTATAATTAACTTATCAAGGAAATTGCTAACAGTTCATAAAAGTCAACACTTACACCGTTTAGCAATCAAGCACTTCTTGTCATACTTCAGTACCTGTGTAATCGCATCGGTACAGTTTCCTTGCACAAGATCTAAATCCGTCACAGTTTACTTTCATCATAGTACACATCATAAAATCGATAAATCATGCAATCCATGCATATCATGTATATTCAATAATATATGACCATACATCAACATTTATCTTAATTAACTTCATACCTATGTCGCTGCAAATGCATGCAACTTATCCGCACATCATCACCATCGTCCGTATGAAGTAACGGTACTCTTGAGCCTTTATGCATCAATCTTTCATATATCATCTCCTGGCTATTATCTGGTGCAAGGTAATGACTAGAAAACCCATTAGTCATTCTCACATACGCATATACACATTATACACACCAATAGCCACAGACCATCAGTATCAAATCATGATAAATGGTTTAACACCAATATTTTCATGTCACGATTATACTCATCTAACACAAGGCATCAACATCAATATCGAATAGTTCGTGACATACCTTTGTAGATGGAATCATCTACAATACACAATGGCACCATAATATCATGTTAATCACAGCACTCACATACTCTTAAGTATCAACATTTCCATATTACTACACCCAATTATTATCTGTCATAGGACAAGTACCAAAATAATCCCGTTAGTATTTCTCAAATACTAGTAACATAACACGTACCTTGTCATTTACGCATTTCGACATCCATAATGTTTCTGTCATCAAACACTAATTCCTGTATCATAAGTTTCTCGCAGTTCTATACACAACATGTTACTGCACACTATCACATGGGTGATTGAAATTTAACATAAGAATCAGTTGCATGCTTTAATGACGCAATTTATATCAATCTTTAACTCATCCTCGAAACATAATAATTCATTAATCATGAATATTCACAATGACGCAAAGGAATGGCGATCGATCGCCATGTTTGAGGCGACCGATCGCCGCAGTGAAAATTTTGAGGCGACCGATCGCCTGGGTGAAGCGATCGATCGCCGCCTGTGGAATTTTGGAAAATGGTTTCTTTTGTCAAATTTTTGGTATTTGGCTATTATTTGGCTTCTAATATGGGGTTGTGTGATTGTGTAGAACCATCCCAGGTAGCAACGCAACCGAGGAACTGAAGCCAGATCAATTCCACTTTTGGAAAGGTACGTAGTGGACGTACGGGCACCCCAACGGTACATGTATCTTATATACTTATTGTTATGCATTGTGGATGCAAGTATATATGTGGTATTGCATTGTGGATGCAAATACATGTTATGCATGATGTTTATAGATGCATATGATTATTGGTGCATATCCCATGAGTCGTGGTCATCCCTTGATGATTTTAATGCTTGCCGCTATTTGGTTTGGTTCCGCTAAATGTGAAGCGAGGGGTGGGAGCGCCGCATGTCACATTTGAGCGTGGTTATCATATAGGGAGAGGAAAGGGTATTTGCCGCTCAATGAGAGGCGAGGGGTGGGAGTCCCGCAGTCCATTGAAGCGAGGTTATCCTATGCCGCCTATATGTAAATAAGCGAGGGGCATTAAAATACATTGTGATGGACAGACTAGGGATTGGTGATCAGTATTTGGTATTGATGAGCTGGTATATGTCATGACATGTTTTGACCATTAAAAATAATCTATTGATTATACACATGAGTTATGGTACAGGAACAACCAAACGGGAAGCGTTTGAAATGCATGGGGAAAACAGGAAGTGTTTTATTATGATTATGCATTTACGCTTTATCTTCATATTGTGTTGAATATGAATGATTATTATTGCTCATGTTTAGGGGTTGTCCTTGTAGGTACCTTTTTGGCATGATAGAAGGGCTTGAACGGGTTGAGGTGGTGAGCCTTGTGAAGAACTCTTTTGAGACAAAAAGGACAGGATTATTTTGGATAGTATCTACTCTAGGAGTAGTATAAAACTATAATTGAACACATTCATTGATTGGAATGTAATTAATCCTTTTGGTAGTCCTTATTTTTGGCATGTAATGCTTAAGCTCATAGACTCAACACGTTCTTTTACACTCTGATTATTATGATAGCTCTATTATGCCTTGATTCCGCACTTAAGGATTAGGGTCCTTACAGTTCGGCCATTGTTGAAGCCAACTTGCTTATAGGAGGAATATGTTCAGTCACGATCCGTTTGTCTATACATAGTGTATTCCCGTCCTATCAGAGGAAGATCAATCAACGCATTATTTTTATACATGTATCGAATTCGTGTATCTCCCTAGTGTGCGTATCCAAATTTCTGCCTCCCCTCTCTGATGGTTGTCTAACTGCACTAAAATCTCCGCAAATGCACCAGTTTTAATGTTCTTTTCTATCCATTCTTGATGTTAACTCCGTCCACAATGTTCTTTTCGTATCAAGATTCCCTGTTGAGTATACATTGATGGTGTGGCATCAGATCTCGTATGTTCCCCAAAGGCCTTCCACCCCCAAATTTCCTTCTCATCCCCAGCAATTTTCCATCTTGAAGTTTTCCTCATTCCAAATACAAAGAAGACCACATGCGGTTCCTGCGGCTCCTTTACCAGATTGTTTTGCATTATCCCCGAGTTATCAAATCTTTTTTTTTGTTTCTTGTATGCACAAGAAATCAATTTTTTCTTTCCTGATCAACTCTCTAATTTCTCTTTTTTCACCTTGCCTCCCAGTCCTCAAATATTAAAGGTTGTAATAATCATTGATTAACAATTGCTTCACCTGTTACCTCATTCGGGTTCCTCTATTTCTGCATCGCTGTTACGTCTCTTATCTCCATGTCTATGAGATGTTTGATTATCTGATGATCATTTCCATGACCTATTAACCCAAGATTATGTCCAATGTTCCATAATTGGGTGGCTTTATTTAGTAGTTCCTCATCATGTCCATCACTGCTCAGTATCATATTGGGTATCCCAGCATTGAGATTATCTGAGTGTCTCAGATTCTTAATGTTTTTCTTTCGCTGATACGTTTTTGTGAATCTTTCGATGTCAACCTTTGTTCCAGTCATCTCTTTGTGTTTGTTACTATAATTCTCCCCTTATTAGCTGTATTTGGTGTCATCATCCTGGGGGATTTCCTTAATTGCTCTTCATAGGATTCCATTTCTTTCCTGAGAATCTGGTTCACATTCTGATCATTGACTCTGTTTATGTCCATTTTCTGTCTTTGCTCTGAGGCTCCCTCAAATTCCTCAATGAATTCATTGTCATATTGCTGGAGCTTTGTGTCATCTTTAAGCTCCTCTTCTTCCCATATTATTTTCGGTATTATCTCATTGGAAAAAACTTAATCTGAGAAGGGCGACTCCAACATCAGTGTTCTTTTTGTTGCTTGATATAGCAATTTGGTCATCTCAGATTGCACTGGTGTCTCTTCCTGCAATCTGATCGAGTAATTGGCACCATCAATGTCAATTCGGAGCACTCTGTTGAAAAATTCCATATTGGTAGTTGAAATGAGGAATCTGACACAGTCAAGTTTGGACCTGTTCATTGTTTCATCGTTGATTTTGATCAGATTTCCCAATTTACTGGCAAGAAGGTGAATGAGTCTCACTGTCCAAGCATGAATAAGAATGCCAATGCAGTTGATCCAGACTTGTCGTGGTTGGATACTCAACTCTTTATTCCAGTGTTTAATCTCACTGAATAAATTATTTATCTTCCTTGAAAAGTTCATTCATTTTCTCCATGTTATCATCAAAAATCAATACTGTTTTTCCACCCATAGGTATGAGCTTTGTCTTGACAAAACTATCATGAATAAAGTCTTGTTGTGTTTGTCCACCCATAGGTATGAGCTTTGTCTTAACAAAACTATTATGAATAAAGTCTTGTTGTGCATCCAGCAAGTGTACTTCCTGAAGCAAGGTGCCAATTATGCATCCTTCCAACCACTGATAGTCTTCAATCTTAGTCTGAAATCTAGAGCTGCTCGGGGTTGGTTATTCTGAAATGGTGGAATAACCTTCAAAGGTTTTGGCCAATTATTATCATTTAGAGTATCTGCATAAGTTCTGCCGTTAGTTCTCATCTGTACTGGAGCGTTGTGTGTCATGCTCCGAAACCCGAGCACGTGACAACGGCGTTGAATCCAAATATGAAATTCGGATACGACAAGCCTCGCGTACAGATCTATGATTAAAAAATGTCTATTTATTCCACAATCAATAAATTGTCAATACAATTGCAAATACGAAATACAATTGTCTCGTACTAAATAAAAGTTGCGGAAGCGTGAATAAATAGTAAATCTTCTTGAAGACTCCTCGTGGATTACCATCCCCATAATTGTTTTGTTCTTCTTCCTCGATCTCTTCTCCTTCGACTTGGTCTGGGAGGGGTGGTAAAGGGGTGAGTGTTTGGGAAAAAACACCCAGCAAGTAGGGATGATTGAACATATGAAAACATACATATTTTCATAGCAAAAATCTTTTAAACATTTTTTTATTAAATCCATAGATCTTGGCATATAAACACATTTCTTACCCATAAACACATATCTTGTGCATTTTCACATAACGATTTATTGGATTCAAGAGGTGGCTCACGTGTGCATAACACTTTGCTCTTAAGGATCAAGAGGTGGCTCCCATGCATGTGGCACGCCCACATCATGTAGCACTTTGCCCAGCCGAATCAAGTGGTGGCTCACACACACGTAGCACTTTGCCCCGCAAAGTCCTTTCATTCATAATCATGTCACATACTTGTTAGATCTAAAACATAATCTTTATATTTGATGTTCAATCAAAAATTTTAAACATATATAAAGGTTTGAAAATGAAATGGAATTTTAGCAAAAAACCCACTTACTATTGGATGTACGAACGTGTAGGATGAATCCCGGATTGCGAAATAGCACAAGAACTCTTCCTCCTTCCTTGAGATTTTTGAAAAAATCTCTGTGTGTAGTGTGTGGCTCGAAAATTTGATGATGATAGGATAAGTTTTTTTTAAAAAAAAATTTCTTTATGATATGATATATAATTGGTTTAATGTGGTGGGTGGTTTAATTTAGGATAGTGTAGGAATTATGGGATGACAATCCCATAATTCATGTCCTTCAAATTGTGGATGATATTATTAGGTATTTATATGATAAAATATTAATTGGGTAATAAAGTGGGACACAAATTTGGGCTCTTCACATTGTGGACTTTGTTCATTGTCTCTGTTTTCGACCCCCTCTGGACCCTTGATACATTTGCTCTGATAGTGAAGGCTCTCAGTTGAATGTTATTAAGTTTCTCCTCTATCAGCTTCACATTAACGTTGCCTCTGAACTTGACAAACCCGAATTTGTTGCCATTTTTGTCTCTTTTTTTAGGTCTGTAGATGTCGCATACCTCCCCTATTTTCTGAAACGTACTCTACATCTCAGTTGGGAACCATCCATCAGGAAAGTTTGTGAAGTAGAAGGGCGTTGAGTTGGCCAGGAATCGGCGCATGTATTCCGGTGGTCCGATACGAGTTGCTCTTTGGGAATTTCTGATCGACCTGTTATTGCCTTTACGGTCCTCAAACCTGTGAGATTGGGTGTGGGTTCGTTCGCGCTCGGGTGGGTATGGGAAAGGCTTGGTTAGGTTGTGAATGCAGTGGTTTGGGTAGGGTTGCTATGCCGGAAAGTGTTGGGTGTGATGGGTTGGGTGTTGGGTGATAAATTTGAGTGCCTCTCCACTCTTTCTCTCTCTAGGTTCAAACATTTGTTTTCTTCCAACTGCTCATGTTTCATATTTGATATATCTATGTGTTTAGTCCTTTCATGATGCATAGGATTCCTAGTAAGACGTATAGAATTTGATTATCATGAGAGGACTAAACACGTAGATATACGATTACGTTTTATAAGAAATGTGGTGGAGCAGGGAGAAGTTGAGGTGAAAAAGATGTCGACTTTGGACAATTCTGCTGACATGTTGACAAAGCCAATACCTAATGTTAAGTTTCAGTATTGCTTAGAATTGGTGAATGTTGGGAACTTGGACAAAACTCCTTAGTTGAAAAGGAGGATGTCTTGGGAGAGCATAAGTGAACCAAGGTGGAAATTTGATAAGATTGATTCACTTGATAATCTGGAATGCTCAATGGTTGCATGCAAGGTTCAAGAAAGGATGTAGTAGCAGATCAAGACTCAAGGGAACACAGCAAAGTAACTGCCAGTTCGAGCTAACTTCCACAACTGAATAACCACTTCAAGCCTTATCCATCTGGGACTCACACTTTCGTGTATAAGTACAGGGATAACAGCTAGAAGAGGTGTGATTCTGATTAATTGTGCATGAGAGCTTAAAACATGATTTGTATTTCTTCTGCAATTTCGTCATTCTTTTGAAGTGCGAATAGAGTTGATCAGCTATGGGTGAATATTTGTAATGGTAATCTCAATTCTTGGTTATAGTGGAAGATCTATGAAGGTCAAAGTGTAGTAGGATATTCAAATTCCAACAACTATAGATCCTTGTGTTCTTGTTCCTGTTATTTTCTTTAAATTCTTGTGTTTGATCGTTCTTCAATTCACGTTACTATCGCCGCAAACAATCAGAGACTAAGGTTCTGATATATCAAATACATATAATTGTATAGTTTGTGTTGTGCATACCTTCCGAATGAATTTCATAAGCTACTATTTTCTCTTTCAACCGACTTTAATTATCGAATGGCAGAAGAGGAGCCTTTAGATGACCAGAAGTTCAGTACATTTGAAATTAATTCTGTTGATAATCTATTATCTATAGATAAAAGTGTGAATGGAAGGATAAATTTTGGATTATGTTTTACTAATTTGGCCATGAGTTGTGTGTTTTTTGGATTAAATGCATGGCATTGGGTGGAAAATAGGTACCAAAAATTAGGGTCAAACATGAAATATCATATTTTCTTTTTACATGCACCCAACAATAGCTATTAAATTCTATATCATAAATGTCATTATTCATCACATAAAGATACATCCAACAAAAGGAAGATGTAAATTCATGCACCCAACAATATATAACATAACCATTAAATTATATACCATAAATCATCGTAAGTAACCATACAAAAGAAAAATGACAAACATAGCCATAAGTCTACTCACAGAAATGACATGTTAATTAAATGGAGTGAAAAGGAGTTATAGGAAAGTTTAAAAAAATTATGAAATTCATTATTTAGTAACTGCAAGTTAAATGAAATCGAAAATATGTAAATCGAAAATATGTAATTGGATGAAATCAATCGAAAAGTTTTTAACTTTGAGAATGAATTATCAGATCAGTTATGCTAATATTTAGTATGTGACTAAAATAAAAATGATTTAATTAAATACAAATTAAAATTGAAAATTTAGATAAAAATCAAGCCACGTGGAAATGATTGTTAGATCCATCATGTTAACAAGTTTGTATTACAACAACCTACACAATGTCATTTTTTAAATGCTAAAATAGAAATATTAAATCCCTTTTCCCCAAATTATTACTAATAAATTAATTGATTTTAAGAATATTAGTAATATATTTTGTAAATTTATGATATTCTTTTACATCCCTTTTCCCTATTTATTACTAATAAATTGAGTTATTATCACTAAATTTTGTAAATTCTTCGATTTTCTTATATATATTTAAATTATTTTAGTTATTATGACTAATTTTTATAAACTTTTAATATGTTTTTATGTGAATACTAGGTATGACAAAAATTTGGCAAATGTCATAAGAGAGTTAAAATAATAATCAAGCAATTAGAAGTTCAATAACATAGCAACTTCACAGACTATTTTATTATTTATAATGATAAGTTATTTGATTGTTATATTTCAATATTATTATGAAAAAGAATATAATTAGGTATGAGAATTTATTGATTATTGAACTATATGTTTATTTGAATTATATAATTAATTCCATGTATTTAGTTGATAATAACTCAAATTTAAACAATTAATTATAATAAATAAAACAAAAATGATTTTAACTTCACCACTTCTTGAAAGCAAAAAGACTAATTATAGCAAATACTAATAATAAACGAAGTATATTTTCATAAATAGAAAAAAAAAAAATAAACATAACAGAAAAATCAATAAAGAGTTCACATGTGTGTTTGAACATCTTTGTTCACTCGTATTTAGGAACAACCGAAGCATCCCCAAACAGAAAAAGAGGCGGATGGTGCCGATTTTGATCTCCGTTTTGATTCGGGATCGGATTTTTTCCGAGGAAGATGTTTAAGGAATGCTTTCACAGCTCCAGTAACCCCATCTTCGTTTTCCATGTCCTTGGAAAGTTTGACTGCACGCTCCTTCACCTGAATATAGTCCTAGCTAGTTTACAATCACGTCAAAAGTATCCACTCTTTCCTTTTCAACATATTACTTTTAGTTATATGTTCGTGAACCAGGTGTGAGTCTTACTCAGTATCCAAATATTGGGAAAACCAACTGTTTCACAGACTGCTGCCATAAATAAAATCCATAAAGACTATACAGTGTGGTCGGACCTCTCACAACCACGAAACAAAGGAAACAATGAAATTCAAAAGTTGACATTTTGGGATACACGAAACAACGCAAGCTATTTTCCAATCACTAGCTATTAGACCATCATAAAATCAAAAAATGGTACCTTGGGATCTACCATGAATCTGATTGCATCAACCAACTTCGGAAGTGAAAATTTGTCGATTGGAATTGGAGGAGGACCGACACCTCTGGCATGGACTCTCTCCCCCCAGAACGGCTGATCTCCAAAGAAAGGGATGATAGTCGTTGGGCACTGCATTGCAATAACAACACATTATAGTGGTAAACAAACGGTCACTTGCATTAACAAGTGCAACAAACGCTAGTTTCCATTAATTATTACCGCAGCTTTAAGACCAGCAGCTGTTGTTCCGGCTCCACCATGGTGCACCTGAACACAAACTGAAAAATTAAAGAAATCATCTTAAGACTGCCAGGATAGACATGCCAAATTCAAACCATTTCACCACCCTCATATGTATATAAAATAAGGCGTTCCCAATTCCTTGAGTGCTCAGACCAGGATGCTGGTACACATACCAGTAGAACAGAATCAAATTTTCAGCATACTTTCATGTATTGAAAGTTCATCAGTACAACTCAGTATCAAGCCCAGAAATTGAAGGCTTCATATATAGATGAGGAAAACTAAAAAAAAATTGAATGCAATATCTAGTGGATCACTTCTAGTTCTATGCCAAGGTAAGATGCAAATCAAATCCATGAACACTACATAACTCGCCAACAGGCTGTACATACTTGAAAAAGTGGAAGACCCAATTCAGCTTCAATTTTCAACCATCCACAAGAATATTGAAAATATAAAGACGTACCACTGCAGCGCACTGCAAGAAAAGCCAGTCATGCGGGCAGTTATCCAGCAAAAATACAAAGTCCTTTTCTTCTGCCACTGAGAAGAAGCGGTAAGTTAACAAATATTGTTGAAATATGAGTATTCGTGCCATAAATTATGTGCAATTGTTGAAAAATTATTAAAGAAGGAAAATGAAACTCACAGTTACCAAGCCCACCCCAGCCTTTGTTGATAATGCCCCTTTGTTTAGTTATTTCTAATGCTTCAACGATAATTCGGGTCATTTTCTCTGGCTCTTGAACAGGCTGAGGTAAAAAATAACAAGTTAGTTTTAGGAAATAATCCCCCTCTTCAAGATTAAGTCAATGTAGCTGACAAACGTGAAAACATAAAAGATGGTGATACAAGTTTAAACGCTCACTTTAGCTGAAAATGACAACAGACACAACTTCTTGTTTCAAAGCCAGCAAGAGATCTTACTTACACAAACAACAAAATGTAGCACCTCCAAAAAGGACATACACTAACAACAAACATAAATACAGCCATTTTCCATCAAATTATCACTTCCATTTTTTGTAAAATGAATGTGAAAAAGCCTTCTCCGATGACTCAAGAAACTTTTCTGTGTGTCTTTACCACAATAAACTGAACTCAAACTCCAAGTTCCAAAAGACGGGTTCCAAAACAAAATTTTGATGCCAGGTTCAAATCATTAATCATATCTATTCTTTTTGGTGCCAACAAGAAGAGTAATCATGTGGAAGAAACAAGAGGTTGACTCTCTTTGTGGGCATGGGCATACAATTAAAGCTAGCAAAACTCACAAGACTGCCAAACCCAATGTAGATAGGCTTTGGACCAGCTTTAAGCCAGTTTAGAAGTGACTCTGGTGGTTCATAATTTGAAGCAAGATCAAGGAAGCAGAATCCAACAACATCAATCTTGGGGCCCCAGTCTGCAAAACAAAAAATATGGCCAAAATTATACTATACTAGAAAAATTACTTTAATAAATGATTAGATTTGACATTTCGCTAATTCATGTGGGACAAGTTAATTTCTTAACGGCAACTAGTAATAAAGTGAACACCTTTTGGTTTGGGTACAAGGTGAGGACTCCAGATATATCCATATGGAATATCCGATTCTGCCCCTTGTGGACCACTCAAATATGTGACTGGCCTTAGCTTCAGCCTTTTTTTCCTGAAGTTATTTATCATGTCTCTTATTCCAAGCCAAATCAAGGAATCAACAATCTGATACGATAGCTGAAAAAAAAACATGCCAGAAAAAAGTCATATATGGTAGAAGTAGATGACTACAAACCAAACTGGGTATTTTTTCCATGTACGTATAAACAAGAGGCTGTCCAACGGATTATCAAACTTACTCTATATCCAGCTGATTGGTTAACACGAGAGAGAGGATGGGGGAAGTCACTGGTTGGCCTGGCAGGAAAATGACCATTTAGCAAAATCATAGAGTAATAAACAAGAACCGACTAATTTTCAAGTTCTAATTTAATTTTTAGTATTAGCAATAACCAAAAGGAATAAATACAATCTCTATATGAATGTAAATCGGATAAGACTTACGTCCAAGGCATTGTAAAAAATATATGTATTGGTACTTTCAATGCCTCCGCAACATGTGTATGCCCTGCAGTAGTCCAAGTACAGGTATCTGTTATTTCATGTAATACATACCATTAACTATTAAGAACATACGATTGCTTTAAACAAAATGAAAGGACACCAAAATTACTTGGCCAAGGCCTCCTACACCAATAATACCTCGTTCAACATCAGAATGTGTAGGAGAGAGGATAATCTTATGAGAACACAACGTACTCTTTTAGCATTTTGGGTTATTAATTTCACATTAAGAAGACAGGTGCGAAATAGTCACTAGTGGAGCTCATTATGTTAAGTTGCGCTTGCTGCGAAAATGGTATCAGATAAAAACGTCTGGAGCTAAGTACTATATCGGACAAAATACTACAAGCATAAGAACCACCTCCTGAACCTATGTTCCGAATTGCAACATGCATGAGGTGTTTATCTATTAACTCATATAATGTTCCAATGCTATTGGATTGATGTGTAAGGTCACGAACAGATGATTACAGTGTGAAGGAGGAGTTATTGAAATACCAGTACAACACCAGTTTGTGGGATGAGTGTGAATACTTTCACAAAAACCAACTTGGATCAATTATTTTCACAATACAATGATGAATGCAAATTAGTTGCTAATGGAGCTTATTGTGTTAAACCACCTTTTTGCAGGCCCATTGGCACAGGATGTGACAATAGCTCTGGCAAGTAAGAGTTAGCCTTCAAATATGATCAAGAGCTAACTAGTTATGCAATAAGTTGATGGTTCCTATCAACATTTCTTAACACCATTTGACCCCTTTAATGAGTAGAGCTTACTTTTGACAATCAGCACCAGTAACTAGTGTTAAGGATATAGATAGATTTGAATAGATTTATTTGATAAATGGTAGATTCGTGTGTTTAGTAAATATTGATTGTATTTTAGCAGATTTTAAGACATACAGTTAGCATGGATATTTTATAGCTGTAGATAAGGGATTGTGTAACCTATTTTGTTCTATATAATGAAAGGAAACCCGAAGTAAAGAGTATTGAGTCAAACTTGATATGGTATCACAGCCTAGGTTTTAATTAATATTAGTTTTATCCGCAGATCTTGTGCGGCAGTCTGTTCTCCAACTTGCAATTTTTTTTGCTTTGGGTTTGTTCCGATCTTTGCGTCGGGTTTTCAAGGCTGCCTGCTCGTCGTTTTTTCGCATGGTCGCTTTTTTCCTTGCGCGGCGGTTGTGCAGCATCTAGGGTTTCTATGCGAACTGTGTGTGTTACGATCTCTAGGGTTTTGTGCACGTCAGATGATGAGGCGGTCTAGGGTTTACTTCCTGCATCATGTCGGTTGAAAACACTATCATTCGCTTCACTGACAAAAATTTTCCACCTGGACATTCAAGTTTCAAATGTTATTGAAGGGTAATGAATTATCTCATCACATCGATAATTCGGCTCGAGTTCAAACTACTGAAAAAGAATTTGATAATTCGGCTCAAGTTCGCACTACTGAAAAAGAACTTGCTTAGTGGGAAACTAAAGATACCCAAAGTCTTACCCTGGCTGCTAGGAACGGTTGAGCAGGCTATGTACAACGAATTTATCACCAAGACCACAATGCTCGGAAGTTTAAATTGGGGGTAACCAGTCCATTGTCGAACTTTACTCTGGCTTTCTTAATCTTTGGAGTGACTATTCGGCTATCATTCAAGCTAAGGTTTCCCTTACGGCAGTTGCGGCTCTTCAAGCAATTCCTGCTGAGAGTCAAATAAGAATCTCTAGTGTAACAATATCTTTAGGATCATGTGGACCGTTACTTGTGTTGGATGTGGAATGGGTCTTTGCCCCTGACACCGGGTCGGTGGAATAGACTTTGATACCTTCGACCCAATCAGCAAAATCAAAGTTCTAATTTGAAATTTTATTGGCCAAGGCAGGATCATCTGCAGACCAAGTCGACGGATTCTGACCTGTTTTAATTTTTTATATATAATTTGTTGCTGACACTATCGGCAGCAATAATTGATCTAATCATTGCCAAAATTGCTAAATATTATTAAGCAAATTTAAAATATTTAAAAATAATTTTTTTTAGAATTACAATAACCACAGTTTCCATCTATAAAATATAACCCTAATTTCCATCTATAAATTCCCCATACCACAAACTCAAAATCGTCATACCCAAAAAAAATTCTCTCTTTCTTCACTTATATCCCAACTCAAAATTTCTCACACAAGTTCCCCATTTAATTTCACTTACCTAAACACCATACATAATCGAAATAGGGTATGCATAGAAGGAAATTAGGGGTATTTTAATTTTAATTTTTTTAAAATATTTAAAAAAATTGTTTAAATAATATTTTAGCAACATGGGCAATAGTTTGCCTAAGTTAATCAAGTATTGTTGCCGACAACAACAACAACTAAGCCTTTAATCCCAATGAATTGTGGTAGGTTACATGAACAATAGAGAGAATCAAGTCGGGTCGGACACATGCGTCAGTCTTCTCCAAACGCTTCTATCAGTCAACATATCTTTTGTAATCCCCTTGCACTCCAAATCTTTGCGTATAACTTCGAGTCATGTCTTCTTCGGTCGTCCTCTCGCTCTCGTGAACTGGCCGAAATCCATGGACTCCACTCGACGTACATGTGCACTGCTGGGCTACGTCGAACATGACCAAACCAGCGTAAGCGGCTTTCTTGCATCTTCTCTTCTATACAAGCTACACCTACTTCAACTCGAATATCTTCATTCCTTATTTTATCTTTTCTGGTTTTACCGCACATCCAACGAAGCATACGCATCTCTGCCACATTCATCTTTTGGATGTGATTCCTCTTGGGTGCCCAACATTCTGTCACATACAACATTGCGGGTCTAACGGCGGTTCTATAAAACTTTCCCTTTAATTTCAGCGGGATATTACGATCGCATAGAACTCCGGTGGTGTTTCTCCATTTCAACCAGCCAGCCTGAATCATGTGGTTAACACAATATTTAAAAAAAATTAGAACCGGTCGAATTTGCCGACCCGGTCAATGGATTCTAGCCAATTTGGATCAGCCGGTTTTGCTGAACCAGCAGACAAAAATTTTTAAAAACAAAAATAAGACTTTGATGGTCGGCGGAATACCATAAAATGGCAAAACCAGTGGTCTTTTACGATAAAAAAAAAACCCAAAAATTTAGCCTAGCCATGACCTACAAGAAGAGGTGCCCAAGAGAAAATCAAGGGTGTAAATAGTCAATATTGTCTACAAATTTTTAATTGGTAAAGAAATGAGAAATGCTGCCTCTCTTTCGCAGTTTAATGTCTACTTTAAACTATGATTGCAAGGGATTACAGAGAGCAAAACAATAAGAATTATTTGACTTATCTTCTAACAGACATTATGTAATCAAAACAACAACAAAACAACTAAGCCTTTAATCCCAATGAATTGGGGTAGGCTATATGAACAATAGAGAGAATCAAGTCGGGCCGAACACATGCGTCAGTCTTCTCCAAACGCTTCTATCAGTCAACATATCTTCTGTAATCCCCTTGCACTCCAAATCTTTGCGTATAACTTCGAGTCATGTCTTCTTCGGTCGTCCTCTCGCTCTCGTGAACTGGCCAAAATCCATGGACTCCACTCGACGCACAGGTGCACTGCTGGGCGTACGTCGAACATGACCAAACCAGCGTAAGCGGCTTTCTTGCATCTTTCTTCTATACAAGCTACACCTACTCCAGCTCGAATATCTTCATTCCTTATTTTATCTTTTCTGGTTTTACCGCACATCCAACGAAACATACGCATCTCTGCCACACTTATCTTTTGGATGTGATTCCTCTTGGGTGCCCAACATTCCGTCATATACAACATTGCGGGTCTAACGGCGGTTCTATAAAACTTTCCCTTCAATTTCAGCGGGATATTACGATCGCATAGAACTCCGGTGGCGTTTCTCCATTTCAACCAGCCAGCCTGAATCCTGTGGTTAACGTCGCTGTCAATCTCTCCATCCTTTTGGATAACTGAGCCTAGGTATCGAAACTTGCTGCTCATCGATACCTCTTGAACACCTAGTGCTACAACACCGGAATCCCGAAAGTAACGACCACTAAATCTGCACTCCATATATTCCGTTTTAGACCTACTTAATCTAAAACCCTTGGATTCCAAAGTCTCTCTCCATAACTCCAATTTGGCATTTACCCCTACTATTGTCTCATCGATTAAACAACATCGTCAGCAAAAAGCATATTCCAAGGTATTTCAGTTTGTATGTCTTTTGTTATCTCATCCATCACTAGGGCGAACAGGAAAGGACTCAACGCAGACCCTTGATGCAATTCAATAGTGATCGAGAACTCACTTGTCACCCCACTGCACGTTCTCACATTGGATGCTACTTCGTCGTACATGTCCTTGATTATATTGACATACTTGATGTGAACTTTTTTCTTCATCAAAGCCCACCATAATATCTCCCTTGGTACTTTATCGTAGGCCTTCTCCAAGTCTATAAAGATCATATGCAGATCTTTACTCCTCTCATGATAGCGTTCGACAAGTTGACGAAGTAAATGGATAGCTTCAGTGGTTGACCATCCTGGCATGAACCCAAATTGGTTCTCCGATCCCTCCTTAAACGACATTCGATTATTCTCTCCCAAAGCTTCATTGTGTGACACATGAGTTTTATACCACGACAGTTGGTGCAACTCTGAATGTCACCCTTATTCTTATAGATAGGGATGAGAGTACTCTTTCTCCATTTATTTGGAATTTTGTTACTCCTCCAAATCTTGTTAAATAGATCTGTTAGCCACTTTATCCCCGTCGGTCCTAAACATCTCCATACTTCAATAGGGATTCCATCAGGACCAACTGCTCTTCGTGCTTTCATTTTGTTCAAAGCTTCTTTAACCTCATATTCTCTAATTCTGCAAGTAAACTCACGGTTTACATCATGTTGATGGATGTTAAGATCACCTAAATCTTGACTAAAGCCACCGTTGAACAAGCTGGTAAAATAATTCTTCCATCTTGTTTTGATGTCTTCATCTCGAACCAAGACTTAATGGTTCTTATCTTTTATGCATTTCACTGCACATAAGTCTCTTGTCTTCCTCTCCCTCGCTCGGGCAATCCTGTAGATATCTTTTTCTGCTTCCTTGGTATCCAATTTATCGTACAATTCTCTGTAGACTTTAGCTCTAGCATCTCGAACCGCTGTCTTCGCTTCTTTTTTGGCAAGCTTATATCTTTCGAGGGTGGCCCCATTGTTCTTCTTCAGCTCTCTGTAAGCGTCCCTCTTGATTTGGATAGCCTTATTTACGTCTTCATTCCACCATGATGCGTCCTTACCTGGTGGAGCATATCCTCTTGACTCACCAAGGAGCTCTTTAGCTACCATCTTAATGCCACGAACCATTTTGTTCCAGGTTGTATCATGATCATCTCTGGGCGTCCAATTAACTTCCTCGACTACCTTCAAAGCTCCAACGTTACCTTCTTTTAAACGCCACCACTTAATTCTAGGTTCTAACTTATGCTTAATTCTAGTAGCCCTATTCTTAATCCTAACATCTAAAACTAAAAGTCGATGTTGGGTAACTACACTCTCTCCTGGAATTACCTTACAATCCAAGCATTTAACTCTATCTATCCTTCTAGCCAAAAAAAAATCTATTTGGGTTGCACTAGACCTGCTTCTAAAAGTAACTAGATGAGAGGACCTCTTCTTGAACCAGGTATTCGCTAGGACTAAGTCATATGACATGGCAAAATCCAAAAGTGAATTACATGCGGCGTTCCTGTCCCCAAAGCCATAGCCTCAATGAACACTCTCATAACCATCCCGATCAGAACCTACGTGCCCATTGAAATCTTCCCCGATGAAGATTTTCTCATTATGGGGTATTCGTTGCACTACGTCGTCTAGATCCTCCCAAAATTTCTGTTTAATAGCCTCCTCTAGACCAATTTGGGGTGCATAGGCACTAATGATATTAAAAATATCATTGGCTAAAACTAGCTTAACTAACATTATCCTATCTCCATTCCTCCTAACTTCCACTACATACTCAAGTAGTTTGTTTTCTACGATTACACCTACCCCATTACGATTCTTCTCATTACCTATGTACCAAAGTTTATAGCCCCAAGGAGTTATAGTTTTGGCTTTCTCACCTGTCCATTTAGTCTCCTGCAGACACATGATACTAATTTTTCTTCTACTCATCGTCTCTACTAACTCTGTTAATCTACTGGTAAGGAACCTACATTCCAAGAGGCTAAATAAATCATATGGTCTTGGTTTCGAGCTAAATCTTTACCCCCACTCACTCGAGGTGAGGGAACCCTTGCTCATTTGACACCACACCCAGGCGCCGATGTGGCGCGTCGCTTATGGGCAACGACCTAGCAGCCCTTGCCCACTTATCACTACGCCCAGGATCCGGTGCAGCGCATCGCTGTGTAGGCAACACCCCAACGCAATTCATCTTATAGTTCATGTCATTGAGATGTCACTAATTTATCCGGCTGGCTGTCACAGGCCTACCATCACCCTCCTCTTTTACCCTGGCTTGGGACAAGCAGTGATACATATCATAAGTGATCCATATCACCAATTTAAAGAGTCAATCATCCAATGCGACATTTCATCAGAAGCCATGCACCAACTGTATAATCTGTCAATTAATCGATATAAATCACAAATCAACAATTTAAAGAGCCAATCATCAAATGCAACATTTTCACTGGAAGCCAGTTCACAAACTGTATAATTTTATAAAACTTGTCAAAACAATTTATCAATTAAATAATAAATATGGTAAAAAACATAGGTATATTAAGGGGAAGAAAGGATTATCATGGAGTATTATCTAACCATATGCTGGAGGATTAGCAATAATTGCATCTGCCTTAAAAGGAATTCCAGAGTCAAGGTCAGGATCTTTGCATGCATTAAGTAAAGAATATATTATTTCCTTCATTTGCTTTCTTTGTACCGGTATTTCTGATGGCCCTGAAGGCAAAAATCCTTTGTTCTTAACCATGTCTGCGGAAGAGAGAACCAATTTATTAGCCAAGTGATATATAATTTGTAAATTGTGAGTTACCCGCAATTAAACATTGAGATTGTAACTACATAAGATGATGTCAAACAGAAAAATAACATAGCTTCGATACGAACTCATACAAAAGCAATTGCTTTAAAGATGTCTAGGACGACATAAGACATACTGTGTCAAGATGAAATACCAAGAGATTATTTCTATGAGTTCGAGTTAGGAGTGATTATTTTTGTTCCAGGCGTATCCAGATTCTAGATCATAAGTTAGGGTGAAAAAATTCGGTATTCAATTCAGAAATTTTATGGTTCAAGCATTTCTGATGTATTTTACTCAGAGAAGCAAGGTCGCTTGTAACAATTTAGCAGTACTGCATTGTGATTATTTTAAATTTTTAAATTGAATCATAATATGGTCAAAGTGGTAGTAACAGGAGGACGTATTATCTAGCATGGCAGTAAACAAAGTTAATTGAATCACAATATGGTCAAAGTGGTAGTAACAGGAGGACGTATTATCTAGCATGGCAGCAAACAAGGTTAAATATGGCAATTTAGAAACCAAATCAGTTATGCACTGAAAATTAGGCATTTAATCAATAATTGAAAACCTAAAGCATCACGTTCTAAAACAACAAATCCATCAAGAATGCTAAACTATAACAATAAGACCACCGAACAATACAGATTCAGTTTCAAGAACATCGTAAGCACTAGAAACATACATTCAGCAAGAATTTTTGGATCACCACCAAGAGGATGAAATTCCAATCCCGAAGTCAAGACAAACTCCTTGAAATTTGAATGAGTTGCAAGTCTAACACGATGGCCATAATCCTGCACCACCCAATTATCCCCATCAAGAACTTCGCATACGCCCGAAAGATGAATTTTAGCTGAGATAGAAACTATTTATGTTTTTTTTTGTATGAAATCTTCTTCCTCCAATGGCAAAGAAAGCAACCTTTCCATCTCTATATTGTCTTACCTGATTAAGTAGACGATATTTTAAGAAAAGTCAGTATGCATCTAATGTTGAAGAACCATACTGCATGGAGAAAAAAAAAACTATAATAAGTGTTCCATCGACAAAAACATAAGGATCAAGGTCTTGACAATTAAAATTGTTTAATGTAGCAAACTGATACGGGAGAAATAGTGCAAGCCCAACAGACAACAGCAGCGGCCAAACCTTGAAGACCCAGAATGAGAAGCCCATCATTTGGAACGTGTATCAAAGGCGGGCACAACGGCAGGGAGGTGAAAGTTAGTGTTTTAGACGGCTAGGTGGTTAGAGTATGGGGAATAAAATAGGAATCATGGCTGGGGGCGTAGTTATCGAGTTTATTGTTAGTTTTTCATCAAACTTTGCTTGGGCAAGAAGGATATCTTCTTGAGTAAGAGTGGGCAATCGGTTGTCATTTTGTTTCGTTTCAATCGTTCAAGATAGAACATATTTCAGCAATTTTCGTGTTTTAATCGTAATTATTTGGTCCGACCTGCCGGATACGACGTGAGCGACCAGAGGATCCTGAATCATGACGACGACCCGGTCAGATTCCAAGATCGAGGCACTGGAAAAATTAATTTCGAATCAGGAAAGACTTATCAGGAACATATCACTATGAATCAAGAGTGGAATTGGAGTATGGAGGAAAAAATGGAAGAACTCACCAACATGATGGGTACCATGATGGAGAAGATGTCTGAGAATATTCCACCCAGGTCACTAAGTGCGGCAGAGGGAAGTGGTGGATTGAACCAGATAGGGGGAGCGAAGGTGCACAATCAATGGGAAAAGATGAATGAGGAAGAGATGGGTTATGAGAAGATCGAGAGAACTTTGGTCATGATGAAATGAAACATGCATTAAAGAGGTTAGACATGCCATCGTTCAATGGTGAGGATCCTTTAGGATGAGTGGTATGTGCTGAGTAATATTTCGAAATCAATGGGACACCCAACCAAAATCGGGTAACCATAGCATGTGTGTGCATGGAAGGTGTGGCCAGACATTGGTTTCGTTGGATTAAATGATGATACCCAATTTGACTTGGGATCAATTTAGAGTAGATTCAATGGGGAGCGGGACATAATCCCTACCAGCGTCTAACAGCCTTAGAACAGAAACAATGTCTGTGGAAGAGTATGTGGAGAAGTTTGAAATTCTAAGCAGTCATGTTCCAAAGTTATCAGAGGAACATACATTGGGTGTTTCTTGACTGGGTTAAGGAAGGAGTTGTGATATAGGCTGGAAACTCACAATCCAATGACGATATCCAGCACGATGGAATTGTCATAGGCAGTAGAACGAGAAATGGTGAGCTTGGGGGTGATGAAGAAGGGGCGTAGTTATGTTGAAGAGGGCGGTGAATGGACCAATAGAGGGGGGTGCAATAATTGTGGATATGTCACCCCTGGAAAAATTACCATAAATGTAGATCAGGTTACACTGATAAGTTACCTCTCAGAGTAACATCCAAAACTGTTGATAATACCAAGAAGCCATATGTATCAGATGTGATGCGAAGTACAGAGGCAGGGTGAGAGAGAAATTCTTATTCCCATCAAGAGTTCATGTGGAGAAAAGAATAGGGACTTTGTTTCCGTTGTGGTCAACCCTTTCACCCACAACATCAGTGCCCGGCAAAGTCGTTAAGGGTGGTGATCATGGCGAGGATGAGGAAGAAGAAGTGGAGTAAACGAAAAGTTGGAAGATGAACATGAAAGTATTCGAAATGATCGAGAAATGGAATTGCAGAGAGTGGAATTATCACTATATTATGTGGCAGGCATAACCCAACCAAAAACAATGAAATTAAGAGGCAAAGCAGCTGGAGAATCCATAATTGTGATGATAGACAGTGGGGCAAGCCATAATTTCTTATCCGAGAAGTGGGCGAGTAAACTTGAGTTACCAAATACGGATACTAGAGAGTTTGCGGTGTAGCTCGGTGATGGAAATATGGTAAAATCTCGAGGGGTGTATAAACGGGGTGAGTTTAGAAAATTGTGAGATCATGGTGGACTGCTACCTATTTGGGTTAAAAGGGGTGGATTAATGTTAGGCGTGGCATGGTTGATCACATTGGGAGAGATCAAAGTAGATTGGGGAAAGATGAGTATGAAGTTTATATAGGGTGAAAGAGAGGTAGTGTTGCTTGGTGATTCGACCTTAAATAGGGTTCGATCATCTCTATCATCTTTAACAAAAATTAAGGGTGTGGAACTTTGGGAAATGGTTGTGGTTGTAGCAGCAAAAGAGCAGATAGAACAGAGGTGATTGAAGGGAAGGGTTGTAAGGCCATCAGAGAGTTGTTAAGTAAGTTTGAGGGAGTTTATAAGCGGGAAGTAGGTCTGCCACCAGTACGTAGCCAGGATCATGCCATTAACATTAAGGAGGGGGAAGGCCCTGTTAAGATTAGGCCATACAGGTATGCACATGGACAAAAAAATGAGATTGAGAGGATGATCGAGGAGATGTTGACTGCTGGAATAATACTGTTGAATAATAGATAAAAATGGCATGTGTTTGACTTATCAAAACCTCTGGATAAAATATTAGTATTTTAATATTCATAGGATTTGATTTTATCTCGTTATCTTTTTATTTTTAGATTAGATTGTTTCTTTGATTATATTAGATTATTTCCTTGATTCTAGATATTATGAGTCTATATAAAGATGCATTGTATCTCTTTATTATTATTAAGAAATAAGAGTTGCATACTCCAATATTCTGTTTTTCTACATGGTATCAGAGCCAGGTTGGAAAAAGTAAGGTTAAAGCTTATCAAACCCTAGCCGCCGGCGAGTTGTTGCTATCTCAACTCGACCGCCGACGGCTAGGCCTACAATAGTAAACTCATCATGCGTTCAAGGTTGTATTTTCCCGTCGGCTATTCTATCCAATCGAAGCCTTCATCGCAGCAATTGCTTCACCTTTTCTCTACCCTTCCAATCGCATACACTGCGTGGTAATTTTTTCAGAACTTTACAAGGGAATTTTTTCTTTCTGTCCACAGTAACTTCACGTTTTTTTGCTACAGTAACTTCGCGACTTTTGCTACAGTAACTTCGCGATTTTTTCCCCCTGTTTTCGCGGTGTTGTCAGGAGTTTTTTCGTCATCTGTTTTAGGGCAGTTGCGAGGATCACAATATATTGTTGCTTTGGTCACCAAAAGAATACAGTGTCAATTCTTGGACTGGATTGAAGTTTTTTATCGATGCAAGTTTTCCCAGCCACTAATGGGGAAATAATGCAGTCTGGAGTTTCATCTATTACATCTGTTCGTCCACAGTTATTGGGCGAGGCGACTTGTCAGTCAGACCACAAATTCATGTGTCAATTTCCTCTTCTTTGAACCAACAAGCGTTATCTCACCGATCTATGAGGATTCTCATGTGCCTACATCTCATCATCAAGTTTGGTCTCATCAACATATATAGCCAAGCTTGAGGGGGAGTAGATAATATCAAATCTATTGTTGGAGACTCATTCACTCTAGAAGTGGAGCAGACGCATACTCCCGAAAGAGGAACTGACGCAGACTCCCGAAAGAGGAGGAGGCGCAGACTAGCAGGCGCAGACTCTCGAAAGATAAGGAGACGTAGACTAGCAGACGCAGACTCCCAAAAGAGGAGGAGACGCAAACTAGCAGGCGCGGACTCACAAAAGAGGAACAGACGCAGACTCCAAGAAAATGAGCAAGGCTCCGAGAAAGAGGAGGAAGTCTCAAATAGATTTTAATAACATATTGACAAAGGCCCTCCACTATCCTAAATTTGAAGACCTGAGTTCCAAGCTGAGCATGATAAACATATATGACTCAGCTTGAGGGGGATTGTTGAATAATAGATAAAGATGGCATGTGTTTGAGTTATCAAGACCTCTAGATAAAATATTAGTATTTTAATATTCAAAGGATTTGATTTTATCTCGTTATCTTTTTCTTTTTAGATTAGATTGTTTCCTTGATTCTAGGTATTAGGAGTCTATATAAAGATGCATTGTATCTCTTTATTATTATTAAGAAATAAGAGTTACATACTCCAATATTATGTTTTTCTACAAATACAACCTAGCATAAGCCCGTATTCGAGGAATTTATAAATTCTTGCATTCGAAATAGCATTCGAAATTCTTAAGAAGTTAGTTACCACAGCTCTTGTATTGGGAGTCCCCAACTTTGACAAAGATTTACAATTGAGTGTGATGCTTCTGGGTGGGGTTTAGGAGCAGTGTCGATGCAAGAGGGGAGACCGTTAGCCTATTTTAGTAAGGCACTGAAAGATAGGGCCCTTGCTTAATCAATATACAAGAAAGAGTTGATGGCACTAGTGTTATCTATCCAACATTGGAGACCTATTTATTGGGAAGACGTTTTAAGGTGTTGACGGACCAAAAGTCATTGAAATATCTAACACAGCAAACAATTACCACCCCCGATTAGCAGAATTGGTTAGCTAAATTGTTAGGATATGATTTTGAGGTTATACAAATCTGGAGTTACAAATGGGGCAGCTGATGGGTTTTCAAGGATGATGATTGAGGGGAAGTTGCAGGCTATTAGCGCACATGTGTGGATAGAAGGAAATGAGATACATGAGGCAGTAGGGAAAAATCCATATCAAGATTGTAGAAGACTTACATCAACTTCTGAATTCATCACCCTACTCTCTGGTCAAGAATAGGTTGATGTATAAGGGCCGAATAGTAGTACCAGTGGGTACTGATTGGGTTAGTAAGGTGTTGGATGAGTTTCATAGGACTCCAATGGGAGGACACGCGAGTGCTTATCAAACATATCGTCGATTAGCTTCGCGAGCATGCTAGAAGGGAATGAAACAAGATATATAAGTTTGTAGCAGAGTGTGATGAGTGTCAACGTCAAAAATATCAAGCTACCTCACCGGCAGGTTTGTTACAAACATTACCTATCCCTGAGAGAATATGGGAAGATATAGCCATTGACTTTATAACAGGTTTGCCAAAATCTAAGGGGTTTGATACATTTATGGTTGTGGTGGATAGGTTGTCTAAGTATTCCCATTTTATTTCCCATACTCTAATCACCTAACAGTCTAAAACACTAACTTCCACGTCCTTGTCGTTTTGCCCGCCTTTGATACACGTTCCAAATGATGGGCTTTTCATTTTGGGTCTTCGGTGTTTTGCCTTGGAACAACCTAAATTATGGGCCGAGTGTTAGGTCTTAGAATTTTGGTTACAGGAATAACAAAGCACACAATATTACACAATATTACAGGAACTCGGTTACTATTTGATTAAAGATAAAAATATTACAAAACACAAATAAACAATCACAAAAGACCGAGAGACACTCCTCTGTATTTCCCTAGCATGATGCTAGTTACACTTTCTGAATTTGCCTGAATCAGTAACTACCCAATCCCACTCTTAATATATTCCTCCCACTCACGTATCCGGTTGGTTAGCAGTTGTTTTCTCCCTCCCACGTCTAGAATACACTTTTCTTGCTTATGGGCTTGCTATTAACTTCTAGGCCCAATGTAAAATCTATGTTATTTGGGTCCACAACAACATTTGGGTCTTTGATATAACTTGGGTTCATAACATTGCCCATGCCTTCAGAATTTGCCTTGTCCTCAAGGCGATAATACAATGCTCACATTCTCCCAAATGAATCCTCAATAAAATTGATCACCTCTCCCCCTATTTCCCATTTCTTGTTAGCATCAACTATTCCCCCAATTATTACAATACGGAAAGGACCTCTCTCATCCTCCTCCATCAACTGCGACCCTAGCGAAAAACTGTCATATTGAGCTTCCGATCAGTGTCTTTACGTTGGTCTAGTTCTTGGCAAGCATCCTCAATGTCACGAAAACAAGTAACTGGTACTTTATTGATTGCAAAAACCATGCCGCGTTGTTCTAGTAAATTTTCAGTATTAGACCCTGTGAAGCAGCCTTTGACACTCAATACTTGACGTCTTATAGGATCTTTTTTTCACGAATTCCTGGATCCAAGAGTCGCTCACGCCAAAACTACGAGCTTTGGAGAGCAAAGCGGGATAAACTTCAACCTCTAGTATCCTTACGAGCGGCATAGGCCTTTTGATTCCTTTAATGAGACTTTCAACACCAGATATGATTTGGCCAAGGATTGAGCTTATTGGATAAATTGGAATACCTCGAACAAACTGAAGGTCTTCTGGTTAACTAGAACTATATTCAGCTGAGTTGAAAAACTTTCCCAAATAGCATGAATCCTTTCAAGCTCATCCGTGAGAACCCCAGAAAATGCACCACCAAAATCAGTATCAATTTCTATTACTTCCATGTTGATGGCTCTGAATCATGTACAATCAGCAGAACCAATACTTAAAGCAGCAGAAGGAATGGTGAGAAATGATTTCTTTGAAGTTGCATGTAGACTCCTACTCAAACCCATGAGGCATACAAGAACTCCACGATGTAGTGCAGATTCGGAAGTCTCTTGACCCAATAATTTTGGTGGACTGCCGCCACCTTGTCTGTTCGTTGCCGCCGACACGGCCGCGTCCGCCGCCCCTCCGATCACCAACCATCGATCGATCCGATAGCACTTGTTTCTGCCAAGTTCTTTCCCCATCGCATTTCTGGAATTTAACGTAACATGCCCTTGAAAGGAATTATACAAATTGGGCCCAATTTTAACAAAGCCCACGACCAATTTAACATGTTAAAAGTATTTTTAATAAAGCTCATACCCCAATCATCAACTAAAGCCACCTCCCAGCCGATCAAACCATCCCGAATGTGACGCCCCCAACACTCAGCCTCCATATCAAGAAGCTATTGTATGTGGCTATGTTTTCTCTCCAAATTCCATCTCTGAACCCGTCAACTCTGCTGCCTGTGTATTGCTCCTCATCTGGATACGTCTGCTCCAACACAATCGCACACCTCTCAATGCTCTCACACTCGTTCATCCCCGCTTGTTTCAATGAAGCACGAAACAATTTCCCTCTCTCTTCAGACGTTAGAGTTTTTGCTCGTATGTCTTGTTCTGATCATCCATAGAAGCTAAAAACTCCATTGATCCCTTCTTAGACATCTCCTGGTTTGAAGTTTTTAATGAATAGATGAAACAGGGGGTCAACTTATCCACACATCTATGAAAAACCTTATGAGCCAAATTCCTTACATTTGGCAAAAGTTCCCCATCGTGACATTCCTCAGCGATTATGTCTTCTTCGTCCGTGTTGGTCTACACTGTGACATTTTTTTCTTCATTTTGTTCTCCTCCTTCACTATAGCCTCCAACTCACGGTCGTTGTTGTTGTGAGAGGTCTCCCCAAACCGCTTCAACACTTCCGTTGTAAACTGCTCGCAAGTGAGATTGAGATACAACAGTGCAATCAAATAAAACCATATGTTTGTTGCTCCCTCCGTATACATAAAGGCGTGTTGTAGACGATGTTGCAATGGAGCGGAGTTGATCTGAAAATAGTGCTCTACTGACCGAAGCCATCGCATGGGATCAACCCCCGAAAACTTTGGTATGTCCTTGGAATCAGCTTTGATTGTCATTTTTGTATCATCTTCAGCAAATCCAGCAGGTTGGACCATTGTTAGGACTTAGAATTATGGTTACAGGAACAACAAAGCACACAATTTTACAGGAACTGAGTTACTATTTGATTAAAGATAAAAAGATTACAAGACACAATAAACAATCACAAAAGACCCAGAGACACTCCTCTCTATTTCCCTAGAATGATGCTAATCTGTCTGAATCAGTAACTACCCAATCCCACTCTTAATATATTCCTTCCACTCACGTATGTGGTTGGTCAGCATCAGTTTTCTCCCTCCCACGTCTAGAATACACTTTTCTTGATTTTGAACTTGCTATTAACTTCTAGGCCCAATGTGCAAGCTATGTTATTTGGGTCCACATCAACATTTGGGTCTTTGATATAACTTGGGTTCATAACACCGAGTGGTGCATTGGACCGAGCATTGGTACAATACAAGCTTCCATACCTCCATTAAAGCTACACGGTTTGAGATAGTGTATGGCAAACCTACGCCCGCGTTGATACATTTCCTGCCAGGCGAAATTAAAGTGGAAGTCGTAGCTTAGGAATTGTGGGAGAGAGATGGAGTGTTGAGGCAGCTAAAATATAACTTGGGCAGGGCACAACAGAGGATGAAGAAATATACAGATACACAAAGGACCGATGTATCGTATGCTGTGGGGGAATGGTTTTTGTTAAATTAAGACCTCATCAGCAGTCTACTATGGCAAGAAGGATCAATCAAAAATTAGCATCAAGGTATTTTGGTCCGTTTCAGATTCTCCAGAAGATTGGTGATGTTGCTTATAAATTAAAATTGCCCGAAGGAACCAGAGTACACACTGTTTTTCATGCATCACAATTGAAGAAACCCAAAGTAGAGTATGAGGCAGATAATCACTTGCCGCAAGAATTGGATGTAGAATTGAATCCAGATATGTTACCCAAACAAATACTGAGCCAAAGAATGTATACAGGGGAGACCAGGAAGTCCAACAAGTGTTAGTGTGCTGGGAATTCGAAGGAAGAAACAACGTGGGAAGACAAATCAGAAATTCAGCGACAATTTCCAGATTTCAGCCTTGAGGACAAGGCTGATCTTGAGGAGGATGGTATTGATACGGGAGAAAATAGTGCAAGCCCAACAGACAACAGCAGCGGCCCAACCTTGAAGACCCAGAATGAAAAGCCCATCCTTTGGAACGTGTATCAAAGGCGGGCAAAACGACAAGTAGGTGGAAGTTAGTGTTTTAGACGGTTAGGTGGTTAGAGTATGGGGAATAAAATGGGAATCGTGGGGGTGGGGAGGTGGGGGTGTATTTATCGAGTTTATTGTTAGTTTTTCATCAAGCTTTGCTTGGGCAAGAAGGATATCTTCTTGAGTAAGAGTGGGCAATTGGTTGCCATTTTCTGTGTTTCGTTTCAATTGTTCAAGATAGAACTTATTTCAGCAATTTGCGTGTTTTAATTGTAACACAAACCATCCGAAGTTCATCTTAAAGTATGGCCAAGCAAGGTTATATGAGATTATGCAGGACAAAATTGCAACTTGGAAAGCGAAAACAAATTTCCATTAAGTTGTTCTACTGCTGTTGACGTGATCGCAATCATGCCATAGAAAAGGAACGAGTGGTAATAGACTCATGGTCAGCTAATAATTCTAAACTTAATAACTAGCTATTCCCTCAATTGTCAAAATTCCAAAGCTCATCACATGGCAAGGATCAAAATACAGTACTAGCATCCAGCAGGACCAACCAAAAACTTTTTTCAACGTTCATTTAACTTGTTCTTATCTCCTAATTTCACGGGATTACAGGAAGAACCATTAGAGACTAAAGGTGAGAACAATGATTACATTGACTCATATACCTGTAGACGTTTTCCAATTGCAATGAATGGCTGAACATCGCCACGAGTTCCAACAATAAGCATTACAATTTGCAACGGAGGAATATACTGAAGTTCTGCTTCATCAATTGGCTCATCATCAACTTCACTACATACATTGTCTGAACCAACTACTACAGTTTGAGGTTCAACATCTTTTGGAACTTCAACTTGTACAGTTCCATCATCTTTGACAGTGGCAATTCTCTTTAACAATCTGAGCTGCAGTGTTTCAGATATTTAAAAATCCCAGGTATGTAAATATAATGAAATAATCTCACGTGTCTATGACATATTTTGTGCAACATTCTGAACAACCAGAACAACGACTTCAGCGAGACCTTTCAAAAGGATAGCTGCACTCAGCACGGTTCTGTGATTAATTCAGTAACCAAATGCAAGAGCTATAAATGTGATTCTCTTGGTGATGTCATCCAGAACAAAAATTTGATTTAAACAGCGAACATCTTGCGAAACTCATCAACCCCCTCTCCCTCCCTCCCCCTCGCTCTCCTAGAACATCACTTAAACTGAAATTGAGTAAATGACTGATATTTACGGGTTTGCATTTGTCTGCATAAAGCTACAACCCATTCATCAGACATAAAGGAGACAAACCCTAGATCTCTGTTAGACTCCAAAAATCGTTTCAATAGGAGCAGTGATCGAAGTTGGTGTGATATTTACCTTCTTCTGATCAGAAATACTGTTATCAAAAAATTGAGCAGCCTCTCTGGCAAGTGCACTGTTATGACGTTGCCTCTCAGTCTTGGATCTTTCTATCTTAACTTTGTCAGAAGACGACTCAAATCTTTCAGAATTAAACATTACTGATGGCGTTGTATTTACTCTTGTAATGCTCGCCACTGCACTTCCTGCATCATTAATTTAAATTACTTCCAAATCAATCCAATCAGTAAATAAAACAAGTAATAACCACAGAATTTTCCACATAATCACCAAAACTAACAAAATTCAGGCTAAAACAATCAAAACACAGCATCTGCTCCTAATTCCAACTTCAATCACGTAACACTGCTAATTAACTGCGCTTCTCAATCAATCAATCCTCAACATTCACGGAATCAAACATAATGATAATTCCTCTTATATCAAACCGGTTAACCTGACGAATAGCTGCCGCCTTCAGAACACGGAGCAGCAGCAGTAGCACCGCTGCTACTATCTCCAGGAGCAGTGACTTCCGAAATATCCTTCTCCAATTCGACAGAAACTTCATCTGAACTCAAAGAAGTGACGACGGCGTCATCCTTCGCCATAGGCGGCAAAACAACCTCCGCTTCACTCCGATTTTGATCCAGATCTACAGAAGCTTCCGGAGTCAACCGTTTACAATTCTATGAATGATTAGCAGGCCTGAGATTGCCTACGGAAGAAGGAGGATCGAAGGAGTTAGAGAATTGGATATCACGTCCGTATGGTTAGGGGTACCTGAACCTTGAATTAGAGCAGATATTCAATTTTATCTTCTTCTTTTTTTATTTTTTTTGTTCAAAGGAGTCGTTACTTGAGTTTACTTGTTTAGATGAGGTTTGAAATAAATTCTAAAAGTCAATATTCAAAAATATTAAAAATACTTGCAATAATTATCTGGTCATTGAAAACTAAAATAATTTAATTGAGACTTGTCCCCTTGAACATAAAATATTAAGGCATTATTTTTATCGTTTAGTTTATTTAGTGTTTGACTCCAATTCTACAATAAATAAAATTTAAAAAATTTATGTTATTTATCTTTAAATTACTATATTTCTAATATAGATTTTTCATCGTCACATCACACGTATCAAATGATGAGTGTCAAATTAATGTGTAAATAATCAATGGTGGACATAAAAAAATTTGAAAAATAGGTAAAAAAATTTAAAATAAAAATATAAGGCAAAAAAATTTTTGGGGTCAAACAAATTTAAGGCGATGTAATTTTTGAAGGTCAAATTGTAATTATTAAGAGCTAAAATACATTTTTTTAAAGGGTAGCAAGTTTCTGTCTATATGTAGCTCCGCCCTATAAATAACATGATCACAAAAACGTTATACGGGAGGAGGGATGACAAAAGTATGGTAGTGTTCGGATTCATTTGTTTTGTCCATATGAAACATTTTCGGAGGATAATTCTGAGAATAAATGGTATATTTAAAATTAATAATTTGACGGACAATTTTATTATATACAATATATTATTATTTATCTCATGAATATTGAATTGTTGTTCGTTGGATGATGATTAAAAATTTAATAAATATATAAATTAATTGAACGCAAATATTATGCTACATATATGTAAAATATATAACTTATCAGTTTTAAATATTAGAAATTACATTAGTATATAGTGTATAATTTATCATATACTAATTAAAAGTTGAAGTCACAAATTTGTGATATTGTTCATCTATATTGTTAAACTTCAGTCTTAGTCTGCTATCTTTATTTTTGACAATTTTGTTCTTTCCAAAAAAGTAAAGGACTAAAATTATTATAAAAAAAAGATCAAAATTGCAAAATATATATATATATATATATATATATATATATATATCTATATATATATATATTCTCAGATGACAAACTAGATTTTGACAATATAAAAAATCAAAAAAATTGTAGATGGATAAGTGTAGAGGACAAAAATAATAATTTTCCATATACATATTATATATAATAATGTTTTAAAAAATTTACAATTCAATAGTGAATTTTAAAAAATCAGAAAGTGTTCTTTTTTGCTTCGACCTGTTAGCTATTGGTCAAATTAAATGTACAACACGTTGTTTACTTTAAATTAAGATAATAACATAAGAGGAAAAAAAACATCCAACTAAATTTTCCAAAAAAATTTCTTTCAACTAAATACATCTTTTAGAAAATTTATTTTAAATAAGTCCATTTTATCAAACCCTGATCTAATTAGTCCATTAATTATAACTAAAATAGTCTTTTTTCTACACCTTCATTCCCAAAACTTTGCCTAATTTTCATCATTCGTGTCGTCCTCCTCCGCCTCCCTCCCTCCAACAACAACAAGTCTCATGTCGCCCTCCTCCGCCTCCTTCGTCTACTTACGCATTAATCAAGCGAAGCACAACTCTTCTTCTTCTTTTTTTTAACAGACGAAACACAACTCTTCTAAATGAATGGAATCAAATGAAACTGAACTGAATTTAACCGAGAGAAAAAAAGAATTAACGGAACAAGAAGAAAACATGCTTCTTGTACATTATTGAAGCACACTTTACGTAATTGATGATGCTCATTCATTGTACCATAGCGAATTCCAACGCCTGCTCGTTGTTATCGTAAAATCAAGAACAAATGGAAAGCTTTAGAAATCGTAAACTTCAGAATTGAAACACAAATTAGGTCGATAATTGTCCAATTGAATGGATGAATCAACGAGGATGATGACGAAAAAATTACATGCACCGATAAATTTTAAGCAAGCAACACCTAACGGTGCATGTAAATCAACGAGGATAACAAAAAAAAATTACATGTGATCGCTATTATTTTAAATAGTATTTTCCAGTGTACCGATTCTCTACCACAAGTGCACGGTGTCAAGTTTAGTATAATGATATGATAAGTATGAGTGTCGAGCCCACGAGGACTAGGAAATAAGTACCAAACTCCACTAGTTTAACTATATTTAGTCTGCGATAACTGGTTGTGATTAATTAACTAAATTGACTAATGAACTCTAGATCAACCCAAAAACACAAGAACGAATAAGAAAATAATCAAAAGAAACAATTATCAAGACTTTTGGTTCACCTATGTAATCCCCCAAAATTCGCATATTAGTTAATAATTGAATTCAAACAATCTAAGGTGACGAGTTTTCCAAATTTATCTAATATACTCTCTCGATTTATATTAAACATAATATAAAATTGCAGTAAGTCACTATCATGTACTTATTTAACAACACAATATTGTATTAAGATCCGTGAAAACTTCTAGCTTTCGATTACTAGATATCTATAGCTATCACACGTGTATTTGACTTCATCTCTCGATATCAGTCTGAAATCCAGGGCATAAATCACTATATCGAATCACAATTTTATCTCTCGATCTCAATTGTTATTTAATATCATTCAAGGATGGTCAAACCCTTAAAAGCATGAAGAACAATTATCTATGCACTTAGATAATAAGAATCAATAAAAACATTCAATTAAAATCATGGGTTCATACAAAGGATCCCCTAAGTCTTGATAACAAACCTAGCCAACAATCTCCATCAAATAACAATGCATAAACATGTTTTGCAACATTCTAAACATTAAAATCTAGTGAAAATATAGAACTAGAGTTAGAAATACGGAAATAACGAGAGGCGTTGACTCCTTGCGTTGCTCCGTCGTCCCTTCTCTTCCGATGCGTCTTCTCTTCAATGGTTATGGTGTATGGATGGTTGGAGAGGATGATGAGTGATGGAGGCTGTGTATTGTAGGTCAATTATGAGCCAAAAGGTCCCAAAAACGTCCATGATAATCCATATTTATGGTAGGAGGAGTTTCACAAAGTTTGGACACCAAATAACCAAGATGGAAAGCAACCGATCGCCTCAAATGAGGCAATGGATCGCATTTTGCTACTGCCTGGAGGCGATCGGTCGCCTCATTTGAGGCGATCGATCGCTTCCTCTATTTTTAGCAAATTACGATTTTGCCCCAGGTTTTCTCAGTTTGGTCCCTTTTCATCATTTTAAGCCTATTTCCTCCACTTTTATGCATTTGGCCATGGATTCCTGAAATATACAAATATAAACCAAAACGAGTCATATTTTCCAAGAATCACTACAAAAATGCCCCTAATCTTATATCAACTTAAGTGTAAAAATCACACTTATCAACTCCCCTAAACTTAAACTTGATCGTCTCGAGCAAGAAATAAGATCAAACAGTCAAGTTCAACATTGAAGATTCAAATAAACCAATTCATTGTCAATCATGTAGCTCAGACATCTCACTTATAGAAAAACAAAAATAAATCAGAAAGTTTAACAAGTTGTGTTTTCTCCTAGATCAAACAACATGTCTTCGAATCAGAACGTGCGTGTGTGCTATTGTCACTCTCAAGTTCCATGCAATTTTCATAGATCAAATCATGCTAGGTAATGGAAGTTAAGATTACCCTTGAGCATTCCATAGACCTATTTTCAAACAACTTCTCCACTCATGTAGTCACTTCCTAGACTTGGATCAATAGGTCTTTTTAAGCTTGTAGCGTTAGGGCTAGGTGTTTGGATTCAAAGAAAGGATAGGATAGCACAAAGAAGAGAGTATAAGCATGTAATGTTTATATTGTTAGCACAACTTGAGCTTCCCTTCTTTTTCTCTTTTAGCCTTGGCCACTTTGGGTCTTAGTTGGATAAATTTTTTTCTCAAGGCTTTTTCTGTTCTTTTCTTTTCTCATTCATTTTTTTTTTTACAATAAGCTCATCAAAATATAGCAATTCATGTGCATCTAATGAGAATCATTATATTCCCTTAGGGCGAAGATAAAAATATTCAATTTAGGCTCAATTAGGTGGGTATAATGAGTTTTCCAAAGAATGTTGAATGGGGGCTAATAGTATGTTAAACATACTTCATTCTTTTTCAATTAGACTCAACTTAGTATACTAGATATTGATGTAAATATGGTAAGCTTGAAAGGCTCAAACGGTCCAAAGATCGCCTAAATCATTTCCAAGTCAAGTTCATAACTATAAAATTCGCCTCAAGTGTCATCATCAAATAGTTTCTAAGGTACTCTAAGATGCTCAAAACAATTCATCAAGTTCATAAAGATTCTTACTACTCCAAATACAATTCACAAGATTATGGCTCAAATGTGCTCAATATATTCCTCAGATTTGACGTGCTACTCAAAACAAGATATTCACAAACAAGTTTTACAATCAAAACTTAAGTTGACATGCAAAGTGAGATTAATATCATCATGGATTAGAGACCACTACTATGATTTATTCTTATCTTACTAATTGAACTCGTTTTCAAGAAAAAAATTTGTTGGTGCTCAAGAAACGATCAATTTCCAAATAAGAAGCATGACACAGTAATGCACTCCCCCAAACTTAATTCATGCATTGTCCTCAATGTAATAAGTATGGAAAATAAGATAAAGCATTTACCGTTGACAACGACTGTCAGTGATCGTTGTCCAATTCCTCATCAGCTCGTGGGGTATAATGTTGGAACACGTCATAGCACACATGTAGTCTCGCCAAAATCAAAAACAAAACAAACCAAAATAAACTAAAACAAAGAAAAGGGTTAAGAAAGAGTTCTTGATTTATAGTCCCAAGCTGGACTTTTTTTACCCTTTTCTCAAAGGTGGGGATGGTATGTGGAGCATGAATCTCCGTAATCAACTGGGTAATGCCTCAGCCTCTCATTATTAACGACGTAAGTGCCTAGAATAGGATCACTTACCTTAATGGCTCCATGCGGGTATATCTTGGTAACAATGAATGGTCCAACCCATGAAGCCTTTCGCTTGCTTTGGAAAATGTGAGGTGGTGGCACTTTATGCAATTGGACTGTGTGATGCCCGGGGATTAATGGTGTTAATCTCGGTGTGGTAATAATCTTTAATGGATTTTAGTGGTGGCAATTGATAGGCTTAGATATTATGTGTTTTTAGCTGTAATTTCTTACCGTTTTTCGTACTTTTTCCTGGATGAAATTACGCTTTTTGGTATTTATTTGCTTGTTTCAGGAAAATAGGTCGGAAATGGTAGAAATGAGCTAAAATGAAGAAAACGGGTGAAATCGAGGCGAAAAAGAGAAAAATAGAAGAATTCAGATTTTGCAAAGCACCGATCGATCGAGAATATTTCTCGATCGATCGATCCGGACAGAGAATTCACAACAAGATTATCGAAGTGTCGATCGATCGGAACCAAAATTTCGATCGATCGATCGAGGCAGAGAGTTTAAAAACGCTGAAATGAACAGTGCACCGATCGATCGGACAATCTTTTCGATCGATCGATACGTGAATTTTTAAAAAATCTTATCTTTCATATTTGATGGATTCTCGGTGGTTTTAAATGGGAGATCATTCCCATATAGAAGGAGATCATATCAGAGAGGGAAGGAGGCCGAAAATAAAATAGGATAGAACCCTAGTAGCCGTCGAGAAGAACCCGAGGAAAAGCCATCTTCCTCCGTTCTCCGTCCGAGCTTGAGAGAATCGTTTCCGGAGTGCAAGGAAGGAGCAAGAGAAGAGATTACGGTGCAACGCGTGGATTTTTTCCCACATTTATCGTATCTCTAAACTCTGATTTATTTGATTTTCATATTCATTTGATGTTTTTGAGGTTGAGAGACAATTAAACATCTCATTTATTTGATTTGAATTGAATTGAGTTTATTTTATTGAGTTTGAGTATAATTGTGTTTGAGTTATTGATTCGAATGTGTTTGAGTGGATTGATTTCTTATTGTTCATGAATTATATGCTTAATGATATCAAAACCTAGCTAACTTTGATTGAATTTGTGAGTTATAACCGAGATCGAGAGATAACGTTATAATACGCTACAATAATTCATGATGTATGTTTAAGATTGAGATCGAGAGATAAAATCACATACGTGAGCACTTTGAATCGAGAGATTTAGAGTAACTAGGTTTTGAAGATTTATGCAATATCGGATTAGTAAATAAGTGAACGAGAGTTACTTGTTCTAAGTTGATATTAGTTTCTTTACAGCTCGAAAGAGTGTATTGAATAACAGCGAAAGCCTTTCACCTTAAGAATCGATTGTTTAGTAGTTGCTTATTCAAACTAATCATTGACGAAAACACAGTTGAACGAAGAGCTAGATAAATTTCTCGAGCGAAATTCCTTTGAATATCTGGAAGCCATTTATTTTATTTATTCTTGTTTTATTTGGGTTCTTTAGTTCTAAATTTGCATTAGTTAATCTACCCCTTTTTAATCGTATGCTAAATATAATTTTACTAGTTTTATTTGGTACTTATACGTTAGTCCCTGTGGATTCGACAACCCTTACTTTCATTTAACTATACTAAAACTTGACACCGTGCACTTGCGGTAGAATCGCTACACTGAGAAAATAATTGTTTAAAATAATAGCGGTCAAGTTTTTGGCGCCGTTGTCGGGGACTAATCTGTATAATATCATACGAGATTAGTTAATTGTAATTTAGCCAATTTGTACTATTTCGTTTTTGTTTTTTTCTTTTTCGTTTTCGTTAGTTGTTTTTTGTTTTTGATTTTGTATTTTTGTTGTTGTCTCCTTTTGTCTGATCCAGTACAGGAACCATTTCTCTAGTGCATGCTCAGAAGAGAGGAACCCATTCTCGAGCCATTTGATCCTGAAATAGAGAGAACTCTACTTAGAAGACTACGAGAAGCTCGAGCAATGGCCGACAATAACGATGCACAAAACCCGAGATCGATGATGGACTTTGCACAGCCAGCATTCCATGGATCTTTATCCAGCATTATTAGGCCGACAATCCAGGCAAATAACTTCGAGATCAAGCCTGCAATTATCCAAATGATACAGCACTCTGTGATGTTTGGGGGAGCTGCCACTGACGATCCAAACACTCACATTTCCAACTTCTTGGAGATCTGTGGCACTTTTAAACATAATGACGTCTCCGACGACGCCATCAGGTTAAGGCTCTTCCCTTTTTCATTGAGAGACGAAGCTAAATCTTGGTTAAATTCATTACCTGCATGATCGATTACAACATGGGAGGGGATGACTAAAGCATTCTTATCAAAGTATTCCCCCCTTCCAAGACGGCAAAAATGCGGAACGATATCACCACGTTCGGGCAATTCGACCCCGAGAGTTTATATGAGGCGTGAGATCGTTTCAAAGATTTATTGAGGAGATGCCCACATCACGGTCTACCCATCTGGCTGCAGGTACAGACTTTTTACAATTGTTTGTTTTCTGCTAACCAATCAATGATAGATGAAGCATCTGGGGGATCGATCATGCGGAAGACACCGGAAGAAGCGTATGACTTACTGGAGGAAATGGCGTCCAATAGCTATCAGTGGCAATCAGAAAGGAACACGCCACAGAAACCAATAGGAGTCCATCAAGTGGACGATATTACTGCCATTTCGGCTCAGTTGGAAGCTATGAACCGGAAGATAGATAGCATGGGTGTAGCAGCGATGCAAGCTCAAGCTGTTTTCTATGATTTATGTGGAGGCGGTCATCTGAGCATTAGTGCCAAGCAGGTAACCAATTTAATCAAACTACTGAAGCTGTGAATTTCATAGGGAACAGGCAGCAAAACAATCCATAGTCGAACTCATACAACCCGGGGTGGAGGAACCACCCAAATCTGAGGTGGTCAAACCAATAGAATGTGTTGAATCCACAACCACAGTCGGGGTTCACACAAAAACCGAGTATGGAAGAGCTGATGGCCAAACTGATTTCGTCGACTGAGGTGAGGATGCAGAATCAGGATGCATCGATTAAGAACCTGGAAGTGCAGATAGGGCAGCTGGCAACGTTGATTTCTGGAAGGACACAAGGTACGCTCCCGAGTGATTCTGTGAAGAATCCGAAGGAGCAATCAAGTTAACAGAGAAAGAGGTGACAGTCCAGCTTGTGACTATAAATTAAGAACTTTCTTCCCCTTCCTCATTGTAGTTTGGTTGTTTTTAATTTGTTTTTAGATGTTCCGGGGATGAATCCGTGCGATTTTTGTTGCAGGTGTAAAAACAAGATCAACAAAGATGTAGGCGAAGCAACCCGAGAGGAAAACTTTTTGAGAAAAAATTGATTTTGGTAGTCTGGTGCTGGCGATCGATCGAGAAAAAAATCTCGATCGATCGCCCGGAAGTATTAAAGGCGAAGCGATTCACTGCCTCAACCGATCGAGATAAAATTTTGAAAAAAAAAGGGCACCGACGCACAGTCTGCACAGCACTATCAAACCTTTTCCTCTCTTCTCCAACAAAGACCACAACGCCTCTTCCATTTTTTTTTTCTTTCATCATCTCTCATCAATTTTCTCTCCAAATTTCAAATTACTTCAAATCTTTGAAGTAAGAATTGTTTCTGATGAGATTTTATTTGCAGATCTGAAGTATTGCAAACCGAATTGGGTAGAATTGCATTCAAAAGAGAATTTCGAGCCAAGCGCCAAATTCATCAAAGATCAGATTTTTCTTGGTAATTGGTTTTAAATTTCGTATCTTTTCATCCTTTGGTGCATTTACTCTGTTGTTGTTAAACTTGGTCAAGAAGAATCGAAGTTTGGGGGAGTTGTTGTTGTGTTGCGGGGTGTTGGTATTGTTGTGTTTTGGGTGTGGTGTTTTATTGCAGTAAAGCGGAATAAGTGAGAAAAACTTAGCAAGAAAATGGCTCCAAGAAAGAGGTCAAAGCAGGCGGAGGCCTCATAGAAGCAAAAACAGGCGGAGGCCACCACTTCTGAGCAAGAGCATGACGAACGGAAGTTTGAAAATGCCACGTCAGCTGAGTTGTATCCCAGTTATCACAAGAAACCCCTCAGTCGTGAAAGGGGCATGAGTATGGACAAGATTGAATGTCCTGTCATAAGGGCAATAAGGCGACGAGGGTGGTTTCAGTTTGTTCAAACACCAATGGATGATGTGGTTCCGCTGGTGAGAGAATACTACACGAATCTCTGAGTTATCCCACCAGGACACAGAGCAAATGTTTTTGTCCGAGGGACGGATGTGCTGGTTGATCAGGCAACAATTAATAATGTTTACCGGATGCCATTCATACAAAACTGTGCGTACAAATCCTTCCGAAAGAGTACGATAAATTATGATGAGGTACTCGTAGTTATTGGCATGCCGGGAGAAGATTGGCAGCGGAACGATAAGGGAGAGCCACAGGTGGTTCTCAAGAAGCATTTGACACCAGAGGCCCAAGCGTGGTTCTCATTTGTCGCCTTACGGGTCATGCCCTCGACCCACACTTCTGAGGTGACAAAGGACAGATCGGCCCTGGTATTTGCCATTCTCACAGGGCAGGACGTGGATTTGGGCGAGATTATTATTGATCACATCCATGCTATCGGTAGCAGCCCACCCACCTCCGCACTACCGTTTCCATCTACCATCATTGCTTTATGCCAGAGATGTGGAGTGCAATGGGGGGGGGGGAAGATGAGGAGTTACTTCCACCAAAGACCCCGATTGTTGTTGATGGTCCACCACCCCTACAGGCCGAAGAAGGGCTGAGCCACGACCCTCGGACACCAGTCATGCCGGAGCATCATCATCCTCTGCTGCAGAGCGTACACGCATCACTTTGGACTCCCTTCATAGGGATCTCCAAGACATTCGCCTGGAGCAGCAGAGCATCCATAGCATGCAGCGGGACATACACAGCATGCAGAGAGCATTGCAGTTGGACCATGAGCATGTAACTCAGCGTCAGATGGAGTTCATGCAATATCAGAGTGCATGGAACACTGCCATGGCCCAGGGCTTCCCAGGATTCCAGTTCCCTCCAGAGCCATACTTCCCACCATATCAGCCGCATGCACCCCCACCTGGTGATTACCCACCATTTCCGCCATACCAGGGTGAGGAGCGTCACTACCCAGTTCCCCCCTCCGGAGCATGATGAGGACGACGATCAGTGACGATCATCGTCATGGTATGTGTTTTGCCATTACGTTTATTTTTCTTGTCCATTGAGGGCAATGCACATATTAAGTTTGGGGGGGTTTGTTTATATTTGTAGTATTTTTGTTGTTTTTGCACTTTTTGCTGCTTGTCTTGTTTCTTTTCTTGCATGACTGCACTCTTATGAGACTAATTCGTCCTTGAGCACTATCAAATTTTTTTTTATTTTTAAAAATGACTTATTCTTGAGAAATGATGAGTTGGATTTGAAACGGTACTACATGATGAAATTAATCCCCATCTAGATAGGAGTCATGAAAATTTTTAACTTGTTTGTATATATCCTTTGTTGAGCTTATGTCAAAATTGAGGAATAGTTTGAGCACGTTTTGAGTCATGATTGAGTGAAGTATGTATTGAATAAAGTAAAAACTTGTGTTAACTATGATTTGTCTTGAGCATCTTAGAAAATCTACAATTTATTTGAAAGTACTTTGAGGCAAAATTTTATAATTAGGAACTTGACTTGGAGATGATTTAGGCGATCTTTGGACCGTTTGTGCCTTTCAAGCTTACCTTGTCTACATCATTCCTTAGTGTCCCATCTTGAACCTTATTGAAAAAGAATGGTATATGCATTGCATATAATTAGACCCCCATTCGACATTTTTGGCTAACTCATTATACCTACCTTGGATTGAGCCTAAAGGAAAAATTTTATCCGTCCCTAAGGGAGTATAATGAATCTCATTCATTGCACTGAATTGTATATATAGAAGAGTGCATTGTGAAAAACAAAATGAACAAAAGAATGAGCAATAAGAAAAGATGTAGAGAAAAGCCTTGAAAAAAAAATGGAAACATTCAAATAAGACCCAAAGTGGCCAAGGCTAGAAAAAGTTGAAGAGAAGCTCAATATTGTGCGAAAAGTTTTGATCTGATTCTATTATACTCTCTTCTTTGCATTCATCCTACCTTTTCTTTGGAGCCGACACCAAAAGGCCTAACGCTATAAGCTTTTAAAGACCTTCTGATCCAAGTCTAGGGAATAATTACATTAGTGGAGAAGTGCTGGATAGTAGATTTGTAGAGTAGTCCAAAGTAATCTTGACTATGAGTTTTTATGGCACATTTTGATCTTAAAGATATGATTATACCTCATGATTGACAATAGCACACACGCACGTTCCGATGTTGCGATGTATTGTTTAGCTTAGGAGAAAACGCTTCCTGTTGAGCTTTGAATGACTCTTATTGATGTGTAAGTAGGATTGCTGAGCTTTTACTTTGAGTTTTAAAGATGATTCATTCAAAGTATTAAGTTTAACTCTACTTTTTGAGGTTATTGCTTGCTCGAGGACGATCAAGTCCAATTTTGGGGGAGTTGATAGGCTTAGATATTACGTGTTTTTAGCTGTAATTTCTTACCGTTTTTCGTACTTTTTCCTGGATGAAATTACGCTTTTTGGTATTTATTTGCTTGTTTCAGAAAAATAGGTCGGAAATGGTAGAAATGAGCTAAAATGAAGAAAACGGGTGAAATCGAGGCGAAAAAGAGAAAAAAGAGAAGAATTCAGATTTTGCAAAGCATCGATCGATCGAGAATATTTCTCGATCGATCGATCCGGGCACAGAGTTCAGCAACAAGATTATCGAAGTGTCGATCGATCGTAACCAAAATTTCGATCGATCGATCGAGGCAGAGAGTTTAAAACGCTGAAATGAACAATGCACCGATTGATCGGACAATCTTTTCTATCGATCGATACGCGAATTTTTAAAAAATCTTATCTTCCATATTTGATGGATTCTCGGTGGTTTTAAATGGGAGATCATTCCCATATAGAAGGAGATCATATCAGAGAGGGAAGGAGGCCGAAAATAAAAGAGGATAGAACCCTAGTAGCCGCCGAGAAGAACCCGAGGAAAAGCCATCTTCCTCCGTTCTCCGTCCGAGCTTGAGAGAATCGTTTCCGGAGTGCAAGGAAGGAGCAAGAGAAGATATTACGGTGCAACGCGCGGATTTATTCCCACATTTATCGTATCTCTAAACTCTGATTTATTTGATTTTCATATTCATTTGATGTTTTTGAGGTTGAGAGACAATTAAACATCTAATTTATTTGATTTGAATTGAATTGAGTTTATTTTATCGAGTTTGAGTATAATTGTGTTTGAGTTATTGATTCGAATGTGTTTGAGTGGATTAATTTCTTATTGTTCATGAATTATATGCTTAATGATATCAAAACCTAGCTAACTTTGATTGAATTTGTGAGTTATAATCGAGATCGAGAGATAACGTTATAATACGCTACAATAATTCATGATGTATGTTTAAGATTGAGATCGAGAGATAAAATCACATACATGAGCACTTTGAATCGAGAGATTTAGAGTAACTAGGTTTTGAAGATTTATGCAATATCGGATTAGTAAATAAGTGAACGAGAGTTACTTGTTCTAAGTTGATATTAGTTTCTTTACAGCTCGAGAGAGTGTATTGAATAACAGCGAAAGCCTTTCACTTAAGAATCAATTGTTTAGTAGTTGCTTATTCAAACGAGTCATTGACGAAAACACAGTTGAACGAAGAGCTAGATAAATTTCTCGAGCGAAATTCCTTAGCATACCCGGAAGCCATTTATTTTATTTATTCTTGTTTTATTTGGGTTCTTTAGTTCTAAATTTGCATTAGTTAATCTACCCCCTTTTTAATATTATGCTAAATATAATTTTACTAGTTGTATTTGGTACTTAACGTTAGTACCTGTGGATTCGACAACCCTTACTTTCATTTAACTATACTAAAACTTGACACCGTGCACTTGCGGTAGAATCGCTATACTGATAAAATAATTGTTTAAAAAAAAGAGCGGTCAACAATTATGAATTAATTGCGGTTTTGGGACTCCCGGAGATTTTAAATCCGGTTTATGGAGTCGTTGGATCCAAGGGATGAGATTGTATTCTCATCGTGGCGACAACCTTGGAATTTTGTTTTTGATGGAATCTGGGGTCCTGAGTACTTTGTACTAGGGCTGGTGATGGAATTTGAGTTGGAGAGATAATTATTGAAACATATGATTTTTAATGAATCATGATGTAGTTGTGGAGGTAATGGTATTTTGGAGCCTTGGAGCTATATATACCAAGTGGACTCGGTATTTCGTCATTATACGAAAACCCTCCCATCTCTCCTCTCTCTCTCTCTCGCACGCCTTCTTCCCCCCAAACCCCTTCATTTCTCCCTTGGAGGAAAATGGCTTGAAGCTTGGCTCGGGAGCCGGAATTTCTCAAAGATAATTTGGTAATCTCCTTCCCATCGCTTTCATCTTCGTATTGATTGTAATTTGGAGGTGTTTGGTTGAGTTTAGAGTTGGGTTGGATTTTGGGAGATTTTGTAAAATCTTGAAATCTTATGGGTTTTGTTTTAAAATGGATTATAACCCTTGTTGAGTGTACTAGGGTATTTGTATGTAGTTATTTTCGAGTTGGAGGAAGTGTGGGTATAATTGTGGATGTTTTTAAGCTTTTAAAAATGGTGATTTTCGGGTTCGCGCAGCGACCGATCTATCGGTAGCATCTTACTGATCGATCGGCGCAAGTGCGTAGCGTTGGGTGATTATTTCAGTATTTACCGATCGATCTGTATGATCGACCGATCGATCGGTGGGTGGCTAGCGATCGGTCGGTAGCTTGGACCAATCAATCGGTGCAAAGTCGTAGCTAAAATCGGATTTATGAACAGTTACCGATCGATCGGTAGTGCGATTTTGTAAAATTGTATTTTGGGTCCTCCCTCGGGTTTTGAGGTGCGATTATCGACCATTTACTATTTAATCATCGTGTTAGGATGATTGGGGTCGAATTTCATGCTTGTGCGTATGAGTTTGGGATTACTCATTGATTATGAGTTATTGATTTGTGTTTAGCACATTTCTTCATCGGACCTCGGGACTGAGGCAGTGTTTGGGCTTGAACTACGGAATCATAAGGTACGTATGACGTACTAGCATAGCCCTTTAATATAATTGCAATTGTTGAGTGCATGGTACACTGTATTGCAATGAATGTATATGGAAATTCATGGTGCATGGTATTATCAATAAACGGATATTGAAATGCATGGTTTATGGTAATTGCTATAAATGGATATATATGCATTGTGAATTATATGGTGCCGCTTTTGAGCGAGGAATGATTGGGATGTTGTCGCCTTTGTGCGAACATCGGTTATGACGCCACTGCTGTTGAGCATGCGTGAGAATGAAATGCTGCTATTATAGAGCGAGCAATGAAATAGAACTATGGAACCATAAATGAGATATATGGAATATTGTAATCATTGTTTAATGATTTGATATTATTGATTATGATATCGGTATATGGCAAATGGATTTGTTAATCAATGTAATGATTAATTGGCATTTGCGAATTTGATGGGTTCAGTTATTTTGAGAATATGGACAGTACATGGAATCCCGGATGAGGATGATACCATCCAGGGAGCATCTTTTATATTTCATAGCATTTACATTTTTGTAAATTATGAATAGTATTATTGTGACTGTCGGTTTGGTGGTATTGATATGCTCACCCCGTGTGGGGGCTGTCTCCGTTGGTGCAGGTGAATAGGTACGACGATGGCTTGGAGTTGAGCTCGAGCTATGGATTTGAGGTGCTTCCAGGATCGAAGTACCAGTGACGGTATTGAGCATGATACTTTATACATTGGATACACGTATACTTATTCGATGCTCGCATGTGAGCACTATCATGTGTATATGGGTTGTATAAAGAAGGCAATGGCCTTTCTCTTTTCATTTATGTGTTGCATGTAATTATTTATTGAATTGCTAAATGAACTAAGAACATGTTAGTGTATTATAATGGTGCATGATATGTATGTGGACTTGGTTGGGGAAAATTAGACATTATATGGAATAATGTAAAGAAATTTTATTATTGGCATGGTTTGCTATGATGTCAAGTGGGTTTTCCCCTACATATATAATGACATGCACTAAATGCTTCTATTAATACACTAATAACGAAATAAGGGCACGCGGGTCCTTACATTAGTGGTATCAGAGCAGTGGTTGCTCTTTGGGGCTGTTGAGGGCCTAGGAACGTGTTAATGGAAATGAATAGCACATAATTATGCATGGTGGTAGTTAGTGTTGTTGACACAACTATTTTGCTTATGTGCATTTATGATATGTGATCATAGTGGAATAATTATATGTCATGACATCTATGAAATCATAATATAATCTGTTGATTATGATTGTGAGTGTGGTACAGGGACAACCAAAGGGAGCATTTTGAAATGCATTGGGATACAGGAAGTACTTTGTACTCATGGATTATTATATGCTCATGGTTTGGGATTGTTCCTGTAGGGACGCTATGATATGAAGGGTTAAGGCCAGGGTTGAAAGACACGAAACGGTAACCTGCATTTTATATACATCATGGATTATGCATTGTGGTTGCATATATATTGGAGTGATGATTTTAATGCTTTGCCGCTAAATATTGAAGCGATGGTAAAATTTCGCATGTCACATTTGAGCGAGGTGCATTAAAATACACTCATGGCGATGTATATTGGATTATGGATTATGCATTGTGATTGCATGTATATTGGAGTGATGATTTTAATGCTTTGCCGCTAAATGTTGAAGCGAGGGTATTGCCGCATGTCACATTTGAGCGAGGTGCATTAAAATACACTCATTGTGGTTGTATATATTGGAGTGATGATTTTAATGCTTTGCCGCTAAATGTTGAAGCGAGGGTATGCCGCATGTCACATTTGAAGCGAGGTGCATTAAAATACACTCATGGCGATGTATATTGGGATATGGAATATGCATTGTGTTGCAGGTATAGATGGAATGCTTGGTGAATATCCCATGAGTCGTTGTTATGGATGAGTGATGATTTTAAATGCTTTGCCGCTGTCACTTGACGCGATGATAGAATACTTGCCACTGTCATATCATAGCGAGAAAAGAATATTTTCTGCCAAATGTTGAAGCGACGGTATTGCCGCATGTCGCATTTGAGCGAGGTTATTCGATGCCGCTGATATGTCGAAGCGAGGGGTATTAGTGACGCGGTCATGACAAGCAAGGTGCATTAAAATACACTACTATAACAAGACTAGGGATCGGCTATTCCATTGGCAATGGTTTATGCCGCCGCGTATTCATAGCGATGGCTTATTCCGCTATTCTATTGGCGATGGTTTATGCCACCGGGTAATTCATAGCGATGATTCATTCCGCAATTCTATTGGCGATGATACGCCGCCGGGTATTCATAGCGATGGTTCATTCCGCTATTCCATTGCCGATGGTTTATGCCGCCGGGTAATTCATAGCGATGGTTCATTCCGCTATTTTATTGGTGATGGTTTACGCCGCCGGGTATTCATAGCGATGGTTCATTCCGCTATTCTATTGGCGATGGTTTATGCCGCCGGGTATTCATAGTGATGGTTTATTCCGCTATTCTATTGGCGATGGTTTATGCCACCGGGTACTCATAGCGATGATTCATTCCGCTACATCTATTGGCGATGGTTCATGCCGCCGGGTATTATGTTGCGATGGTACATTCCGCTACATCTATTGGCAATGGTCATGCCGCTGGGTATTATATAGCGATGGGTCATTCCGCTATGGCGATGGTTCATACCGCCGGATATCTATAGCGATGTTTTATGCCATTGACTCTATGAGGAGGGATCATGCCGCTGATTCTATAGCGATATGTTATACCACTAAGTACGTAACACTGGATTACGCCACCTACGAGCGATGGGTGCTGATTGCGTACCACTGTTGGACGACGGAGACAGGTATGCTGCTATCTTTTTAGCGATGAGGTATGACATATTACTGTTTTATTAGCATTATTGTGGATGACATGCGTTGATATACATATACCGTCATGTGCCTGACGATGAGATTATGCATGTCGTGTGTCAACATGTATCGTCACGAGTTGACGATGTTATTTTGGGTGTCATATGTTGACAGGTACCGTCACGGGATGACGATGACATAGTGGATGTCTATGTAGACGCGTAGCGTCGTTTTGATGAATAATACATTTATGTATATGTATTTAGTCGTATGGTTGGAGTGCCGATGGTGAGCACATGGTATTGTATGGGTCACTAGTTAACGAGACCATTATGCCGAGCAGGTTTCTCAGAGAATCATTGGTGCGCCGTACAGGAAGTGTATCGTAGCACATATTTAAGGTAATATTTTACGAGTAGTGATACCTTAGGGTATACTCATTGGAATGGCTATGGCCAAGTGACTGGTAATAGGAGTAGTTGTTAAGGAAACTACTTGCTTATGCCGAGGTGACATGTGGTGGACATGATCACACCCACCCCTGGGTGCGTGGAATAAATCCTACGAAATTAGGATTGCTTTGTGGTTGAGTAAGGACACCGGGATGTCCGTAGTGCTTGGTGTTTTAGAGAAATATTGAGTGATGACCCACTACTCTAGATGGATGTTACGGTATGGTATACCGAGAGAAACATATGATACGTTGGTAGGCTTGGTATAAGCCTATGGAGGCAGCGATTTGCTAGCCTGGTATTGTTGCAGTGATATAGTGTGCTTGTTGTAGCCATTATACTGCTTGTTGGATTCGAGCTTGGCGGATCGTATGGTGATACGATGAGGGTTTAGTGGACTATTGTAGTCACTTTGAGGCTTGAGGAAGCGTTTATACGTCAAATGTTTGAGGGACTTGTTTTGGGACAACTCAATTTTGTTGGGAATACCAACATGAGTGTCGACAAGTCGTTGTTAGCTCTGGTTGAGCATCTTTGCATATGGAATGCGACGGATGTCACAATTGGTATTGAGGGATATAGTTAGTGGGGTAACACTACTATGTTGATTTTATCTCTTGGAGAGATCTGGATTGTACTGTCATGGAGACAGCTGGTACCGGTCGTAGGTTGATTGTAAATCAGCCATGGTAAGCATTACTGGTGTTGGACCGAGAAATGGATTTCTTACCTTTCGATGAGACGTTCGAGGAGACGTCTCCGGGGAAGTACTATGGTATTAGTACAGAGCATTGTTAGAACGATTATACGTTGTGTATACGATTTTCGATTTGGTAATAGTGGCTTTGATGCACGATTCTGAACCAGTTACGTATTTTTGGTTCCGATATATGTTTGGTATAAATATATCCAGTTTTTTGAATGTTGGTTCGAGGTTAGAGGGTCATGGATTCGTGACATTTTTCCTTGTGAGGAAGGCAGTATTGATATACCTACCGATTGGGAATCTTTGGGAGCTATGAGTCGGTTTGTGTGGTGTTGATGTTGGAATCACACCATTGGTCGTTGGTCTGTCAATCATTATTCTCTGTGATGTGAGAATAGCTGGGGATTGACAGTTGGTTTTGGGACTTTGGGCATGATTGGAGATACCCGAGTCTATTGCATTGTGTATGCATGTTGTGTTGGTACCTAGGCATGTATACCAGTGTGTATACGAATGCCAACATTTTATTTGGTCCTCGTCGAGCATCGGGTTAGTGTGCTTGGATGAATGAATCTCCGGTGAGAGATTGTATCACCTTGAGATTTGTAATCTCGATGGCAGGATTTATTCTGAAGAACGATCGTGAGATTTGGTTGACTTCCTCCGAGGAGGAATTGTAGTACCTTGGGATCATGGAAATTCATTCAATAGCCTCCCTGTTTTAGGATTGTTGAATCCTAGGATAAACAAGGGATGGCCAGGATTCGGATTTGTTAGTGTCGTGGTTGACACGTGTGGCGGGAATGCAATTGATTTTCTTGCATGTCCTTTCGGGAACTTGAGACCTTGTGGAGTCTCTATGGTATATTTGGAGCAAGATATGATTCTTGGAACATACGGGTGTAGGCATCTTTGGAGATGTGTTTTGTGTTGATCGGTGGCCATGCTTGGCCCGATCCAGGTTGCAAGGTGGTCCAACTACTCCTTTGCTTGGAATCACGAATGATTCGTTTGATTTGCAGTTAGGGTTGGCTGACTGCTTTTGAGATGGTTAGCATTGGGGTATGACGACATTCTATTGCGGTTGTAATGGTTTGGGATGTTTATCCCATTCCAGGTTTTGGTGCGAGGTCGGTATCCTCGCGGTTGGTGTGTCGTTCATGACATGTTCATGATTCGACGATGTGAATCCATTTGGTTTTTGTAATCTCGGCAATACGTGGAGTACGCCGTGCAAATTTCGGGGACACAAATTTATTAGTGGGGGATAATTGTGATGCCCGGGGATTAATGGCGTTAATCCCGGTGTGGTAATAATCCTTAATGGATTTTAGTGGTGGCAATTATGAATTAATTACGGTTTTGGACTCCAAAGGATTTTAAATCCGGTTTACGGAAGGGATGATATTGTATTCTCATCGTGGCGATAACCTTGGAATTTTGTTTTTGGTGGAATCTGGGGTCCGGAGTACTTTGTACTGGGGCTGGTGATGGAATTTGAGTTGGTGAGATAATTATTGAAACAAATGATTTTTAATGAATCGTGATGTAGTTGTGAAGGTAATGATATTTTGGAGCCTTGGAGCTATATATACCAAGTGGACTCGGTATTTCGTCATTATACGAAAGCCCTCCCCTCTCTCCTCTCTCTCCAGCACGCCTTCTTCCCTGCAAACCCCTTCATTTCTCCCTTGGAGGAAAATGGCTTGAAGCTTGGCTCGGGAGTCGAAATTTCTCGAAGATAATTTGGTAATCTCCTTCCCCTCGCTTTCATCTTCGTATTGATTGTAATTTGGAGGTGTTTGGTTGAGTTTAGAGTTGGGTTGAATTTTGGGAGATTTTGTAAAATCTTGAAATCTTATGGGTTTTGTTTTAAAATGGATTATAACCATTGTTGAGTGTACTAGGGTATTTGTATGTGGTTATTTTCGAGTTGGAGGAAGTTTGGGTATGAATTGTGGAGGTTTCTGTAAGGACCCCGTATACTTAACCCTTGATTAGTGTATTAACCACTATGTGTGGTACATGCTTTCTATACAATGTCAATCGAGAAGCTCTGATGATACTTAATCATTGCCTGTCAATGATTGACTCATATGTTTGCCCTTTACCAACCCCTTGGTGCCACTTTTCACATTGTAAACTTTTATAAAAATTTGGGCAGAGTCTCCCCATAAATAGAGCTATCCCAAAAAAAAGAGCACAGCATATAACATAATTCCCGGCCAGGGAACACATAATACTCAGCAGAAAGCAGTAATGCAAGTAAATTCCCAGCCAGGGAAGACACCACACATATGACGACAAAGGTGGGTTTCAACACCCACATAATACACCAATGACTCTCTTATCATTTAGCAATTCTACCTCTAATTGCATGCAACATAGAATGAAAGAGAGAAAGGCTCATGCCTTTACATACAACCCATATACAAGTATAATCGTGCTCACATGCGAGCATCATGAATATGTATAAAACCATCATGGGTATATGGGTACTCTATACGATACCGTGCTCCATCAAGCCCTGGTACCGCAATCCTGGGAGTACATCCAATCAACAGCTCGAGCTCATCTCCAAAGCCATCGATGTACCTGTTCACCTGTCCCAACAGAGACAGCCCCCAACGGGGTGAGCATACCAATTCCACAATTTCATAATCATAATGACATAGTACATAATTTACGAAAATGTAAATATTGTGGAACATATATGATACTTCCTGGATGGTATCATCCTCATCATAGCGTACCCCTGTAATAACCCTGTTCTCAAAACAGATAAATCATCAAATCTTGAATATGCAGTTAATCATCATATTGGTTAACCCTAGCCAGTCTCAAATCAGTAACCTTTCATAACATCTTACTTTATTTGGCAATGATTGGTAACATTTCATAACATCATTTCATAACATCGTTTCATAACATCGTTTCATAACATCTTTTCATAACATCTTTTCATAACATCTTACTTAATTTAGCAATAATTAGCAACATTTCATAACATCATTTCATAACATCTTTTCATAACATCTTTTCATAACATCTTACTTAATTTAGCAATAATTAGCAACATTTCATAACATCATTTCATAACATCGTTTCATAACATCTTTTCATAACATCTTACTTAATCTAGCAATAATTAGCAACATTTCATAACATCATTTCATAACATCGTTTCATAACATCTTTTCATAACATCTTACTTAATCTAGCAATTATCATAATTCTAGATATCATATTGAGATTTCCTTAACTTCCGATACTGGTTAATCACTTCTCTGATTAACTACGTCTCTGTTCCTATTATTACCCATAGGGAAAATAAAATACAGATATCCTAGATATCTAATCAAATACCACATTCTCATTTCTTACTTCAAGGTAACGTCATACTATGGGTGTTTGCTCCGTAGCAACCACACCTCATCATTGGCTCGCTTCATAGCGGCACTGAGCATTCCACCATGTGAAACAGCATATCGTAACCAAGTCCAGATACCATCATAGTAAAACATATCATATATCTTAAATCATGCATCATACTTGTAAAACATCATTTAAACTATGCTCGTACGCTAAACGTACCTTAAATCCTCGAAGTCCGAACCAAACCTTGCTCGAGTTCCATGCCCCGAGGAACGATGTGCTAGAACGATAAATAATTCACAATTATTTACGAACATGTAACACATGCTCAAGCACATTCATAACCCTCAAAATATTGTCAACACACGACAATAAATCATTTAAAAGACCCGGGGCAGGGTACATGCAGGGAGGGAAAACGAATGCGATAATATCGAAAATTGTTCAAGAACATCCTACAAAATTCGAACCCTAAACTCACAATTCGAACCCAACCAGCATCATAATACACCTAAGATGTGAATTAAACCATCAATGGCAAGAATCATCACCTTTGCCAAAAACCCCCAATAATTCGAAAATTAGACCCTACGAAATTGGGGAAATTCGAACCATAACATCTTAATTCGATCCCACTTAAGCATCATAATTCATTTAAGCATGAATAAATCGAATCCTAACAAGAATTATCATCCTCATGCCAACAATCCCCAAAATCGAACATAATAATTCACAATAGGTAGGGAAAATACATCATAAGCATGGAAAAGGGGTAAGGAACGTTACCCAACGAAATCGGAAGCAAAATCGGACGAAATCCGATGAACCCTAGAAATTGGGGATCGCCGCTCTTTCTCAAAATTCGACCTCAAATCGCGATGAAACTTTCAATTGCCGGAGGGGAAATGAGCGCCTGGACGAGACGAAGCCGTGGGTAGGTCGGACGCGCCGATCGGCGGCGGGACGGCGGCGGCCGAAGCGCTTTTGCGCGCGGGCAGGGGCTGGCAGCGGGAGATCGCGCGCGGGGGAGGAGAAGAAGATTTGGGGCTGAAAATGAAATAAATTCTAAAATTTTGGGTTTAAATGGTATTTATAGCAAAAATACCCCGAAAAATTAATAGCCCCACAAATACATCATGATTCCTTAAAAATCATCTGTTTTCAAAACTTCTCTCTCTAACTCCAAAACCCCCTACCGGTGCTCACATAGCACCCGAGATTCCGAGACACATCAAAAACCCAACTCTTAGGTTTTTCACCGTAATGTGAATACAATCTCAACCTCTGGATCCAACGATCCCAACTACCCAATTAAACGAGCCCAGAAGGCCCAACATCGCGATTAAACTCCAAATCGCCACGTAAAACCACTTTAGGGAGTATTAACACTACGGGATTAACACCTATAATCCCTGGTCATCACAATATCCCCCACTAAAAGAATTTCGTCCTCGAAATTAGCACTGGTGTATCACGTAACACCCAGGCCACCCAACAACATGAAGCCACAACCTCGATTCTTGACCATATCAGAATTGTCTTAATAAACGTGAGGATACTTACCTCTCATCAAACTCTGAAACAGAGCGACATACCAAAACCAACATATCACCCAAGAGGCAAAACGTACCTCGATGCGGGTCGTCCCAAAAGTCAGTCTCTCATGACTGCAAAACAACCAATACTTACGGCTGTAGACCGGACAGTCATCCTTAGTTCTAATACAACTAGTAAGAACGCATCCTGACTGACACCTCAACCGTGAGAATGTTGACCTCGTGTCAAACTCTGGGGTGGAATAAACTTCCAAATCCATCATAACGTCAAAGAGCGTCAGCACAGCTCAACGCTAATAATCCAAAGGCAGTTAGTCAACTGAAACTGTAAGGATTCGAATCGTTCCTGATTCCATCGTAGATTTCATTCCTTGACATCTCTTATCATGACTCACGATGTCCAACATACATCGTTACGAGGGAAACACTAGTATTCCACGGTGTACACATAACAAACCTGGTTTCCACTTTCAAACCTCCTCTATCGAAGGAGCAGTCGCATCATTGCAACTCAAATACATGGATTCTCAGATCGAATCAACGACGACTTGACGACTCTCTCGTTGGTACTTCACGTCATGAGCTGTCCCAGACAAGTCTCCCCAAGATTTAAACATAAACATATATACGTTTCTGTGAGGCATACTCAACCTCAACTTCAAATGACGTGGTGACTACCAGAGTTCACCACAATCCACTTTGTATCACCTTACGATTTGCCAAACTTGGTTCCAACGAGCAGTATAACGGCTCTAGCAAGCCCATCATGGTGCTGCACACACGCGGCAGACAAACTAATCGCTGTCTCACTAGGTTCACCTCAAACCTACCAATCAGATGGACGTTTCCACACGGCATACCATACCATGGGAAGAACAATCAATAGAGTAGTGGGTCTTTACCCAACATTCCTCCAATGCTGATATACCCTGGACACTTCAATGTCCCCATGTACTTAACATAACCTGATCCTACTCCCTTAGGACCCATCTTACATCCTCATGGGTGGTGTGACCATGTCTACCACATGTCATATCAATAGAAAGCGAGTAATTCCTCCACGATTACTCCTATCGTCAAAAACATGGCCAAAAAGCCAATCCAACGAGCATACCTCAAGGGTATCACCACTCGTAATATGATTGCCTCAAACAATGTCTGCGGTACAATCACATGTACAACGTGTCCATCCATTCTTCGAGCAACCCGCTCGGTATAAGGGTCACGTCAATCGGTGACGCACACGTCTCCTTGTGCCCGACACAGGCACCCAAGGCATACAACTGAAAACGTATACTTAACGCATTGCTCATCGTAACGATGATGCATGTCTAATAAGACATCTCCTGCACTATCGTCATCGCCATCCCGTGACGACACATGCCCACTCATGGCATCTAAGGTATCGTCAACTAGTGACGGTACAAGTCAACAATGACATCTAAATGACCCAGTCAACTCGTGACGGTCCATGTACATCAACATATATCATTCATCATCATGCTAGTAAAATAGTCACAATAAAACATGTATAACAACGCATGCCAGCTATAATAATGCTAAATAGAATAGCAATATCTCATACCTCATCGCTAACAAGATAGCGGCATACCTATCTCCGTCGCTCCATAATAATACGTAATCAGCACCCATCGCTCGAAGGCGGCCAAAATCATGTGCTGAATATATAGCGGTACAGTCCATCGCTATAGAATCGACGGCATGATACCTCGTCATATAATAGGTGGCATGAAACCTCGCTATACACCTGAGCATGAATCATCGTCCACATAATAGCGGAAAGAGGCATCGCTATCAATACATCTGGCGGAAAGAACCATCGCCAATCAATATAGCGGAATGAGGCATCGCTATCATACATCTGGCGGAAAGAACCATCGCCAATCAATATAGCGGAATGAGGCATCGCTATCGTACATCTGGCGGAAGAACCATCGCCAATCAATATAGCGGAATGAAGCATCGCTATCATACATCTGGCGGAAAGAACCATCGCCAATCAATATAGCGGAATGAAGCATCGCTATCATACATCTGGCGGAAAGAACCATCGCCAGTCCTCATAAAAGAATGAGTCATCGTAAATCCTCATAATAATATCGTATGGCCTCTTACCATATGGGGCACCTTACCCCGTGGCACCTTACCACAATAACATCGCATGGCTACTTACCATGTGGGGCACCTTACCCCGTGGCACCTTACCACAATAACATCGCATGGCTACTTACCATGTGGGGCACCTTACCCCGTGGCACCTTACCACAATAACATCGCATGGCTACTTACCATGTGGGGCACCTTACCCCGTGGCACCTTACCACAATAACATATAATCATCATCATATATAAACATCGTATGCACATCATCATATAAACATCGTATAAACATCATCATGTAAACATCATATAAACATCATCATTATAATCTTATTCCTCATAATCATCATCATAATCATTATCATAAACATCATATCATCTTTACTTGTCATAAGCATTATCATAACTTACTTATCATTATCATCATCATAAACATCTTATCATCTTTACTCATCGTAAACATCATCATAACTTACTTATCATTATCATCATCATAGACATCTTATCATCTTTACTTATCGTAAACATTATCATAACTTACTTATCATTATCATCATCATAAACATCTTATCATGTAAACATCGTATAAGCCTCATTGTATAAACATCGTATAACATCATCGTATACACATCATCATCTCATCGTGAATACTCATGTAATAAAAGCACAGTTGTAGTATAAGGATGTGTGTTACCGTCCGATGCCCGTACGTCTCTTACGTACATTCCTTGCTTGAACATTACATGAACAAATGCATTAGTATATTCAATACTAATTGAGACCATACCGAAGTATTCCACTGTCGGTGGTCTACTTAGTCTGTCCTCGGACAATACGTCATATCTTTCTTTTCCCTGATTTTCTTCCAAAATCAGATTCCTTGGCACGTAGCATATAGAGTGTTAGACATCGCTATTAATGCCATCCTATCGTGTTCCACACGATTCCTGCAACCACAATGGTTAGCAATACCACTTTCATATCATATAAGCACATAAACAATTAGTCATGTCGTATAACATTAATGCCATCATGCATAAATATGTGCTATCAATAACTTCCTAGGCCCTTAACAGCCCCAATGAGCAACCACTGCTCTGATACCACTAATGTAAGGACCCCGTATACTTAACCCTTGATTAGTGTATTAACCACTATGTGTGGTACATGCTTTCTATACAATGTCAATCGGGAAGCTCTGATGATACTTAATCATTGCCTGTCAATGATTGACTCATATGTTTGCCCTTTACCAACCCCTTGGTGCCACTTTTCACATTGTAAACTTTTATAAAAATTTGGGCAGAGTCTCCCCATAAATAGAGCTATCCCAAAAAAAAGAGCACAGCATATAACATAATTCCCGGCCAGGGAACACATAATACTCAGCAGAAAGCAGTAATGCAAGTAAATTCCCAGCCAGGGAAGACACCACACATATGACGACAAAGGTGGGTTTCAACACCCACATAATACACCAATGACTCTCTTATCATTTAGCAATTCTACCTCTAATTGCATGCAACATAGAATGAAAGAGAGAAAGGCTCATGCCTTTACATACAACCCATATACAAGTATAATCGTGCTCACATGCGAGCATCATGAATATGTATAAAACCATCATGGGTATATGGGTACTCTATACGATACCGTGCTCCATCAAGCCCTGGTACCGCAATCCTGGGAGTACATCCAATCAACAGCTCGAGCTCATCTCCAAAGCCATCGATGTACCTGTTCACCTGTCCCAACAGAGACAGCCCCCAACGGGGTGAGCATACCAATTCCACAATTTCATAATCATAATGACATAGTACATAATTTACGAAAATGTAAATATTGTGGAACATATATGATACTTCCTGGATGGTATCATCCTCATCATAGCGTACCCCTGTAATAACCCTGTTCTCAAAACAGATAAATCATCAAATCTTGAATATGCAGTTAATCATCATATTGGTTAACCCTAGCCAGTCTCAAATCAGTAACCTTTCATAACATCTTACTTTATTTGGCAATGATTGGTAACATTTCATAACATCATTTCATAACATCGTTTCATAACATCGTTTCATAACATCTTTTCATAACATCTTTTCATAACATCTTACTTAATTTAGCAATAATTAGCAACATTTCATAACATCATTTCATAACATCTTTTCATAACATCTTTTCATAACATCTTACTTAATTTAGCAATAATTAGCAACATTTCATAACATCATTTCATAACATCGTTTCATAACATCTTTTCATAACATCTTACTTAATCTAGCAATAATTAGCAACATTTCATAACATCATTTCATAACATCGTTTCATAACATCTTTTCATAACATCTTACTTAATCTAGCAATTATCATAATTCTAGATATCATATTGAGATTTCCTTAACTTCCGATACTGGTTAATCACTTCTCTGATTAACTACGTCTCTGTTCCTATTATTACCCATAGGGAAAATAAAATACAGATATCCTAGATATCTAATCAAATACCACATTCTCATTTCTTACTTCAAGGTAACGTCATACTATGGGTGTTTGCTCCGTAGCAACCACACCTCATCATTGGCTCGCTTCATAGCGGCACTGAGCATTCCACCATGTGAAACAGCATATCGTAACCAAGTCCAGATACCATCATAGTAAAACATATCATATATCTTAAATCATGCATCATACTTGTAAAACATCATTTAAACTATGCTCGTACGCTAAACGTACCTTAAATCCTCGAAGTCCGAACCAAACCTTGCTCGAGTTCCATGCCCCGAGGAACGATGTGCTAGAACGATAAATAATTCACAATTATTTACGAACATGTAACACATGCTCAAGCACATTCATAACCCTCAAAATATTGTCAACACACGACAATAAATCATTTAAAAGACCCGGGGCAGGGTACATGCAGGGAGGGAAAAAGAATGCGATAATATCGAAAATTGTTCAAGAACATCCTACAAAATTCGAACCCTAAACTCACAATTCGAACCCAACCAGCATCATAATACACCTAAGATGTGAATTAAACCATCAATGGCAAGAATCATCACCTTTGCCAAAAACCCCCAATAATTCAAAAATTAGACCCTACGAAATTGGGGAAATTCGAACCATAACATCTTAATTCGATCCCACTTAAGCATCATAATTCATTTAAGCATGAATAAATCGAATCCTAACAAGAATTATCATCCTCATGCCAACAATCCCCAAAATCGAACATAATAATTCACAATAGGTAGGGAAAATACATCATAAGCATGGAAAAGGGGTAAGGAACGTTACCCAACGAAATCGGAAGCAAAATCGGACGAAATCCGATGAACCCTAGAAATTGGGGATCGCCGCTCTTTCTCAAAATTCGACCTCAAATCGCGATGAAACTTTCAATTGCCGGAGGGGAAATGAGCGCCTGGACGAGACGAAGCCGTGGGTAGGTCGGACGCGCCGATCGGCGGCGGGACGGCGGCGGCCGAAGCGCTTTTGCGCGCGGGCAGGGGCTGGCAGCGGGAGATCGCGCGCGGGGGAGGAGAAGAAGATTTGGGGCTGAAAATGAAATAAATTCTAAAATTTTGGGTTTAAATGGTATTTATAGCAAAAATACCCCGAAAAATTAATAGCCCCACAAATACATCATGATTCCTTAAAAATCATCTGTTTTCAAAACTTCTCTCTCTAACTCCAAAACCCCCTACCGGTGCTCACATAGCACCCGAGATTCCGAGACACATCAAAAACCCAACTCTTAGGTTTTTCACCGTAATGTGAATACAATCTCAACCTCTGGATCCAACGATCCCAACTACCCAATTAAACGAGCCCAGAAGGCCCAACATCGCGATTAAACTCCAAATCGCCACGTAAAACCACTTTAGGGAGTATTAACACTACGGGATTAACACCTATAATCCCTGGTCATCACAGTTTCTAAGCTTTTAAAAATGGTGATTTTTGGGTTCAGGCAGCGACCGATCGATCGGTGCAAGTGCGTAGCGTTGGGTGATTATTTCAGTATTTACCGCTCGATCGGTATGAGCGACCGATCAATCGGTGGGTGGCTAGCGATCGATCGGTAGCTTGGACCGATCAATCGGTGCAAAGCCGTAGCTAAAATCGGATTTATGAACAGTTACCGATCGGTCGGTAATGGTGACCGATCGATCAGTAGTGCGATTATGTAAAATTGTATTTTGGGTCCTCCCTCGGGTTTTGGGGAGCGATTGTCGACCATTTACTATTTAATCATCGTGTTGGGATGATTGGGGTCGGATTTCATGCTTGTGCGTATGAATTTGGGATTACTCATTGATTATGAGTTATTGATTTGTGTTTAGCACATTTCTTCATCGTACCTCGGGACTGAGGCAGTGTTTGGACTTAAACTACAGAATCATAAGGTACGTATGACGTACGAGCATAGCCCTTTAATATAATTGCAATTGTTGAGTGCATGGTACACTGTATTGCAATGAATGTATATGGAAATGCATGGTACATGGTATTAGCAATAAATGGATATTGAAATGCATGGTTTATGGTAATTGCTACAAATGGATATATGTGCATTGGGAATTATATGGTGCCGCTTTTTGAGCGAGCAATGATTGGGATGCTGTCGCCTTTGTGCGAACATCGGTTATGACACCACTGCTGTTGAGCATGCGTGAGAATGAAATACCGCTATTGTAGAGCGAGCAATGAAATAGAACTATGGAACCATAAGTGAGATATATGGAATATCTGTAATCATTGTTTAATGATTTGATATTATTGATTATGATATCGGTATATGGCAAGTGGATTTGTTAATCAATGTAATGATTAACTGGCATTTGGGAATTTGATGGTTTCAGTTATTTTGAGAACAAGGACAGCACAGGGAATCCCGGATGAGGATGATACCATCCAGGGAGCATCTTTTATATTTCATAGCATTTACATTTTTGTAAATTATGAATAGTATTATTGTGATTGTCGGTTTGGTGGTATTTGTATGTTCACCCCGTGTGGGGGCTGTCTCTGTTGGTGCAGGTGAATAGGTACGACGATGGCTTGGAGTTGAGCTCGAGCTATGGATTTGAGGTGCTTCCAGGATCGAAGTACCAGTGACAGTATTGAGCATGATACTTTATACATTGGATACATGTATACTTATTCGATGCTCGCATGTGAGCACTATCATGTGTATATGGGTTGTAAAAAGAAGGCAAGGGCCTTTCTCTTTTCATTTATGTGTTGCATGCAATTATTTATTGAATTGCTAAATGAACTGAGAACATGTTAGTGTATTATAATGGTGCATGATATGTATGTGGACTTGGTTGGGGAAAATTAGACAATATATGGAAAATGTAAAGAAATTTTATTATTGGCATGGTTTGCTATGTTGTCAGTGGGTTTCCCCTACATATATAATTACATGCACTAAATGCTTGGGTTAATATACTAAAAACGGAATAAGGGCACGGGGATCCTTACAGACTATCTCTCCCTTCATAAACGTCCTCTTATCGTTTTGCTTCTTGGCCTTCCTTGGCTTCACCATGTCATGACTCTTGCCTTCTTCAGTCTCTAGTTCGGTCTTCACCTTCACCTTATCAGCATCTGGCACCACATCATCATGCAAAACATTAATTTTATCAATAATAAAACATGCGTGCGTGTTGTGTGCATGTGGTGAAGTTTGAAACATAGTAAACGTAACATGATCCTCTCCTACACGGAGGATCGACTTCCCTTCTTCAACATCGATAATAGCTCGTCCAGTAGCTAGGAATGGGTGCCCCAGGATCAATGGCATACTCGCGTCCTCCTCCATATCCAACACTAGAAAATCCACCGGGAAAGTGAATTGATCTATCTTGACTTGCACATCCTCGACGATTCCTAGTGGGTAGGTGATAGACTTGTCCGCCATTTGCAACACTACCCTTGTGGGCTTCGGCTCTCCCAGTCCAAGTCGCCTAAAGGCATTAAGTTCACACTAGCACCCAAATCACATAACGATTTAATGGAAGAAATAGGCCCAATAGTGTAAGGAATAGAGAAACTCTCTGGATCTTTAACTTGGTAGCCGATTTCTTTTGCACAATAGCACTACATTCCTCAGTCAAAAAGATAGTCTCGTGCTCTCCCAATTTCTACTTCTTAGACAACATCTTCTTTAAGAATTTAGCATAATTTGGCATTTCTTGTAAGGCATCAATAAATGGTATATCTATATGCAAATTCTTAAGCATGTCTAAAAATTTGGCAAAGTTTGAATCAACCTTTGCCCTATTAACTGCTACAGGGAATGGGAGAGGAATGTGTACCTTTTCTTGTAGTGTGATAGGTATAGTGTCTCCAGTGGACTTACCCTTGTTGTGTGGTGCTCCTTCTCCTCTTGCTTAATAGCAATCTTTTCAGTCTCCTTCTCATCACCAAGTTCCTTTCCACTCCTTAGGTTCATGGCATTGGCTTGCTCCCTTGGATTCTTCTCTGTGTCACTCGGTAGAGTTCCTTGTGCTCTCCTAGCCAAGATAGTTGTCAATTGCCCTACTTGGATCTCCAAGTTTTTGATAGATGAATCTTGCTTATTCATCCTTGTTTCCGTTGAGGATATGAACTTGGTCAATAGTTCCTCCATGCTCGGCTGTGGTGGATAACCCGGTGGTGGTTGTGGTTGATACCTCAACCTCGTATTGTATGTATTTGGGTAGGGGTTTTTTTGTGGCCGGTTTCCTACATAATGCACAGCTCCATTAGTTTGAACGAATGGGTTACCTGTTTGGCATTCAACGCTCGGATGGTTTCCTCCACATAGGTCACAAGGAATCCCTTGAGCTTTCATCACTGTCATGATATCTAGTATCTTGTTCAATGCCTCAATTTGAGCGGCCAATGCAGTAACTTCGCTCACTTGATGAACTCCAGCTTTGGCACGTTCCTCTCGGACTGCCATTGATAGTTATTAGCAGCCATCTCCTCCAACAGTGTATAGGCCTCCTCCAGTGTCTTTCTCATCATAGTACCTCCTAATGTTGCATCAATCATAGAACGGTTATCAGAGAATAAACCGTTATAGAAAGTTTGTACCTGCAGCCAGATGGGAAGGCCATGGTGTGGGCATCTCCTCATTAAGTCTTTGAAGCGCTCCCATGCTTTATAAAGTGTTTCAGGATCATGTTGCGCAAATGTAGTGATATCATTTCGCATCTTAGCAGTCTTTGATGGTGGGAAGTATTTGGACAAGAAAGCTTGCACCATCCCATCCCATGTGGTAATTGATCCTGTAGGCAAAGAATGCAACCAAGATTTAGCTTTATTATTTAAAGAGAAAGGGAACAGTCGTAACCTGATGGCATCGTCAGTGACACCATTATGCTTGAAGGTGTCGCAAATTTCCAAGAAATTCGCTATGTGATTGTTGGGATCCTCAGTGGTCGCTCCCCCAAACTGCACCGAGTGCTGGATCATTTGTATGATAGCAGACTTGATCTCGAAATTGTTGGCCTGGATGGTGGGTCTCATGATACTCGACATCGATCCATGGAATGAAGGGTGGGCGTAATCCATGAGTGACCTTGCCACTGGTGCTACTGGAACTTCCTCGTTATTGGCCATTAGTGTTCTTGCTTGCCTTAGCCTCCTTTGACTAGTGTGTTCGATCTCGGGATCAAAAGGCTCAAGTGTATGGTTGCTACTCCTTAGCATGTACCAAGAGATAGTACCCTGTAACAATCAACCAAAAAGAACACAAACAGTAGAAGAGTAGAGATAATAGAAAAAAATCAAAAAATGAAGAAAAATGAATGACTAAACTACAGTCAACTAATCTCGTTTGATATTATTAAAACTAGTCCCCGGCAACGGCGCCAAAAACTTGATCGCTATTATTTTAAACAGTATTTTCCAGTGTAGTGATTCTCTACCGCAAGTGCACGGTGTTAAGTTTTAGTATAATGAGATGATAAGTATGAGTGTCGAACCCACGAGGACTAGGAAATAAGTACCAAACTCCACTAGTTTAACTATATTTAGTCTACGATAGCTGGCTGTGATTAATTAACTATATTGACTAATGAACTCGAGATCAACCCAAAAACACAAGAACGAATAAGAATATAATCAAAAGAAACAATTATCAAGACTTTTGGTTCACCTATGTAATCTCCCACAATTAGCCTATTAGTTAATAATTGAATTCAAACAATCTAAGGTGACAAGTTTTCCAAATTTATCTAATATACTCTCTCGAGTTATATTAAACCTAATATAAAATTGCAGTAAGTCACTCTCGTGTACTTATTTAACAACACAATATTGTATTAAGATCCGTGAAAATTTCTAGCTTTCGATTATTAGATATCTATAGCTATCACACGTGTATTTGACTTCATCTCTCGATATCAGTCTGAAATCCACGGCATAAATCACTATATCGAATCATAATTTTATCTCTCGATCTCAATTGTTATTTGATATCATTCAAGGATGGTCAAACCCTTAAAAGCATGAAGAACAATGATCTATGCACTTAGATAATAAGAATCAATAAAAACATTCAATTAAAATCATGGGTTCATACAAAGGATCCCTAAGTCTTGATAACAAACCTAGCCAACAATCTCTATCAAATAACAATGCATAAACATATTTTGCAACATTCTAAACATTAAAATCTAATGAAATATAGAACTAGAGTTAGAAATAAGGAAATAACGAGAGGCGTTGACTCCTTGCGTTACTCCGTCGTCCCTTCTCTTCCGATGCGTCTTCTCTTCAATGGTTATGGTGTATGGATGGTTGGAGAGGATGATGAGTGATGGAGGCTGTGTATTATAGGTCAATTATGAGCCAAAAGGTCCCAAAAACGTCCATGATAATCCATATTTATGGTAGGAGGAGTTTCACCAAGTTTGGACACCAAATAACCAAGATGGAAACAAAATCTCGAATTTTTTGAGTCAAGGCGATCGATCGCCTCAAATGAGGCAATGGATCGCATTTTGCTACTGCCTGGAGGCAATCGGTGGCCTCATTTGAGGCGATCGATCGTTTCCTCTATTTTTAGCAAATTACGATTTTGCCCCAGGTTTGCTCAGTTTGGTCATTTTTAATCATTTTAAGCCTATTTCCTCCACTTTTATGCATTTGGCCCTGGATTCCTGAAATATACAAATATAAACCAAAAAGAGTAATATTTTCCAAGAAAAAATCACTACAAAATTCCCCTAAACTTATATTAAATTAAGTGTAAAAATCACACTTATCAACATGCACCGATAAATTTTAAGCAAGCAACACCTAGCAGTGCATGTAAATTACATGCACCGCTAGTCTATTGGTCCATGTAAATTGCATGCACAGATAGACCAAATATTGTATTTAACCAAAAATATAGTATATTGGTGCATCAGTGCATCACCGCCTATAGGTGCATGTAAATTACATGCACCTATAGACTCATATGGTGCATGTGAGTCATGCGGTGCATGTAATTTACATGCACCACACGGACTAACAATGAATTACCTAGAGGTGCATGTAAATTACATGCACCGATAGACTCAAGTATTGTCTTTAACCAAAAATATAGTATATTGGTGCATCAATGCATCACCGCCTATCGGTGCATGTAAATTACATGCACCTATATCTAAGGATTACAGCGGAATTTAAAATTTAGGATTACTAAACCGCGGATCTATACTAAGGTTATCATATCGGATAAAGGATATACGAAGGTCTCACCCTTGTAGCGTGTTTGAGCAGATTCCATGGAGCTGCACCAACGCCTCCTCCGAGTCACTAGCAAAACTTGTCTAGTTTTGCCTCAACGGTATCCACACGATCAAATCGAACAAAAGGGATGTTCAAGAACAAGTTGCTAGACTTATTCTTGAACCAAAACTGAACTCCCGGTTCAAAACCGATCAACGACTACCAATCTCTTCCCCAATAACTCGACGGCGGCCGTGAGTATGATGAGAGAAAGAGGCGGCCGAATGGAGCTCTTTTGTGGCTAGGTTTTCTCTTTTTGATATCAAGGAATGATATGAAAGAATTAATTAACAATTAATCAAAACCTTGTATTTATATTATAGGGCTTTAATTAAGGTTCAAGACTTTCTTAAAGTCTTATGGGCCCAAACCCATGATTTAATTAAAACCTTTTAATCACTTAATTAAGACTATTCTTAATTAATTAATTCATCCAATGAATTTAATTTCCCTTCTCGATTTAATCTTTTGTGCGACCCGATAGGTTCTTGTAATGTTGGCAGTGACATAAAATCTCATTTTACGTTACAAGCTAAGAGCGGTGTCTAGCAACACATCGAGGCTACCCAAATTACAAGAATGTCAATGACTCGACCTAACCTTTAGAACTTGTGATAATATTAACCATGTAACTTAATCCCTTTGTCCTTTGTGTTTAGATTGAACACGAGTCATGGAATAGTCATACTCGTATATTCAATCTCTATTTCTTGATCCCCAAGTAGAACTAGAATAAACCAATAAGCTCGATATCTCATATCGACTCATTCGAGCATGGCCATGCATTTTAGTTCTCACTTGATCAAGGGCCAAACACATCTCCTGTTATATAGGAGGGACAAATCCTATCTCGATCAATCAATATCCCTCTACATAATTCGTAGTGTATCCAATAGTCGCCTTTATAGATTACCCTGTTACGGGTAACGTTTGACGATATCAAGATACATAACTCCTTATGTTGGGATCTCTGATGATCACAAGTCGTAAGGATTACATACATTATTATCACTATGAGAATTGCATATGACGATCATATAAGTATCCATGTTGCATTCTCATGGTGGGTCTGTCCAGTACATCGTTCTCTAACATGTACCCATGTGTTGATTTGATATCTCATATCAATGAACAATTCATCAATCAACACATACTAGTCTCTACGTATTATCATTATCCCTATTCATGATAATACTTGACTAGGGGCATCTTTAAGAATAATACAATATTATTCTAAGGACATTAACATATATATTAATTCACATTGCACAGTTAAAAGAATAATATATAATAATGAATTGCCATTCATGAAATCATAAACATTGTATGTCAAAACAATCATCTAATGATTTGTCTTAGGGCATATCCCAACAAATCTCCCACTTGCACTAAGACCACTCAGACATATACCTAATGCCTAGAGATCTAGTATGACGATCATGCTTCTGCTGTGACAGTGGCTTTGTCAATGGGTCAGATACATTATCATCTGTTGGTACTTTGCATATTTTAACATCTCCCCTTTCAACGATTTCTCGAATGAAATGGAACCGCCTAAGTATGTGCTTGGATCTTTGGTGAGATCTTGGTTCCTTAGCTAATGCAATCGCTCCATTGTTGTCACAATAGAGTTCTATCGGATCTTTAATGCTAGGCACCACTCGAAGTTCAGAAATGAACTTCCTCATCCAAACAGCTTCCTTTGCTGCATCCGAGGCAGCAATATACTCAGCTTCCGTTGTAGAATCGGCTACTGTTTCTTGCTTTGAACTCTTCCAGCTCACAACACCTCCATTTAGGCAATACACATATCCAGATTGCGATCGAAAATCATCTTTGTCAGTTTGGAAGCTTGCATCAGTGTAACCCATTACATTGAGCTCTTCCTCACCTCCATAAATCAAGAATGTATCCTTAGTCCTTCTCAAGTACTTCAGGATGTTCTTGACAGCAATCCAGTGACCTTTACCTGGATCAACTTGATATCTGCTAGTCATGCTCAAAGCATACGATACATCGGGACGAGTACATATCATGGCATACATGATAGATCCAATAGCTGATGCATATGGAACCTTACTCATGCGTTGTCTCTCATCTGGTGTTGAGATACACTGTTCCTTCGAGAGATAAATGCCATGCGTCATAGGCACGAATCCTTTCTTTGATTCTTGCATGCTAAACCTTTTAAGCACTTTGTCTATGTATGTACTTTGACTTAGGCCAAGAAGCCTTCTCGATCTATCTCTATAGATCTTGATTCCTAATACATAGGCGGCTTCTCCCAAGTCTTTCATCGAAAAGCAATTCCCTAGCCAAATCTTTACAGATTGCAAGGTAGGGATATCATTTCCAATGAGAAGTATGTCATCTACATACAACACTAGGAAAATGATTACGCTCCCACTGACCTTCTTGTAGACACAAGGTTCATCTTCATTTTTGATAAAACCAAACTCTTTGATTGCATCATCAAATCGAAGATTCCAACTCCGAGAAGCTTGCTTCAATCCATAAATGGATCGTTGTAGCTTGCATATCTTTCCAGCATCCTTTGGATCGACAGAACCCTCAGGTTGTGTCATGTACACATCCTCGAGCAGATTTCCATTAAGGAAAGCTGTTTTGACATCCATCTGCCAGATTTCATAATCATGAAATGCAGCTATTGCAAGCAAGATCCTTATGGATTTAACCATGGCCACTGGTGAAAAGGTTTCATCATAGTCAATACCATGAATTTGTTTGAATCCTTTTGCAACCAGGCGACCTTTATAGGTTTGTACATTACCATCCATATCGGTCTTTTTCTTGAAAATCCATTTGCACCCTATGGGTCGTACCCCTTCAGGTGGATCAACCAAAGTCCATACTTGATTTGCATACATGGATTCCATCTCAGATGTCATGGCCTCTTGCCATTTCTCAGAATCAGTGCCCGTTATAGCTTGTTGATAAGATGACGGCTCATCCTCATCAATAAGTAGTAAGTCACCCTGTTGAGTCACAAGAAATCCATATCTCTGTGGCTCCCGGTGTTCTCTTACAGACCTACGCTGGGCTTGTGTCTCTTGAGCAGGTACTTCTTCCACAACATATTGCGGTGCCTGCTCTGTTTCCATCTCAATATCAGGTTCAGTGTTTTCTTGTGGTTGAACTTTACTAAGTTCTATTTTTCTCCCACTGGTTTTTCTAGAAATGAATTCTCTTTCAAGAAATACACCAGTCCGAGCAACAACTACTTTGTTCTCGGTGGGATAATAGAAATAGTATTCGTTTCCTTAGGATACCCCACAAATAAACACTTATCATATTTGGGTCCAAGTTTGTTAGTGGCGTGACGTCTAACGAAAGCCTCACAACCCCAAATCTTCATAAAAGACATACTAGGACGCTTCCCAGTCCATATCTCATATGGTGTCTTTTCCACTGATTTAGATGGAACACGGTTCAGTAAGAAAATCGTTGTTTCTAGAGCGTGTCCCCAAAACGATATCGGAAGATCTGCATGACTCATCATTGATCTAACCATGTCCAACAAGGTTCGATTTCTCCTCTCGGATACACCATTCCATTGTGGAGTATACGGAGGAGTGAGTTGTGGGACTATCCCACACTCCTTTAGATAGTCATGAAACTCTTGGCTTAAGTATTCACCTCCTCAATCTGATCGAAGAATCTTGATACTTTTGCCAAGTTGGTTTTGTACTTCATTCTTGAAATCTTTGAACTTTTCAAAGGTTTCATGCTTATGCTTCATTAGGTACACATACCCATATCTACTGAGGTCATCAGTAAATGTAACGAAGTATTGAAAACCACCTCTAGCTTGTGTACTTATTAGTCCACACACATCACTATGTATTAATCCCAATAAAACATTTGCCCTTTCAACATGTCCCTTGAAAGGGGCTTTAGTCATCTTGCCCATTAAACAAGATTCGCATGTTTCATATGATTCAAAATCAAATGAATCTAATACTCCATCCTTATGAAGTTTAGATATGCGGTTCTCGTTTATGTGGCCCAAGCGACAATGCCAGAGATAAGTTGGATTACAATCATTATTTTTAATCCTTTTAGTATTTATGTTATAGATAGGCATATCAAGATTTAATAAATAAAGACCATTCACCATTTGTGCATTAGCATAAAACATATCATTTAAATAAATAGAACAACAGTTGTCCTTTATTATAAATGAAAAACCACACTTGTCTAAACAAGAAATAGAAATTATGTTTTTGGTAATGGATGGCACAAAATAACAGTCTTTTAAAATCAATGATAAACCAGAAGGCAAAGATAAATAATAATCTCCTATAGCTAATGCAGCAACTCTTGCTCCATTTCCAACTCGGAGATCAACTTCGCCTTTCGCCAACAATCTACTCTTTTTGAGGTCCTGCACATTTACACAAATGTGAGATCCACATCCAGTATCTAATACCCATGATGAAGAAGTAGATAAATTGACTTCTATAACAAAAATACCTGAAGTGGAAGTCACACTTCCTTTCTTTAGATCCTCCAGATATACTTTGCAGTTTCTTTTCCAATGGCCGGTCTCACCGCAATGGAAACAGTTTCCTTCCTTTGCTATCCCTCCTTTTGGTTTCAGTACATAAGACTTTGGCTTAGATTTAACAAAGACCTTCTTTTGCTTTCTTATTTCCTTTAGCTTTGGCCTTTCCTTTGCCCTTATTCACAATAAGAACATTTGTGGCCTAGTCTTCTTTGTATTTGCTTCATATGTTCTCAACATACCAAGCAATTGTGGTAGAGTCTTTTCCATGTCAGTCATATTGTAATTTACTACAAATTGACTGAAGCTCTCAGGCAACGATTGCAAGATCACATCGGTGGCCAACTCTTGGTCCAATGGAAAACCCAGCTTGTCCAGATTCTCAATGTACCCAATCATCTTGAGCACATGAGTTCCAACTAGGCTTCCCTCTACCATCCTGCACTGAAATAACGCCTTAGAGACGTCATACCTCTCTTGTCTTGCTTGCTGTTGGTACAATTGCTTTAAGTGTTCGAGCATATCGAACGCCTCCATTTCCTCATGTTGCTTCTAAAGCTCAGAGTTCATGGTGGCAAGCATAAGGCACCCAACATCAAGTGCGTCACTCTGATGCTTCTTGTAAGCATCTTTATCAGCTCTTGTAGCTGTTAGGGGAGGTTCCTCAGCGGGCAAGGGTTCCTCTAGGACATATTGTTTCTTTTCTTGTTTGAGGACTATCCTCAAGTTCCTATGCCAGTCTAGGATATTTTGTCCCATTTAGTTTGTTCTTCTCAAGGACCGATCGCAGTGATAATGTGTTTGATACGTTGTTAGTTGCCATGGATATCTACAATATAAATATGCAAACTAAGTTTATGATTTAATCATTTAACATGGTCTTACATTAAATGATGCTCCCACTATTTTGTTTTAAAAAATATCAACCCTCAAAACCTTTAGTGGGCCAAGATCCATATTTCGCCTAATCTTGAGTTAGCTTTGGCTAATCGCCCAAGACTCGGTTATTTAGGTAGACAACACTTTGTCAATTACATCACATATAATTCTTGGATAGTTGGACGAACAACGCTTTGTCCAATTCATCAAATGAATTATTATCCAACCTATGCCTCTAGGTTCCCAATCCTATTGAGATAACCTAGTTAAGTCATACCCAATTTAAAGTACAACGGATATCACTATTATCCTTTCGCGCCTTACTAAGATTGCCACGGTGATTTGCTTTGGCAAACCCACACATGTACAATCGAAGTTATTGACGAGTACTTTTAATTTTGGAAGGCATCTAAACTTAATATTTTAGAGGGATTTATTGATCTCATGATTAGTTTGATAATTTAAAATATGTCCACTACATATAGTTGTATACATATCTACATATATGTGTAATACTATTATCAATCTAAAACATAAGATAAATCATGCATCAACATACATAATTAAACGTGACATGGTTATAGCCCCTACTAATGATTTTCTCAAGCCAATGAGAAAATCCTAAGAGTCAACCTAAGGTAACTTCATAAGCACCTTCCTTTGGCTCCAATTTGTGAATGGCCTCCTCATCCCGGCACGATGCTCCATCTTCATTGATCACCATCAATAAAATAAACTACACTATTTACAAGATATAGAATTCCTCGATTCACATTCGAGGGGAACATAGGGGAGGGATTACATTTAGAATAAAATAGAGAAGGCACGACACGCAGGTCGTATCATAAATTACAAACATTCACAAATCCTATCTAATAGGTCAAAGGGCTATAACCACGCACCATGCTCAAACAACACATAAAGCATGCATTAACATTTAATTAATTAAATTCTAAACATTTTAAATTTAATTTAAATTAAAACTGTAAAATAGAATTTTTGAAAAATTATCGTACGCTCGGGACATCACATGCCACGAACTAATTTTGACTTAGCTACGAACCATCATGGTTCGAACCAACATGGACCACGGCTGGACCAATTATGGGCCTAGGGTTCGAAACCCTAGCCCATGGCCGAACCATTGAGCGGCGGCGGCCGAGCCCATGCACGGCTGCTAGGGTTCGAAACCCTAGCCGTCATGAGCTAGCCGTCACGAGCCAATGAGTTCAAAACCCTAATTTGTGCGGCGGCTCGGCCCACGCTCGAGCCAGGGTCCGAACCCTAGCCCTTAAGCGGCGGCTGCTCGGCCATGCACGAGCCAATGGGTTCGAAACCCTAGCTCATGCGGCGGCCCTGAGCCATGGTGACTAGGGTTCGAAACCCTAGCCCTTTGGTGGCGTCGGCCGTGAGCCATGGTGACTAGGGTTCGAAACCCTAGCCAGGCCGTGAGCCATGCATGAGCTAACACCTCGAATTTACGCTTTCGTGTATCGTATACAATTATTCGCCAATTATATCAAATACAATTATACGATGATTTTCACAAACTCAATTTAATCATATCATATATGATTATATACAATTTTATAGCATGCAATATTAATCTAAATATGATTAAACTATTTAACCATATAAATCCGATATGAGCCTTGAACCTGGCTCTGATACCACTGTAATTTATCCTTAGAGCATACAACGCAGCGGAATTTAAAATTTAGGATTACTAAACCGCGGATCTATACTAAGGTTATCATATCGGATAAAGGATATATGAAGGTCTCAACCTTGTAGCGTGTTTGAGCAGATTCCACGGAGCTGCACCACGTCCAACGCCTCCTCCGAGTCACTAGCAAAACTTGTCTAGTTTTGCCTCAACGGTATCCACACGATCAAATCGAACAAAAGGGATGTTCAAGAACAAGTTGCTAGACTTATTCTTGAACCAAAACTGAACTCCCGGTTCAAAACCGATCAACGACTACCAATCTCTTCCCCAATAACTCGACGGCGGCCGGGAGTATGATGAGAGAAAGAGGCGGCCGAATGGAGCTCTTTTGTGGCTAGGTTTTCTCTTTTTGATATCAAGGAATGATATGAAAGAATTAATTAACAATTAATCAAAACCTTGTATTTATATTATAGGGCTTTAATTAAGGTTCAAGACTTTCTTAAAGTCTTATGGGCCCAAACCCATGATTTAATTAAAACCTTTTAATCACTTAATTAAGACTCTTCTTAATTAATTAATTCATCCAATGAATTTAATTTCCCTTCTCGATTTAATCTTTTGTGCGACCCGATAGGTTCTTGTAATGTTGGCAGTGACATAAAATCTCATTTTACGTTACAAGCTAAGAGCGGTGTCTAGCAACACATCGAGGCTACCCAAATTACAAGAATGTCAATGACTCGACATAACCTTTAGAACTTGTGATAATATTAACCATGTAACTTAATCCCTTTGTCCTTTGTGTTTAGATTGAACACGAGTCATGGAATAGTCATACTCGTATATTCAATCTCTATTTCTTGATCACCAAGTAGAACTAGAATAAACGAATAAGCTCGATATCTCATATCGACTCATTCGAGCATGGCCATGCATTTTAGTTCTCACTTGATCAAGGGCCAAACACATCTCCTGTTATATAGGAGGGACAAATCCTATCTCGGTCAGTCAACATCCCTCTTCATAATTCGTAGTGTATCCAATAGTCGCCTTTATAGATTACCCTGTTACGGGTAACGTTTGATGATATCAAGATACATAACTCCTTATGTTGGGATCTCTGATGATCACAAGTCGTAAGGATTACATACATTATTATCACTATGAGAATTGCATATGACGATCATATAACTATCCATGTTGCATTCTCATGGTGGGTCTGTCCAGTACATCGTTCTCTAACATGTACCCATGTGTTGATTTGATATCTCATATCAATGAACAATTCATCAATCAACACATACTAGCCTCTACGTATAATCATTATCCCTATTCATGATAATACTTGACTAGGGACATCTTTAAGAATAATACAATATTATTCTAAGGACATTAACATATATATTAATTCACATTGCACAGTTAAAAGAATAATATATAATAATGAATTGCCATTCATGACATCATAAATATTGTATGTCAAAATAATCATCTAATGATTTGTCTTAGGGCATATCCCAACACTATAGACTCATATGGTGCATGTAGTTTACATGCACCACATGATACTAACAAGAAATTACCTAGCGGTGCATGTAATTTACATGCTCCGCTAGTCTCTCGGTGCATGCAAATTACATGCATCGATAGACTTAGGTACAAATATGAGGTTGTAGCTTTTTATGCAAGGAAATCAAACAATTGACGAGTAGAACTGAGTTTCTTACTTTCTCCACTCAATAATTTGCATGTGGAACACTGATTTTGGTGGCCGTTTTAATCTCCTTGCTTTTCGTTGATCAATCGTCACATTTGGGTTCTGTTCGAGCGAATGTCAAATATTGAAGTGACCCGCTGATAGTAACTGTTAAAAGCTACAAAACTATAAACAAGATCATGTGTTTGATTGAATCGTTGATTAAATTCAAAGTGGTGAATTAATGGCACATTTTTTTGTCCGCAAAGCACATCTTCAATGATTTTGCATGCACTGTCAAGTGAATTGCATTCTCCTTTGTGATATTACATCCAGTACCCGGGTCGAACCAGTAGACTTGGGTTCACGGAGGAATGATTTCTGGTTTTGAATGTTTTTGCGACGATTAAAGCGATGAATTTGGGAAGAAATTGTGTTTGCATTGATTTATAGAAGAGAGAGAAAACACGTAAATGATGGAAGATGACAGTGCATGCGTATTTGTGTCTATTTGTAGCGGAATGTACCTAGTTGAAAGATTTTTTTTTTTGAGTGATTGCGCCGAAAGATCTTTTATCTAATGGTACCGGCCCGAAATTTTCCCATAACATAATAGTGTTCCCGCGAATCCGTTATCCCAAAGTTGAATTTTTTTTTTAAATAAAAGAGTTCAATTTTATTTTATTTTTTTATCAAAGGGGGAGGGGGATGTGAGTTACAAAAGACGAACCCCGACTCAACTCCCAACTAGGAAGGTGGACTTTGCCAATGAGTTATACCCTCGTGTCCCAAAGAGTTCAATTTTGCATGTGAGTGATAATATATACTTTATTTTTTTAAAAAAAAGTGATAATATTTTAATTTACTGCTTAATTTAAAGGACTCTTTAACTCTTTTAGGGACCCCATAAGACTCTTTAAAAACCGGATAGATGACCCATGTTGGAACCGAAGAGGGGGGGGTGAATGAGGTTCGTTGGCTACTTTAGCGTTTTAAAGTGAATTTGCAAAAATGACGAGTTTGCGCTGCGGAAGACTTCAAGTCAATCAATAAATAAATAAAACGAAGAAGTAAATAAATGCGTAATTTAAATAAAGATAAAGAACACGAGAATTAGTTATAGAAGTTCGGCGATGAATCGCCTACGTCTCCTCTTCTCGGTTAGAAAACGGTTAACTGAGGTTCCATTAGAACGAAAAATGATCTTGGCCTTAAGGGCTCAAAGTTAGACACTACACACTCTTCCCGAGTAAAAAACAGCTCTTCATGAGCACCACACTCTTCACGAGTCTTCTTGGCTTTAAGGGCTCCAAGGATAGCCACACACTTGCACCAACTTTACTTGTTGGTGACTTTTAGAATTTTCAACTTGCGTCGGTGTAGGAGGACCTTACAATAACTCTAATAACACCTTCACGGTGTATCAACACGAAGAATCAAAACTCACACACAAGAAATGAATTACAAACTCCAATACAACACAAATGTATGAAGTTTGCAATGCTAGAATAATTTGAATAGAGCAAAGGTTTCTTGTAGTTTATAGTCTTGTTTCTTGTCTTCAAAATGCTCCAAAACATCCATATTTATAGTGTAGAAGGCCCCCAAGGCTCCTACTAGCCGTTGCTATACATAAGGCTTGAATCACTCCAAGATCACCTCGGACATCGCCTCGGACATCGCCATCGCCATCGCCGCCCCCCAATGGTCACCAAACTCCTCCGATCGCCTCAGGCGATCCATACCAAAAATCAATGTCGTAGCTTCGGTTGATCAAAAATATTCATCGCCTCAAACGATGCACCCATCACCTCAAGCGTTCAGGACATCGCCTCAGGCGATCAAGCCATAGCCTCAGGCGAACGCGCCCTGCGCGCGGGCCTCGGCGTCGCTCCAGTCGATGTGCGTGTCGATGCTCCTCCTAGCTACTATCGCCTGGGGCGATCCTACCCAGAATTTGCACAATTGATTTTCTCCAATCAATCCACTTTTCAACCATTAAACATGTACACTAAGTAGACACATTAGTTTAACAAACAAGTTTTGTTGATCATCAAAACTCATAAATAATCCAGAGATAAATTAAGCATTAAACTCAACCATGCGTTTAAGGCTCAACAATCTCCCCCTTTTTGATGATCACAAAACTTGATAAACTTGAATATGTAATATGCATGAAATGTGAGTAAACAAGACTCCCCCTTAACAATTGCATAGCACATACAAGTTTTAACCAAGTAATGCATAATACAAACAACTCTCCCCTCAAACCATGCATACAAAAACTCTCACCCTCAAACTATGCATGTATTAAACTTTAAGTTTATCACAAAATTCTCCCCCTTTTTGTGATAATAAAAAAACACAAAATTCAAATAATCATATCATAAGTATATGTTGACACATAGCCATATTTTAGCAATTTACACATGTTCCTCATCAAGCATGCAATAGCCATAACAAGCATAAGATTAAATCATTTAGAGAAAGATAAACATGCGTTTAAGGCAATCAAAAATGAATTCTAAATATTGCAAAGTGTGCATATGATGCACTCATGCCAAATAGACATTAAAATTCTCAAAGCATCATTTGATAAGATAATAAAGGTCATGATAGCATTATATCAAAGATTGAGCATCCAAACAATTATAACATGCTTAATCACATAATTTCACATTTTCACATTGCATATTCAAATTTGAACTCAATGCACATCAAGATATATACCATAAAGAGATGCGTAAATCATGCATCAAAACAATTTATATGTGCATATGCTAAGGGGAAATGCATTTTACTATCAATGAATATTGAGCTTCATTATTTATTGGTCACAATTTGTGCCAATGAAATTTTGAATTGCTCTTTTAAATGCACAAAATAAATTTACCTTTGATGACAAGAGTGTGTTCTTGTCATAGGTCCTATACCTCGCGCGTCTTTATTGTGGTGCATAAGATGGTTCCTTCCCTTGAGGTGCTAGTCCCTTCATCATCCATCCCTCTGTTGTCCTTACAAAACAAATTTTTTGATTTGGGATTCTTTGGTACCCATTTGATTTTTGGGTCCTTGCGGGTTAGCTTTCATCGATGCCTTTGGAATCCATTTCCACCTCTTGTTAGGTTGGTATTGGATTTTAGCAAATCTACATTTATTCTTTGTATGACCATTTTTACAACAATAAGTGCAAGTAGGAGAATTATGCTTAGCTTTAGCCAACAAGCTTGAAAATGTTTTAGATTTGCTTGAAAAGCCTAGTCCGGCTTTATCAAAGCTATAACGTTGCAAGCCAAGCAATTCATTCATCTTTAAACTACTATCACTAAATTTGCAAAAAGATTTCTTCAAAGAACTTAATTCATTTTTCAATGATTGTTTTCTTCATCTCTCTTGGCTATCTCAAGTTTGAGTAATTTGTTACTCATCTTGGTTTTGCCAAGAGCATCAATAAGCTAATGATAGGAATCTAATAACTCATCAAAAGATGTCCTTCATCATTTGTGTCATCTTTAGCCATGAGATAAAGGTTTGTTGTTTCTTCTTCATCGGAGTCACTATCACTCCATGTGGATGTAAGAGCTTTCTTCTTCCCTTTATCCTCATTCTTCTTCCTAGGACATTTATTAGCATAATGACATTTATCTTGACAGTTATAGCATGTTACCTCTTGTTTTGAATCATGTTTGGTGACACCGGAGGTTTTTGGCTTGTTGTGTTTGTTGAAAAATTTCTTCAACTTTCTTGTGAACAATATCATCTCTTCATCATCATCATTATCTTCATCATCGGAATGATCTTTTCTCCCGACCAAGGCTATCCCCTTTCTTATGGATCTATCATCCTCCTTTATTCCCTTCCATGTTGACACTTCAAGCTCATGTGTCACCAAAGTACCATGAAGTTCATCAAGATCATATGATGCACTTTCTCCTTTGTTGGATTCGATGATGGCCGTCCTCTTGGCATCCCATTCTTGTGGTAAGGCTCTAAGTGCTCTTCTCCATATTTGCTTTGGAGGGTACTTCTCACCAAGTTGTGGAAGCTCATATATGATATGGGTGAGCCTTCTAAACATCGATTCAACGTCTTCTCTGAATTCCATCTCAAATGTTTCATACTTGAGTTGTAGTAGATCTATCTTTGTCTCATTCACTTGATTTGTGCCCTCATGACAAATTTGCAATTTGTCCCAAATTTCCTTTGCGGTTGAGCACATCGAGATCCGGTTGTACTCCTTCATATCTAAAGCACAATGTAAAATATTAATAGCTTTAGCATTTTGAGAAATTAAAATCATATCCGCTCTTGTAAAATCGTCCATTTCTTTGGGAATACTTATTCCCCCAACTTCCTTCAAAGGAGTATGTGGACCTTTCACAATAATCTTCCATAGGTCATAATCTACGGATTGGATGTATAGAGAAATTCTATTCTTCCAATAACCGTAGTTATCTCCCGTGAAGAGCGAATGTTGATTTGTCGATTGACCTTGAGCAAACTCATTTGCTAGATTAGCCATAGAAATTGTTTGATTTAAACAAAATCAAATGGCTCTGATACCACTTGTTGGAACCGAAGAGGGGGGGGGGGGGGGGGGGGGTGAATGAGGTTCCTTGGCTACTTTAGCGTTTTAAAAGGAATTTGCAAAAATGACGAGTTTGCGTTGCGGAAGACTTCAAGTCAATCGATAATAAATAAAATGAAGAAGTAAATAAATGCGTAATTTAAATAAAGATAAAGAACACGAGAATTTGTTATAGAAGTTCGGCGATGAATCGCCTACGTCTCCTCTTCCCGGTTAGAAAACGTTTATCCGAGGTTCCACTAGAACGAAAAATGATCTTGGCCTTAAGGGCTCCAAGTTAGCCACTACACACTCTTCCCGAGTAAAACAGCTCTTCACGAGCACTACACTCTTCACGAGTCTTCTTGGCCTTAAGGGCTCCAAGGATAGCCTCACACAACTCTTCTCGAGTTACCCACACTCTTCACGAGTTTTCTTGGCCTTAAGGGCTCCAAGGATAGTCACATACTTGCACCAACTTTACTTGTTGATGACTTTTACAATTTTCAACTTGCTCGGTGTTGGAGGACCTTACAATAACTCAACACCTTCACGTTGTATCAACACGAAGAATCAAAACTCACACACAAGAAATGAATTACAAACTCTGATACAACACAAATGTATGAAGTTCACAATGCTAGAATAATTTGAATAGAGCAAAGCTTTCTTGTAGTTTATAGTCTTGTTTCTTGTCTTCAAAATGCTCCAAAATATCCATATTTATAGTGTAGAAGGCCCACAAGGCTCCTACTAGCCGTTGCTACACATATGGCTTGAATCACTCCAAGATCGCCTTGGACATCGCCATCGCCGCGCCCCAACGGCCACCAAACTCCTCCAATCGCCTCAGGCGAAGTCCAGATCGCCTCAGGCGATCCATACCAAAAATCAATGCCGTAGCTTCGGTTGATCAAAAATCTTCATCGCCTCAAACGATGCACCCATCGCCTCAAGCGTTCAGGACATCGCCTCAGGCGATCAAGCCATTGCCTCAGGCGAACGCGCCCTGCGCGCGGGCCTCGGCGTCGCTCCAGTCGATGTGCGTGGCGATGCTCCTCCTGGCTGCCATCGCCTGGGGCAATGATCACCATCGCTTGGGGCGATCCTGCCCAGACTTTGCACAATTGATTTTCTCCAATCAATCCACTTTTCAACCATTAAACATGTACACTAAGTAGACACATTAGTATAACAAACACAAGTTTTGTTGATCATCAAAACTCATAAATAACCCGAAGATAAATTAAGCATTAAACTCAACCATACGTTTAAGGCTCAACAACCCATAAGATAGTATCTAACGACGTAGGGCCATATAGTAGTTTACAACAAGATTGGGTGCAGCTATCAACCAACCTCACTTCTCGCCAAGCATGCTAAGAGCTTCGAATTCATTAGCACTTGTCTATTTTGAATTATGGACACACAAGGCCAAGACATGTATGTCGGGCATGCGACCCATCAACCAACTAGCAAATTTTATCTAAGTAAATGATGTTGACTATATGAATCAGCCAATGTGAATGTGTTTTATCATCTACTAAATCCTCTTTATATTTAAATAAAGTTTATTCGTTTTTTTCATGCACAACCAAGTCCTCTATGGAACTCCTATTACCTAGTTAATGTGTGTTCTTTAAATAACAAAAAAAAAAAAAAACATAAACAACACAAACTTTATAAAAAAATTAAAAACTTTTCAATAAATGAAATAAAAAATAGTTATATTTATTATACATCCTTTTATTATACATAAACATATTAATGTTTTTGGACTAATAATTTCTCTACTCTATTAAGTCTGAGTATATGAGATTCACGTTTTTGGTGTCATACTGTCGTGGTATATTAATATGTCATTAAATTTAATTATCATGCTGCCCACACTCTGCAAAGAAATTTGCCATATTGTCTTTTCTTTTAAAAAAAAACACAACAAAAATGACAATTTTTTTTTTTTAAATTCAATTTCTATTTTTTTCTAATTCAATTCCTCATTTTATTACAGCTTTAGAGCTTGTGCAACTCTTAACAATAAAAGAGTGCTAGACCTTACATAATTTTTTTTGCTTACCCAAACCGACTATGCATGCAAGAGCATGGTGAACGCAAGCACTAAGTTTAATATAAGGTATCGTTTGGAGTGTCGGGATTCAATAATTATCTCTGCTTTGTGATCGGTCGAACACATGGCGCTTGTGCCAGTGTATGGTTGAAAAGATTAATATTACGTCATTACCCTTAACTATAGTTATTGATAAAACGGTAAGCGCTCGATCTTACAATTGGTATCAGAGCCAATGTCGCGTGTTCGATTCGTATGAGTTGCAGAGAGTGCAATTATTGGGGGAGGGATTGTTGGGGTTCAACAATTGCTTTTGCTATATGATCGACCGAACACGTGACTCTTGTACCAGTGTATGGTTAAAAAGCTTTATGTCATGCCATTACCCTTAACTATAGTTATTGATAAACCGGCAAGCACTCAATCCTACATGAACTGAGAGATGTGCTAAGTAATATAATGATTAAAATTATGAGATTGTGATAAATAATATATTATGATAAATTATATGATGTTTGATATAATTTTAAAATGGTGGGATTAACTTTATTGTTTGATATAATGACTAAAATACACTCGAAAATTTGAATATCAAATTTTGGCGAAAATTTCAAATTTTAAAATAGTAAAGTGTAGGAAATGGTATATATATCATTTTGTTATAAAATGTGATTAAAATGAGATAAATATGATGAGATAATTTTTTTGTTTCAAAACAAACCAAATATGGGACAAAAAAAAAATTTCTAAGGTAAATAAACACAATCGCACAAACCAAACACATCCTATGTTTGATATGTGGGGATAAATAAATAAACCAATGTCTGTCTCGTTGTTTAACAAATATGTGAAATCCCGCAAGCCCGTGAAAAAGTAGAAAAATGGGATTAAATGCTGAACATAGATCATACCACCCCCTTGGTATTGGTAATCGAAAACTGTACAGTACCAATGATAGTGTACTGAAATACCACCAAAATCCTTGCCCAAACAAAATAAGACCTATGGTTTCTTCCCCTTTTTTGTACACAGCCGACATCAATAAGGTGAAAACTGTCAGATCGTTATCATAACGGAGAAGGGTGATCTCGTCCATTGTGTGAGGCGGAGCCAGCCCGGTGACCATCGAAGAATAGAATTATGGTAGTGCTCGGCGGTCCTCGATAACTTTTACAGTCTTTGTATGGTGGTGTCGTTCAAGGGGATGATGTCATCGATTATTTGATGCTCAACCTTCTTCCCGATGGTTGTCATTCTCGTAGAGGTAGTAAATTTTCGAGCAGCGGAAGAGATAGATCCTTTTACAAATGCCAAAGTCATAAAAAACAGAAAGGTTTGGAATAAACGCCATAGCTGAAGCTTTGCTGGCATTTGGAAAGATAGACCTAATAGAGCAGGATTTGCAAATCCACTTTTTTTTTTTATTTTCCTATTTTTCTTCGAGTAATTACAAAGTATAATTTGACACAAGCCCAAAATATATATATATATATATCGTAGCACATGCTCCAAAATAATAATATTAAATATATCTGAATATTTAATTTCAACCAAATTTAATAATGGTGAAAGGGTAAGAATGTAATTTACCATTTAATCTTAATCTTAAAACCAAAAAAAATCATTATCACCTATATTGCACCGATACTCCAAACAATTCCACGGTCAAGTATCGGATACTTCTGGGATACGGATACGCGTGGATACGACACCGATACGTATCGGATACGCCATGTGGCGTATCTGGGGATAAAAATTAAGTTTTGATTTCGGATACGTTTCGGATACGGTCAAGATACGCCGTTGACCGTATCCGACACGGATTAGATACTGGGACTTTCAGAATTTTTAAAAAACTAAGGTTGAAACTGTAATTAAAATTAAATTATATAACTTAATCCCTATTTCCTATCAACCATAATGTGTTTAATGTCGATTATATGCTTGAAATTTTTAGATGTCCTGGATTAATATTCTACCATTTGTCGTGAATTTGGTGAGTTTGCAACTTTATTTTGATTTCTAATGTGTTTAATGTTGATTATACGTTTGAAACTTGATTTCTTACAAATATTATTAGAGGAAATTACAAGAAGGTACCACTTTTTAAAACATCTTTCAACTAAATCTAGCAAAATATTTTCTTTTCAACTAAATATATCTTTTGAAAAACATATTTCACATAAGTCCAATTTATTAAACCCTAATCTAACTGGTCTATTTTTATTACTAAATTACCCCTATTGCAAGCAATAAAATCCATCATAAAAAATTTGATATTTCTAACATAACGATTATCGTTTTCCGAAACTTTTTTCATCCAATTCATTGAGCAGCTGATTTCGATCGTGTTTTAATTAGTCTTCTGATTTAGATTGTTCGATCTGTCCAATATATATTCAATTAACTGTTAACTGATCAAATTTTCCTGAGATTTTTATCGTTAATTGTGATGGATAATGAAATCATGATTCTTTTGAAATTTAGAGAGGAAACACTGGTTTTGAATGTTAATCCCGGTTTCGAATTCAGTGATTTAATTGGTTGTGCATCTGCTAAGTGGTCTGATATGAGTGCCGATGAATTTTGTTTCAAATACTCAATCGATGGGCATCCTAATTGTTGTTTGAGTAATGCGATTGATATGAGAAATATGTTTTTGTTGTGTAAGATGATCAATCTTTGCTTGTTGACAGTGCATGTTGTTGATGGTAATGCTTCATTGTTGAGGTCTGTTGATGAATGTGTTGGTAGTTTACCGATTGTGTCTAGAGGTGCATGTGACATACATGCACCGGTAGACAGAATTGCTTGTGGTATAAACTTTTTGACAGAGTCAAGCGGTATACGCAATATACATGAACCTATAGAGTCTATTTCTGCCCGTGATTTACACCCATCAATAGAATCAGGTGGTGCACATATATCGACAAAACAAATTTGCAGTTCACCATCAGGTCTAGGACTTGATTCAGAATATCGAAGATGCAATATTAAAGGCAAGGAGAAGTTGTTGTTATGTTCTGGATGGTCATCAATTATTAGTAGGGTGGGTCAAGTATTTAGAGGTGGTGTTGAAGAGTTTCGAAGTGAGTTGAGTAAATATTCCATGGAGGTTGGGTTTGATTACAACTATGTGAAAAATAATAAAGATAGAGTAGTTGCTTAATGTTCTAGGAAGCATGTTGATGGGTGTGGCTGGTTTGTGAGTGCCAACATTTCACGTGTAAATGGTTCTTTCTACATAAAAACATTGAACAACATTCACATGTGTGGTCTACGAGTCATGAAAGACAAATCAAAAAGGATTGTTTCACATTTAATATCAGAAATTATTTGTGAACGAGTCAGTTCAAATCCAAACTTTTCTGCTAGGTCTGTAATGGAGTTAATGAAAAAAGATTATGGGTTGGATATAACATACATTAAGACATGGAGAAGTGTGGAGAAGGCTAGGTCTACTGCTTTTGGAAATTATGATGAGTCTTTCAAGGAGTTGAAGTGGTACATCGATGCGGTGAAGACGACTAATGTTGGGAGTTTTGTAGAGCTTGAAGTTGACGACTGTAACCGATTCATCCGTTTGTTTGTGTCGTTTCGTGCTTGTATGGATGGTTTTAAATTTTGTCGCCCTATGTTATTTCTTGATGGAACTTTTTTGAAATCCCATTTTAAGGGAATACTTCTGTCAGCTACTGCAAAGGATGGGAATCAAGGTAAGATGCAACAAGATTATAATATAAATGAGATTTTACATGCATCGAAGTCTGTCGGTGCATGTATATTACATGCACCGATAGACTTCTGCGTAAAAAAATGCTACATGATATAAAATTAATCGGATCGAATGCGGTGCATGTATTATACATGCACCGCTAGTCTACCGGTGCATGTATATTACATGCACCGATAGAAATAGGATTCTCTATCATTTAGTACTACATATTTCATGTAATAGAGAATCGGTGCATGTAGTTTACATGCACCGAAAATTTATCGGTGCATGTATATTACATGCACCGGTAGAACTTGTCGTATCTAAATGTACCACTAAAGGTTATATAAGTGCATCATATAACATAAATTGTATTTTTTGCTTTATATGTTTTGATTATTTTATTGTAGGGTTGTTCCCCCTGGCTTTTGCTGTTGTGGACTCAGAGAACTTTGATAACTGGTGTTGGTTTCTATCTTGTCTGAGCAAGATTGTAGATAATGGTGGAGATATTGTTTATATATCTGATCGGAATGTTGGTTTGATGGAGGCTTTACCCGTTGTGTTTGGACCTTCTCCAAAACACTTTTTTTGTCTTTATCATTTGAAATGCAACCTCCGGGACAGATATGCTGGCAAACATTTTTCGAACCAGTTTCGGGAAAGGATGTGTTACTTGTTGGATGAGTGTGCATATTCGCCGACGGTGGCTATTTTCACAGAGAAGCTTGCTATTTTGAAACGAGAAGGTGGTTCAATTGTAGAAGGGTTTTTACAGGGTCTATCTTTGGAGAAATGGACAAATGCTTACTCATGCGGCATGCGATATGGAGAGATGTATTCAAATGCAGCAGAGTCTTTCAATTCGTGGATATTAGAGGCAAGGGGTCTGCCTATTACTCATATGGTGGATTGTATCCGGGTTAAGCTAATGAGCTGGTTTTATGATAGGAGATCAATGGCTGCACGATGGAGTGGGGTTCTGTGCGCGAAGATGGAAAAGAAATGGTATTTTAACGAAAATCAAGGTCGTGCATGGAATGTGAAGATGTCTACTAACTGTTGTTTCGAGGTGTTTTCATATCCTTCAGTTACTGTGCGCCTTGATGTTCGTACGTGTACTTGCTATCAGTGGCAGCTTGATGGATTCCCATGTCCTCATGCGATTGCTGTATTTAGGAGGAACAAGATGGCCATAGATGAAGTTGTTGATGTATATTTCCATGTTCGTACTTATAAGAGTTGCTATGAAGGAGTTATAATTCCGATTCCAGGACGTTCAAGTGATGATTTTGCTCAAATTGTCACGGATACGAATATTTTACCACCACAAACAAAAAGGCAACCGGGTCGTCCAAAGAAGAGGAGAATTAGATCCAAAGGTGAAAACATTCGACAGTTGCGTTGTAGTCGGTGTAAAAAATACGGACATAATAGGAAGACTTGTAAGGAACCTATTTGATGTTTTTTGTAAGTTTATGTTGAACAAAATTTAATTGTAGAAATTATTTGTTTGATTTGTTATTGGTTATTTAACATAATGATACAAATACATACAATTTATTAGTTGCATGTAATTTACGTGCACCTATAGATTTAAGTTTCACATATAGGTGCATGTCATATACATGCACCAAAAGATTCAAGTTGAACATGGATAAATGAAAATGTGTATTCTATCGGTGCATGTGATATACATGCACCGGTAGAAACAAAATGTTAATGCATGTTAGTTTACATGCACCTGTAGACAGATTATTCAAGCATTCCATGTTATATAACTGCAATTAAATGGCTATTGGTCCATGTGATTTCACATGCACCTATTGAAAATGTTGGATAAATGCAATTAATGAATTATCGGTGCATGTATATCACATGCACCGATAGAAACAAAATTTTACTTAATGTTTGTGTATTTACATGCATCGTAGTATCATTGTAAAATATATATTCAAGCTCGCATGTATGATAAATGCAACTGATGGTCTGCCGATGCATGTGATTTACATGCACCGATAAAAAACAAATTGAAGAGGTAATGTTATTCACATGCACTGGTTGATTCAAGTAGTTCATGTTTGATAAATGCAACTTTGTTTTATTTTAGTGTATTTACATGAATCGTTAGTCTCATTTGGTGAATGCGAAGGGACACACACAATAAAAATTAAACAAAGAGCACTTGTAGGATTCAATTTTTGTCAAATTTATCATTAACCAACTAAAACACCAATATGAGTCTGTACAGTTATCCAATAACAAAATATATATACAACAAAGTATTAATCGTTGTCTTATACATTTTGGAGGATGACTTTCACCATTTTTGCTCTATACATACTATTTATATCTACATTTGAATGCTTGGGCACTTCTTGTCCTCTCATAATTCTTTCCATGTTCATGCAAACAAACACGGCACAGTCTGCCGAGCCACCCTTTTGTTGCATTGCTTCTTTGAATATTATGATTTCGTATGTATCTTCACTTGGACTGTAGGTGATGCCTGCTGAAATGGGAGACTCCTGAATGATTTTCTTCATCTTCTCTTCAACGTAGACTTTCTATATTTTCGAAGAAGTATTGTTATCAACTGGTAATTTTATAAAAAAAAAGTATTGAATTTAAAAAAATAAGTGTATTTAAAGTAAACCTTACCAGTAATTTGGCCTTTTCAAAGTAATAATCTGTCTCCCCCTCAATTCGTGGCCTTATTGAATTGTAATGAGTCCAAACTGACTCTTGAATATCAAAGACAAGTAGTGTCCAGTGGTATCCTGGTGTTTTTAAGTGGTCTTCTTTGCCTGGGGTGTTTATTGGAAAAACCAAAAACCTATATGACATTGCCTCTGGTAGGAATTTATCAATGTTGTTTTCTGCTGAGTCTTTGTAGTAGCTTCCTAGTGAGATCAGTGCTGCGTATTGCTGCGAATTTGTATGAAATAATTGCATGATAAACGAATATCCAAAGTTGAATGGTATGATTGCACTTTGTTTAATGAGAAAAAAAATATTTAATAGTTGAATTTTATTACCCAACACATGCTGTTGAACACATAGGCTATCTTCTTTTTTCCGGTATTGGCAATCTGGTTATTTACAATAATCGCCCAACGGTCAATCATCTGTATGTAATGATCAATCAGTTTCACATATATATATAGTAGTTCATGTGCGAGACATACACCTAATATTATGTCGGTCCATGTTTACATGTTTGATAAATGTAAATAATGGTCTACTGGTGCATGTGAAAACACATGCACCGATACCACAAATTTGATTTGCTACAAGTTATTTACATGCACCGGTTGATTCAATCATTTGTAAGTAATGATCAATCAGTTTCGCAGATATATATAGTAGTTCATGTGCGAGACATACACCTAATGTTATGTCGGTGCATGTATACATGTTTGATAAATGCAACTAATGGTCTACCGTTGCATGTGATTTAACATGCACGCATAGAAACTAAATTTTAATTAATGCTTGTGTATTTAAATGCATCGTTAGTAATTATCAAGTAAAATCATCATAAAAGTTTTATTCAAGCATTGCATGTTATATAAATGTAACTAAAGGTCTATCGGTGCATGTGATTTCACATGCATCGATAGAAAAAAAGTGAATTGGTGCATGTTATTTACATGCACCGATTAACCAAATGTGAATTAATGTTTTTTTATCAAGTAAAACCATTAGAAAAGTATAATGCAATTGACTTACATCGTTGGCAAGAGGTACATCGTGAAGGATTTCAGCAATATCCGATACAAATAGCTTTTTGTTGGTGAATTTGTCTTTCCAGATAAGTCCCCTGCACACAGTTGAAGAGTCAGTGTCAAGGAAGCGTTGTTTAATTAAATTAGACGTACCATTTTCCATGGTTCTTGTTTATATTCATTATGTAAGCCTTTTCATCTGCTGTTAAGAGCTTCATGGCAGGCATTGTGGTTTTGAACTTGAGAGGTCCATTATCTTTTTTCGTCTTCCCTTTTTGTTTATTGTCGCTGACGAAATCATCATCTCTCAGCTCTAGATCTACGGGATCATTAGTTGTACCTTTGTCTTTCAGACTTTGTAATGATTCCATTTCTGCAAAATTTTTATTTACCTCTTCGTCGTTTTTCTTGGTCCTCTTTGCCTTCCTCTTATCAGGGTATGTGTGGTCCAACTCCATTTTTTGCTGCATGTCCTCCCTTTTCTTGATCCTCTTGACAAGGGATGTTTGTTCTTGCTTTTCTTTAAGGATCTGTTCTTGTTCTTCATTAATGATGAAGGAGGCAGCTTTGACATTGAGAAGCTCATTTTTCAGTGAATTATTCTCATCATTTACCCTTTCAAGGTCCGTATAGAGCTGTGTTATGATAGTTTCGAGCTCATCTTTCTTTTTTTTCATATCTTCGTAATTGTCTTTAATTTCTTTGATTTGCTCGTTTCTCATTAAAAGATTTGTTTTTGTTTCTTCCAGCTGGGCTGTTAGTTCCGCATATTCAAAAAATCGCGGTGTTGGAATTGTTTCTTGCTCATGATCAAAGGAATCAACAATGTTCTTCAGTTCTGTTATTTCATTATCCTTTGTCATGAGCTTCGCCTTCAATTCTTCAATCTCTGTTACAAGTACTGCAGCTTGAAGAATATCTTGTGCTTGTGTGTCATCAAGTTCATTCATTTCTTCAGACAGATTGGCGACATTTTCTTCGTTCTGGGCTGGTTCCTCATCAATAGCTACATCAACCATGTTGCCCTCCATTTCAATGTATTCATCATTGTATATATTTTCCTCTGTACTTAGTTGCTTCAGTTCCATGAGGACTCCGGCAATGGTGGAGTCCGCTGTTGTCAAACATTCAGCTGTTTTAATGTTTGAATTCAAATCGGGAAGTTGATATGTCATTGGAGCTTCTGTAGCACAAACAATGGCTTTATTCAGCATTTCATCTTCTTCAGCAGAAATTTGCAGAGGTTTTTTTACTATCTGCAATTGAATTGTTGGAAGTCTAGTTAAATTGCATGCACCAGCATAGTTTCATTGCATGCACCAGTATAGTTAAACTGCATGAACCTAATGAACTATCGGTGCATGTATATCACATGCATCGATAGAAACAAAATGATAATTAATGCTTGTGTATTTACATGCATCGTTAGTACATATCAAGTAAAATCATTATAAAATATATATTCAAGCCTCACATGTTGTATAAAGGCAACTAATGGTCTACCGGTGCATGTGAAATCACATGCACCGATAGAAAAAAATGTGAATTGAAATGTGTATTTACATGCACCGATTGAATCAAGTTGTTCATGTTTGATAAATGCAACTTTGTTTTATGCTTGTGTATTTACATGCATCGTTAGTTTGGTTTCAAGTAAAATCATTATCATTATAAAGATTTATTCAAGCATCGCATGTTATATAATTGCATGCACCAGTATCGAAAAATTGCATGCACCAGAACAAGTTAAATTGCATGCACCAAAATAGTTAAATTGAATGTACAAGAAACTTACATAATCACGGGCGAGCTCTTTGATGTCAATGTTTTGAATCCTTTTGTAAAAATCCTCAAGATTCCACTTAAGGAACCTTGGGATAAGGTTGGGCTGGACAGGATTTATGAGCTCTGTCCTCTCACATAACCAATACTGCAAATGATATAGAATCGATGTTATTATATAAACATGAAGAAATAATTGTTGTTTAAAGATTGATTATAAAGACTTCTTACAGGTAGTAGTAGAACACAACCGGAGTGTTTTTCAGAGTCAGGCTGCATCAGGCTGTTTAGCAATGTATTCAATATGTGTTTGGACCAGTCGTAGCTGCAAATCATGTCCAGATCCTCAACAACCGATGTGTACGCCCATGGAATGTTCGATGATTTTGTTGATATGAAAAAGGCTGCAAGAATGTATAGGGTCACCAAACGAGTAACGTCATTGACATCAGTATCAATGTTGCTTTGTGCCTTTATTTTCAATTTTTTGTAGATTAAACTCTTGCTCATCCTTATGTCTTTTTTATCTCCTTTCTTTTCTGGAAAGCATCTATATAAGAATTCCGTACGTTCGTAATCCTGAAGCTGCATATCAATGTCTTCTTTACCATCTCTTATTCCAAAGAGTATACGCACATCATTTGTCCTGATTTTCATTGTATATGATCCGAATGTGAAATCTTGAGTATTTCTGTTGAAGCAGCCAATGATGTCTTTTATTAATATGTCACGCTTTTTGCAATAATCGAGGACAATTGTGTTGGAAAAAATGGAGTTCAGTAAAGGCCAGAACGGTGTCTTCATTAGCACTCTGATGTGAACTTGACTGAGTTCAAGTGCCTTTATCTCTGTTATAACTGCCTGTAGGTTGGCCCGATATGTAGTTTGTTTATTCCATCTTTTTGTAATTTCTTCTGAGCTTGGTGATGATGTAGGTGACTGAGAGAAAATTATATGTTAGTTAAAAAACTAAAACAATGAATTTAATAAATTGACTTATTCGGTGCATGTAGATAGCCCGTAGGTGCATGTAGGTACAATTGGTGCATGTAAAGAATTTCCGGTGCATGTATATCACATGCACCGATAGAAGCAAATGTCAAATATGTACATGTTGGATAAATGCAATGTTTTATAATAGTGCATGTCGGTGCATGTATGTACAATTGGTGCATGTAAATAATTATCGGTGCATGTATATGACATGCACCGATATAAAACAACTGAGGATGTAAAGAACTTCCGGTGCATGTATATCACATGCACCGATAGAAACAAATGTCAAATATTTACATGTTGGATAAATGCAATGTTTTATAACAGTGCATGTCGGTGCATGTATGTACAATTGGTGCATGTAAAGAACTATCAGTGCATTTATATGACATGCACCGATAGAAACAAATTTATAAAATATTTACATGTTATATATGAATGCAATGTTTTATATCGGTGCATGTATAATACACATGCACCGATATAAAACATCTGTGGATTTATGATTGTGTATTTACATACATCGATAGTACATATCAAATTACAAAGTAAAATCAATATAAAAGATTTATTCAAGCATAATATGTGGATAAATGCACTAATGGTATACCGGTGCATGTGAAATCACATGCACCGAAAGGAAAAAATGTGAATTGGTGCACCGATACATTCAAGTAGTTCATGTTGGATAAAGCAACTGGTTATTCGGTGCGTGTATTATACACATGCACCAATAGAAACAAAAAACTAAAAAGATGTTCCATTGGTGTCAATTTGTTCATCATTGTTAATACAAAAAATTAAGATTTTAAAAAGTGGTGTATATAATATAAATGCAAGATAAGAGTCCATCGGTGCATGTTAATTACATGCACCGATAGACTTATGTTAATTAAGAATACAAAAATTACAAACATTTGTAAATGCGGTGTTAATAAGGTCTTCAATAGTACTCATGCATTGTAGACACAAGAACTTACAGTAACAAACAAATAGTTTAATATGTGGAAACCCTAGATTAATGATTAAGAAATAGTTTAATATGTGTAAACCCTAGATTAATGATTACCAGATTTTGGAGCACCTTTTTTCTTTCCCTTGATGTTTGTTGGTGGTTTGGTTTGATGAATCTTCTTTGATTTTGGAGCCATTTTAGGTTTCTGCCTCAGAAGGTTTGGCAAAATTACAGTAATTTACTTGTACGATTTCGATTAAATTTTTGAAAACTTGTAGGATTCTTTGAACGATATCGAGGAAAATGTTGGAGGAATGACTGGAAAATTTTTTAGCGTTGAAGAAGAAGAAGAGGCGCGATGATTGTAATAATGCAGAGTGTTTTCGACGTTGAATGTAAGGAAGAAGACGAGGGTAATTTAGTAATTTGCGATCAATCGGACTTAAATGAAAGGCAAATAATTTGGTGGACTGGGCCGAAAAAACTCTTATTATCTGATACCGGCCCGAAATTTTCCCATATTATTAATTATATATTTACATATATATATAAATAAATAAAATTTGCCGTATCCTACAGATTTTGAAAATCCCGTACAATCATACCCGTATTTGCGTATTCACATATCCACATATTCGTATCCGTGCAACATAGATTATCACATATCATAGTGCAACCTAATAATTTCTAAATTCTAGCATTTTCCCCTGTCGTATGTAATTCTTTCTTGTCGGAAAAACCCGATCCGTATTCCAGTGTTGAATATGGGTCGGGTAGAGTACAGTTTGCCTCGCCTAATAATCGGAAACAAACGGAGCGTTAGCGCCATATCTGTCTCTCTCTCTTCCCCACTTTTCTTCTTGTTTCATCGACCCAATTTTCAAGTTATCGGCGCAATTCCGTTTCATTTCCCAGCTGGGAGCGCTGAATATCGATGTCATGAGGAATAATCGCTCCGGAACAGCAAAAAGGTCAGCGGATTGACTAAAATACTGTACAAATTATCATCTTTAACCTAATGGGAAATTGAGTTTAATTCGTATTAATGACGCACATTTTCGAAACAATGTATCAAATGAATCTCAATTAGCTCGCAGATGTTTGATTTGTCCTCTGTTGCTGATTTCAGGTAATGGCTCGGGATAATCGCGTTTTGATAATCTAGAGACGAAGAGGAAAAATTGGGGATAAGAAACATTGATCGTTTGAGTTCTGTTGTTGTTGTAGTGATTCTGACAGTGTACTTGTTGTAGAGACTATGCTTAGCTGCGTATAGCTTGTATATGCTGCGCTGGTTTATTTTCGTAGTGTGGATGCGTGCATTTTCATCCCCCCCCCAATGTATTGGCGATGTGTAGTATGCAATTGCTAAGTCGAGTACTTAGGAAACTTAGGAATAATGTTATTAGAATGTACTAAAAGAAATTAGGAACTACCAGAGTTTTTTATTCAGTTTTTGGATGGGGCTTAGAGTTTTCCATGCGAGGTTGTCTTGAAAGAAGTTAGAACATAAATCAGAGGGTCTAATAGGAACATAGCAGCTCCATTGTTGTCCTCCTATAACACGAGGAGAGCTTAAGCCCAATAATATTACTGCTGAAACCATGGATGGTGAGGCACCTGGCTTTTATACTCAATGGACTCAGCAGGATTCATTGGAAACTGTGGGGAGAAGTGGAGTTACAGCATGGAATTATGTAAATACCAATGTACCTGCTCAGATGGATGAGTTCTCATTGGAATTTCTTCAGGGTTGTGCCACTGCTAGAGTTGTTAATGCAGTGGATAGTGATGGTACAAACAACGAGAAGAGGGTTGGTGTGCCAGATGGGCAAATTGTTTATGAGGACCTTGCTAGAGTTCTTGGGTTAACAAGAATGAATTCTGAATGTGACTCTGACCTCACAGAATTTGCTTCTGCTCAAGGGTCTATAACAGAAATTGAAAACATGTTTTATGCGAATAAAGAAAGTATGCAATGCAAGGATAATCTTTCCAGTGGACATAAACCCAGAAAGTCTGGAAGTGAAGTGTCCATTAGTCAGGCTTTTTTGGTGCCAAATACACCAGTATTAAGTGAGTCGGAGTTCTCTAAATCTTTATATTCTTCTGGGTTAGGAGATTCTGAGGGCTCCCATTCTGGAAAAATGAAGTTTCTTTGCAGTTTTGGCGGTAAAATATTGCCACGACCAAGTGATGGAAAGCTCAGATACGTTGGGGGAGAGACCCGCATTATTTCATTCCCAAAGACTCTCTCATGGGAGGAATTGACGAATAGAACTGGGAGAATTTTTAACCAGCCTCACTCAATCAAATACCAGCTTCCAGGCGAGGATCTTGATGCCCTTATATCTGTGTCTTCTGATGAGGATATGCAAAACATGATTGAGGAATATTTTGGTACTGAGAATCCCGAGGGTTCTCAAAGACTACGCATATTTTTAATTCCTTTTGATGAACCTGAAACCTACTGTGTTCTCGATACCAGCTCAATCAAGCAAAGCGACCCTGATCGTCACTATGTTATTGCTGTAAATGGAATAGCCGAGGCTGATCCCAGCTCCCAGAAATACAACAGCAGCCAGATTTCTGCCTGTGAAACAGTTCATTTGATGCCAAATTCAGAAAACACTCCAAGCTACGAAAAAATCTCATCATCCCCTCTATGTCCGTTGGAAACCAATGGTGCTCTTGGTGTCTCTTATCCGGCTGAATTTTTGAGTGAGTCCCATAATTTGTTTAGTTCCCCTTCCTTGAATCATGTTCCCGGTAAATTGGCTGATTTGAAAAGTGACAAGAAAACAGTATGTAAAAGCAATGCATTACTTGGTAGTGCTGAAGATCCAGATGCACTTGGCACTGTCCAGTTGCCACTGCCGTCCAGAGGCTCCATATGCTACACCGATTCTCATGGTAATACTCTTCAAATGAGTCAATTGGTTTCAAAAGGGGAGAACGTGACTCCTTCAGGACTAGAGCAGATTAACAGCAAACCCGAGCAATACTGTCATGATGATGTTGCAATTATGGAGAAGGAATTGGCACTAGAAAATCCTCTTCCTCAACCTGGTACTTATGTGGGGGTATTTCCAGCATCCAATAACTCATCTGGTTGTTACCGTGGAATGCCTCATGCCAACTCTGATTCAAAGCTCCAGGAACAGGGGCAGAAATACGCTTGCTCTTCACAGGAAGGTGCAACTCAGTCATTCTCATTGAACTTTGGAAGGCCACAATCATCTTCACACATTGTAGAAGCTGCTTTTCTAGGAAAGCCAGGGCAAATTCATGACAGCGTTGGCTTTATCAATGCCCAGCTTCAAACTAAAGCATCTAATGCAGAGCCATCCTTTCCTATTTCAGGGGAGACATTGATATCTCCTTTTGATTCGGATATGTGGAAGAAGTTTGAATCAACTTACGAGAATACAAATAGTAATGTCGAGAAATGCCCATCAACAAATGAGGATTTGAGAAAGCAATGTTTTATGCTGAATGAGAATGAATGTTGCTCGAGATACATTGGACAGAATAATCACGAAGGCAATGTCAATTTTTCATATCGTGGAGAAAATCTTTTCTCCAGCGAGGTGCCTATGGTTGCTATGGAGGTAGCAAAAAAATTGGAATATGTCAATGTCGAGGCAGCTCCCTTTGTTTGTCTTGGCTCTCCAAAACAGGGCTCTCATATTTCTAGTTGCTTGGTTGCTCTATCATCTGTAACTTACCCGACAACTTTAATTGATTCAGAGATGGAGCAATCCCATAGCAATTATTTGAGGGAAACCACTGGTGGTTTCACTAGAGCTGAAAATGAAAGCCACTCATCTTGGACCAGGAACTCGGAAGTGGGAGGGCTTATTCATAATTCTGAAGAAAAGCATCGAGATGAAAACTGCTATGGTGATATACTTAGTGAATTATCTGGTGATCTGGTTTTACCTGAGGTTCTGGTGCGTAAATCTTTCAAGGGTTCAAGGGTTGTTGAAAATGAGCAATGCAAGGTACAAAGACCAGAAGATTTGCATAGACAAGCAGATTTAGATAATATCGGCTTGACCAGAATGTCACGTAATCATACTTTGATTCAGAATCATATGAAAAATTCTGTATGCCAGAGAGGAGTTTCCCTCCTCGATGATGACTTGTTCAATAACCCTGCTCACAGGGTTGAAAAGTCCGCCCATGACGGATTTTCTGACAAGCCCCGTGAATTACATGACGTTTTAATATTTGATAACCCTGAGATACATCAGCAGAAGCCTTTGCCTGTTGCTCAAAACTCTGGTGTTGATTTATCACATGTTGAATTTCCCTCTCCCTCCACTATTATCCCAGACGGATCATATGCTGACAATATTCAATCTTTTACTGCAACAGAAGCTCAGAGTTCTGTACATAATATGGTTGCAGAGGTAATATTTGTTTTTTTTTATATTTTATTTGGAATCGTAATTCATTATGCCAACATTCAATATAAACTTTAAGTGACTGTTGTTGATGCAGGATGCCAATGCTGAGGGCGACGAGGAGGAATTGTTTAGTGATGCAAAGATAGCTGAAATGGAAGCTGATTTATATGGGCTGCAGGTATAACTTATGCTTTTCTTGTTAAGAAATTTTTGGTTGTCATCTCAATCATATTTTAGTATAATCCTATACACTTGAGAAAGAATGTTTAATTGCCTTAATAAGGGGCACGTGAACTTGTTGGCAGATGTTGTCATCATTTTGTCCTTCAGACCGACAATTTAATGTTGAGTTAGTGTTATCTTTCATATTTTCTGTATGTTGAACTGATGATGATGTCTTCAGCTAAAAGATCGATATTTTTTTCCACCTCTCTTCTTTGACTCAAATAGCTATGCTATTGACACTTGGAAAATGCAAAAATTGATCTTGGATATCCCCTGCAAGGTGTAGAGCTCTGATGCAACATGATACATAGAAACTTATATAAAGGCGTCAGTTGTCATTTGGAAAAACTCGATTCCCAGCCCATTTTAGAAGTGATTTGAGCATTATTTGTTACCAATTTGATCTTGGAAGTTTTTTCTGGAAGTTGACTGATATCTGTGAGAACGTTTGATTTGGTTGTGTGTATTTCTCTGAATTTTGGGGTCTGTATTTTCATCAGTTGCCAACTTAACTTGTCTGTGTGGGAATATAGATTATAAAAAATGCTGATCTCGAAGAACTACGAGAGTTAGGATCTGGCACGTATGGAACTGTATATCATGGGAAATGGAGAGGAACGGATGTTGCCATCAAGAGAATTAAAAAGGCCTGTTTTTTAGGAAAATCATCGGAGCAAGAACAGTTGGTGGGTTATTAGTATATTTTCTTTCAGCTGTCATTTTTTTTAGCAATACCATTTTAACACACACGCAAGTGAGAGATTTTTTTGTTGTGCCTTTTGCAGATGAAAGATTTTTGGAGGGAAGCACAAATATTGGCAAATCTTCACCATCCAAATATCGTTGCCTTTTATGGGGTGGTACCTGATGGAGCTGGGGGAACTTTAGCGACTGTGACAGAATTCATGGCAAATGGATCACTTAGGAATGCTCTAATTAAGAAAGATAAGTATGGACGCTTGCCTTTCCTCCATAATTCTGCATGTTCTGGTTAATTATTTTGTATTTGACATTCTGAAAGTCATACGGCAGAGTACTTGATCATCGTAAAAAGCTTATGATTGCCATGGATGCTGCATTTGGTATGGAGTACTTGCATTCAAAAAATATCGTCCATTTTGATCTGAAATGTGACAATCTGTTGGTAAATCTGAGGGATCTTCAGAGACCTATATGCAAGGTATTTTTTTTATCCGTAATATTGTGGACAGAATTTTGAACTGTATGTTAACATTTTCCCTGTAAAGGTACTGATTGCCATTGAGATGCCTCTGCTCATCTCTGTTCATAAAACAATAAGCTGGAAGACGTATTCAGTGATTAAGGGGAAAACTTGTTTAACCAATTGGTTTATTTTTTATTTACTTTTTCCTAATTTTGGTCATTGCTGGAATGATCATAATCCACCTTTTTAGATTATGTAGTCAGCAACTTGGGGTTTTGATAAGCGTTGAGGCAGTATGAATGCAAGCTACTTTTGACTTTTTTGACAGAAACAAAGTTCCTATCGCCTTTTGTGGAGTGATTACATGCAAAGGCAATAATCATACTCGAAGATAATTAATTTTTTTGATAGTTTTTTTGTGGGAGCAAAGAACTACATATAAGCTATGAATGCCCTGGCATAGTTTGTTTATATGGAAGAGGAAATGAAATTCTTCCCTCTCTCTCATGTTGTGCGCAGGATAGAATATCAAGAATATGATGACATGTGATGATATTTTTGGTTGTGTATCATTTATCAATCAGATTTTCGCAATGGAACTTCCTTCACCTGTAATATTCCTGATGATCAAGAATTTTTTGTAGGTTGGAGATTTTGGACTGTCGAGAATAAAACGTAATACTCTTGTATCTGGAGGTGTGCGAGGATCCCTTCCATGGATGGCACCCGAACTGTTGAATGGAAGCATCATCCGGGTATCTGAAAAGGTAAGGACCATTGTAATTATCTGCCATGGTAGGTCTAACTAATATTGCTTATCTGTCACATCTGAAAGAATCAGATGATATAATTTGATGTCAACAGGTTGATGTGTTTTCATTTGGCATATCATTGTGGGAGATTCTGACCGGTGAAGAACCTTACTCCAATATGCACTGTGGGGCAATTATTGGTAAGCCAACAAATTGTGACTACAGGTCAATTTGTTTAATGAAATTTTGATTTCGATTACTAAAATGATAACAATTTTGGAGTAAATGAATATAAGTCCATGATATGGAGTTGAAAATACTACTGAAATACAGCTTAAATGTAACCAGCTTCTAGGCAAATATTACGGAGCACATATCCTTCTTTTATTCCCCTGAGCCCGAATGAAAAAAGGACAACTCAGATGGGACTAATTTAATTTGGTCCATAACAAGTTTATTATAGGTTCCTACTCTTTTCTTGGCATTCAATGCAGCGTCAAATAGGACAGCAGAAATTTGATAGGCGGACTTGATATAAATATGAAACTATTTCCAAATTATGCATCTAGGTGGAATTGTCAAGGATACTCTACGACCCCCAGTGCCAGAATGGTGTGATCCCAATTGGCAGAAGCTGATGGAACAATGTTGGTCAGCTGATCCGGGATCCCGGCCTTCATTTACTGAGATCACTAACCGGTTAAGATCTATATCCGCTGCGCTTCCGGCTAAGGGAAATACCAACTAAGTTCGGCAGATGATGCCCAATATCGCATCTCTGAAGAATTAAAATGCGTAGTTTTAACAGAGGTGAATACGTCGTAGTCTCTTTGCACAACTGCTGGGATCTCAATTTTGTGTAGCTGTATCTTCGTCCTTTCTGTTCATATTTGCTTCTCAAGTCTATCGAATCATCTTTTGTCCTCATTCGTTTATTCTTTTGCCACCTAAATCCCCCTTGGGAGAGGGCATTTATGGTTTCGCCTTCCTCAAAAGGTTGGCATTTGTAGTGAAAGGGATTTTTGGGTTGTTGGTGTTTTCTTGCTCATTGCACAGAGCAAGTATGTTTATTGTTTTTGGTTCATGTGTTGTACTAAATACCTGTCAGTGGCATATTAATATTGCGCTACAAAAATCTCAGCTGTGTCCTATTGATGGAATTGCATTTTTTTGCTATGTTCTGTGATATCAACAACTGCTTCTTGTAAATTATGAACCATTCCTTGAATTCTTTTCACCCAAAAAAAAAGGAAAAAAAGAGTGCAAATAAACACCATATCGTTGGAATCGTTTATTTATCAACTTTGGATAATTATAAACAAATAGCCTCCTTGTGTCTCTCACTTTCATACAATTTTACTTGAAAGTACCCCGCAAAAAGCTAATAATCATCATTTCAATCATGAGATATCCAGAACATTACCAACCAAAGTGGAATGTGTAATCAGGTTCAAACACCATAAAAGAAACATACCCAACAGTATAAATTTATTTTCAACAAACAAAAAAAGGAAGGAAGAAAGAAGAGAAATCGTACAAAAATACATAGCGCTAAAGAAACACGTCATAAACAAGCCTTTTTACTTATTCTGTCCCATTCAATGAAAGAAGCCAACACTGCAACAAATCCAAGCAAATATTCCCTTAACAAGTCTGTCTACCTGCAGTGTTCTTGCTTTGAGTTTATGGGAATCTCAAACTCGGTTTTACAGCTCGTGCCCTTGTTGTTCTCACCATCAACCTGTAGATCATCTGAACATCAAGGAAAAACGATACAGTTCGGTCAAAACCACCGTTACTTTCTTCAAGGTATATGCTAATTTATGTTTACATGCAAAGAGAAAATACCAGATCACGCTAGCAGTAACTTATGGTTCATCTTCATGGGACCGAGCACGAGTCAATCTCCTACGCCTTCTTGGGTTTGGAGGGACATCATCAACAATATCTATGTTCAAATCCGGCATACCATCTCCATTGTCTTCATCATGATCATCATTTTCTTGAAGGCCTAACAAATTTTCACCCCATAGATAACGACGTCTAGAAAAGGTTCCACCAGAACGGCGGTGCCTATACAACATTCTTGACCTGCCACCTCTTAGCTCGGCTCTTGATTCCATCGAGCCAATCATATGAAACAAGAAGAATGTGCTTAACCACCGGCCTCCTTCACCGTCACCTCCAGCATTCTCCCTCTCACCTGAAATTATATCGCTGTTATCTATAACATAATCACCAAGTACCATTGCACCGGGCATGGCTGATCGAATGGCAGTGACGATATCATTGTACTCTCTTTGGTGTTCAAGCCGACGCCATGCACTTTGTCTTGATGGGTCGACATCAGCTGGACGAACTGTTGGATGAACACTTCTAGCATGCCTACGTAGCTCCCCATAGTTGCCAAAGAATGAGCACGATTCATGGGAGCAGCTTCGAGACTTCATGTCAAGGTGTTTTCTTGTATCTTCCACAACTCTCCATCCCAAAACATCTCCTCGGCATAAAGGGCATTTCAGATTTGATGACTTCTCTGACTTCTCCATGTAGGTTTCATCAAGATTAAGACTTTCCCATGTTGTTAGATGTAGATTTTCAAAATAAGTATTCACATTGTGGGTGCTATTTTGTCTTGATCCACCAGGAATGCCAACAAGGGCTGCAGAGTTGCCTGCAGTCAGAGAAATATCTACCTGATTCACGTTGATATCAGTTGAAGTCGTCGAGTCAACATTCCCATTAGAAGGAACAATAGAATCTACATGTCCTTCATGTTCCAAACTCGGTGCAGACAAGCTATCAGGATTATCTTCTCCAAGTTTTTTAAATCGATCCAAGCAATTTGAATGTCTGTAACTGGTATCACAAATGAAGGAGCGACAGCCATTGCTGTGGGAGCTGCAAATGAGAAAAACAGCATTGTGTGGGTGGTCCATGCATATTGGGCATAAAGCTTCATCCAATTCCTTGTTCAGAGCAGTGACATCTGCATCATTTGATATGCTTCGTTTTCTACTAGCCATCTATTTGCACTGTGATATGTCGCTAATATCAAATTCATCAGTATAGTGGTTCTACGTATATGCTGATGCAAGAAAAGAAACCGAAGAAACTACAGCGGAGATGGCAAAGACATTAAGATACATAATTACAAAGTTACAAATAAACAAGACATTCACATTATCAAAGTTATTAAAGCCACAAGTGCGCATGAGGTTATAAGCATAAGGTGCAAGTGCCCTCCCAAGTAAAAAAGCACAATGCTCAAGGCCGTGTGCGTCTTTCGAAAGTTTAGGAGTCTGCAACTTGTAACAGACGTTAATGCAAGCTTCATGCCTCTCAGGTGTGTGTTTCACATTGAAGGATCACAATTCAAGAAAGGGCTGTGTAAGCCAAGGACCATACCGCATCTTGAACCTAGGCACGCCTCTCACCAATCTATTAACAATTTTGCTTATGATGAAAATATGACAGTTATACCAACTACCTACCCAATATCAGTTCTAGATAGGCGAGACCAACTTACCTGTGTTGATATCAAATCCAAGAAGTTTGTAGATATAAGCGAACTATTTACGTGGGTGTTCTGCACTTAGAAAGATCTTAACTAATTCATTGCAGCATATATAGCTTCACTCATCTGAAATTAAAATAGGTAATGAACCCCCGTCTTAGGAAAACCTCCAACTAATATACATGATTTCCTAAAGGCTAAGACTCCATAGTTTAGACAACTGTTGGTGGTGGTAAAACTCAAAGTTTTTCCCACTTTACTAAGAGGTTATCATAAGCAAAAGAAAGAAATCAAAGTATCTAAGAAAGGATGGGTTTAAAAAGGTGTCCGCACCAAATATTTCAACAAGAGTAATTTTATGAAGTCAAAACGAGAGGGAAAAAAAAAGCTTAAAACATTTCTAGGCGATATCATAATATTGTGAAAGCAGCCCTAAGAATCAACTCCAGAACATCACAAGTCACCATCACACCGCCTACAACAGTAACAAACTCAAGGCACATGTTTAATTTATATTAGAAACTTCATAACCAGAATTATGATGGCAAAAAATCAGTTAAAGGTCCAATTACAATATCAGATAATCATAAGCTTTCAGTAGATAGATACATGGCCAAATCATCGAGCATCCTCTATACCCAAAAAGAGTACCGCTAGGATACATATACCTTGGTATATCACATAAAATAACTTACACTTCTACATATGCACCAGATGACAGTTGCTATCCCAAAAAACAATCATCTGAGAGAGGAAAGGAATCAGAACGCTCCATTCCCCACCCTTAGGCGGCCAGAAAAGGTATAAGGGGGATAATTGGAAGTATAAAACAATTTGACTGGAGTATGTTCAGTGACAACATTGACAGAAAAGTAAAATAGCTTAATTTTCTGACGGTAAATGAACACGAGAAACTGTATTTTGGGTCATAAACAATCATAATACAGTATATCAGCCATTGCATTTGTACTTACCGGTAAAAGTTTACTGAAATTTTCTCTTTTTCACTGGCAGCTTCAATATTGTATGACACAGGATTGATTTTATCAAACGAAATATCAATATCTTTAGTTGACTTTATAGCATATCAGATTGCAACTGCGCACGAGCATAAATCAATACAATTCAGAAATGAACAGGGCTAAAATCTTGAGGTGTGAAAAGGCTTCAAATAAAGAATTATTGACTATTTCTTGGCCACGGACACCAATGAGTCCCGCAACCTGCAGTTGTATTGTGGGACAACAAATGGTCATTTGCGTACAATCCAGCATTACAATCAAACATAGAACAAGGAATATTATACAGGATCAACGCACCAAATAAAAAAGGACAAACACAACTCCAGCAGAGGAACATGAAAACACTAAACTCAACTTTACTTCATTCAAAATACAAAACAAGCAAGTTTTGTGAGCATATCACAACAACGTTATAAGAAAACACTAGATCTGGTTGAGCCATACTATGTTCAAATCACATCAAAATAAACAGCACATATGACCATCTTGTTACAGTTGCAAGACAAATTTGACGGTCCTCAAAGTTTTGCCATCAATTTCCAGAAAATATACAGCCTTTCAAAATTTCCCCAAAAATCCAAGAACCCAAACCATCAATTATATTTGAGGACCCTAAAACCTTAAAGATCATAAAGATCCTCCCTTTACGGTATATACACCCATCAATTAGCAAAACCAAACAATTAAACAACATACCACCACAGAATAATAAACGAAACACCAACCGATCAGACCATAAAACATCAGATTAAAGTAATCAAGAAAAAATCCCCCAAATTCAAGATTTCAAGAAATTAAAGGTACGGAATTACAATCAGGAGAAATTAAGGTCCGTCTTTAATCCTTGGGTTGATTGATTCATTGAATTTTGTAGGGGTTGATTCAAGTCACAAATTAATAATTTTTTTCGGTGGAAAAAAAGAGTTTGTGCCCCATAAAAACGGTTGAAGAAACACAGATGGTTTCGTATGAGGCCTTCTGAAAGTAAATTAAATAAAGGACGAGAGACAACATTACGAAGAATGGTAAATTTCGGGGTACGATAGTAATTTTCGGGTTAATTTCAACCATACGATGCGTAATATATATATATATATATTATCTATACTATATTATAATGTTTAAACCTCTTATAAAAACTAACTTGGTATGGCCATTTTTACATTCCAAAATTACCCTCATTTTCTTTTTAAAATTACCAATATCTAATTACACTCATGCACTTACCAATCTAAAATAATATCATCATAATTGCTATCTATGTACCAATCAATTTACATTATGACATTCACAATCATACAAATTATCATCATACCTATTATACAAATTATCATATTATCCTAAAAAAAATATTAAATTCTAAAAAAAATTAAATATAAAAATACTGTATAATCATTTTATAATTTAAATTAAAAAAGCTAAAACCAAATAAAAAACGACGTTACAAATCACAATAATTTACAAAAAAAATGTATATGCACGCAAGACGTGCAGAATAAGACTAGTATATATATATATATAAAAGGTAAATTTCGGGTAATTTTCTGGTTAATTGCAACCATACTATGTGTGATATATATTAGCGAACGATACACATACATTGTGTGTATAACATAATACATGATGTATGCGCCTTGATTTTGTGTAAAAAATACATAAGGCATTAATAATTTAAAGTTAAATGTAGATTTCATAAATTATTATATCAACCAAAAAGAGAACCAGCCAAAAGATGTATCAGAACCAAAACTGAAATGTGATAGGAACAATCAAATATCATATATAGTGAAATATATCAATTACCAAGCCATTAAACCAAGAAACAATCTATGGAACAAAAAAAAACAATATATGAACCATAAAATACATAAGGTAGTGATTATAAGTTTAATAGCAAGAGAGGTTGCAAAGAAATTTATAAATTATTAATGTTAACACTCGTAGGATCATGACTCAATGTTACATCCACACTAATTTTACTAAGAAGTTCATAAGCATGTAATGAAATTTCCTAAACATGGACCAGGCAAGCAAGTTTCCTCTTTCATAAATTTGAATATCATATCTGGATAAAATTAAAATAAATTAGATATAAATTTTGTTGAACATAATTGTGGTACATAAAATATATTAAAAATGTAACATGTTGTACTCGAAATTTAAGTAATCTCCGCGCTCTCACTTAACTTATATTGGTCATAGACATAAAAACATTGATTTCATGAAATTAAAAATTATATCTTTATAATATTAGATATGAATAGAATTAGTAACAAATATTCTATTATTATCACTTTTATATCAATATCATTGACAGATCTGTTTTTTAGTAAATAGAAGAAAATGTATTAGCTAATCAATCTGAACTACATAATATAATAAAACAATATAACTGAAAAATGAAGTTTCTTCCATTGTCTTTTTGATGATATTCTCTTCTACACAATTCATTAAAATGCGATAGTTAATAAAATTATAATAGATGTTTACATGATGCATATGAAATATCACAATAAGTATTTGTGCACATACGTCTTTTAGATCACATCCTTCAATCCAAGCAATTGCTTTTGCACTATAAAATACATCAATTGGATTATAATGTTCATTGAAATTAGAGACGATATAACATGTAATGTGTTGGGATATGCCCTAAGACAAGTCATTAGATGATTGTTTATGACATACAATGTATTATGATTTTATTAATGGCAAATCATTATTATATCTTATTCGAATATCTGTGCAATATGAATTGATATATAAGTTAATGTCCTGAGAATAATATTGTATTGTTCTTAAAGATTGTCCCTAGTCAAGTATTATCATGAATAAGGATAATGATTATGCATTGAGACTAGTATGTTTTGATTGATGAATTAATTCATGGATATGAGATATCAAATCAACACATGGGTACATGTTAGAGAACAATGTACTGGACAGACCCACCATGAGAATACTACATGGATAGTTATATGAGTGTCATAAGCAATTCTCATAGTGATAATAATGTATGTAATCCTTACGACTTGAGATCATCAGAGATCCCAACATAAGGAGTTATGTATCTTGATATTGTCAAACGTTACCTGTAACAGGGTAAACTATAAAGGCAAATATTGGATACACTATGAATTATGTAGATGGATGTATTGGATTTGTCCCTCCTATATAACAGGAGAAGTGTTTGAGCCCTTGATCAAGTAAGACTAAAATGCATGGTCATGCTCGAATGAGTCGATATGTGATATCGAGCTTATTCGTTTATTCTAGTTCTACTTGGGGATCAAGAAATAAAAGATTGAATATATGAGTATGACTATTTCATGACTCATGTTCAATCTAAACACATGGACAAAGGGATTAAGTTACATGGTTAATATTATCACAAGTTCTAAGGTTATGTCGAGTCAATGACATTCTTGTAATTTGGGTAGCCTTGATGTGTTGCTAGATACCGCTCATTGCTTGTGACATAAAATGAGATTTTATGTCACTGCCAACATTACAAGATCCTATCGGGTCGCACAAAAGATTAAATCGATAAGGGGAATTAAATTCATTGGATGAATTAATTAATTAAGAAGAGTCTTAATTACATGATTATAAGGATTTAAATAAATCATGGGTTTGGGCCCATGAAGCTTTAAGAAAGTCTTGAACCTTTAATTAAATCATATAATTAATGCTAACAAGGTTTGATACTAGAATTAATCTTATTATCACAAAACCTAAGAATCTCACGGCCGCCGCCGTGTTGCTTGGTGGATTGATTGGCCGCCGTTGATCGGTTTGAACCGTGAGTTCAGTTTTGGTTCAAGAACGAGTCTAGCAACTTGTTCTTGAATGTCCCTTCTTCGATTTTATCGTGTGGATACCGTAGAGGCAAGATATTGGAGGTGTTGCTCGTGACTCGTGATTTGGCATCGTTTCTGCATCAAACACGCTACAAGGGTGAGACTCTTTTAATCATTCGATATGAATACTCTGTATAGGTCCATGGTTAGGAATCCATTTTTTTATTTCCGCTACGCACTTGTGTGTTGGATTCCTTACATAATGAAGTTGCTTACATATGCCGCTTTTGTTTTCGTACATATCTTAGAATCAATCGCCCAAAGTCATAAGCCTTTATCCTAAGTGTAGTTTTCCATCCTAGGCAAATTATTGCACCCTTGTACGCTTGAAATTAATAATTCGATGTTATATTAGAATTTATCTAAAATTAGTACTCACACAAAACATTTTTGCTATATGGAATAAAACATAGTGCAAAGAAAACATACTCTTTGATTCCTAGTACTAAAATACAATCCATTTTGTTGATCTTCAGAATTATTATTTACATCTTCAGTAGTAATTGCTCTATCAACATCAAAGCTTGTGGAGATAGTTAGGTGATCACCTGCATATATGAAGATTATTTACATGAGCATTATAAACCTCTCACACATGTTTTATTTTATTATGAAAACAAAAATCACAATGTCTCACATTTATGATCGATTATTTTGTAAAAGAACATCCTTGTTAACAACATTTCTTGTATACACACCAGAACTTCGGTCTAATTTGCCATCTTTTACTAAATTTTTTGTGCATTGCGAAACTCCCCTTGAAAGAGCCACATATAGTTGGTCATGGCTGAATACATGATTGCGTAGAAAGATGCCGACATATGATATTGTTTGCCCATGTGCTTTGTTTATTGTGAGAAAAAAACTCAATCTTATTGAAAATTGTTTGCATTCAACTCAAATGGAAATCCAGAATCATCTTCACTTTTCAAAGGCATTCGATGCAGAAAATATATTATACCCTTATGAGGTCCATTTATGATCTCTGCATCTATGAAGTTTCTTCCTAGATTGCGACATGTTAACCTTGTCCCATTACATAAACCAAGTTCAGGTGCAACATTTCTCAATAGCATAATAGGGCAACCATTTTTCAATAATATTCTATGTGGTGGCAATCCGCTTGGACTAAGAGTGTTTAAAACCTCTTCTTGGAACATGTTGTTTTTATCTTCTTCTACAGAATCCCACGATCATTACATAAACCAAGTTCATGTGCAAAATTTCTCAATAACATAATAAAGCAACCATTTTTCAATAATATTCTATGTGGTGGGAATTCGCTTGGACTAAGAGAGTTTAAAAACTCTTATTGGAACATGTTGTTTTGTCTTCTTCTACAGTATTCCAAGATGTGTATTCTCTTTCTTCACCAGGAAATAATGAAATAAGGATATCATTGATTTTGTCCACATCGATATTTTTTGTGGTAATTATGGCTCTGTCAACCATGTAATTTTAATCATTCACATGTTGTGTCATTTTTGGAAAAACTGAATAAATCAAGTGGTAAATTGATTGTTCATTTTCCCAAGGTATGATCATAGATTTTGGTAGTTTTATAAAATCACCATTTACTGAAGGTTGTAGTCCATCACCTATGCTCAGAAGGAACTGTGAGAACTCAATATCGTGTGCAGATCTAATATTTTGTTGGAGGTGAACGATATTGACACAATTCCAAAATGTTGATCTCGAAATGCTTGCAGCAACTTGCTCCCATATCTGGCCTCGTTTAACAACCGGCAGAACTTGGCGAAAGTCTCCACCGAAAATCATAATTTTTCCTCCAAAATGGCAAGATGTTTTCCATAACATCTTGAAAAGTTTTGTTGACAGATTCAAAAGCATAACGATTAGCCATTGGAGCCTCATCCCACATCTGATGCCCATCTTATTAATTCTGCGAGATCTTTCTGTTTTTTTATTTTGCAAAGCGTTTCTGATGAGAGGAATTTTAAGATGTGAATATGCTGTTCTTCCACCTGGTAACAATGATGCGGCTATTCCAGAAGTTGCTACCACAATTACAATTTTAACATTCTTTCTCAGATGAGCTAATATTGAGCGGTATAAGAAAGTTTTTCCAGTTCCTCTTGGACCATCGATCAAAAAGAGTTTGGAATGATTGCACATAATGTTTTGAATGATATAATCAAACGCTAGTAGTTGCTGAGAATTCAAGAATTGAACAGATCTCAAATCTTCCTTTGGAATTGGAAAGTTCATCAATTATCCTAGGGAGTGACGAGTCATCTAAAAACTCTACACTTATCGGGGGCAAGTAAACTCATCGAGTTTATTTTTATATTGATGTAACAATCTTCGTAATTCAAGCAACAATTTATTTGTGATGAAATAATTGTTGGAAGAATTTGAACGACCACAATCCTTGGACATGTATGGGTGGAACTCATTCCAAAGTTCTCAGACTCGTGATGGTTGACAGATAACAATATTGAGACAAATAATCTTCGCAGTGAGGATGACATTTTTACGGAACACACTTCTTGAAGACATTGACGGATATAATCATCATGTTGAAGTAATCCTCGTCTTTCAGCAGCCTGTTTAAATGTTGGACACATTATGTCATTCATGATCTTCAATTCTTCAAAAGACCTAGGCCTCTAATATTATTTAGAAGGATACGCAGATAGAATCTTTCACCTTCAATGGTGACACAACATATACCATCCCTACAACTTGTTGAGCCTTAAAAGCATTGTTGAGTTTAATGCTTAATTTATCTCCCAATTATTTATGAGTTTTGAAGATCAACAAAACTTGTGTTTGTTATACTAATGTGTCTACTTAGTGTACATGTTTAGATGGTTAAAAGTGGATTGTTTGAAGGAAATCAAAATAGGCAAGGACTGGGCGGATCGCCCCAGGCGATGGTGATCATCGCCCCAGGCGATGGCAGCCATTCAAGCCATCTCCCCGCACATCGACTGAAGCGATGCCGAGGATCGCACGCATGGAGAGATCACCTGAGGCGATGGCTAGATTGCCTGAGGTGATGCTTGGTTCGATTGAGGCGATGGAGACTTCGTTTGAGGCGATGAAAATTTATGATCATTGAAGGCTATGACATTATTTTTGGGAGACGATCTCCTGAGGCGATCAGCACTTCACCTGAGGACTGTCCCTTGGTACCTCGTTCACCACCCTTTTGCATAGCAAACCGCTTGCCACTAAATCTAGAGGAAGATGCACCTCCTCGTGATGTTTTAAACGGTTCTCCTCTAGGTCTCATGCTTTCTGATGTAGGCGGTTGGGATTGTCCTACATCCTTGTACGTACCAACTGCAATCTCAGCCATCTCAGCTCTAGTTAATGCTTCTTCGTATGATGTAGGGTTATTAGAAATTACCCTATCAAACAACTCAGGCCTCAAACCCTTCACAAACTTTCTGATCTTTGCCTTTGTGTTTGCAGCGATATGTGGTACATACCGTAACAATGAAGAATACAGCACATCATAATCATACACTATCATTGTTCCCTATTTCAGATTAGTGAACTCATCTTCTTTCCTCTGCCTTGCAGCCACAGAGAAATAGTGATCAAGAAAAAGAGTTCTGAAAACATCTCAATTCACTGTCTGTCCTTGAGCTCCTAGCTCAATCAATGTGGCTTTCCACCACATCATTGCTTTCTTAGCCAACTGGAACTCAGCTAAACGTAACCAGGCGGACTTGGCACATGGTGCTGACACAAAGATCTGTTCAACACGTTCCAACCATTCCTCTTATTGTTCCCCTGATTCAGTACCCTCAAAGCGAGGTGGCTGATAACTCAGAAACTGTGTCAAAGTCAACTCCCCAGGTAACAGTACCTGTTCCACTGGCCCTTGCCCAAATGGTGGTGGTGGCACAGGCGCCAATCCAACACTAGCGTTGCCACTCATGGCATCCCCAACATCATCGTGAGGTCCTCTGTCTACCATTACTGCAAATACAGGGTTACCAACAACAAACACATATATAAAGCATGCCAGTATAACAGCATATCAAATACTCTCAACATGCTTTCAAGTGATTAGGCAACTCCCTAATACACTTCCTCTACCCTTATTCACCCCGTTCTCGAACCACTGCTCTGATACCATTAATGTGGGGTCCTCGTTACTTAATCCATTATGTATCAGTTCATTATACATATGTGAGTAAGAGTTAAGGAAAACACACACTGATTAAGAGTTTACTTATGTAGGTTGTTACAATACTTACACAAGTCCTGTCATAATATACATCATATGTACAGTAAAACAACCTACACTCGTACAACTCCTATGCAGTGGTTCAACCCGCAGCGGAATAAGACTCCCAATCCCGTCCTCCCACGTCTATGAGTCCCTACAAAAACAATGACACAACATGAGTATAGATAAACAACTATCCCAGTGCGATATCAACAAAAACATAAACGATAAAGCACTATAAATATCAAATGTGATTGTCCAGTATTATGCATCATCAAATGCAAATATGTCATGACATATCTCATTCCTCATCCTGTTATAACCAGACCAATATGATATGCCTATCTCAGCTCAATATGTCAGAGGAACCTCCTCACTTCTTCATATTAGCAGCACATATCATAGTACTGTCCTCACGTGTTATAACAGTCAGAGCATATACCCAACCGGCGTATATCTCTCATGCCAAAGCATATGTAGCATACGTATCGTGGCAATCCCAGCCAAAGCATATGCCCAACACTCGCATATCTATCGTGGCACCGATCTCAGCCAAATCATATGCTACACATCTATAGTGGCATCCATCTCAACAATATAATATCATGAATGCACATGCATATGATGTCACTAATCATATGATACCATGCTCACATCATCATCACAACAATATCATATACTCGTACGTCAAAACGTACCTGTTATGCGACATAAAAGATATAAATTTGGCGTCAATGTCTAACCGCCTCGTTGCCCCGTCCCCTGTGATGATGCTACAACAATATGAACAATATAACATGTTACGATAGGCTTCAAAATTAAATTCTACACATTTTTCAAAAACCTAACCCTGTCGATCGATCGCCACTTTCACCGATCGATCGTCATACTGTTCTGTTTCATCGCGATCGATCGCGAGCGATCGATCGCCACTATCTCGCGATCGATCGCCAAAGTGTTCAGTTTCCTCGCAATCGATCACCTGATTTCCACTGATCGATCGCTATATGTTTTCACCGCCTTATATTGACTCTGTTCTCGGCGATCGATCGCCATAGGGCTCGCGATCAATCGCCGATATTCAGAAAATTCAGAACATGTCGATTTTGAGCTTATCTCCATGGTATATCTCCTACAACTCGAAAATTCACATTCAAACATGTTATTTGGATGATATCCCTTGAGTTAAACATGTTTCTATATCACTTCAACTCAATTCTTTGCATGATAACAAGTCTCAATTCAAGTCATATAAGAATAGTAACCACATGCTTCAAGTTTCCATCAACTAAGACCATATACATCATATGCTATGAAATTCTTACCAATAAAGTATGAAGTCACTTCACTCAACTTCCTAGCTTGATCACCAAGTGAAATCCAAGCAAAAGATGGAAGAACAAGCAAGGGTTTTGGAGAGGTGCTTGTGTAGAGAATTGTAGGTGTTTATGGTGTAAGTATGTTTCAAATCTGATTTTTGATATATAACCAAACCTTCAAATTCAAATGACACGCAACTCACATACACACCACATGCAAACTCAACTTCAAATGCAAATCCCCTCAAATGAATGGTAAATGTAAAGACATATCCAACTATGTGATGCATTAGCATATGTCTATATTATGAACTCCCCTTCTTTAATTTCTCACATATACATATGCATGTTCTTTCCAACTAAGTTTCATTCACTAGTGCTTTACTCTTGCTCGGTGCAATCCAAACTCGAGTCTACATCATACTGTAATTAATCATAATTACACCATAATCATATCATATATGTATACGTCATATCGAGGCATAACATTTCTCCCCTACACATTGAATTTCGTCCTCGAAATTGAATTTACATAACATGAACATAAATGCATTCTTATACTCCTACTGCTATAAGATAAGAAACATGATCATATCTGCAACATTGCAGTAATTACTTGCCAACAGTATTATAAAACTGTAAAGTCATACAAGTAAATAACTCAGGATACTGATGTATCATATGTTGCTCCGTCTCCCGCGTTGCCTCCTCGACACCCCGTCGATCCCACTGTACTTTTACCATTGGTATCACTTTGTTATGCAATGTCCGCTCAGCTATATCCAGAATCTTCACAGGTCGTTCTATATATGTATCCAACTGTACTTCAGATGGTGGCAATTCATGACCCGGATCTGGTTCATATTTCCTCAACAGTGAAACATGAAACACATCGTGGATACTACTCAATGCTGGCGGTAGTGCCAATCGATATGCCAAGGTACCAATACATTGCAACACCTCATAAGGACCAACGTATCGTGGAGACAACTTTCCACGTTTACCAAACCGTACCACACCTTTAAAAGGTGAGATTTTCAAAAATACTCGATCACCAACTTGAAATTCAAGTGGTCTACGTCGCTTATTGACATAAGCAGCCTGTCTATCCTGAGCAGCTTGCAATTTCAATCTAATCAGTTTCACTTTCTCCTCCATTTCACGTAGCATTTCTGGTCCATGGAGTGCAGTCTGATCAATATCATCCCAATATAATGGTGATCTACAGCTTTGCCCATACAGTGCCTCAAACGGTGCCATCTGGATACTAGTTTGATAACTGTTATTGTACAAAAATTCCACTAATGGCAACAACTCTTGCCAAGAGTTATCAAACTCCAATATACAGGCCCGCAACATATCCTCAAGTGTCTGTATCATACGCTCTGTCTGTCCATTTGTCTGAGGATGATATGCTGTACTCAATCGTACTTCCGTCCCTAGTGCTGACTGTAATCCTTCCCAAAAATGAGAAGCAAATCTCGGATCTCTATCCGATACAATTGAAACTGGTATGCCATGTAGTCTCACTACATTTTGAATATATAACTGAGCCATTTTCAAATAGGTAAATGTCATACTGTAAGGTATGAATGGAGCTACTTTCGTCAGTCTATCAACAATTACCCAATAGCATTTTAGCCAGAGAAAGTCCATGGAAAATGGGTAACAAAATCCATTGTAACATGTTCCCATTTCCATTGAGGAATCTCCAGACTTCTCAATTCACCTCCTGGTCTTTGTCGTTCTGCTTTTACTTGTTGACAGATCAAACACCGTTTCGCAAATTCTAGTACATCCTGTTTCATGCTATCTCCACTAGAATTGGATATGCAAATCTTTATACATTTTCTTTCCTCCAGGATGTATACTGTAGCGACTACAATGCGCACGTTGTAGTATATCTTGGTGTAGTCCTAATGCAGCAGGTACTACCCAAGAGTTTCTATATTTCAAAGTTCCATCACTTGCGATTACAAACTGAGATGTTTGTCCTTGACATACCATTTCTTTCGAGTGTTGTACCTCATCATCAGTCACTTGTGCCATTCTGATTTTCTCAAAGATATCGGGTTCAACCAACAATGTTGATACATGTACTAACATTGTTGCTACATCAAATTCATAACCCAAGATACAACAAGAAGTCATTAAGGCTGATAAATGCATCATATCATCAGCAGTATTGTGAACTTTCGACTTAAAGCATATGCTGTGATATTAGCCTTTCCTGGATGATATTCGATCTCACAAATCATAATCCTTTAAGAGATCCATCCATCTCCTTTGCCTCATATTCAATTCTGCTTGAGTGAATAAAAACTTTAAACTTTTGTGATCAGTATATATGGTAAACGGCGTACCATATAAATAGTGTCGCCATACCTTCAAGGAAAAGACAATGGCTGCCAACTCCAGATCATGCACTGGATATTTCATTTCATGTGGCTTCAGTTGTCTTGATGCATATGCCACCACATGTTTATCCTGCATCAATACACAACCTAACCCAAGTAATGATGCATCGGTATAAAGTGCAAACCTGTCATGCTCTGATGGAATAATCAACACTGGAGCAGTAGTTAATCGATGTTTCAATTCCTGAACACATGCTTCTGACCATCTAAATAGTACTCCCTTCTGTGTCAGTTGTGTGTGTGGTTTGGCAATTGCTGAAAATCCTTCAACAAACCGTCTATAGTATCCAGCCAAACCTAAGAAACTACGAATCTCTGGCACAGAAGTAGGTGATGACCAATTCAACACCTCTTCTATCTTTCTCGGATCAACTGATACACCATCTTTAGATATCACATGTCCCAAAAATCCTACACTATTCAACCAAAACTCACACTTACTAAGTTTGGCATATAACTGATGTGTTCTCAACAACTGTAACACCAGGTGTAAATGTTGGACATGTTCGTTTTCACTCCGAGAATAGATCAAGATATCATCAATGAACACAATGACATTGATCAAGATATTCCTAGAAAACTCGATTCATCAAGCTCATGAAGACAGCTGGAGTATTCGTCACACCAAATGGCATCACTAGGAACTCATAATGGCCATAGCGAGTTATGAATGATGTTTTCTGTACATCTCCTTCCCTCACACGTATTTGATGATAACCAGATCTAAAATAAATTTTAGAATATATCGTAGATCCCTGTAACTGATCAAACAAATCATCAATACGAGGAAGATGATATTTATTCTTTCTGGTTACCTTGTTCAACTGTCTCTAGTCAATGCATAATCGCATTGAACCATCCTTCTTTTTGACAAACAATACCGGAGCACCCCAAGGCAATACACTAGGATGTATGTACCCCTTGTCCAATAGGTCTTGTAATTGCGTTTTCAATTCTCTCAATTCCGACGGTGCCATTCGATATGGTGCTTGAAATTGCAGAAGTACCAGTCACTAACTCAATACCAAATTCCACTTCTTGACTTGGTGGAAATCCAGGAATCTCATCTGGAAATACATTTGCATACTCTGCAACCACTGGTATATCCTCTACTCTTTGTTCTACTTTCTTATCTATGACATCCACAACATAAATCACATATCCCGTATGTCCACGTTCTAATAAACGGGACATTCTAAGAGCAGATATCAATGGAATCTTGGCACGTGATCTTTGTCCATAGAATATCCATTGATATCCAATATCAGACTGAAATCTCACTGTCTTCTGACAACAATCTACAACAGTTCTATATCTACTCAGCACATCAATACCCAGAATACAATCAAAATCCATAATGTCTAACACAATCAAATACACACTTGACAAGCCATCACAGTAGTTCCCATGGGTGTCAAGACATATAGAGGGATCAACAGTGGAGACGAGCATATATGATACCGATCAATAAACGCTTGTGCAATAAAGGAATGTGATGCACCGTATCAATCAAAAGTAAAGCTGGATAAGTAAATAAACTACACTTACCCGCAATAACATCATCAGGAGCTGCCTCTGCTTGCTCCTTGTTCAGTGCATACACCTGAGCCTGAGGTGGTCCTGCTCTCTGTCCTCCACCAGTCCGTGGAACACACTATGGTCTCTGCTGCACTGTACTCTCTGACATATTCCCTCTCATCTGTTGTCCCCAGCTTGAGGACAATCTCTGATTATGTATGCTGTCCTCCCACAGCGAAAACAAACCAGAGTATCAAGTTGTGGACAATCTGGGTTAAAATGTGGTCCTCCACATTTAAAACATTGTAACCCTCAAACACTGCTACTGTTATTGCCTTGGGACTGTCCCTTGGTACCTCGTTCACCACCCTTTCGTATAGCAAACCGATTGCCACTAAATCTAGAGGAAGATGCACCTCCTCGTGATGCTTTAAACGGTTCTCCTCTAGGTCTCATGCTTTCTGATGTAGGTGGTTGGGATTGTCCTACATCCTTGTACACACCAACTGCAATCTCAGCCATCTCAGCTCTAGTTAATGCTTCTTCGTATGATGTAGGGTTATTAGAAATTACTCTATCAAACAACTCAGGTTCAAACCCTTCACAAACTGTCTGATCTTTGCCTTTGTGTTTGCAGCGATATGTGGTACATGCCGTAACAATGAAGAATACTGCACATCATAATTAGACACTATCATTGTTCCCTGTTTCAGATTAGTGAACTCATCTTCTTTCCTCTGCCTTGCAGCCACAGAGAAATAGTGATCAAGAAAAAGAGTTCTTGAAATAATCCCAATTCACTGTCTGTCCTAGAGCTCTCAGCTCAATCAATGTGGCTTTCCACCACATCATTGCTTTCTTAGCCAACTGGAACTCGGCTAAACGTAACCAGGCGGACTTGGCACATGGTGCTGACACAAAGATCTGTTCAACACGTTCCAACCATTCCTATGATTGTTCCCCTGATTCAGTACCCTCAAAGCGAGGTGGCTGATAACTCAGAAACTGTGTCAAAGTCAACTCCCCAGGTAACAGTACCTGTTCCACTAGCCCTTGCCCAAATGGTGGTGGTGGCACAGGCGCCAATCCAAAACTAGCGTTGCAACTCATGGCATCCCCAACATCATCGTGAGGTCCTCTGTCTGCCATTACTGTAAATACAGGATTACCAACAACAAACACATATATAAAGCATGTCAGTATAACAGCATATCAAATACTCTCAACATGCTTTCAAGTGATTAGGCAACTCCCTAATACAATTCCTCTACCCTTATTCACCCCGTTCTCGAACCACTGCTCTGATACCATTAATGTGGGGTCCTCGTTACTTAATTTATTATGTATCAGTTCATTATACATATGCGAGTAAGAATTAAGGAACATACACTGATTAAGAGTTTACTTATGTAGGTTGTTACAATACTTACACAAGTCCTGTCATAATATACATCATATGTACAGTAAAATAACCTAGACTCGTACAACTCCTATGCAGTGGTTCAACCCGCAGCGGAATAAGACTCCCAATCCCGTCCTCCCACGTCTATGAGTCCCTACAGAAACAATCACACAACATGAGTATAGATAAACAACTATCCCAGTGCGATATCAACAAAAACATAAACGATAAAGCACTATAAATATCAAATGTGATTGTCCTGTATCATGCATCATCAAATGCAAATATGTCATGACATATCTCATTCCTCATCCTGTTATAACCAGACCAATATGATATGCCTATCTCAGCTCAATATGTCAGAGGAACCTCCTCACTTCTTCATATTAGCAGCACATATCATAGTACTGTCCTCACATGTTATAATAGTCAGAGCATATACCTAACCGGCGTATATCTCTCATGCCAAAGCATATGTAGCTTACCTATTGTGGCAATCCCAGCCAAAGCATATGCCCAACACTGGCATATCTATCGTGGCACCGATCTCAGCCAAAGCATATGCTACACATCTATCGTGGCATCCATCTCAACAATATAATATCATGAATGCACATGCATATGATGTCACTAATCATATGATACCATGCTCACATCATCATCACAACAATATCAAATACTCGTACGTCAAAACATACCTATGCGACACAAAAGATATAAATTAGGCGTCAATGTCTAACCGCCTCGTTGCCCCATTCCCTGTGATGATGCTACAACAATATGAACAATATAACATATTACAATAGGCTTCAAAATTAAATTCTACAAAAATCTCACATTTTTCAAAAACCTAACCCTGGCGATCGATCGCCACTTCCACCGACCGATCGTCATGATGTTCTGTTTCATCACGATCGATCGCCACTATCTCAGATCGATCACCAAAGTGTTTTGTTTTGTGATGTCCTTGGATTATTAGTGTTAATCCCGGAGGGTTATTAATCCTTGATGGATTTTTAATTGTGGCAATTAGGAAGTAATTGCAGTTTGGCATCCCCTGGGATTGCTTAATCGGGCATTTGGGATCGCTGGATCCAAAGGTTGAGATTGTATTCTCATTTCGGTGGAAAACCTATGAATTGGGTTTTAATGGGACTTGGTGTCCAGGGTGCTTTATGTTTGGGCCAGTCTGGGGACTTGGTGTTGGAGAGGGAATTTTTGTAAACAGATGATTTTTAATGAGTTATGATGTATTTGTGGGAGTATTGGTATTTCGGAGCATCTTTGCTATATATACCAGTCAGACTTGGGATTCCGTCATTGGAATCCATTTCTCTCTCTCTCTCTCTCCATCGCCCCAAACCCTTTCCCCCTTTCTCCCTTGGAAGAGAAATCGCGGGTGGCTTGGATCGGAGGCCGGTTCCTCGAAGATAATCAGGTATTCATCTTCCCCTCGTCCTTGGCTTCGATTTGATAGTAGTTTGGTAGCTTTTGGTTGGGGTTTTAGTTGGCTATGGGTTTTGGAAATTTTTGGGTTAAAATCAAAATGTTGGTTTTAAGTGTTTTTATGGAGCTTAACTCGTGTTTGAGTGGTGTTTAGGAAGTTGGGAGTGTTGGTTTTGAGTTGGGGTGTGAAAAACACCATGGAAGCTCGATTTTTCGGAAAAATCGCAGGTGGCGATCGATCGCCAAGGTGGGGCGATCGATCGCGACGAGCAATCCAAATTTTGTAGACGATGAACAGTGATGGCGATCGATCGCGAGGCTCGGCGATCGATCGCGAGCGGGTTGGCGATCGATCGCGAGGATGGGCGATCGATCGCGAGAGTGCACTGGATGGCCACTGGAGTGTGGCGATCGATCGCGGTAAATGCGGCGATCGATCGCCACCCGAGAAAATGTGTTTTTTTGGAATTTTGGGAAAATGTCGGGATTTTGGAACCGAGGTTTAAAGGGGCCGTTTCCGGGGCAATGCAATGGGAATGCTTTGCTTTTAAAATGGGTTGTTTGGAGCCAAATTAAATTAAACGGAATTCCCGGTTGAATTCTTGGCAATCTTTTAAACTTGTAAAATGGTTTATTTTGGGTATTACGCATGCTTAGCCGGGGAGCTTTTATTTTGGTAATCGTCATGGATTGACGATATGTTTGGGAGCTATGAACGTGCTTGGGCACGTGGTCACATGCTTATTCTTGATTGTGAATTGTTATGTGTTTTAGCACAAATTTCTAGAGGCGTGGAACTCAAGCAAGGTTTGGCTTGGACTACGGGGACTTAAGGTACGTGGGACGTACGAGCATAGCCTATTATAGTATTGCAACTGTAAAATGCATGGTTTGTGATAATGGTATTAAATGGGCATTGAAATACATGGTGTATGGTAATTGTATTGTATGGACATTGCAATATGTGGCATGTGGTAATTACATCGGATAAGTATTGAAATGCATGGTGCATGATACTTACTACAAATGGATAATAATATGCATGGTAAATGGTATTTGCCTTAAATGGATATATATATTGGGAATCTTACGGTGCCGTCTTCGAGCGAGCAATGATCCGGGATGCGGTCGCCATTGGGCGACCATCGGTTATGACGCCGCTATTATTGAGCGTGCGCAAGGTTTATTATACCGCTTTTGAGGAGCGAGCGAGGAAATAGGAACATGGAATGATTGGGTAGATAAATGTGATATCTATGGTCTTTTACATTGTGTTCTTACTACATTGATCATGGAACTGGTATAATAGAACGGTATTAGTTAATCTATGTGACGATTAACTGGCTTTGGGAATTTGATGAGTTTGGTTATTTTGAGAACAGGGACAATACAGGGGATCCCGGATGAGGGTATTGCCATCCAGGGAGTATCATTTAAATTAAAGCATTTACATTTTGTATTTGAATTGCAATATTATGCTTATTGGATTGGTGGTATTGGTATGCTCACCCCGTGTGGGGGCTGTCTCTGTTGGGGCAGGTAATACAGGTGTAGCGGTAGCTTTGAAGTTGAGCTCAGGCTATTGATTGGGGTACTTCCAGGATCGAGGTACCAGAGCTGGTCAAAGAAGTGCACAGATCCAGTGTTGAGATCGAGTTGTGCTTGGAAGGTGCTTCCAGGATTGAAGTACCAGTAACGGTATCCGGTATAGTGTTTTATGCATCAAATACACACTTATTCATTGAGTACTCTTATGTGAGTACACCTTACGTGTATATGGGATGTATAAATGGGCTATGGCCTCTTTCTGTTCATTATGGTTGCATGCAATTAATTATGGAATTGCTAAATGAACTAAGAGCATATTAGTGTATTATGTGGGTGCATGTTATGTGAATAATATTGGGAGGGGGAACTTGAATATTGGGAATTGAATGCAAGAAATTTTCTGGGTAGCATACGGTGTTGCACTTGCATAGGGTTTCCCCCTGATAGTATGATTATATGCACTCATGGTATGGCTTAATGCACTAATAACGGGTTAAGGGCACGGGGTCCTTACATTAGTGGTATCAGAGCAGTGGTTAGCTCTTTGGGGCTGTTGAGGGCCTAGGAACATGTTATTGGGAATGAGAAGCACATACTTATTCATGATTGCTTATGTGCGTTTATGATATGCGTTCATAATTGGAATATGTGTTGCTAACCATGGTGGTTGCAGGGTCTTATGAGACATGGACTATGCATTACGGTTGCATAGATATACATCGGAGTGATGATTTTGATGCTTTGCCGCTATATGTTGGAGCGAGGTGCATTAAAAATACACTCATGGCGATGTTTATGGGAATACAGGTTATGCATTACGGTTGCATGCACGTCGAAACGATGATGCCGCTGTCGTGTCGAAGCGATGGTAAATGCCGCTGTCACGTCGAAGCGATGATGCCGCTGTCGTGCCGAAACAATTATTGAAATACGGGTTATGCATTACGGTTGCATGCATGGCGTAGCGATATGAATACTTGCCGCTGTCGTATTATAGCGATGAAGAATATTTGCCGCAAATATGTCGAAGCGAAGGAAAATGCCGCTGTCATATTATTATTGCGAGGGATATTATGCCGCTAATACGTCGAAGCGAAGGGTATTTCCGCTGTCATGCCGGAATGATGGTAAATGCCGCTGTCGTGTCGAAGCGATGGTAAATGCCGCTGTCACGTCGAAGCGATGGTACCACCGTCATGTCGAAACGATGATGCCGCTGTCGTGTCGAAGCGATGATACATGCCGCTGTCACGTCGAAGCGATGATGCCGTTGTCATGACGTAGCGATGTGATCGGGAACAAAGTACTACATGAGTGTGAGTACCTCTTGAGTCCGCGATTATCCGGGTATTTTATTGGCGATGGTTACGCCGGGTATTTTATTGGCGATGGTTACGCCGGGTATTTTGTTGGCGATGGTTACGCCGGGTATTTTGTTGGCGATGGTTACGCCGGGTATTTTGTTGGCGATGGTTACGCCGGGTATTTTATTGGCGACGGTTACGCCGGGTATTCTATTGGCGATGGTTTATACCGCCGGATATCTATAGCGACATTTTATGCCGCTGACTCCATGGCGAGGGATCATGCCGCTGATTCGATAGCGATGGGTTATACCGCTATGTGTGTAGCACTGGATTATGCCGCCTACGAGCGATGGGTGCTGCTTATGTACCGCTGGTGGACGATGGATACAGGTATTCCGCTATCTCGATAGCGATGAGGTATGGCATATTACTTTTGTTATCAGTATGGTGAGTATGGTGTATTATTATTTACCGTCATGTGTTTGACGATGAGATTATGGATGTCGTGTATCGACAGGTACCGTCATATGTTCGACGATGTTATTTGGGATAACTATGTGGACGCTTGGCGTCATTTTGGTGATTTATACATTCATGTTTATGTATATGGTTGTATGGTTTGAGTGCCGATGGTGGGCACATGGTAGGGTCTGGGTATTTAGTTGACGAGACCTTTTGCCGAGCAGGTTTGCTCGATGGATCATTGATGCATTGTACCGGTGAGAGTACGCATCGTATTATGGAGGTATATTATTGACGAGCAATGATACCCTTGGGTATGCTCGCTGGGATGGCTAAGGCCAAGTGAAGGGTGGTAAGAGTAGTCATTGAGGAAACTACTCGCTTGTTATTGTGATGAGGAGTAAACATGGTTACACCCACCCCAAGGGCGTGGAAGAAGTCCTAATGGATTAGGATTGCATGATAATTGAGCGTGGACGCCGGGTTGTCCAGTGTGCTTTGGTGTTTTAGAGATATGTTGGGCAATGACCCACAACTCTAATGGTTTGGGCGGTATGGTATACCGGGATGGAATGTGTGTCGCGTTAATAGGTTGGTATAAGCCTATGGGACCAGCGAATCACTAGCCAGGTATTGTTGCAGTGCTTTAGTGTGCTTGTGGTAGCTATTATAATGCTCGTTGGATTCGAGTTTGGTGAATCGTATGGTGATACGATGAGGGTTATGGTAGACTCTTGTAGTCTCTATGTGGCATGGTGTTTGAGGTAGGGAATACCTCACGGGGACGTTATACGTCATTGTTTTGAGGGACTTGTACTGGGACATCTCAAGTTTGTTGGTATTACCAACGTGAGTGTCAACAAGTCGTTGTTAGCTCTAGTTGAACATCCTTGCATATGGCATGCAACGGGAGTCACAATGGTTTGTGAGATATAGTTAGTGGGGTGACACTACTATATTGATTTTGTCTCCTGGAGAGATTTAGATTGTACTGTCTTGGAGACAACTCGCATCGGTCGTGGGCTGATTTTAAATCAGCCAAGGTGAGCATTACTGGTGTTGGACCGGGTTATGGATTTCTTACCTCGGTGAGACGTTTGAGGAGACGTCTTCGGGGAGATGCTCGATTTTGGAGTACTATGGTATTAGTACAGAACATCGTTGGAAGGTGTATACATGGCGTATACGGATTTTTGGATCGGGTAATGGTAGTATTGATGCACTACTCTAACCAATTGTATATTTCTGGGTTCCGGGATATGTTTTGGTATTAATATACCAGGTTTTCCGAACGGTAATTCGAGGATTGGAGGATCATGGATTCATGACTTCTTCCTTGAGAGGCAGACGGTATTGTGATTCCTACCGGTTGAATCTTTTGGGGAGATTCGTTATTTTGGTTCGTGTGGTGGTGATGTTGAAATCACACCCTTTGGTTTTGGTTTGTCAACCATCATTCTCCGTGGGGCGAGAATAATCGGGGTTTGACAGTTGGTTTTGGGATTCGGGTATGATTGGAGATACCCGAGTCTATTGCATTGCGTGTGCATGTTGTGTGGGTGTATGGGCATGTATTCCGTGTGTGTATACGAATGCCAACTTTATTGTGTTCATCGTTGAACGTCGAGTTGTATACTTGGTTTGGTGGATCTTCGGTGTGAGACTGTGGAACCTCGAGATCGGTAATCTCGATGGCACGATGCATTCTGAGGAATGATCGTGAGGGCTGGTTGACCTCCCCTGAGGAGGGATTGTCGTATTTTGGAACCATGGTGGTTCTTGTTGGATAATTCGTTGGCCTTCCTATTTTAGGATTGTTGGATCCAAGGATAAATGAGGGATGGCCGAGATTCGGGTTTGTTTAGTGTCATGGCTGACACGTGTGTAGGAACGCAATTGGTTGCCTTGCATGTTCCCTATGGAACTTGAGACTTGGTGTAGTCTTGATGGTGTGTCGGGACCAAGATATGATTTCTTGGAACACGCCGGTGTAAACATCCTCGGTGATGTATTTTGTGTGGATCAGTGACCGTGGGTAACCCGGTCTGGGTTGCAAGTGGTGCAACTACTCCTTTGGAAGAGATGGGCTGGAAAGCGGAAACCGGTTTTTCTGTGAGTATACTGTTGTATACTAGTGGTCCCCATCTTGACGATGCGTGTCGAGCGTCGTGGACAGGTGGTGTATACCACGGGATGATGCCTATGTTAGAACCAATGGAGATTTGGTTGGTTTGCAGTCGTGGTGGACTGATTTCTGGGACGATTCACGTCGAGGTATGTCGTTATCTTTTGGATTTGTATTGGTTTTGGCGTTTGCTCTATTTTTAGCTTGGTGCGAGATGGGTGTTCTCGTGGTTGTTAATTCGATTCTAATATGGTTCAGAATCGGGATTGTTGCTTTGTTTTGTTGGTGTAGTCCTGGTGTTACGTGGAGTACACCGGTGCAATTTCGGGGACGAAATTTTATTAGTGGGGGATAATTGTGATGTCCTTGGATTATTAGTGTTAATCCCGGAGGGTTATTAATCCTTGATGGATTTTTAATTGTGGCAATTAGGAAGTAATTGCAGTTTGGCATCCCCTGGGATTGCTTAATCGGGCATTTGGGATCGCTGGATCCAAAGGTTGAGATTGTATTCTCATTTCGGTGGAAAACCTATGAATTGGGTTTTAATGGGACTTGGTGTCCAGGGTGCTTTATGTTTGGGCCAGTCTGGGGACTTGGTGTTGGAGAGGGAATTTTTGTAAACAGATGATTTTTAATGAGTTATGATGTATTTGTGGGAGTATTGGTATTTCGGAGCATCTTTGCTATATATACCAGTCAGACTTGGGATTCCGTCATTGGAATCCATTTCTCTCTCTCTCTCTCTCCATCGCCCCAAACCCTTTCCCCCTTTCTCCCTTGGAAGAGAAATCGCGGGTGGCTTGGATCGGAGGCCGGTTCCTCGAAGATAATCAGGTATTCATCTTCCCCTCGTCCTTGGCTTCGATTTGATAGTAGTTTGGTAGCTTTTGGTTGGGGTTTTAGTTGGCTATGGGTTTTGGAAATTTTTGGGTTAAAATCAAAATGTTGGTTTTAAGTGTCTTTATGGAGCTTAACTCGTGTTTGAGTGGTGTTTAGGAAGTTGGGAGTGTTGGTTTTGAGTTGGGGTGTGAAAAACACCATGGAAGCTCGATTTTTCGGAAAAATCGCAGGTGGCGATTGATCGATCGCCAAGGTGGGGCGATCGATCGCGACGAGCAATCCAAATTTTGTAGACGATGAACAGTGATGGCGATCGATCGCGAGGCTCGGCGATCGATCGCGAGCGGGTTGGCGATCGATCGCGAGGATGGGCGATCGATCGCGAGAGTGCACTGGATGGCCACTGGAGTGTGGCGATCGATCGCGGTAAATGCGGCGATCGATCGCCACCCGAGAAAATGTGTTTTTTTGGAATTTTGGGAAAATGTCGGGATTTTGGAACCGAGGTTTAAAGGGGCCGTTTCCGGGGCAATGCAATGGGAATGCTTTGCTTTTAAAATGGGTTGTTTGGAGCCAAATTAAATTAAACGGAATTCCCGGTTGAATTCTTGGCAATCTTTTAAACTTGTAAAATGGTTTATTTTGGGTATTACGCATGCTTAGCCGGGGAGCTTTTATTTTGGTAATCGTCATGGATTGACGATATGTTTGGGAGCTATGAACGTGCTTGGGCACGTGGTCACATGCTTATTCTTGATTGTGAATTGTTATGTGTTTTAGCACAAATTTCTAGAGGCGTGGAACTCAAGCAAGGTTTGGCTTGGACTACGGGGACTTAAGGTACGTGGGACGTACGAGCATAGCCTATTATAGTATTGCAACTGTAAAATGCATGGTTTGTGATAATGGTATTAAATGGGCATTGAAATACATGGTGTATGGTAATTGTATTGTATGGACATTGCAATATGTGGCATGTGGTAATTACATCGGATAAGTATTGAAATGCATGGTGCATGATACTTACTACAAATGGATAATAATATGCATGGTAAATGGTATTTGCCTTAAATGGATATATATATTGGGAATCTTACGGTGCCGTCTTCGAGCGAGCAATGATCCGGGATGCGGTCGCCATTGGGCGACCATCGGTTATGACGCCGCTATTATTGAGCGTGCGCAAGGTTTATTATACCGCTTTTGAGGAGCGAGCGAGGAAATAGGAACATGGAATGATTGGGTAGATAAATGTGATATCTATGGTCTTTTACATTGTGTTCTTACTACATTGATCATGGAACTGGTATAATAGAACGGTATTAGTTAATCTATGTGACGATTAACTGGCTTTGGGAATTTGATGAGTTTGGTTATTTTGAGAACAGGGACAATACAGGGGATCCCGGATGAGGGTATTGTCATCCAGGGAGTATCATTTAAATTAAAGCATTTACATTTTGTATTTGAATTGTAATATTATGCTTATTGGATTGGTGGTATTGGTATGCTCACCCCGTGTGGGGGCTGTCTCTGTTGGGGCAGGTAATACAGGTGTAGCGGTAGCTTTGAAGTTGAGCTCAGGCTATTGATTGGGGTACTTCCAGGATCGAGGTACCAGAGCTGGTCAAAGAAGTGCACAGATCCAGTGTTGAGATCGAGTTGTGCTTGGAAGGTGCTTCCAGGATTGAAGTACCAGTAACGGTATCCGGTATAGTGTTTTATGCATCAAATACACACTTATTCATTGAGTACTCTTATGTGAGTACACCTTACGTGTATATGGGATGTATAAATGGGCTATGGCCTCTTTCTGTTCATTATGGTTGCATGCAATTAATTATGGAATTGCTAAATGAACTAAGAGCATATTAGTGTATTATGTGGGTGCATGTTATGTGAATAATATTGGGAGGGGGAACTTGAATATTGGGAATTGAATGCAAGAAATTTTCTGGGTAGCATACGGTGTTGCACTTGCATAGGGTTTCCCCCTGATAGTATGATTATATGCACTCATGGTATGGCTTAATGCACTAATAACGGGTTAAGGGCACGGGGTCCTTACATGTTTCCTCGCGATCGATCGCCTGATTTCCACCGATCGATCGCCATTTGTTTTCACTGCCTTATATTGACTCTGTTCTCGGCGATCGATCGCCATAGGGCTCGCGATCGATCGCCGATGTTCAGAAAATTCAAAACATGGCGATTTTGAGCTTATCTCCATGGTATATCTCCTACAACTCAAAAATTCACATTCAAACATGTTATTTGGATGATATCCCTTCAGTTAAACATGTTTCTATATCACTTCAACTCAATTCTTTGCATGATAACAAGTCTCAATTCAAGTCATATAAGAATAGTAACCACATGCTTCAAGTTTCCATCAACTAAGTCCATATACATCATACACTATGAAATTCTTACCAAGAAAGTATGAAGTCACTTCACTCAACTTCCTAGCTTGATTACCAAGTGAAATCCAAGCAAAAGATGGAAGGACAAGCAAGGGTTTTGGAGAGGTGCTTGTGTAGAGAATTGTAGGTGTTTATGGTGTAAGTATATGTTTCAAATCAGATTGTTGATATATAACCAAACCTTCAAATTCAAATGACATGCAACTCACATACACACCACATGCAAACTCAACTTCAAATGCAAATCTCCTCAAATGTATGGTAAATGTAAAGACATATCCAACTATGTGATCATTAGCATATGTCTATGTTATGAACTCCCCTTCTTTAATTTCTCACATATACATATGCATGTTGTTCTTTCCAACTAAGTTTCATTCACAAATGGCTTTACTCTTGCTCGGTTCAATCCAAACCTGAGTCTACATCATATTGTAATTAATCATAATTACACCATAATCATATATATGCATACGTCATATCGAGGTATAACAGCTTTGATAGCATTAAGATTATAATTCATGCACAAAAGAATTAATCCACTCAAACAACATTCAAATCAATAACTCAATCACAATCTTCCCTAATCTTGATAAAATAAACTTATTTTATGTCCAAATCAAAATAACATGATGAATAATTGTTTCTCAACCTCATAAACATCAATAAATTCAAAAATAAAAATAAATAAAGCTTAGTACGATAACGTAGGAGTTGAATCCGTGCGTTTAAACGTTACAACTCCCCTTGCTTCCTTCCTTGCACTTTAAAGGCTTTTTCTCTAAATTTGTATGGTTGTTGGAGGATACAAGAAGGCTGATATATGGTGTATGATATGATATTGGTCTCCTTTGAATTCGTGCCCTAGGTCCCTTATTTATAGAAGAGGTGGTGGATGGAAGTATTCCCAATATATCAAACTCAATCAAGTCTTTTTTTTTCTTCTGAAAATTCTGTTGCTCGATCGATCGGTAAAATTATCTCGATCGATCGAGCACTCTTATTTCTCGTCCAGGAAATCTTCTGCCTCGCTCGATCGATCGAGCATCATCTTCCGACCGATCGAGCTTTCTTCAATCTCGCTTGATCATTCTCTGCCATGCTCGATCGATCGAGCATAATCTTCTGAAGGATCGAGCTCCTCTTTTTCTTGTTGGCCAAAACTCTGTCTCCTTCGATTGATCGTGCTCCATTACCGATCGATCAGTTATGTCAGAATCCAAATTCTTCAATTCTTGCCTCGGTTTGATCCGTTTTCTTCATTCTAGCTTAATTCTTCCACTTTCCTCATAGATTCCTGAAACAATCAAATAAATACGAAAAAGCGTAACATCATCCAGGAATCAAACGAAAATATATACATATCATTGTAAAAATGCACGTAATATTCAACCTTATCAACTCCCCCAAACTTAGACTTGATCGTCCTCGAGCAAGCATTAAGATCAAAATGCAAAGTTCATCATCAATACTTTAAATGAATCAACTTAGCAACTCAAATGTAAAAGCTAAGAAATCCCACTAACACATCAACCATAAGTCAATCCAAAACTCAACAAGAAGTGTTTTCTCCTAAGCCAAGCAATATATCGTAAACTCGGAACGTGCGTGTGTGTTAATGTCAATCTTGAGTTTCATATATACTTTTCAAGATCAAATAATGCTATTAAACTCAAAGTCAAGATTACTATTAAAAACTCCGTAAGCCTACTTTTCAAGCACTTCTCCACTAATGTAATTATTACCTAGACTTGGATCAATAAGTCTTTTAAAGCTTGTAATGTTAGGCCTAGGTGTTTGGCTTCAAAGCAAAGATAGGGTAACACAAAGAAGAGAGTATAATCATGTAAAATTCAAATTTTAAGCACAACTTGAGATTTTCTTCTTTTTCTTTTAGCCTTGGCCACTTTGGGTCTTATTTAGTCACTTTTTTCTCAAGGCTTTAAGTCTATCTTTTTCTTTTCCCATTCATCATTTTTTTCAATAATAAGCTCATCCAAATATAGCAATTTATGTGCATCTAATGAGATTCATTATACTCCCTTTAGGTAAGGATAAATTCTTTCAATTTAGGCTCATAAAGGTGGGTATAATGAGTTGCCAAAAAAAAATTTGTTGAATGGGGCTAATAGTATGTTAAACATACTCCATTCTTTTGCAATTAAGCTCAAAATGGGACACTAGAGATTGATATATATCATGATAAGCTTGAAAGGCTCAAACGTTCCAAAGATCGCCTACATCATGTCCAAGTCAAGTTCATAATTATAAAATTTTGCCTCAAAGTGCCCTCAAATAGGTTCTAGAGTGCTTTAAGACCCTCAAGACAAATCATTGTCAACAAAATTTTTCCAATATATATTTCCCTCAATCATGACTCAAAAGTGCTCAAGATGTTCCTCAATTTTGGAATATTAACTCAACCACAGATAGTCACAAACAAGTCAAAAATATTCAAGACTTTAGTTGAGATGGGGATTAATATCATCATGCAATACCGTTGCAAGTCTAATTCATTATTTCTTAATGATTAACTCATTTTATAAATTTTTTTTATGTGCTCAAAAACCATCTAATCTCATGATAGACTAGGCATGCAAGATAAGTAACAAGAGAAAACAGCAGATACCAGTAAACACCCCCCAAACTTAGTACATGCATTGCCCTCAATGTAAAGTAAACAATAAGCACAGAAGCAAAACACATACCTCGACGACGATCGTCAGTGATCGTCTTCCTCATCATGCTCCGGCGGGGGTACTGGGTAATAAGGCTCCTCTGGCTGGTGCGTTGGATATGGTGGATAATCAGGTGGTGGTGGTTGGTATGGCTGGAAGTGTGGCTCAGGTGGAAATTGGATAGCTGGGAAACCTTGGGCCAAGGCAGTGTTCCATGCATACTGAAAATGCATGAACTCCATATGTCGCTGACTTATCTGCTCTTGGTCCCACCGTATTTCCATTTGCAAATTTTGGATGCCCTGCTGCTCTAGGCGTATATCTTGGAGATACTTGTGAAGGGAGTCCAAGGTGATCTCTGCAGCGGAATATGAGGACAGCCCAGCAAGTCTGCTGCTCGAAGGCCGTGGCTTGACCCTACGTCGGCCTGTAGGCGGTGGTGGTCCATCAACCACTATTGTTCCTTTTGGTGGTAGGAGTTCTTCATCGGCACCCCACTTCACTCTGCATCTCTTGCAAAGGGCAGTGATAGTAGATGGAAAAGGTAATGCGGAGGTGGGTGGACTCCTGCCGATGTCACTGATGTGGTCATTTATAATGTACCCCAAATCCACCGTTTGCCCACTGAGTATGGCAAATACCAGGGCAGATCTCTCCTTGGTGACCTCAGAAGTGTGGGTCGATGGCATGACCCGGGAGGCTATGAAGGAAAACCATGATTGTGCCTCTGGTTTCAAATGTTTCTTTAGGACCAACTGGGGCTCTCCATTGCTGTTCCTTTGCCAATCAGTCCCCTCAACACTGATTACATAGAGTACCTCTTCATAGTTGATTTGGCTCGTCTTGAAAGCTTTGTACTCACTGTTCTTTATTGACGGCATCCAAAATTTTAAACTGATCAAACTCCACATCCTTACCCCGTACAAACACATCCTCCCTTGGATTTTGGTGGACTGTCATTAGATTTGCATAGAATTCTCTCACAACAGGGACCACCGCATCAATAGGTTGTTGAATAAACTCAAACCAACCTCGTCGCCTTGCTTCTTGAATCACATGGCATTCAAGTCGTTCTAAACTCACTCCCCTTTCGCGACTAAGGGGTTTTGGGTGATAACTGGGTATAATTCCGCCATTACGGAATTCACAAATCGACCCTCATCATAATCTTGAGACGAAGTGGTGGCTTCGACTTGCTTCTGTTTTTTCTTTGGAGCCATTTATCAGTTCACAATTCACTCTGCTTCAATCCCAACCACAACAAGAACTCACCAAAATAACCAACCAACACTTCAATTCCCCAAAAGTAGCTACTCAACTATCTTAATTTCACCAAATTCACCAAAACTCCAATCCTTGAATACCCAAACAAAAATATTCACTAATTTATGGATATGTATAAGGGTTGATGCCAAATACAATGGAAATCTATGTGATATTGTAGAATTGGCTTGAGTTCCTCCTTTTTGATGAAATTTCCCAATTCAGCTTTGAATCTTCAAATCTGTTGCAAAGAGTGTAATTAGAAGAAACTTTGAAGATCTGTGAGTTGTGGGAAAGATTATAGAAGTAAATTGGGGATTAGGGCTAAAAACGATTTTTTGTTCTTGGAAAATCATGAAAAGGTTTTGTATTTCTGCTGAAATCGATCCTTTAAAAACGAAAATTTTTGTTGCTCGATCGATCGAGAGTTTCTGCTCGATCGATCGAGCGAGACAGAAAAGTTTTTTTCTTTTTATAACCTTCCTCGATCGATCGAGCGTGGTCTCTCGATCGATCGATGACTCCAGAATTTTTTTTTCTTTGTAACCCATGGTCGATCGATCGAGCTTTATTCTCGGTCGATCGACCATTCCAGAACAATTTTCACCCAAATTTTTTTTTCCAATGTTCGATCCGCCCCACCAATTTGATTCATTCTCTTTTTCTGCATTTGAAAATTAACGCACGGAGTTAGGCTCGGAAAATTAAAATTAGAGAAAGAAAATTAACAATTGAACTAAAAATGAAAAACAAACAAGAGATAGAGAGAAGAAAGTTCTTAATTTATAGTCCCAAGCTGGAATGCCACCTCCTTCTCAGTGGTCCAATTTTGCTTGCTCCTTCGGGTTTTTCACTGTATCAGTAGGTAGTGTCCCTTGAGCTCGTCCATGAATTATAGATGCAAGTTGCCCCACTTGTACCTCCAAGTTTTTTATAGATGCATCCTGATTTTGCATCCTAGTTTCTGTCGATGGTATTAACTTGGTCAAGAGCTCCTCCATACTCGACTTAGGTACATATCCCGGTTGTTGTTGTGGGTTCAACACGTTGTTTTTGTTGGACCATTGAAAATTTGGATGATTCCTCCATCCTGGGTTGTAAGTGTTTGAGTACGGGTTATTGGGCTGCCTATTTCCTACATAATTAGCATACTCATTAGACTGAGTAAATGGATTGCCTGCCTGACATTCGATGCTTGGATGGTTGCTTCCACATAAGTCACAAGTGATAACTTGAGCTTGCATCTCTGTCATGCTCGTGCTATCAATCTTTTTGTTCAATGCTTCCAACTGTGCCGAAAGAGCGGTGATGTCGTCAATTTGATGACCTCCACTCGGTTTCTTTTGCACATTCCTCTCTGATTGCCATTGGTAGCTATTAGAAGCCATCTCTTCCAAGAGTTCATAAGCCGCTTCCTGTGTTTTTCGCATGATGGATCCTCATGAGGCTGCATCAATCATAGTACGGTTAGCTGAAAATAAACCGTTATAAAAGGTTTGTGCCTGGAGCCACATAGGAAGACCATGATGTGGGCATCTCCTAAGAAAGTCCTTGAAACGAACCCACGCCTCATATAAAGTTTCAGGATCATATTGCCCAAACGTGGTGATATCGTTTCTCATCTTTTCAGTTTTGGAAGGTGGAAAATATTTAGACAAGAATGCTTGAGTCATCCCTCCCAAGTGGTAATAATCCTGCAGGTAAAGAATTTAACCATGCTTTAACTTTATCTTTTAATGAAAGGGAAATAACCGTAAACTAATGGCGTCGTCAGAAACGCCATTGTGTTTGAAGGTGTCACAAATCTCCAAGAAGTTGGAGATGGGAGCGTTTGGATCATCAGTGGCCTCGTAATGCTTGACAGTGATCCATGGAAAGCTGGTTGAGCAAAATCCATCATAGATCTTGGATTCAGTACTTCATTATTTGCTGCTCCTTCTTGATTGTTATCTGCCATCTTTCGAGCTTCCCTTATTTTCCTTAGAAACGTTCGCTCAATTTCTGGGTTAAACGGCTCGAGTGTGGGGTTGCTACTCCTTAGCATGCACCAAGAAGATGACTACCTGTAAAAATAAACCCAAAAGGATAAACACAAATGTAGTAAACCCAATAGTCAAAATTGACAAAAAAACAAAAAATAATTGGCTAAATTACAATTAACTAATCTCGTATGATATTATACAAATTAGTTCCCGTCATCGGCGCCAAAAACTTGATCGCTTTTATTTTAAACAATTAATTCCAGTGTAGCGATTTTAGACCGTAAGTGCACGATGTCAAGTTTTAGTATAGTGATTTAGAAATAGGGATGTCGTACCCACAGGGACTAACGTATAAGTGCCAAATAAAATTAGAATAATTATATTTAGCCTACGAAATATATGAATAATTATCTAACGAAAATAAAACTTAAAACTCAAAATTAAATCAACTCCTTTGAAGATGCGAAGGAATTCCACTTGAGAAATTTATCAAGATGTTGGTTCACTTGTGTTATCGTCAATAATTTGTTTGTAAAAACAATTACTAACCAATTAAATCTTAAGGTGACGGATTCCCTAATATAATCAATACACTTTCTCAAGCTATATTGAAACTAATATTAAATTGAAGCAAGTAACTCTCGTTCACTTAAACCAATTTAATATTGAATAAATCTCGATGAAAACCGTTAACTTTAAATCTTTCAATTCAAAGTGATCACGTATGTGATCTAATCTCTCGATCTAAATCTTTAACATACAACATGAATTATTATAGCATATTATAATTTTATCTCTCGATCTCAATTATAATTCACAAATCAATCAAATTTAGCAAGGCTTTGATAGCATTAAGATTATAATTCATGCACAAAAGAATTAATCCACTCAAACAACACTTAATCAATAACTCAATCACAATCTTCCCTAATCTTGATAAAATAAACTTGTTTTATGTTTGAATCAAACTAACATGATGAATAATTGTTTCTCAACCTCATAAACATCAATAAATTCAAAAATCAAAATAAATAAAGCTTAGAAGTACGATAACGTAGGAGTTGAATCCGTGCGTTGAAACATTACTTCTTCCCTTGCTTCCTTCCTTGCACTTCAAAGGCTTTTTCTCTAAATTTGTATGGTTGTTGGAGGATGAAAGGAGGCTGATATATGGTGTATGATACGATATTGGTCTCCTTTGAATTCGTGCCCTAGGTCCCTTATTTATAGAAGAGGAGGTGGATGGAAGTGTTCCCAATAGATCAAACTCAATCAAGTCATTTTTTTTCTTCTGAAAATTCTGTTGCTCGATCGATCGGTAAAATTGTCTCGATCGATCGAGTACTCTTATTTCTCGTTCAGGAAATCTTCTGCCTCGCTCGATCGATCGAGCTCCTCTTTTTATTGTTGGCCAAAACTCTGTCTACTTCGATCGATCGCGCTCCATTACCGATAGATTGGTTATGTCAGAACCCAAATTCTTCAATTCTTGCCTTGGTTTGATTCGTTTTCTTCCTTCTAACCTAATTCTTTCACTTTCCACCTAGATTCCTGAAACAAACAAATAAATACCAAAAAGCGTAACATCATCCATGAATCAACACGAAAATATATACATATCACTGCAAAAATACACGTAATATTAAACCTTATCATTGTGCAAGCCTTATGAGTACCAACGGCTAGTAGGAGCCTTGTGGGCCTTCTACACTATAAATATGGATGTTTTGGAGCATTTTCATGACAAGAAACAAGAGTATACACTACAAGAAAGCTTTGCTCAATCAAAATCATTCTAGCATTGCAAACTTCATACATTTGTATTGTATTGGAGTTTGTGATTTATTTCTTGTGAGAGAACTTTTGATTCTTCGTGTTGGTACACCGTGAATGTGTTATTTGATTTATTGTAAGGTCCTCCAAGACCGACGCAAGTTGAAAATTGTATAATACATCAACAAGTGAAGTTGGTGCAAGGTTGTGGCTATCCTTGGAGCCCTTAAGGCCAAGAAGACTCGTAAATAGTGGGTGACTCGTGAAGAGTTTGTGTGTGGCTATCCTTGGAGCCCTTAAAGCCAAGAAGACTAGTGAAGAGTGTGTTGCTCGAGAAGAGTGTGTTGTGGCTAACTTGGAGACCTTAAGGCCAAGATCAAAAGTTGTTCTAGTGGAACCTTGGTTGGATGTTTTTTAGCTGGGAAGAGGAGACGTAGGCGAGTCATCGCCAAACTTCTATAACAAATTTTTGTGTTCTTTATTGCTTTATTTATATTACGCATTTATTTATTACTTATATTGTTTATTGTTTGATTGGCTTGAAGTCTTCCGCAGCGCAAACTCGACTTTTTGCAAATTCATTTTAAAACGCTAAAGTAGCCAAGGAACCTCATTCAACCCCCCACTTCGGTTCCAATAAGTGGTATTAGAGCTATTTTATTTTTGTTTTAAATCAAATTTTTTTATGTCTAATCTAGCAAATGAGTTTGCTCAAGGTCAATCGACCAATCGACCGCCGCTCTTCACGAGAGATAACTACGGATATTGGAAGAATAGAATTTCTCTATATATTCAATCCGTAGATTATGACCTATGGAAGATTATTGTAAAATGTTCACATATTCCTTTGAAGGAAGTTGAGGGAAGGAATGTTCCCAAAGAAATGGACGACTTTACAATGTCGGATATGATTTTAGTTTCTCAAAATGCTAAAGCTATTAATATTTTGCATTGTGCTTTAGATATGAAGGACTACAACCGGATTTCGATGTGCTCAACCACCAAGGATATTTGGGACAAACTTCAAATTTGTCATGAGGGAACCAATCAAGTGAAGGAGACAAAGATCGATCTATTGCAACTCAAGTATGAAACCTTTGAGATGGAGTCCAAAGAGAATATTGATTCAATGTTTAGAAGGCTCACCCAAATCATCAATGAGCTTGCCCAACTTGGTGAGAAGTATCCTCCAAAGCTAATATGGAGAAGATCCCTTAGAGCCTTACCACAATAATGGGATGCCAAGAGGATGGATATCATCGAATCCAACAAAGGAGATAGTGCATCATATGATCTTGATGAACTTCATGGTACCTTGGTGACCCGTGAGCTTGAGGTGTCAACCCGGAAGGGAATAAAGGATGAAGATGGATCCATAAGAAAGGGGATACCCTTGGTCGGGAGGAAAGAACAATCCAATGATGAAGATGATGAAGAGATGATCTTGTTCACAAGAAAGTTCAAGAAATTCTACAACAAGCCAAAGACCTCCGGTGCCACCAAACATGATTCCAAAGAAGAGGTAACATGTTATAATTGTCAATATAAAGGTCATTATGCTAATGAATGTCCTAGGAAGAAGAATGAAGATAAAGGGAAGAAGAAAGCTCTAATGGCCACATGGAGTGATAGTGACTCCGATGAAGAAGAAGCAACAAACCTTTGTCTCATGGCCAAAGATGACGCAAATGACGAAGAAGAGGAAAGCGACGATGAGGTACCTTCTTTTGATGAGTTATTAGAAACATATAATGAGCTTATTGATGTTTTTGGCAAAACCAAGATGAGTAACAAATTGCTCAAAACTTGAGTTAGCCAAGAGAGATGAAGAAAATAATTAATTGAAAAATGAATTAAATTCTTTGAAGAAATCATTTTGCAAGTTTAGTGAAAGTAGTTTAAAATTGGAAGAATTGCTTGGCTTGCAACGATATAGCGTCGATAAAGCCGGACTAGGCCTTTATAGCAAATCAAAAACTTTTTCACTTGTTGCCTAAAGCTAAGCACAATTCCTCTACTTGCACTTATTGTTGTAAGGTTGGTCATACAAAGAATAAATGTAGATTTGCTAAAAACCAATACCAACCAAACAAGAGGTGGAAATGGATTCCAAAAGCACCGATGAAAGCTAACCCGCAAGGACCCAAAAATCAAATGGGTACCAAAGATCCTCCAATCATGAACTTGTTTTGTAGGAACAACATAGGGAGAGATGATGAAGGGACCAGCACCTTAAGGGAGGAAACCATCAAATGCATCACTATAGAGGAAGCGCAAGGTAAAGGACCAATGATATGAACTCACTCATATAATCAAAGGTAAATTTATTTTGAGCATCATAGTAGCATAATTAGCTCTTTTGCTTGGTTAATATTCCTTTGAATTGTATATTATAATTATGTGGTGAAATTCAATTACTTTGAAGGTGATCTTTGGGAAATTGAATTTTAAGTACATTATTATGATGTCATATTTAGGGGGAGCTAATTATATTTCTCTTGTGCATCTAAAAGAGCAAGTTGTAAAAATTTCATTGGCACAAATTAATTGTGACCAATAAATTATGAAGCTCAATATTTATTGATAGTAAATTGTATTTCCCCTTAGCATATGCATATTTAAATTATTTTAATGCATGATTTATGCTTATCTCACTATGGTAAATATCTTGATGTGCCATGAGTCCACTTTGAATATGCAATGTGCAATATAATTTAATTGTTTAAATGCTCAATCTAGGTTCATAGAAATATGGCTTAAGATTTTCATATAACTTTATTGTTTCTATGGCCTCAAATGATTTTACTCTCATTAACTTATCAATTGTTTATAATGATGCATTGAGCAATCTAATGTTTATTGGGCATGAGTGCATGAACTCTTGGTAGAACATATGCACACTTTGCACATTTTAGAATTTATTGTTGTAAATTGCCTTAAACACATGTTTGTTCTTCCTTTCAATGATTTAATCTTATACTTGTTATGACTATTACATGCTTGATGAGGAACATGTGCTAATTGTTAAAATATGGCTATGTATCAACATATATTTGTGCTATACTTATTTGAACTTTGTGCTTTTTGATTATCACAAAAAGGGGGAGAATTTTGTGATAAACTTGAAAAAACTTGGAGCTTAATACATGCATGTTTTGAGGGGGAGAGTTTTTGTATTATGCTTTACTTGGTAAAACTTGTATGTGCTATGCATTTGTTAAGGGGGAGTCTTGTTTACTCATATTTCATGCATATTTAATTTACAAGTTTATCAAGTTTTGTGATCATTAAAAAGGGGGAGATTGTTGAGCCTTAAACGCATTGTTGAGTTTAATGCTTAATTTATCTCCGAATTATTTATGAGTTTTGATGATCAACAAAACTTGTGTTTGTTATATTAATGTGTCTACTTAGTGTACATGTTTAGATGGTTGAAAAGTGGATTGTTTGAAGGAAATCAAAATATGCAAGGACTGGGCGGATCGCCCCAGGCGATGGCAGCCATTCAAGCCATCGCCCCGCACATCGACTGAAGCGAAGCCGAGGACTGCACGCATGGAGAGATCGCCTGAGGCGATGGCTAGATCACCTGAGGTGATGCTTGGTTCATTTGAGGCGATGGATACTTCGTTTGAGGCGATGAAAAATTATGATTATTGAAGGCTACGACATTATTTTTGGGAGACGATCGCCTGAGGCGATCAGCACTTCGCCTGAGGCGATCTGTGCAAGTTCGTGACCGTTGGAGCACGACGATGGAGATCGCCCTGGGCGATGGGCGAGGCGATTTATGAGTGATTCAAGCCTTATGAGTAGCAACGGCTAGTATGAGCCTTGTGGGCCTTCTACATTATAAATATGGATGTTTTGGAGCATTTTGATGACAAGAAACAAGAGTATACACTACAAGATAGCTGTGCTCAATCATAATCATTCTAACATTGCAAACTTCATACATTTGTATTGTATTGGAGTTTGTAATTTATTTCTTGCGAGAGAACTTTTGATTCTTCGTGTTGGTACACCGTGAAGGTGTTATTTGATTTAATGTAAGGTCCTCCAACACCGACGCAAGTTGGAAATTGTATAAGCCATTAACAAGTGAAGTTGGTGCAAGGTTGTGGCTATCCTTGGAGCCCTTAAGGCCAAGAAGACTCGTGAAGAGTGGGTGACTCGTGAAGAGTTTGTGTGTGGCTATCCTTGGAGTCCTTAAGGACAAGAAGACTCGTGAAGAGTGTGTTGCTCGGGAAGAGGAGGAAAGCGACGATGAGTACGCAGTTATTAAATGTTTTCAAATATTACCAACATGTGAGAATGGGTAATTCTCTATTTTGGAACTCGGTGGCATATGAATATGAGATAACCTTTCCTAAAACCTCTTTCCATAATATCTTTTTTAAATTCTTCAAATTTTGCTCTGAACACCCTTGTTATTAGATATGGATTGTCTTGAGGTAGTTGACCAGGTAGTAGTTGATCCTTTATCTAATTCCAATGTGGATTGCATATCATTGTCAACATTAAGTCTGTTTTCCATATGTTTGAACCAGAGTCATATCATCATGATATCTTTGGTATATATGACGTGGATTACCTATGAAGGATAAAGGAAATATAAATCTATGACCAGTATTTACTGCATTATGTTATTGTTATAAGCATGTAATCAATTAATATCAATTATATTAACAAACATGATGAATTGCTAATTACTCCAACAGGCCTACATTATTTTCACCAACTTCTATTTGAAGCCCTTGATAAAGTTCCGAGCGAATATTATGTTGATTTGTGCATATCCATCAGAGCCTATGTGTTTCGATCTTGACATAGTTGTCAACAACATATTGTTGTAGCAAGCGACTTCCACGAAGCAATAGCGATGAAGAATTTCTTCTTATCTGATATGGATTTTATTTGAACCATGAAATACTAATATATTTTAAATGTAATTTGTTCTTTAAATATCATAGCACTTCAGTATAATAATTTAATGACATTGTTGTTAACCTGTAAGACGAAGGAATAATAGTGTAAGCATGTAAGTCGAGTTCCATCAAGATTCCGAGTATTAATGTCCCAGCCATATGCATCATATGACAGAAGAAGAGGATATTGTAAATGATCGTAATGGCCAGCTATGTCTTCAATATTTATAAGACGGTCGTTGACACCTTCAACAACAATATCCCTACCACTCACCGTTTTCATACCCTCATTGTCCGCAATAACTGCTGCAACTTCAGATGTAGTTGAAAGACTATATTGATGTTGATTGGGTTTTTATTGCTTGATGATTAATCTAAATGTAGGTATGTCATGACGCAGACCGATTTGTCAGAACATGTGAACAAATAGATTGCATTGATCAAGAATATTTTTATTTTTTTGTCAACAACTCTCGTCTAAGTTATTTGTTTTCTAAAAGTCTATTGTGTATCTCATGATCTATATCGACAATCCACATATGCATATATCTCGGCCTATTATTTACATTTGGCATAAGACTTCCAATCGAGTGGTATATTGTACCCTGAGCATGAAACACGTAAACCCCATTTGTACCAATTGCCAAATTTTCATCTATATTAACTCTCATTGAAGTGAATGAGAAAAATGATTGTATGACCTTATGTTGCCTAAAATGTCTGCCTTCTTCATTTTCCGAAGAAAACAAATGTTGTAATTCGCTTGGTGATGGTACCGGATCCAGTTTAGTACGTCCATTTCTACAACAGATTTGAGATGTCTCGCCATGAAACAATAAAGCTTCACAATGTGGGCATTAGTTGGATCAAGCAACATGAATCGATCATGCATTTGAATATCTTCGAAATTTCTAGCTAGATGATGATATTGTCGTGTACGTGAACATCGAAGAATTATTTTCAGGAATATTTGAAATAATATCATCCCCTGTAATAAATGTAAAGCATAGTTTATGATTTTTATCTAATAGTTTGTGGAAACATGTTTAAAAGTGATTGGACAATTAAACGTGAATATTGATTAGCCACTATGTCAAAGAATGACAAATCTAACTAATAAACATAGTACTAATGTTTGAAAGATAAAAATAGTACTCATGTTATTTTATTGAGAAAATAAAATATTAAAATTTCTCATTAGTAAAATTAAGAAATAATGAAATTAATAACTAAAACTATTTCTAGAATTATTATACCAAAAATTGACGTGTATTAAGTAATTAAATTAATGACAATGAATAAATACAAAGCAAATACGTTATTTAAATTGCTAATTAGATTTGGTTACCTTGATGATCATATTGCCGATATGTGCTAGTACTTCGAAGTTCAAAATTTGATATTAAATTATGATAGGTATTGATTCTATGAGATATATCTATGGCGGCGTGGTTGCATCAACACCTAACACAAATATCACAAAGTTAATATTTTGAGAGATGATATTTTCATCTTTGAAATGTTAATAAGTTCATAAAAATTAAATAAGGAAATGATATTGAATTATTGAAAGTAGTGATCAGTAAATGGCATAGTTATTAAAAGCACGCAGGGCGCGCGCTTTACCGCGCCTTAGCCCAAGACTCAGGTCTTGCGCCTCGCAGCGCTTTGCGCTCCTTGTTTTGGAAAGGCGCGCATAATTGCGCGCTTCCTGCTCTTTTACTCATAACCAAGCACCCGTTTTAGCGCGCATTTGCTAAGGACTGATAGTATAGGCTGCTATATTATCTGCTATTGATTAAGGTTTAGTTGGCCATTATATTTATATATATTTGGACTTATTAAAAATAGCCCAAGCTAGAGAATGTTATGATTAATTGTTACGTACATTGCTCTTTTTTAGCCAAGCTAGATGAATAAAATGACGTTGAGCGCTATAAATTTGGTGATAATACAGATGAACGACATTGATCTAAAAGTTAAAGATAGTTTATGTAAGAATTTTTCAATTTTAATATTTGTTGAACGCTATTTTTGCATTATGACATTTAATATTTTATTTAATTTTGTTGTTATTTGAGCTTATTTTATTATTTAACTTTGTTATCTTTAAATTTGTCTATTTATAACTGTTAAAATTTATAGATATTTTTGATATATTAAGAATCTATAAGTTAGTGCGCTGTACTTCAGTAAAGCGTGTGCATCGCGTCGGCGCTATGCGCTATAGGCTCCGGACACCTGTGTGCTCCAGTGCGCTATGCGCCTTTAATAACTTTGGTATATGGATTACAATACTTGTATAATGCGGTATATATCATACCAAGTGATATGGGGGTAGCATTAGAGATATTCATGGTAGATTCATCGGGAGATGATACATATGAAGTCATATGTCTTCGTCTTTGGTAGTTTGATCGGGGACGGGAAGGATATTCACGCCGTCGCTCTCATTGATTATCTTCTTATTCACCGAAGAGTTGTTCTTAATTGACGTATTTGATTGTCGCTCTGATTAACATTAGTAGTAGAGTGTGTAGTAGTAGCCATTGAATCTACATCAATCATTCAAATTATTGGAAATTAACTTCCCCTTTTCCCATAACAAATTAAATTAGATATCGTCCATTTCCACTTATCTTTTCTATTCACAAATGGAAAAATCATTTCATGGTTGATGTAATGAACAACAAAAACAAATTAGAGATATGCGCTATACACCATCATTATTTTATGGAATAACAAAAAACAAATTACACCTATTTTACCACATAGAAGCAAAAGTTTTATTTTGTATGCAAGTATCGACATAAAAAAAATGTAGCTTTTAAATGAGATACCCTCTATAAACTCTAATGCAATATATCAATAGTTTTTCAAAAAAATAACAAGTAAATGTTAAAAAAAACAGAATTTGAGTGTTTTATTTCCTTGCTTCTGCTATTGCTTCTCTGAAAATAAACAGAACCTGAGAAGCAGGTCATGACATGCTTTTGGCTGCTTTAAGTTGTTTTATGCCAATTTTATAAGTAACTGAAGTTTATTAAGCCGTTTTTTATTTAAATAACACACACTCAATGCTTTTGCTTAAAATCAACTTTAAGTAAAAATAGCATAAAAATATTTTGAATAAATAATTGCAAACACACCCTTATTGTATAATGCATGGGGGAGAGAGAACTAATGAGATAACATCTCATGAGATTGGAAGAAATCTTGTAAAATAAAATCTGATTTTCATACGACGGTTAAAATTTAAAAGGTAAGGATAAGAACAAATTTAGCGATAGTTTCCAAAAAAGCGGCAGTCGTTGGAGAAGTTTTTCAAGCATCAAATTAAAACGTGGGTAATTAAACATATGATGTATATGGACGTGAGGGTAATTATGGGTTTTGTAAAAAAGCCTCACAAAAATCAGTTTATATTCAACCCTCTTCCATTATAGAATAGTATATATATGAGAAAATTTCAAGAAGGTACCACTTTCTAAAACATCTTTCAATTAAATCTCCAAAAAAATATTCTTTCAACTAAATAAATCTTTTAGAAAACTTATTTCAAATAAGTCCATTTTATCAAACCCTAATCTAATTAGTCCATTATCTATGACAAAAATACCATTCTCTACACCTTCATCCTCAAATCTTTGTCCACTTTCCACCATTCGTGTTCTTTATCGTAGAATTTCTTTTAGTCTAATGATACAGTGGTCATGCATTGGAGTTCATAATAACTGATAAATAAAACGTCTGATTGGTGTTCAAAAATCACAAAAAGAAGTTCAACAAATATTGAACTGAGGCTAACTAATGATCGGAATTTCTCATCTTTTCCTGCTTACTGATTGATCGTCAAGGTTCTCGTACCAACGAAAACCTTATCTGATGCGATTAAAGCCTTAAGAAGCGCAGACGATGTTGATAGGAATAAAGATCAATTTGACGAAAAGCCCACGAATCCCATCACCACTAGTCGCCACCTTCGTGGATTCTTTGCGATCAGGCTTGTGGCATCGCTTAACAAGGCGAAAGCTATCCTTGGCGAAATCTCTCAGTGGATCGAAAATTTGTCCAAAGCATCCACTTTTCTTCGATTTCAATGTCACTTTTCTCGACTCCTCGTCCCGAAAAACTACTGATTCTGAAGCTTAGAAACACTTCTTTATCGTTGAATATTCTTGAGTTTTCAATCGACGACAACAATTATTTTCATTGAATTTTCCTCGTTAATTCAGTTTGCGCTCAAATTTACAAACAATTGTGCTAGATTCCTTCATTCAGTTGTGCAACATCTTTCTGTATATTGTGTGTTGGAAAGTGTCAATGAATTTGTGACGATATAATTGCGGTATTGTGATTGATCGAATTGCTGAAATTCTAAATTACTGATTGCTTTGACCCACTGTGATCGGATAGTTGATGCATATCTCATGCGGTGCATGTAATAACATGATTCTACAAAAAGTTTTATCTACAAGACTGCAACAATCAATTCCTAATTCCCTTTGTAAATGAATTTCATCATCATTATGAATTTTCAGAAACTAATCTCAGTAAAATAGGAAAATCTTCACATTATTCATTATTATCACCATCTTCACTTTCTTGTGTCTAGCGGTGCATGTAATTTACATGTACCGCTAGACTCATCCGATGCATTCTCATGTGGTTCATGTAAATAACTTGATTCCACCAATAGTTTTTATCTACAATACTGCAAAAATCAATTCCTAATTCCGTTTGTAAATGGATTTCATCATTATTATGAATTTTAAGAAACTAATATGAGTTAAAAATAGAAAATTTTGCGCATTATTCATTATTATCATCATTTTCAATTTCTTGTGTCTAGCGGTGTATGTAATTTACATGCACCGCTAGACTCATTCGATGTATATCGCATGCGGTGCATGTAAATAACTTGATTCACCAACACTTTTTATCAACAAGACTGCAATAATCAATTCATAATTCCATTTGTAAAGATATTTCATCATCATTATGAATTTTCAGAAACTAATCTCAGTTAAAAATAGAAAAATCTTCACATTATTCATTATTATCATCATTTTCATTTTCGTGTGTCTAGCGGTGCATGTAATTTACATGCACCGCTAGACTCATGCAATGTATATCTCATGAGGTGCATGTAAATAACTTGATTTTACCAACAATTTTTGTATAATAAGACTGCAACAATCAATTCATAATTCCCTTTGTAAATGGATTTCATCATCATTATGAATTTTCAGAAACTAATCTCTGTAAAATAGAAAAATCTTCACATTATTCATTATTATCACCATCTTCAATTTCTTGTGTCTAGCGGTGCATGTAATTTACATGCACCGCTAGACTCATCCGATGCATATCTCATGTGGTGCATGTAAATAACTTGATTCAACCAATAGTTTTTATCTACAATACTGCAAAAATCAATTCCTAATTCCGTTTGTAAATGGATTTCATCATTATTATGAACTTTCTGAAACAAAATCAGTTAAAAATAGAAAAATCTTCATATTATTCATTATTATCATCATTTTCACTCTAGCGGTGCATGTAATTTACATGTAACGCTAGACCCATGCGATGTATATCTCATGCGGTGAATGTAAATAACATGATTCCACCAACAGTTTTTATCTACAAGACTACAACAATCAATTCTTAATTCCCTTTGTAAATGAGTTTCATCATCATTATGAATTTTCAGAAACTAATATGAGTTAAAAATAAAAAAATCTGCACATTATTCATTATTATCATCATTTTCATTTCTTGTGTCTAGCGGTGCATGTAATTTACATGCACCGCTGGACTCATTCGATGTATATGTCATGTGGTGCATGTAAATAACTTGATTCACCAACACTTTTTATCAACAATACTGTAATAATCAATTCCTAATTCCATTTGTAAATGTATTTCATCATCATTATGAATTTTCAGAAACTAATCTCAGTTAAAAATAGAAAAATCTTCACATTATTCATTATTTTCATCATTTTCATTTTCTTGTGTCTAGCGGTGCATGTAATTTACATGCACCGCTAGACTCATGCAATGTATATCTCATGAGGTGCATGTAAATAACTTGATTCTACCAACAATTTTTATCTACAAGACTGCAACAATCAATTCCTAATTCCCTTTGTAAATGGATTTCATCATCATTATGAATTTTCAGAAACTAATCTCAATAAAATAGAAAAATCTTCACATTATTCATTATTATCACCATTTTCACTTTCTTGTGTCTAGCGGTGCATGTAATTTACATGCACCGCTAGACTCATCCGATGCATATCTCATGTGGTGCTTGTAAATAACTTGATTCCACCAATAGTTTTTATCTACAATACTGCAAAAATCAATTCCTTATTCCGTTTGTAAATGGATTTCATCATTATTATGAATTTTAAGAAACTAATATGAGTTAAAAATAGTAAAATCTGCATATTATTCATTATTATGATCATTTTCACTTTCTTGTGTCTAGCGGTGCATGTAATTTACATGCACCGCTAGACTCATGCGATGCATATCTCATACGGTGTATGTAAATAACATGATTCCACCAATAATTTTTATTTACATTGCTGCAACAATCAATTCCTTTGTAAATGGATTTCATCATCATTATGAATTTTCAGAAATTAATCTCAGTTAAAAATAGAAAAATCTTTACATTATTCATTATTATCATCATGTACACTTTCTTGTGTCTAGCGGTTCATGTAATTTACATGCACCGCTAGACTCATGCGATACATATCTCATGCGGTGCATGTAAATAACTTGATTCCACCTTTTTATATACAAGACTGTAAAAATCAATGCCTCATTCCGTTTGTAAATGGATTTCATCAATATTATGAATTTTCAGAAGCTAATCTCAGTTAAAAATAGAAAAATCCGCACATTATTCATTATTATCATCATTTTCACATTTTGTGTCTAGCGGTGCATGTAATTTACATGCACCGCTAGACTGATGCGATGCATATCTCATGTGGTGCATATAAATTACATGCACCGATAGACTCAGGGTTGTCTTTTAACAAAAAACATTGTTAGATACACCAATAGTTTCAATTTTCTGAAACATTGACATTTTCAGAAAGCCCAACTAATGAAATGTTTTATTTCATTTCAGTAAATATGTCATTTGATGATAATTGGAATTTTTTTGTGAATACCTCATCTTTACGTATGGTTTTATTTCATTTCAGAAAGCCCAACCAATTTTATTTTTTTACGTAATTTTTTGTACGGCTTCATCTTTTTGGAAATGCGAATACCTCATATTCGCGCATTAGTCCATGAAGAGAATGATTCGATGGAATGGGTGAGAAATTACAGGAAATTTTGAGCATTTATCTGTGTAACATGGAGAAATTACAGAGATAAAATGGAGAAGACGATTCGTGTTGGAGACACAACGAAGAAGATGATAGTTTATGGATATTTTAGTCATTTTGACCTAAACTGGACCTAGTTGAAAGCAAAATATTTTGGTGGACTGGAACGAAAAAACTTTCTCCTCTTGGCACCGACCCAAAATTTTCCCATATATATATATATATATTTATTTATTTATTTATCTGTTTTCCAAATAAAAAATTGGCCTAAAACGCCAAAACTCAAAGTTAATTTAGCAATCAATTTGCATGTAGCTTTATTTTGTTTTGGCAACCTACCGTCCAACTTTTTTTATTTTATCTCCCCAATCTCATTCAAATATCATAATACCCCTCATTTACTATTTAACCCAAGAATACCCATTTTATATTATTTGTTCCTCTTATTTCTCTCCATTAGCAATGGCAGTCATCGAAGAAACTCAGTGTAAGAAATCAAATCATTTTTTTTCTCAATCTTCAATTACGTCTTACCAAAAATAAAATATTCAATTATGTAGGATCAAGAACTTATCGCTTTACCAATAACTATAGTTAAGGGTAATAACGCAACATCAATCTTTTCAACCATACACTGAGACAAGCGACACATGTTCGACCGATCACAAAGCAGAGATAATTGTTGAACTCCAACAATCCCTCCCCCAATATTTACACTCTCTGCAACTCATGGGAATGAAACACGTGATCTTGGCTCTGATATCAATTGTAGGATCGAGCGCTTAAATAGATAAGTTCTTCATTTTTTGATAGATATAGAATTTATAAGTCTATTGCAATGTTGTTCATTTTGTGTAATTATGTCCTGTTAGTTTTTGTTTTAACTTTTACTAGTTTATTGATGAATTCTTTACATTATATTGCTCAGTTTGCTATAGGAAATAATGATTTTAATAATATTTCTATTCATAAGGTATTATATTCTTATTTTTGAACGCTACGATACACGGACACTGACATGATGAAATTGACACGACACGACATAAACACAACGATATGGATTTTCAAAATTTTCAGGATACGACTCGGTTGTGATACGTCTGTATATTTTTAAATATAGTATACATGTAATACATTACAAAATACTAAAATTCACATTTTTTTAAAATTCTAAAATCATGTAAAAACAACAAAAATATTCTTATAAAATTCAAAAAACATATAAATAATGCATGCCACTGAAATCATTGTACTATCACTCATTCTAAAACCAAAAACATATTACTTCAATTAATATAAAGTTTAACAAACGCGTCCAAATAAAAGATAACATCAAAAACATTCTTACCAAATTCAAAAAAGCATATAAATAAATGCATGTCACTGAAGTTATCATAGTATCACTCATATTAATACCAAATGTATACTACTTCAATTAACATAAAGTTTAACTAACACGTTCAAATTTAATTTTAGCCAAAAACTTTTTAAATTGTACAATTAACCCCCCAAAAATGTCATTTCTGTGTCGGGCACGACCGATGTCCGATTTTGAGGGGAGTATGTGACACGTGTGTCCGATTTTATTTTTGTAAAAAATTAAGGACACGCCACGTGGCGTGTCTGAGTGTTTGAGAAGTGTCGGTGTTCTAGAAATGTCTGACACTACACCGAGTGATTTATTGGAGTGTTTGTTCATCATAGTTGAAAGATAATGAAATGATGTGATTCATAGTATAATTTCATAATTGAAAGGTATAGATTGCTTCAAACATCTGGGTTTCTACTCCTAGTTTTAGCGTTGATTGTAATTGGTTGACATTTATTTTTTTCACTTAAAGGTTGATTCTTGTGTGGATTGCTGCAAGTTATTGATTTTTCTTCTTTATTAGTGTTAATCTTTGGCAATTGATGTGAATCTCTTTCAAAGATTTCTATTTTGAATATTAAATACTTGGATTTGAAGAATGGAGTTTATGGAGTTTTCCCTTAACTGGGTTACATGACAAATATGCAGTAAAACATGTGATGACACAAAATTATTTAATAAAATGTAGTTGAAGACAAGACGATCTTGTTTTTCACTGGACGAATTTCTTAAACTAGGCAAGTAGTGGCTTATGCTCGCAGCTCGCCGTTTTTATTACATTATTCAATAGTTTTTGTTGTGAAGATTTTTGAGTCAATCTTGAAGGTGAGTGACGATGTTAGGAAGTTGTTTATACAATTGATAGTTGTTTATCTTTACAATAGATGAGGTCATACGCCTAATGGAGATGTATTGGCATATTACTAAAAAATGTCATCAAATCAATCCATCTTTAATTATTTTACGATACCTTGCACCACACCAAAAGTTACATGTGACAATGAATAATGATGAGGACGTTCGTACTATGATCCAATTGTTTACCTACATGAAAGTAAACATCGTTGACATTATGACAATTCGGAAAGATGAAACGAGTCCAATAGATATAAATATCATCAGGTATTACCTTTCGTTTTTTTGTTTGTAATTGTGCTACATGAAGATTGGAAATAAATTTATTTAAACCTTATTTCATTGTAATTTATTTGTTATAATTTTCTTTAAGGAACGAGACTGATACACACGGTGTCACAGGCAGGGGCATAATCGCAGGACATGCAAGGAAGCAATACAATAGCTTGATGTGACGGTTCTTTTGGTACAAACGATATATGGTCAATTTTCGTACTGCAACAAATTTGGGCAATTCCTTTGGTACAAATTATAGTCAATATTTTGTAATGCCTCACATATGGCCAATTATTTTTGTGCAGATGATATATGGTCAATCTTTTTATAATGCCTCCTATATGGGCAATTAGTTTGGTATAGATGATATATGATCAGATATTTTGTAATGTCTGGTGTATGTGTAATTATTTTTGCACAACTGATATATGGTTAGATATCTTGTAATGCCTCGTGTCAATCTTAGTTGATTTTTTGGGACAAATGGAAAGCGATAAAAGGTGGAAGACAAATGTTACGGACAAATATATTTGTTATTTTGTAATTATCTTATCTAGTACAACAAATTAGCTTATTTAATATCAAAAACTAACTAATATAGAACCCCACAAATTAGCTTATATAGTGCTACACATTATATATAATACCACAAATTAGATTATGTACTACCACAAAATAGTATATAAAACTAGTATATATAGTATCAGACATTATCTTATGTAGTACCACAAATTTTCTTATGTAGTACCACAAATTGAATTATATAGTACCACAAATTGGATTATATAGGATCAAAAATTAGATTATACAGTTCCACATATTATCTTATATAGTATCATAAATTAGCTTATATAGTACCAGAAATTAAGTTCTATAATACCACAAATTAGCTTATATAGTACCACAAATTTGATTGTGTAGTACCACAACTTTGTATATATGGTACCACAAATTTAATTATATAGTATCACAAATTACCTTATATATAACAAATTAGGTTATATAATACCATAAATTATCTTCTATAGTACCACATATTTGCTTATGTAGTACCGCTACTGTGTATATATAGTATCACAAATTAGCTTATATAATACCACAAATTTACTTATGTACTGCCACAACTTTGTATATATAGTACCACATATTAAAATATATAGTACCACAAATTAGCTTATATAGTACCACAAAAAAGTCATTTCATGATGTTGGCTGTATTTTCTGACCTTTCAGATTTTAATGCACTATATATTTATGCTGGTTTGAAGAATTGAGCTCGGTGACCTATCGCCAATATTCAAGCCAATCAATCGCTACAAGCAAAAGCACAAGCGTCCATATATGATATATAATATGATAATAATTGTATAACTTACCATATACATATGTCTTAGTAACTATACCAACCATGTGATAATTATAGTGTTATGCACCATATAGAAATATTGTACCCTTAACCTTGGAATGTGGTACTAGTTAATCACAACTATAGTGATGCATGATATCTTATAATATTATGTAATCATAGAGGTTATAGTATCACATTTCAGTGTTAATTGCACCACATCTCAGTGTTAATAATACCACAAATGTATATGATAGGTACCACATTCCCATACACTTAGTACCACATCATACATTTGCTGAATTTGATCACAACAAGATTTGCATATAAATACCACCATATCTTAGGTTACAAGCACCGATCAAAGTATTAAATGCATGTTATCTTACAATAATATGTAATCGTAGATGTTATAATACCACATCTCATTGTGATGCATAGTATCTTACAATAATATTTTGACGTGCCTTATATTTGGATGTATATTTATCCATGAACAACGATTGACATTACAGACGACAATTACTTTCTGGCTACTATGAACAACAATTTGTTTAGTACCATTGGAATCGTTTCATCTTTTTGGATTACCATCATGCACCATTATGAAAAATCATAAACAAGGAAATAAAACACCACACTTTACATACAAACTACATTAACATAAATTTTCAACAAAAAAAGGTCTTTTTGCAGACATTGAAATGTAAAAAGAATTAAAACACACATTTTATTGAGTTAAAATTAATAGATTTCGGTAGTGTTTGGAATAATGAAAAAGATCGAGATTGAAATTGAATAAGGAAGATAAAAATTACATTACCGACTGAAAAAAAACTTAACAAAATTTTTCGATTGAAAGTTTCATATTTCATAATGGGACATGTTAGCGGTGTAATCGGGTAAAGAAATTTGGGGCAAAAATGAAGAATTTTCTTCAAATCAAGGAAGAAAATCGGTGACAAGAAAAATGTGGGAAACAATTTTTACGTAAAAGAGAGTATGAAGGAAACATAAAGAGTGAGAAGAAACGTGGGGGAAAGAGAAGGAAGGAAACATACAGTAAATGTAAAGATGAAAAGGATATTTAGTCGATTACATAGATTATGGACTTGAAAATAATTTTTTTCTATTAGGGAGTGCATACATTAAAAATTTTCATTAGGGGCTGAACTTTAACATTAGATTGGGTTTAGGGATTTTTGGTAAGTCTTCCATAAAAAAATGGATTTTGGATGTAGAAGCAGAGAAGTAAGTCGTGAGATGCTTCTGGCTACTTTAATTTGAGCGATGATAATTTTATAATAAATTAAAATTCATGAAACTGTTTTTTATTTTAATATTAAACACTCAATATTTTTGTTTAAAGCATAACTTTTTCAAACTTTAAACAAAGGTAATACATAAGAACTTTCTTTTATTAAGAAAACGGCCAATGTTGGCGGGGCCGATCCCAACTTGTCTATTTCATGAAAATAGAAAAATATTACATTGTAGGGGAACTAAGCCAAGACCTACAAGTGCATGCAGTTACATGAATTTAGTTCTAAGATAAGGCAGGCCAATTCTGTCCATTTTACATAGACCAAGGATTTAAGTATTTAGCATGTATAATTATGTGATGGTTTTATTCCTACATCGTTGATACATATGATGGGTTAAGTATTGTTGGCCAATGTTATTCCTTGATGGAACGTTTTTGTAATCCCGTTTCAATGCCACCCTTTTCTTAGCCACCGTTAAGGAAGGGAACCAATATATTGATATTGACTAACTGTGTTGAAATATGTTTTGAAGAAGTGCATTTTTCCTGTAAACTAAGTGCACCAATTTAGTCTATTGGTGCATGTGAGATACATTCACTGGTAGACGAAATTGATGCACATATCCCATGTAGTGTAATTTGTGTACGATGTATTGTAATTGGGTGCACCGTGCAAGTGTTTTTGTGTGCATCGATCAAAGTTTGCATGCACCAATGCGTCCATCGTGTAGTGTAATTTTGGGTAATTTTAAGTTAGATTTTTTTGTGTTTTTGTTGTAGGTTTATTCCCCTTGACTTCTGAATTCACCAATGTAAATGTAATTGAATGCACCGACAACTGTAAGTTGCGTGCACCAATGTAAGCGTAGTGTGTGCATCAGTCATTGTATATTTATATGTACCCATGTACGTGTAAGTGTGTGTACCTGTCATTGTTTAGCTACCTGCACCAATATAAGTGTAAGTGCATGCACCGATCAATTATTGTGAGGGCCGATCCTAACCTGGTGTTTAATTAACACGTAATGATTAATTTGCGTAAACAACGGAAGATTTATTTCAAATGTCCTGTCAAATAACCCTAAATTTTTTTCATTTTTAGGTGATACATATATAATGATACTGAAAATATGTAATTCTAGTTTCCCAATTCAACATGTTGCTCATCACATAAGCAAGTATATAGCCAACCAGTAATAGAATACTGAAAATATAGATACTTGGGGCATACCCCGGTAATTTAAAATGTAATTAAAAAAGTACTCTATGAATTACTGAGACTCAGACTCAACATACCAAACCTGAGCTCGATCTTGCTGAGCTCTGGTATTCTAAGATGTTTCCTCACGAGCATCCAACATCTGTCTACCTGTAAGACCTGTCATGCCCGAACAACAAAAGATATGACAACCCCCACTACGGGGGTCAGTACCCCAGTACGATAAATAAATAAATCATGTCAAGAATGACAAGTATCATGCAATGCATACCATGTATGAATGTGATGTATGAATGTAATGTGTACAAAGAATCGAATCTCAAGATACCAAATCGGACTCCAAAGGAAGGTATCATCAATCAATATCAGGCTCGAGCAGAGGGTGACATTACACACATTTTGCGCTAGGAGAATCATCTTGTGTTGTGATCGTCATCCTCGTGTCTAGGTCCGGTAGCAAAGCACGTGACTACAGTTGCTACCTAAACTGTCTGTCATCGCCGTGCCAGTCATCTCCGACACTCAGAGTAAATCAACTCAGTCATCATCGGGGATATCAAAGAATTGGATAGATCAATATGATATGCCCATGAATCATCTATTCATCATATGACATATGCAACTTTATGTCATGTAATCTCATGTGAAAGTCAATACATATCATGTAATTCACATAAAAAATCAATTATCGCATATAAATCAAGTAAGGTCATACATTAACATCATTACACGTTTTTGCCAGACGTCATTGTGATATCCCCGAAATAATTAATTACAATTTGTGCATTAATTATGTTTATGTGGTTAATTATGGTGATAATTAAATTATGTGTTGGAATTAATTATCTTGTTGAAATGCTTGGTCACATGGTAGGCGTGACCCGGTAGAGCGTTTCAGCGTTAGATCAGAAAAGTTCCATAAGATTGGTCCTAATCCACTTAACCAATCCACCCCAAGAACTACATCACACCCCCCGAGTGTTAACACGTACAAGTTAGTTGTAGATTGATAACCCTGTAATTTGACAGAAACTGCTTTACAATAACCAAGGCAAGGAACAGTGGCCCCATTTGCCACTTGAACTATTAAGTGGCTTACTTCCCTTGACAGGTTTGTTTTTCTTGCTACATATGGATCTATGAAGCTATGGGTACTCCCGGTGTCAATCAAGATTAAAACTTTTTGTTGATTTATTTCAGCAAATAACCTCATTGTTTTAGGAGATAAAGATCCAGCTATAGCATGTAAAGATATCTTCAATAATTCTCCCATTTCCATTTCATTACCCTCATCAACAGTAATGATTCCTTCCTCATTATCAACTTCATCTTCTTCTTCCTCTCCCCTCAACCCTTCTAGTAAATAGATTTTTGGTTTGTTACATTTATGTCCCGGATGGTATTTTTCATCACAAAACCAACATAATCCATTCTCTCTTCTTTCTTGCATTTGAGCGGAACTAAATCTTTTGATAGGGAAATTGTTTGTTCTGGTATTGTTGAAATTTTGGGGTCTTGGGTTGGTTTTAATATGTGGAGGAGGTAGTCGAACAAAAGGGTTTGGGTTGGTATTTTGATGGCTTGGAAATCTTCCTGGATTGGCTGTGTTAATGTTCGGGAATGTTTGGAATCTGGTTGGGTTCCCTTTAACACGCATGTTCACCTCTTCCTCCTGTAATCTAGCTAATCCAAATGCAGCTGATAATTTTGAAGGTTTGAACATGGTTACAGTGATCCTAAGATCATCCCTCAACCCACTTAAAAAGGTACTGATTCTGAACTCCTCAGATAAGCCACAAATTTTATTAGATAGCATTTCGAATTGTGTATGATATGCTTCTACTGTGCTTGTTTGTTTAAGCTTAGTAAATTCCCCCACTGGATCATCATAGACCGAAGGGCTGAATCGAACCCTTAGTGCAAAAATAAATTCATCCCAAGAATTTACTGGACTAGATTCTTTTAACCAACTATACCATGAAAGAGCCTTACCCTCCATATGAAAAAATGCTATTTGTACCCTTTGATGATCACTAGTATTATAGTATTCAAAAAACTGTTGTGCCTTTTGAACCCATTCATCCGGATCTGTACCATCAAACTTAGGAAAATCCAATCTAAGTGATCTAGCCTGAATTCCCCCGTTTCCCTCAAACAAAGGATTAGTACTAACCTTGGAATTCGAAGACCCTTCTCCAAAATTCTGATTTGCTGCCAAATGTTCATAACTAGAAGCTAAATTCGTTATCTGTTGAAGGACAGCAGCTAATACATCTTTTTGTCTTGTTTGTTCTTCGCGCAGGTTGTTATTGTCTTCCTTTAAAGCTCGCTTCTGCCAGAAGAGCTTGTCTAGTGCCTTCCGCCATATTCGCAGGAACGCCGCTCTGATACCACTGTTATGGTAATAGATAATTGAATATTTCTGATGGCAATTCGAGGTTGCCTACCTCCTTTGCAATAGACTTTGAATAAATTATCAGTTGATTTCTTCACATTTTTCAAATATTTATACAGAATTGTAAATAACAACTAAGGCATAATTATAGGCCCACTAACACATGACTATCCATGTTTAATGCCCAAAGCCCCACTAACCTTAAACCCAACAACTGAAAATAAAACTGTTACCTCAATTTTTGGTTCGATCTGGTAACAATGAATCTTTTTTCTGAACAAGAATTTTCCATGTTTTTTATCAAGAATGGAGAAAAAATCAATCCCCTTTCTCTCTGGCCCTCTCTCCCCTTTCAACCTAATCACCTTTAATCTCCATCCATTTTTTCCTTTTATGGCTAATGGGCCAAAGCCTTTTATTAAATTAAATGGGCCACAAAATGGGCATGTGTCATGAAAATGGGCCCTAGTATTTTACGAAACCGGGTCGAGCCGAATTCGGGTCCAAACCCCACCAAATATCGGGGTATCATGAGTATCCCCCTCTAGTCGAGCTAGAGTAGCGCTGTATCGACTCCAGCTGGTTAGGTGAGGACCCGGATCAGTAATCCTTCCAATGCCAAACCACGATGTGACCTTGCGTCGTCCCGAGTTCCCAAGTCATGCTGTCAGCAGAGTCATGACAATTCGAATGTCGATCCTTGATAGAATAAGCGACTCGTAAAGCCCCTATGAGGAACCGGTGTAATCACGGTACTGAACTTCTGTCAATAATAGTAGGTCGGACTGGGCAGTAGGAATCCGAACTGAAGCTACAATAATCAAGAGTTCCGAGCTGACAAAGGTGATCGAGAGATCTGAGGTGATAAAGTGCTTATCTTTGTTGGGCCGGACTGAGCAAATAAAGCTCGCCCGACCTGATCTCCTGAGATGTTGTATGAGGAGATAATACCCCTCCGCCATGATATGAACAAATATTGCTCGCCCGACCTGATCTGATCTTAGCTCCGACATAAATAAGAGCAAATAATGCTCGCCTGAACTCCATAATCAATAAAGCTAGCTCAATTCCATAGCAGATAAAACTCGCCGAACTCCAAAGCTAATAACCCTCTGGATATCCAGAGCTAATAAATATGTGCTGAGCAAACAAAATACAAATGAGCTCCAAAAATGATCCATGTACAGAGCAAATAAATCCGGGCTGATCTGAGCTCCATAAGTAGTACCGAGCCGAGGAGTGAATAAGTTGATGTGAGCTCCAGAGACGAGATATATCGAGCAAATGGCACCTGTCTGTTATCTGTGCAGGGCTGAACTCCAGAAATAACAAACTGACATAAGGTCGCATGACCTGAGCTCCAGAATAATAAGCTGAGCACATACAACTCGTACATATTGAACTCAATAAATGCGCGTAGGAGATATAGCTCATCTGAATTTGCAAAGTGACAGATGACTTGAGCTCTTGAGATGATAAAATGTTGAGCTAATAAAGCTTGTCTCATCTGATCCCGGAGAATAAATATGAGCATATAAGACATGTCCGGTCTGGACTCCAGATAATAAATATGAGCAAATGATTCTCGTCTGATTCGAACTCCGGGGCAGACTATCCAATAAAATCGTGCCTGGGCGGAACTTAATTTTCCCAGTCAGGGCTGACCTTAACTTCTATCGTAGTCAGGGCGATACCTTAACTTTCATAGTCAGGGCGATACCTTAACTTTCATCGTAGTCAGGGCGGACCTTAACTTTCATAGTACCCAGGGAGGACCTTAGCTTTCATAGTAGCCAGGGCGGACCATTAGCTTTCATAGTAGCCAGGGCGGACCTTAGCTTTCATAGTAGCCAGGGCGGACCATTAGCTTTCATAGTAGCCAGGGCGGACCATTAGCTTTCATAGTAGCCATGGCGGACCATTAGCTTTCATAGTAGCCAGGGCGGACCTTAGCTTTCATAGTCAGGGCGGACCTTAACTTTAATAGTAGTCAGGGCGGACCATAACTTTCATAGTCAGGGCGGACCATAACTTTCATAGTCAGGGCGGACCATAACTTTTTATAGTAGTCAGGGCGGACCATAACTTTCATAGTCAGGGCGGACCATAACTTTTTATAGTAGTCAGGGCGGACCATAACTTTCATAGTCAGGGCGGACCATAACTTTTTATAGTAGTCAGGGCGGACCATAACTTTCATAGTCAGGGCGGACCATAACTTTCATCCTTATCTAGTGTGCCTGGGCTGACCATAGCCACACATGTCTGGGCGGACCATGACATATCTCCTCATATCGTGTGCCTGGGCTGACCATGGCCACACATGTCTGGGCGGACCATGACATATCTCCACATCTCAACTCCCACACTCACACACCACTCCCGAACCTCCATACCACTACACCACATCCGAATAAGTTAATCAAAAATCCAGATCAAATAAAGATCAAAAGCTGATGAATAAGGCCTTACAGCGAGATCGCATGTCTGAGCTGATATAATAGGGGCTTACTGCGAGATTGCATGCCCGAGCTGTCCAATAAGGGCTTACTGCGAGACTGCATGCCCGAGCTGTCATAATAGGGGCTTACTGCAAGATTGCATGCCCGAGCTGTAGTGCACTGAGTCGACCTGAAATAGTGAAATAGTGCAACACAACATATATATGAACTTTGAAGTAGTAGCTTAAAAAGAAATAACCGTAAGTAATGGCATGTAGACCGAGCACCGAAGTTGAGGTTAACTGTTAGGTTGAACTTTAAACCGATGCTGAGGCTGAGGCCGAGCTTATGGCAGAGGCCGAGCTAAGCCTGAGTTGGCCGAGCTGAGGCCGGCTGTTGCAATGCCGAACTGGAGTTAAGGGTCACTTTGAAGTGCCGCACTGAAGATGAAGTCGGTTGTAAATGCCAAGCAAAGGTACTGGATTCCAAGCCCGTGCTGGCTTGAGGTCACGATGGAAGTACCCCTGTTGATGTATGTATGCTAGACCTTGAAATACTTGGAAGCACCAATTCCTCACTTCAGCGTCGGACAAATAATTTCCCCTGTCCTTCATCAGTTGGTATAGATTGCATTCCATATACTCGAAGACAAAGTACAAGGCATCATTTTCTTTAATAACTTCATTCAGCTTGACTATATTTGGATGGTTCATTTTTCTTAGACTTGAGTTCTCTCAGATTTATGCATTCTTCCCATGAATAAAATTTCTTCTTCATCCGTTTTATTGCAACCACTTCACCAGATTGCTTATTCAGAGCTCGCCATACACTTCCAAATGTACCATTACCAACTTCCTTAACAATCTTGTATCTTTCCATTCTCGCTCAGGAAACTATTTATTGGAAAACAGTTGTGTTATCATCCTGAAGTTATTATATTCCCTAAATGACTGTAAAATACATATATCACACGGCCTGTCTGATTCAACACTATCCACCTTCAATTTCCTTTTGCATTCCACTTGAGCAGAACCAACAAATTTGTGATAGATGGTCTCTCGGCCATATACTGAATTCAATTTGGATCGTCGATCAAACAAATCTAACAGCTCTTCAGAGTACATTGTAAGAAGGCAGAAAGATGAGTGCTGATGTAAACTATTCCTCTGATTCTCATTCAGAAAGTTCACACGCCTGCTGCCACCATGAGGAAAGTGACTTCCGGAAGCCATGAGTGCTAAACTCTGCTGCTGAATAGCTTTCATTCTCAAAAACTCACCGAGACCAGAAAAAATCCTGCATGGAGACCCTACCTCAATAGCTTCAACACCATCATTATCACTGTGTATGAACTTGCAAGAACTGCCATCTTGAAGAAACCCTCCCAAAGTACATGCAAGGAGTCCACCCAAATTCACTTCAAGCACCTCCATAAGCGAGAATCAGAGAATCACTCTTCCCACTTGGACTTATTATTGGATCCCCCATGGAATCAACAAGAATCAACTGATCGTGAACTTTCTGGCGCACCTGCAGCTTGTTGAATTTCAATTGAGTATAATGACATCCTATAGGCTGTACTAATCTATCTATAAATGTACTTATAATGGTCATCAAGAAATAATAATCATGAATTAGATACTTGTGTATTTTAGAAAGGGGAATGATAAGAAAGTCCTGATTGGTCATATCTCCAAGAATGGGACGAGATTCCAACATAGGATATCTTTGGACTGGTCAGTACCCAAAAGATGATAATACACTTCATGATGTAAGTTGGCATTAGTCTTAGTGCCAGCATCCAACTTATCTTCTTCCCCAGGAGCTGGCTAACGGATGTAGAAAAAACCTTTTACTATCATGAGTCCAACTAATTGCTGAAAACTTAACCCATGAAATGGTGTAAGGCTCAGTACTCTTATCCTCAATTCACGTAACTTTAATAGTAACCCAATCGCTTCCACTTGAACTAATGTCATACGCCCATTACTTTGCATCCTCACTCACTGCATGTACACTCAGAGCTACAGTTCCATCCTCACTTAATGTGTTTGGATCAAGCAAAACCTCAGGTTCTCCATCCAAACTATCCTGAACATATAGGACTTTTTGTGGCTGCAGACCGGTGTTATGAAAATAAAAGTACTTGTCACCAGCCCTAAATGGAGCATCATACTTGGGGAAGTCGTATAATTTAGTAAGCTTCTCACGAAGTTTTTCCCTGGTCTCACATGTTTCGAGCACATAATCAGTCAACTTCACCTGCTTTTCCACGAACTCTTTGGTCTCCTCAGAATCAGGATCCCAAGCCATCGATAAGGGTCGGGGACTAAAACCCCGTGATAATCCTCAACCACAGAATCATCCCGTCGAGCCGTAAAGTACTGCAAGTGCCCGTCAAATGCAGATAGGGATCCCATCACAGGCATTTTCACGAACATAAGCAATCTCTGGGACTTTTCTCAGCAATAAGTCTACGTCACTCTCGTTTTCGCTTGCGTTATCACCGCTGTTATCAGCTCTATTTACCGGCGTTGCAAGGCTTCAGCAGTAAGGGAGTGGGAGTCCCTTTGGCCACTTCAACAAACATGTAAAATGCAACATATATGGAAGAAAAAATAGATTCAGCAAGGGATTGATACAACCCAACAAAATAACTTAATCAATCCACATAACAGTGCAACCATCAATCATAATGCATAAATCCAGAATAAACTCGATTAAAAACACAATGCATGAATAAACCATCAATAATCACGGCTTAACTTTGCTCCCAGAAGCTAAATCTGAAAAATAAACTAATAAACCCATTAACTTAGCTGAAATGTCAAACTAGTCGAGAATATCAGAGAAATCATGAAGGCAGCATCCTTTTCCTCATTAGGTCTGGTCCGAGACGAAGGCCAGCAGCTCCTGTACAGCTGTAAAAAATCGCACAGCCATAGCCGTTGCCTCCAGCTTCGACGCGGCCCAGCAATCATATTCCAGCGTTACCCGTGAATCTCCTCCCAAACCCAGCCGAGAAGATCTGAAAAATGGTGAAGGAGGCGAGGCGTCTTCTTCCTCATTCTTATCAGATGAGATGAAGAGCAGCAGTCCATACGCCATGCCACACTGCTGCCCCGAGCTCCCGTCAGACAGTAGCCCAAATTCTTTTTTATTCAATCTCTACGTCTTAGCTCGATATTCCCACAGACGGCGCCAATTGTTACCTCAATTTTTGGTTCGATCTGGTAACAATGAATCTTTTTTCTGAACAAGAATTTTCCATGTTTTTTATCAAGAATGGAGAAAAAATCAATCCCTTTCTCTCTGGCCCTCTCTCCCCTTTCAACCTAATCACCTTTAATCTCCATCCATTTTTTCCTTTTATGGCTAATGGGCCAAAGCCTTTTATTAAATTAAATGGGCCACAAAATGGGCCTGTGTCATGAAAATGGGCCCTAGTATTTTACGAAACCGGGTCGAGCCTATAGAATTCGGGTCCAAACCCCACCAAATATCGGGGTATCAAAAACTAATTTGTTTGATAAAATAAAATACATAAAATTAAGAATTAAAGACATGATATACATCGGACATAATTTTCTAAGTCGTAACATATTGTGTCATGTACTGTATCAGTTTGTTTCCTTTTGTACGATCTTTGTTTAGTTGTTTTATGCTGTTCGTGCGTGCTTCACTGTCACAGATACGCTGAAGTTCATTCTCTTCTTTTTGAGAATTGTTGGTCTTTCAGCTTTGTATCACTTAAAAATACCATATTTTTTGGCTTTTGTGTAGTTATGGAGGTGTTTGATCGCTTTCCTCCTCCTCTGAGAGAAGCACAGGTAATTCCCAAAAAAACCCAGATCTTATTTTGTGTCTTTTCTCTTGTATTTCGACTTGGTTTTATTTTAATTTTCATTTTTGTTCAGATTTTGAGATATCTGCCGACTTAACCTGAGTGATTGGAGGTAAAGCTTGCGCCTTAATCCTGGTAGATAGAGACAATTAAAGATAGCATATGTATAATGTAGATGCGTTCAAGGATACTAATGGCGCAACACCACCGTAAAACATCTAGTGCTCAGTCTCCGGGGGTGCTTATTGGTTGTTTCTTCAACTACAATCCGCCTTTAGTGACTTCATAACATAGCCCTCTCTTAGCCCTATCGACATAATGGTCATCCCTTCACTAGGTTTGGTCCACCTCTTTCAAGAAACCCTAATCAAGAATCCCCATTCTTTGTTGTTTTATTGAAATTATAGGTATCTTGATCCTCAAACACGACAGGGAAAAAGGGCAAAAAAATTCCGATTTCATGGAAATTCAAGAGCCACTGATAATCACAGATAAAGATGAGATGAGAAAATGGTCAAGATCCATGAGATCTCAAGGCAAATCCATTGGCTTAGTCCCCACAATGGGCTTCCTCCATCAAGGTCATCTTTCTCTCATTCAAGAATCCCACAAACACACACAACTCACAGTTGTCTCAATCTATGTTAATCCTGGGCAATTCTCCCCAAATGAGGATCTCTCCACCTACCCTTCTGATTTTCTTGGTGACATCGGAAAATTGAAATACGCTCCTGGTGGTGTGGATGTTGTGTTCCATCCCAAGAATTTGTATGACTATGGGGAAAATGATGGTTTTGAGAACAGAAATGGTCAAGAAAACGGAAAAGTGGTTTCTTGTGTGGAGAACAGCGGGATTGGGCACGAGACTTGGGTTAGGGTTGAGAATTTGGAGAAGGGCTTGTGTGGAAAAAGTAGGCCTATCTTCTTTAGAGGGGTTGCTACAATTGTTACCAAATTGTTTAATATCGTTGAGCCTGATGTTGCTGTATTTGGCAAGAAAGATTACCAGCAATGGAAGATCATACAAAGGATGGTTAGTTTCTTCTCTCTTTTTTGGTTAAAGTCGCTCCTAAATGATGATATTGTAATCTTTGTACTAGTTTTAAGATTGTCATGAAACACAGAAGGGTTTTGTTTGGTATATTTGGTGTCCCTTTTGTAAAGTTTTACACTTGATTGGAATTGTTAATCTTGTGTGAAGGATTTGTGTTTCAGGTTAGAGATCTTGATTTCGGAATTAAAGTGATTGGTACAGAGTTGATGCGCGATGAAGATGGTCTTGCAACGAGTTCGCGTAATGTGCATCTTTCCTTGGATCAGAGGGAGAAGGTCTCTTTCTTGATTTACCCTATGAATCCTTTTAAATTCTCAAAAGTGTAATAGATATTTGAGAAAAAATAATCAAATAGATGAGGTCTCGAAACAATGATACAAAATTTGCTAGGCTTTCTCAGAGTGAGAACTTTTCGGTTTTCCCAGGCATTGTCGATAAGTAAGTCTCTGTATAAGGCTAAATTTGCAGCAGAGAAAGGCCAAGTTGATTGCAAAGAATTGAAAGATTATGCTGTCCAGGCGATAATAGAAGCGGGTGGAAAAATATTATGTCGAGGTGAGTTATATAGAACATGGTTGGACCAAGAAAATTTTGATGACAGAAACTGCAAATTTGCTCTGCAAAATTGTAACTTCATAAAGATTCCAAATAAAATCCACGGTTTATTTGTTTGAGTGAAGCTTTAGTACCCAGATAAGTTATGACCTCGAGCATATTTTATCAGTAATCGTGTAATATTAGAATCTTAAAATGTTGTGTTTGCTCTTTCTTGTGTTTTAATGCTAAGCAGATTGTAGATCAAGAAAAAATGGAAGATTTGAAAGAGATAAGTAGTCCTGCAGTGTTTTGTGTTGCTGCTTGGTTTGGAAATGTCAGGCTAATTGACAACATGGAAATCAATGTTTAGCACATTTTTGCCTCCTTGTTTCTTAAAACAAGATGTAATCCAGGCTATTTCTTGTTATTGTTTGACATTGGTTCTTTCGTCCAATACAAAGTAATGTAACACATCAAGTTTTGAGGTTTAACGCTTATGTATTATTTTACAAGTACATAAACCACCTTCCTCATGAAAAGTTGTTCTTTGTGAAAATATTGTTACAATGTAAGGATATGCTTGGTTTGACTAATATTGTTATTGAATGATTAATAAATAGAGCGATAAATCTAATGACTATAAATTGATTTATATATGATAAGAAAATAATATGTGGTTTGGTACAATTTTTATTACAAGGATAATTCAATGATTTTTTTTTCTTTTACCCCATAATACCCCGCAACCAACTTTTCCTAAAATCCCACATCTACACGTTTTTGCAAAGGGCATGAAGTAAATTTTCCCATAATAATTTGTAATGTGTCAAAGGGTATTGTTAAACCCAAGGTAAATGGTGGGTTACTTGTTGATTTGCTAAAAAACGTACTAAACGTTGGATTAAGGCTTCAATGCCTCCTTTCCCATGTAATTCTACGTACCAAACGTACCCTAAAGGATATGCTTGGTATTGTAAGATCTTTTTGTCGTCATAATCAGAAAAATGATAATTGTTGAGTTCTGAAAAACCCAACTGCTCTGAATTTTGATATTAACAAAAATCGTTATTGTTATTGCTAATAAATCTATCAAATGTGTAGATAAGTTGTCATTGCCAAAAAAAACATCAGCCGAGTTAATCACTCAAGAGGAAGTCAACTAGCCAAAGGATCAGTAGTACTGATCAAACACTTTAGGCCAAGCCTGAGTCCAGCTGAGGATTGGCAGAACCAATATCAAAATCCAGCTGAGCATTGACAGAACAAATCTACACCAAAACAACAAAGTGGCTCGCTGAGCACAAACAAGTAATACTAGTTCGCGGACCAACAGAGTTGAACAAAGACATCTCGCTGAATATATAAAAATCAACAAGAAATCTACAGAACAGAAGAGCAAGAGATCAACGAAGTGATCGTCAGCAATGATCGGCTAGACCATCACTAGCACGATCTCAATTAGAGAGGGTTACCAGCAAGGTCAGAGTACAGACAATCTGCAAATAGCCAGCAAGTAAATATGAACGTCGGAAAGTCTGATGAAAGCACAACGAAGACATCATGCAAGATCTTTCCCAACGAAAATATTAGCGGATATATATGACAAATGCTATATGTATACACTTGAAGATTAAAAGAAAAGGAGAGATGGCGATATCATATCTCTTACAACTCATCACATATGCATTGCATAAAGAGATTGATCTTTGAGGAGCTTATACAGAAGAACAACTTAGTATTGTGCATTCCTCACATACATACACCATCGTTAAATAGAATATCTGATAATGTATAAGATCACATGTGTGTTAAATACTTAACATGTAGCACCTCTAATCCTAATCTTGTTATTAGTGAATTTATCATTATCATTAGTGTATACATTTATAACATTATGGAATTCTCACTATATGCCTCGTAATTATGGCATAATCACTGTAAATGTTTCGATAGAATTCTCCTGTAAACCCGGTTCCCAACACAAACACAATTCATATATGTATACATCGTAATGCACTAATACGTTCTCAATTCATTATGCAATTTCCTCTCAATTAAATTGCATGCGACACACAAATGAAATAGAAATCTCAAGACATTTATACAAACCATATACACATATCAATATGCTCATAAAATAACATTTAACAAATAAATGTGTATCTATTTGTATAAAACATATTACTATATCAATACCGGTACCTCACTCCAGAAAGCATTCTCAATCAAAGGCTCGAACTCAATTCCAGAGCCAAAGTGGCATCTGCTTTACCTGCTTCAACAAAAACAACCCCACACGGGTGAGCATACCAACAACATAATCTCAATATCAAAGAATGCACCATATACTAATATACATAACATAATGCTGTAAATTAAGGAAATACTCCCTGAATACACCATAATCATATGAGCTTTCCTCATGCTGTTCATGTTTTCACAATATCAATAACCATCAATCCCATAATAGACAATAGTCCACAATCGATAATAATAGTTAAATCATTTAATCAATGATTTATTGTAATCATATACGTTTTAATTATCAATTTATGTATTAATTCTCGTAGTGTCACATAGCTCACTCAATATCAGCGGCACCATAAACCATCGAATGCTCAACAGCAGCGACACTATAACACATTGCATGGTTAACAGTGCCGGCACCATAATCCATCACACAACGACACCATAATCCATAGCAACATTCATTGGTGATCTCAAACACCCATTAACACATTACTAAACAAATATGTCAACAAATATAGCCCACAAGGCTCGTATGTCTTTACGCACTAGTTTGAAAATAATAACAACATATTATTGGTTAACGCAACAATAATATGTTTACCTATACTCGTATGTCACACGCACTTTAAAATCGACAATATGATTTAGACATTCTCAACAATCGGTGGCTCGTACCGTATCTATATTGAATACCAATACAATATTACAATCTCATCAATAATCCTCAACAATATTCATCATCTATCATATACATTTGACATGCCTCCTATAATAATCAATCACTTTACCGTATTCCGTATGCTACTCAAACCAACACATTTTATCTCTTATTAATACGAGTTATCAGCTCACTCAATTAAGTAGTATATTCATTTCTAGGGTTCATTCCATGCAACCTTAATTTCATTGACCATGACTTCCTTAGAATGTCATAATCTTCATCAAAATCTATCATAAAACACCACATTTCAAAATTTTCCGCACTTAACAAATTTCCAAAAATTCTCGACTCATGATCGATCGCTGGCCATCTCGCGATCGATCGCGAGTGTCCAAAAATCGATGCCAAGTTTTGTCCTTCCGCGATCGATCGCCGTCTAGCTCGCAATCGATCGACGTACTGTGCATCTTTCTAAAAATCACCTCGATAACACGCCATCGATCGGGCCTCACCTCGCGATCAATCGGGAACCCCTGTTTCAGCCAAAACTCGTGATTTTTGCGTGTAACTCATATCCAACAACTAAATACTTCATTTTTTCCTCAAATAATGCAACAAAAACACATTAAAACACTATAACCCTTCATTATATCAACATAATAATTCAAGCCCCAAAATTAACCCAACAAAACACAAAAACTCAAAATCAGCAAGATAGCAACCATGTAATTAGCTAAGCACAACAACAATCTTCATGCTAGCAGTAACCTTGTGCAACATGGAAATCACAACCTCTTGAGGGAAAAGGGGAGGAACCGATTAAGAGGGGGAGGAGGAGTAAGGTTTTTGGTGTATGTTTGAGTGGGTAGAGGATGGTAATATTTATCGTTATCAATTTGCAAATTTAGTCCGGGAACCTTAATCCACATTACATATTTTACCCAATAATTATTTATCCACAAATTCCATAATTATCGCTCAACTTCAATAAATACCTCCCAATACATACTTATCGTCACTTTCATATTCACATGATTCATTTCAACCATTTATCACTCCAAAAAATTATGACTCAATCATAATATTCTAACTCTCTCGGTTTATCTTAAAATCGAGTTCAAGTGAAAAATGATAATTAATCATAATTATCCATTGACCATCCCATTAACTCAATTAATCAAGATAATTTAGATTTCAGGCATCACACAACCTTTCTATGGGGAGCTTATTGTTAATGAGTATGTTATGTAACCGTTCAGACTTATGTCTCAACAGATAGAGATAAGATGAGTTAGCCAATTGTTGAGCAGTTAAGATTGCTAGGAGTTTCAGTGAATCAGAGAATGTTTGCTGAATTGGGTTTATACAAAGAGTTGTGTAAATCAAAGTATTGTAGTGTATCCTTCCATTCTATGGAAAATAGAGAGACTCGGAAGGATTACACAACCTTCGAACTTCAAGAAACAATTATGTTTGCATATTTTACTTTGTCAGTTTGTTTATTTTACTCTGATTTTACTTCTTGCTTATCAATTACAAGGCAGGTTAGTTCAAGTATCTTTCGCTTGGTTTTGCTAACCATACTCGATCTAATCTGTCTGTGCAAAAACTTCAAGAATATGAGCTATTACAGCTCACCTAGCTGGGGTCAGACAAGTGAAGCGATCAATCACTTGAACGATTTCAGCAAGTGAGTCGAGAACAGAAGACTCGAACTCCCTAGTATCGATCTTCATCAGATATAAATTATATTGTAAAAAAGAATGTAAATAAATATTTTTGGATATATTCTAGGTTTTGCTTCATTGAATTTTGAAGGTGTTGGGTAAACATTTCTAAGTTTTGGTGGTCACAAACATCTACTGCATCGAAGCCTAAAAGACATCTACCGGGTGAAAAGACATCTACCAGGTGAAAAGATAAAAAGTGATCTACCGGGTTATCATCCACCGGATGCAGAGAGTGTATGTCCATAGGAACAAGAGTATCAGCAGACGTCTAAGAAGCTATTAGTTGACCATAGTCCAGCAGTCTAAGTAACTAGTAACTATCCAGCAGATTATGGAAATGACATCAGCTGATCATATATCCAACAGATATACAGCAAATGAGAAGTCATCAGACTTATAAAGCAACAAGACAAAACAAGTACAAATTCACTCTGACAAAGGTACAACAGAGCGCCGCATTACCATATCAGCGCTACCAATAACGTCAGATTGAAATAGCTATTGATTAACAAAATTGGAAAGAAGACAAAAAGAATTCGGAAGATATCAGGAAGCTGATTAAGCAGGTCTTTCCAAATGAAGAAAGTTGTTGTTAGATTACTATGTCTATAAATACATCAAAGTGAAGAATGAAGAAAGCTCTAACAACGCGATCAATATTCGGAAGTCGGAAATCAACTTCATTCAAGCAACACATTCAACACGTACATTGAAATATTCTGAAGTTTTGTAAGAGCAGCAAAAGCGCATTATTGTGATATTGAAGATCAAAGCCTACTGAGTCTGCTGCTCAAGAACACTCGGAAGATTAAGATATTTATAATTTGTGTGAGTGTTGTAAAAACAAGTTTTAAACAACTCTGATAGTTGTATTGCTAGGATTTTAGGCCAATCTGTGTGAGTGTCTAAGAAGGTTGTATACTGTAAAGTGTACCCTGCAAAGGAAGAAGGGGAGACGTAGAAGCGTTGTGCTTCGAACTTCCAGAACATATCTTGTGTTATTTACTTTCTGCACAATATCCTTCAGTTATTTAATCTCAGAAGTTCATCAGACGTCTTCCGTATTTTTACTAGTGTCTGCTGACTTGGTCATGAATTGAGAACCTAATGCAGTACTTAACAGTCTGCTGTAACAAAGAAGAATCGAAATTGAGTCTAGTGTTTATTCAACCCCCTCCCTCTAAACACTCCTTCGATCCTAACAGAATGGTATACCTGGCATATAATAAATCATTGGGGTATTTCGTTTTTTTTATAGTAATAATAAATATCTAACCTTAAACAAAAGTTAAGAATATTTGGTCTTTGTGAAACATCTTAGGTTATCTTCAACTCATTACTTCATTGTTTTACTGCAAATTTTGAACAACTATGCACCAAACACAAAAATAATCTTCAACGCATCAATTTCAAAATGTTCTCTAAAAATATTCCTTTTAATTTATTTTACAATAATTATTTTATTCAATCAGTTATCTATTTACTAATAGATTTCCATATTAAATTTATGTCCAAAAATTATTTAAAATAATTAATTTAATAATAATTCAATTTAATTTAATTACTATTCATTTAAATAATTAATTTATTTTAATTAAGTCAAATTAAATATTTAAAACATATTTGCACATTTTTATAACATATTACCTGACAAAGTTAGATTAATAATCAATTCAATTAAATTTAATATGATGAAACAATAACTATTTTAATTATTTATTATTGATAATCCAAGTTTGGTGTATCAACAACATAATTTAATTAAGTATTTAATTTTAAAATAATAAAACTAATAATTACAATAATAAGAAAACAAAGAAAATGAAAGAAGAAGAAAAAAAAGCAATGCTATAGTGATAGTGTTGCTATAGTGGTGCACTAAATTCGGTGCTGCTCCAACCAAACTTGACACTATTTTAGTATATGTCGTTAAAATAACTTAGTGGTTTTAGATTCTCTTATTTTTGACATGTTATAAGTTTTCAAGAAAAAAAACAAAATTTTCAGGATAATTTGTCATATTTTATAAACTCGTTCAAACACCCTCTAAATATTTACATAATAACATAGAGATGATTGCAACGTGAGAACAAAACAAATGTTGCACAAAATTTATGGGGGTGTATATTAGGAAAGTAGCAAGCAAAAACAACAAATGGCTTTGTATTAGAAATGTTGAGGCGATGTTTGGAATCTCCGTCCTTAAGACAATATTGCTCCGATACGGTGCTAATGGTTCAATTGACAATTTGCCCCCCGAGATACAATGACTATGATTTGTGATAGGAGCACTCCAAATCACAAATCCTTTAAATAACAAATGTTTAAAAGCACTCAATATTAAACAAGGATATAATCCACAAAATTACTCAAAATTTGATCTTCAATACGATGTGAATTTCAAAAATTCCATGTTCTAATTTGTTCAAGGGTTGTTTCTTATATAGCATACCAAGTAGTGTCATCAAGAGACACCATTTGGAAGAATACAATCATGAAAAAATGTAGCCAAACGTGAAAACACGCAACCCTGCGCAGGGCGCGATCGATCGCACCCCTCCTTTTTTTTTTCAACTCGCTGCCACTCGCGATCGATCGCGCAATAAGCCGCGATCGATCGCGAGTCCTTTTCTTTCAATTCACAATTTCCAACAATCCCCCACATGAATTAAATTAATGCATGTATACAATTGAGCACTTTTAACGAACTATTATGGCATCTGGAGAGATAGCTTGTCGCTTTGAATCTTCCGTAGTAGTATTCAATCGGATTTACTTGACTTAATAGTGAACATATAGTCTTGAACTATTTAGTCGTTGGTGTAAACCTAGACAAATCAACACACACCATAACAATTCTAACAGTTCGTATTGATTTTTTACGGTTGTGTCCATTCAGGCATTGGACCAAGCTTGGTTTCATAAGTGCTTTCCATATTTGAAGCGGCCACACTTCGCACTCACGTAGGTGATCTCCTATAAGAATATCCCGCTATACTCCAACATATTCTTATATGTCTTAGGAATCATTAAAGGCTTTTTGTCTATCATTGTACCCCTTTTGCAGGCTACACCCCTTATCGTAGGAATGGGTTGTAGATTGATCTCCAAGGTGTTTATACAATCTCATAATTTAGTTTTCCCTTTTGAACCTAGATCTTGGGATCTCCAGTCAACAAGGTTGGGTATCCACTATGAGATTTTGATTATAGGGTTTTAACCACATTCCTCTCGATAAACTTCCATATGATCTCTCGTTTAACCATTTCATATGCGGATCCGCGGTTTCACATAATCACTCATGATTATGCCACTAGAGATCATTTTGTCATATAGCATTTAGCGCAACACATTTTAGTTGCATGCACATGATTTTCTCTAACAACTTATAAAGCAACTCGGCCGAAGAAACTTTATATGTTTTACGTAGAGAATTTTCTACAATAGCATATCTTCAGTTTTTGGTAATCACATTACCTCCTTTGCATCATTTTATCATTTTAGGATATTTCCATCATTGAATTTTTAGAGTTGTTAACGCATTATTTCTTACAAAATTCGAGACCATAGGAAGTACTCAACTTTGATTCAAGTATTGTTCTTGATGCACACATGTCAAAAATGTCTCGTTAACATTTTTCTTTGTTACTTGATGATTTCTAAATTGCTTCCCCAATGAGCATATCATCAATATACAAGCATATATGTTGGGTTTTGGAAACCCGAATAATCTTGGTTTTGATGTTAACAAAACTTGTTATTGTGTTGCTAACATATTTCATCAAGTGTGCAGTTCATAGATCATAATTAAGAGCTTGATGAATTACAAAGAAGTAGCTTGAAAATATCAAGCTGAACCCAAACTGAAATTCTGGCAGAGCGGATTGTTTTGATCATATCTAATAGCTCGGATATCGAAATGGCATGCTTCAAAAGAGATTGAACAGCCAACTTAAAATACTAAAAGTCATATTTCACAACAGATCGGCTAGTTCAAATGTTATCAAGGAGAAAAGATGCCTGCAAGATCGAGCTGAACCGCGAAGAAACAGCAAGCTGTTTCAGCAAGCAACTGTCAGTCGGGTGGCCATAACTCTCAGCTCGCTTATTGGAACGGAACGATTCAGTATGGGTTGAAAAGCTAAGACAACGATCTACAAGTCATCTTTGGAAGTGAAAGACTGAATCGGACGTTAAGATGGCCAAACAGCTTCTGCAAGTCACGCCATGTGACGCCTGTAAGATCGAGCTGTTACAGCAAAGTCCCTGTCAGTATGGTGGGCATAACTCTTAGCTCGCTTATCGGAACGAAACGATTCAGTATGGGTTGGAAAGCTAAGACAAAGATCTACAAGTCATTTTTGGTAGTGAAAGACTGACTCGGACGTTAAGATGGCCAAAAAGCTTCTGCAAGTCATGTTATGTGCTGTTGCATCCAGCAAACAGACAGCAGGAGTATCGCCTTGTATTTTAAGCATAACTCTCTCATACGAACTCGAAATCAAGCGATTCTTGATTCCATGGAAATATAAGAGAAAGGGCTACAACTTTCATATAGATCACTTTTCCCAGAAATCAAAGATTGAAGAGTTACAAGCAACAGATCGAAGAGCAAGTTTATCAATCTGTTTTTGTGTCAAGCTGATTGTCCAGACTGATCCGGACCAGACTGATCTGCCCTTGCTGATCTGGACCAGACTGATCTGCCCGTGCTGATCTGCCAGACTGATCTACCATGCTGATCCAGCCAGACTGATCTGCCCAAGCTGATCCGGCCAATCCGGTCCGAAATACAAATAGCCCAGAAACCAGAATATGACTGTTGCAAGCTCGGGAATAGTGCAGAACATTTTCCAACGGGCATATTCTTGTGTCTGACGTATATATCAATACTTAGGGCTATATATACATGATTTGGAAGCTCAATAACAGCTGATTGAAGATCAATCCAAGCCTTCCAAAGCAAACTCACTTGGGATTCAATTGAGGAACTTAAAAGACAAAAGTTGTTAAATGAAGAGCACTCCTCAAACCTTTGGCACCACTTACCTTGCTATATCAGATCTAGTTAGAGATCATTTGTGCCATATATATTCACTCTATTCATTGTATTTGTGAGCTAAAATAGAAGAGTGAATATCATTGTAACGGTTGATGATTTATCACAACCAATGAGAGGTCTTTGTATGTGAAACATTAAAGAACATACATAGTTGAGTTGCTAGGAGTTCTAGTTGGATGGGGCATTCCCAACTGGATCGGGTTTGTACAACGGGATTGTATAAATCAAAGTCTTCTAGTGGAATCCTTCCATGAGGTGGAAGAAGGGGAGACGTAGAAGGATTACACCATCTTCGAACTTCCATAAACAAATGCTTGTTTATTTACTTTAATTGCATATCTTTAAAATGTCTTTCAAATGTTTAATCGGTTATAGAGCGGGTTATGTCGAGTGTCTTCCGCTCGGTTTTGTAACCGAACTCGATATAATCTCTCGATGCAATTATTTCAAGAACACGAGCTATTGAAGCTCAAGTTGGTTGAACTCGGGTGTGGACTGGCAACCCACCCCCGGAATCGATCCTGACAAGTGGTATCAGAGCAGGTTGTTCTTGGAAAGCATTTTAACCGATTTTTTTAGCGAATATCTTTTAAAATCTTTTTCAAAATTTTTCATGAGCATGAAATATTTTCATAGCATATTTTTTCAAAACTTGGTGTATGAAACTTTTTAGCATAAAAATCAATTAATTGCATTCATTTTGCACGAAAATAATTTTAAAATCTATTTTAAAGGTTTAATTTTCGTTCAATCTGTTCTTAACTCGTTTTTTAGTTTAAAATTCTTATTTTGAGATTTTATCTAACAATTTTCGAAGCATTTTAGTTTTTCTGGCAGTTTGCAGCGACTTTGGAAAAATTGGCATAACTTCTTGGTCGGATGTCCAAATGACGAACCGTTTTTTACGTTGCAAACTAGACTCATAGAGGATCGCAACGGTATAGGTCTTGCAGCCTAATTATTCACGAGAAGATACAGTTTATTCTGTAAAGTTGGACTATGTGTGCTGCCACCGCGGAAAGATGAAATGGACATAGTTGAGTTTTGTCAAGAAATTCAAATTTGTTGCCAAGTATGCTTCATCTATCATCAAAAGAGGTTATTTTTGTTCAAAAATTAATGTGCATTGCGTTTTTTTTATTTGTTTTAGCCTACCCCATTTGCCCCTCACTTGCTCAAATTTTCAAACATTTTAAAATTAAGGGGGAGAGTTTAATCTCAATCCTTGAGGAGGAGTAAATTTTATTTGTCTTCCTTTTTGATTCACACAAAAAGGGGGAGAAATATGTTATTTAAAAAATATGATTTTTCTTGTTATGCAACATTGTGCTTTAATGTTCATATTTTTATTCAAGTTTTGTGATCATCAAAAAGGGGGAGATTGTTGGGTTTTGGAAACCCGAATAATCTTGGTTTTGATGTTAACAAAATTGTTATTGTGTTACTAACATATTTCATCAAGTGTGCAGTTCATAGATCATAATTAAGAGCTTGATGAATTACAAAGAAGTAGCTTGAAAATATCAAGCTGAACCCAAACTGAAATTCTGGCAGAGCGGATTGTTTCGATCATATCTAATAGCTCGGATATCGAAATGGCGTGCTTCCAAAGAGATTGAACAGCCAACTTAAAATACTAAAAGTCATATTTCACAACAGATCGGCTAGTTCAAATGTTATCAAGGAGAAAAGACGCCTGCAAGATCGAGCTGAACCGCGAAGAAACAGCAAGCTGTTTCAGCAAGCAACTGTCAGTCTGGTGGCCATAACTCTCGGCTCGCTTATCGGAACGGAACGATTCAGTATGGGTTGAAAAGCTAAGACAAAGATCTACAAGTCATCTCTGGAAGTGAAAGACTGAATCGGACGTTACGATGGCCAAATATCTTCTGCAAGTCACGCCATGTGACTCCTGTAAGACCGAGCTGTTACATCAAAGTCCCTGTCAGTCTGGTGAGCATAACTCTTAGCTCGCTTATTGTAACGGAACGATTCAGTATGGGTTGGAAAGCTACGACAAATATCTACAAGTCATCTTTGCAAGTGAAAGACTGAATCGGACGTTAAGATGGCCAAAAAGCTTCTGAAAGTCACGTCATGTGCTGTTGCATCCAGCAAACAGACAGCAGGAGTATCACCTCGTATTTCGAGCATAACTCTCTCATACAAACTCGAAATTGAGCGATTCTTGATTCCGTGGAAAGCTAAGAGAAAGAGCTACAACTTTCATATAGATAACTTTGCCTAGAAATCAAATAATGAAGAGTTACAAGCAACTGATCGAAGAGCAAGTTTATCAATCTGTTTTTGTATCAAGCTGATTGTCCAGACTGATCTGGACCAGACTGACCCGGACCAGACTGATCTGCCCTTGCTGATCTGGACCAGACTGATCTGCCCGTGCTGATCTGCCAGACTGATCTACCATGCTGCTCCGGCCAGACTGATCTGCCCAAGCTGATCCGCCCAATCCGGTCCGAAATACAAATAGCCCAGAAACCAGAATATGATCGTTGCAAGCTCGGGAATAGTGCAGAACCTTTTCCAACGGGCATATTCTTGTGTCTAACGTATATATCAATACTTAGGGCTATATATACATGATTTGGAAGCTCAATAACAGCTGATTGAAGATCAATCCAAGCCTTCCAAAGCAAACCCACTTGGGATTCAATTGAGGAACTTAAAAGATAAAAGTTGTTAAATGAAGAGCACTCCTCAAACCTTTGGCACTACTTACCTTGCTATATCAGATCTAGTTAGAGATCATTTGTGCCATATATATTCACTCTATTCATTGTATTTGTGAGCTAAATAGAAGAGTGAATATCATTGTAACGGTTGATGATTTATCACAACCAATGAGAGGTCTTTGTATGTGAGACATTAAAGAACATACATAGTTGAGTTGCTAGGAGTTCTAGTTGGATGGGGCATTCCCAACTGGATCGGGTTTGTACAACGGGATTGTATAAATCAAAGTTTTCTAGTGGAATCCTTCCATGAGGTGGAAGAAGGGGAGACGTAGAAGGATTACACCACCTTCGAACTTCCATAAACAAATACTTGTTTATTTACTTTAATTGCATATCTTTAAAATGTCTTTCAAATGTTTAATCGGTTATAGAGCGGGTTATGTCGAGTGTCTTCCGCTCGGTTTTGTAACCGAACTCGATATAATCTCTCGGTGCAATTATTTCAAGAACACGAGCTATTGAAGCTCAAGTTGGTTGAACTCGGGTGTGGACTGGCAACCCACACCCGGAATCGATCCTGGCAATATATATGCTTAGGTGTGTACACATTTGTCACACTTATTAATTTATTTAACAACATTATTTGTCAAATTCTTCATGTCACCTATTTGGCGTTTGTTATGACTTCACTTTAGCCTTCATATTTCTAGTTTAGCCAAGCCCCTCACATTTCAAATATTGTAGGAAACTCTTTTTTCCTTCAATCACAAGGTTTTTCGTCATTCCCTAAATGTGGTACTTATTATGTGATTGACTCATAGAATTGCAACCCCCTACAACTTCGGGATAATAACAAATTGCACTGGCGTTCAAACTTTTGTGTTTCAAATTCTAAGCATTATCGTCGTACAAATCCAAATTCAAGATTTTATTTCTTAAAATTTTGGATTTAAGCGTACTTGCTTACAAAAGTTGAAATTTGGATAATATTCTCAACTCGGTTCACACTTTGCAATTGAAACGCACTAACTTAGAAAAATTGAATTCAAGATTTTAAATATTGTAAATTCATGTTATAGGCGTACTAGCTTAGAAATTCAAAATGAACCAAATGAGATATTACAACGCCTAGTCAAAATTTGTGGCTTCGATTCATCACTTGTGTTTTAAGCGTACAAACTTAGAAACTTGAATTCAAGGTTTTATTGTCTTGCAAACTCAAGCTTAAGCGTCAAATTCTTAGACAACACAAGTATAATCTACTCACAATTTCCCATAGCAAACTTCATTTGCTAAATTTGATAGCAATCTCCTACTTGAAGTGTTTAAACACCTCAATGGCCTCGTTTTTGCTTCATAACAAAGAAGTTACAACAATATCATGTGCAGATATTGATAAAGTACAAATTACTTTTCTCACATATATAGTTTGCACAATCTTTTCATTACAAACATCATTGTGAGTTAACTCTAGAGACATTACGATTCTTCTAAGAAATGAATGACGCTTTTGTTAATTTAATGCCCACTACAATTTTTGCTGCGAACTATGGTTTAAATGATCCTAACAATCATGCCACAAACCATAAGATTCAATACAAGAAGTAATAACATAAATTTTATTGCTTTCAACAAATATTGTCATTACATTTATTTAGAATCACTCCATTCTTGGAGTTTACAACTTTCAAAGATACACAATCTAATTAAGCGGTAAGCCCTAGATCATCCAAATCATTTGAGAGACGATCTTCTTCGGTCATATTTACTTGATCCATAGCCTTCCCACGATCGTCTTTATTGCGACAATCTTTCGCCATGTGATTGGGTTTTCCACATTTGTAGCACTTGCCTTTGAACTTCTTCGCCTTTCCAGATTTGGAGGCCATGCCGTCAAACTTGCGCTTTGTTCAGGCATGTTTTTCCACAAAGTTTACTCGTGCTTTATGTTGGTGCCAATTTTCCTTCCTTTCAGAAATTCTGTTGTCCTCTTCGATTCTCAAGCGAACCACAAGGTCTTCAAGATTCATCTCTTTTCGTTTGTGCTTGGGATAATTCTTGAAGTCCTTCCATGACGGAGGCAACTTCTCAATCATTGCGGCCAGATGGAATGAATCACTTAGAAACATTCCCTCCGCTTGACTTTCGTGCATGATTACATGCAAATCTTGCACTTGCGCTATCACCGACTTTGTGTCAACCATTTTTGAATCAAGGAATCGTCCAACGATGAATTTCTTCATGCCGGCATCCTCGGATCTATACTTTTTCTCCAAGGATTGCCACAATTCCTTGGCCGTCTTCGCTAGACAATACACATTGTATAATGTGTTGTCCAGTCCATTGGGAATTGCATAGGAAATCGCTTTGATTCCACGCATCAACCACAACCCTCTTTTGGTTGTCAGTTTCACTCTCCATAATAGTAGGAGCATCCTCATTGAGAAACCTTGACAACCCCAAGGTTGCAAATAAAACAACATCTTTTGTTGAAATCGCTTGAAATCGTTCCCATTGAACTTTTCAGGTCTTTCACCATGATGAACTGGAGTCGTTGTTGCACTCGACAAAGCCAGTTGTTGCTAATATTGTCTTAAGATTGTTGTACAAAATTTATGGATGTGTATCTTAGGAAAGTAGCAAGCAAACAACAAATAGCTTTGTATTAGAAATGTCGAGATGAGATTTGGAATCTCCGTCTTTAAGACAATATTGCCCAGCTACGGTGCTAACGATTCAATTGACAATTTGTCTCACAAGATACAACGACTATGATTTGTGATAGGAGCACTGCAAATCACAAATCCTTTAAATCACAAAGGTTTAAAAGCACTCAATATTAAGCAAGGATGAAGATCCACAAAATTGCTCAAATTTTGATCTTCAATTTTATGTGAATTTCAAAAATTTCATGTTCTAATTTGTTCAAGGGTTGTTTCTTATATAGTATACCAAGTAGTGTCATCAAGAGGCACTATTTGAAAACATCAAATCATGAAAAAATGCAGTCAAACGCGAAAATATGCAACACTGCGCAGAGCATGATCGATCGCACAATCGTGCCCCCTCCTTTTTTTTTCAACTCGCTGCCACTCGCGATCGATCGCGCAATAAGCCACGATCGATCGCGAGTCCTTTTCTTTTAATTCACAATTTCCAACAACCAAAAAAAAAAAAAAACATACAAAATATATCTATTGTAAAATTCCTACAAACATAAAGAAAACACTAAATAAAATCACATGTCGTTAATTATATTTGCCTCCACAAAACATCATTAGCTCGAAAGCTTATAATCGGTGGAGTGAACAACCGAGATGGACCAAAATGGATGTGCAAACTAAAGATGAAGTAAAAAATTAACACTATCGTCAGAGATAATATATTAATCGTCCAGTTTGTGCCTATGATTCAATCCATAAAGTTTTTAGTGACCTAATTTTGTCATTAGAGTTTTAAAAAAAATTACTGATTCAGTTCCCTACTCCATCGTGAGAAGCAAACAGATATGGATTACTTCAAGAATGTTTTTAAAGTTTTAGGGACTAAATAGGGTTTGATTGTTCCCCATTCAGTCGCTAATATTTTAAAAATATATTACCCATTCAGTTCCTATATGTTTGCTTTTTAATATCGGGGATTGAATCGAGAATTTTTTTAAAATTTTAGGATTAAATAGGGACACTAAAAGCATTAGAGACTAAACAAAAAATGAATCTAAATTACAGGTATAAATTACAGGTATGTTTAATTGTATTTCCTTTTGTCCATATAAAGTATTGGAAATGATAATCATGAAAAAAAACTCAAAGTATTTATATCACAAAAGATAATAAAAAATAAAAAATGAATTAATGACAAAATTCATTTCTTCTAGCTGAATATCCATCCAATACGCACACGCCAACGTTTTTGGACAAACCATTCAAGCCGTTTCTAAATGCAGCCGTGGTTGTCCTAAAATACTCGGAAATCCGAAACCAAATTCTTGAATCAGTGCCCGTTCTTTCACATTACAAGACGAAGATAAGAAAACAAGAAGAGGAGGAAGAAGAAAATGGGCGGCGGGGTAGTGGTAGCAGCATCCCAACAAGCCTATTCGATATGTTCAAAACCTCGTACCCCATCGATAATCAGCCGACGTTGCTGTAGGGCAAAAGTTGCGTCTTTCTCGCGTGAACATTCATCTTTTTCATCCAATTTGAAGCTCGTCTCAATTGGGTCGCAGAAATTTCGAGGAATTAATATTGGGTCAGTTGGGTGTAGGAGTACGGGTGATTCGGGTACCACTCTCTTTCTGATTGAATTTTGATTTTTTTTTCTTGGTGCTGCTTCATGTAAAAGTTCGATCTTTTTTGGTTAAATGTTGATTTGTATTTTTTGCCCAACAGTTTGAATTGGGGATTGGAATCTTGCTAAACTAATGAAGCTTGTTGAGTTGAATTTGAATCTAAAACCATTGAATAAATGTACTACAGTGCAGTGGCGAAGGGGAAGTGGCGCCAATCCCAGCTAAACTTTCATATAGTTCCATTGTTCATGTGAAATTTCTAGCTTCCTATTTGTAAGTAATAAATGTTGGAAAATTTGGACAGGTGATTGAAAATTGAGGTTTAAATTCCAAAAGAATTGGAAATGGTTGAAACTGAAAATGAAATATTAATAAATGGCTCTTGAGCTAAAAATTGTGGGTGAAACCTTTCTATCTTTCCATGATTGATACTAATAGTATGTTGTCAAGCTCCATGATATTCATGTTAGTGTCTAGTGGTCTAGTGCATGCCTAGTAGTGGGGGTCTGGGGGAAGTGGGTAGTAAATATCAGTTAAAATAGTTCGAAATTGTGAACGGCAAAGTTCGGGTACAATTTTAGTTCTTCTGGGTAGTAGTCTATGCCTAATTACTACCAGTTTTGCCATTGTACCTTGGGTAACAGACATCATTCAATTCTCAAACCATCAATATGAGAGGCGAATCCGTTTAAGGACATTGTGTGCTTAGACAGTGAATTGCCCTTACCGTTTATGGGTTCAGTTTTGTCCTAGCTGGTTCTAAACAATTGTTACCTCTGACTGACCACCAAATCGGGTTTCTGCTCATTGTTAGATCCTTGTCAAAACTGACTTTGTTCTCCACCGATTGGACAGAACTCTGTCCATACCGCTTGGAGTGTATTAAGCCCTTACTGTATAAAGTATATTTTGTCTTTACTGGATGAAATATATTCACTGCCTCTACCACCGAGCCCCTCCATTGCAGAGCCTCTCAGTCACTGTTGTGCTTGTGATTAGTCTCTTCCATTGAGACAACACATTGACGTTGCTGATAATTATTCTCAGGACAATCCAATTCATGTTTTAATTTATATTCAATTTATTCTCATAATGTATATTGAATTTCTTAATACTTTATTTTTTTGTATTCTCATATTTCATATTCCAACACTATACATGTATGGAATATTCAATTATTTGATGCGACTATGATCAGCGCATGATGCTCTATATCTGAGTTTATCAACTTTGACGCATAGTTGGGAGTAGATTTTGTGCATAAGCATCGTGTAGAAATGTCAGAGTTGCAGGGCTGCTCATGCAAGAGTTTAAGACTCTTCATTATTCCTTCAATTTTCCATTTGTGTCTGTTCGGATTTTTGTTTTTTAGAAGTATAGCAGAGTCAGTTTGATGATCTCTATTTTATGGTTATTGCGTCACCTGTTTAACCTTTTCTTTGTCATATTTCTTGGAAAAAATTTGAGCACTAGGTGAGGAAACACCTCGTTGCCCTTGTGAGGGATGGCAAACCATCTTATGGAAATAGAAGCATCAATAATACTACTTCAAATGAATTTCGAACGAACTTTTGTAGGTGAGAATGAGAGCAGAACAATCTTGGATGCATTTTTCTTGGGGAAAGCTCTGGCTGAGACACTCAATGCGCGTATAGAGTCATCTGTGGGAGAATTTCTCAGCGTAGTCGGCAGATTACAAGCTGAGCAGCAAAAGCAAATTCAAGATTTCCAGGTACATATTTTGGTTTATGGCATGGTCCTAAATGATTGGATCGAGGAGAGTAACACTCTTTCAGCCTTCCAGTTAGTACTAGGCTACAAAAACCGTTTGCTGAATGGTTCTTACATTTTTCTTGAGATTTTACTTGTGATTAGTTCTTGCTAAGCCTGAATATCTTGCCAACATCCTTGGTATGTAATGGCCTTATTCAAGAATAATTAGTATATATCCTATCTTGACTCTGAGATGTCAGTGTCTTGATGTAGAATTCAACTTTTAGGTCAGTGTTGAAATCGTTTTTTTTTTGAAAGTTTGAGCTCATGGAAGGTGACAAAAACTGGTTTTGTACTTTAACACGTCTCTGCATGTGTAAGTCGAATACCGAGTGAATATATTCCTTGAATCAGTATCCAACGCCTAATGTACAGATTAGTCAAACATTAGATAACATAAAATTTCTGTCATGTATATAATTTTATACATTAATTTTGGCCATTGGTCTGAGTTCGTTTTGCCATGAGCTTGATCAGCGCCTGTCCACATTGTTAAAAGATTACATTTGGAATTATTTTCCTACATTTATTCCCAGGAGGAAGTGCTGGAGAAAGCTAAACGAGCGAAAGAGCAAGCAGCACGTGAAGCCATGGAAGCACAAGGGATTGTATCCAAGTCTTCTGCAGTGGATTCATCGGGAGTCAATGGTGGTGTAGCAAAAACGACACCCTCGTACGTTACCAAGGTTGATCCTACTCCAGAGCCATTTAACGATGATCCTGTTTTAGGTCTTCTTAAGGATGATTGAGTATAAGGGCTATCTAGTATTAGTATAATTATCTACTCTGTCTCATACTGATTACTCTTTTTTTTTTTTTGATGAAGACTTAAATAGTCAAGAACGTGTATTTCACAGTTCCTGAATTTAGTTCAAAATACGGTCTTATAGTAGCCTGTAGAATGTTTTTTTTTTTTTGGAGGCTTATATGTATTATTATTATTATTATTATTTTTTATATGAGGATGGGGTTCTTTTAAAGATTTTTGGGCCACTATCCGGACTCAAACCCGAGTCGTCCCAAAAGAGGACATGCGCATGTACCACCTGGCTAAGGCCGGAGGCTTTCATGCTACAATAATCTCCCCATCTGTCTTATTTTTCATAAATTTCTACTTTTTGTCAGGATCGATCGGGGTGGGTGGTCAGTCCACATCCGAGTTCAATTAACTTGAGCTTCAATAGTCGTGTTCTTGAAATGATGCACCGAGAGATTATATCGAGTTCGGTTACAAAACGGAGCGGAAGACACTCGACATAACCCGTTCTAGATCGATTAACCATTTGGAAGATATTTTAAAGATATGCAAGTAAAATAAATAAACAAGCATTTGTTTATGGAAGTTCGAAGGTGATGTAATCCTTCTAATTCTCCCCTCCTTCCACCTCATGGAAGGATCCATTAGAAGACTTTGATTTATACAACTCTTTGTACAAACCTGATCCAGTTGGACATTCCCCATCCAACTAGAACTCCTAGCAACTCAACTATGTATGTTCTTTAATGTCTCACATACAAAGACCTTTCAATCGGTTGTGATGAATCATCAACCGTTACAATGATATTCACTCATCTATTAAACTCTCAAATATAATGAATAGAGTGAATATATATAGCACAAATGATCTCTTAATGGATCTGATATAGCAAGGTAAGTGGTGCCTAAAATCTGGGCTTGCTCTCTTTCAAGCTGTTTTCTTCTTGTAAGCTGCCCATTTTAAATCCCAAGTGGGTTTGCTTTGATCTTGCTTGGATTGCTCTTCAATCTTCTTATTTGAGCTTCCAAGACTTGTATATATAGCCCAAACAATGATATATACGTTAGACACAATAATATGCATGTTGAAAAGGTTATGCACGAGTCCCGAGCTTGCAACGGTCATATTCTGGTTTCTGGGCTACTTTTGTATTTCAGATCGGATGGATCAGTCTTGGACAGATCAGTCTGGTCGGATCAGCTTGAACAATCAGCTTGGACAGATCAGTATGGCCGTATAAGTATGGTGTAAGACAAGCTTGATACAAAACATCTTGATAAACTTGCTCTTCTGATCTGTTGCTTGTAGCTCTTGATTCTTTGATTTCTGGGCAAAGTGGTTGTAAGGACCCTAGTTCCTTAAGTGCGGATTAAAGGCATAATTAGAGCTAATATAAATGATCAGAGTAAAATAATCGTGTTGAGACTATGAGCCTTAAGAATTACATGCCAAAATGAGGACTATCAATGGATTAGTTACATTCCCAAATCAAATGAATGTTATCAGTTATAGTTTTACACTACTCCTAGAGTAGATACTATACAAAATTAATCCTGTCCTTCCTTTCTCAAAAGAATTCTTCACAAGCTCACCACCTCAACCCGCTTAGCCCTTCTTATCATGCCAAAAGTGTACCTACAAGGACAACCCCCAAACATGAGCAATAATATCATTCATATTCAACACAATATGAATATAAAGCGTAAATGCATAAATCACAATAAAACACTTCCTGTTTTCCCATGCATTTCAAAACGCTTCCAGTTTGGTTGTCCCTGTACCATAACTCATGAGTATAAATCAATAGATTATTTAATGGTCTACACATGTCATGACACAATACCATCTCATCAAACCAAATACCAATCACCAATCCCTAGTCTGTCCATCACAATGTATTTTAATGCCCCTCGCTTATTTACATATAAGCGGCATAGAATAACCTCGCTTCAATGGACATGCGGTACTCCCACCCCTCGCCTCACATTGAGCGGCAAATATCCTTTCCTCGCCTCATATGATAACCACGCTTAAATGTGACATGCGGCGCTCCCACCCCTCGCTTCACATTTAGCGGAAACAAACCAAATAGCGGCAAGCATTAAAATCATCAAGGGATGACCACGACTCATGGGTGTGCACCAATAACCATCATATGCATATATAATCATAATGCACAATTCAACATGTATTTGCATCCACAATGCATAATCACATATATACTCGCATCCACAATGCATAAACAATGAGTATATTAGATACATGTACCGTTGGGTGCCCGTACGTCCTCTACGTACCTTTCCAAAATGTAGGACGTGGTAGGACTTCAATTCCTTGGCTGAGTTGCCACCTGGGATGGTTCTACATATTCACACAATTCAATATTAGAACCCAATAATAGTCCAATACCAAAAATTTCATCAATCATGCCAAGGAAATAATTTTCAGCAAAAAAATGCTCTACCAATCGATCGGTCATCCTTACCGATCGATCGGTAACTGTTCATAATTTTCATTTTAAGCTACGGCTTTTACCGATCGATCGATCCAAGATACCGATCGATCGCTAGCCATCCACCGATCGATCGGTCGCTTTTACCGATCGATCGGTAAGCAGAGAAATTTCACCCCTCGCTTCGCACTTGCACCGATCGATCGCCGCCCTGGTACCGATCGATCGCCGCCCTGGTACCGATCGATCGGTCGCCGCGACAATTTCGGGCAAACTCCATTTTTTTGGTACAAAACTACCAAATAACCCAAAACTTCTTAAACCAAAGACATCCCAACAACATATCATCACAAAAACCTCATAAAATCATACACCAACCACATACAACACCAACCCACAACAAACCCATATCAAAACTCAAATAACAAACTCAAATCAAAACAAATCTTTGCAAAAACAACAAGGAGGGACATATACCCTTCCTAGACCTTAAATCTTACCAAGAATCACTCCACAAGAGTTTGAACAAAGATTTCTCTTCCTCCTTGGGGTCAAAAACGAAAATGTGGGAAGAGGTTAGGGTTGGGGAAATATTGGGGAATTAAAGAGTAAAATGGTAAAGTGGGTGATAAAGTGATGAGTGATGGGTTAAAAAGGGGTTGATTAATTTAAAATGCATTCCACAATACCATGGTGTATAAAACACCCCAACAGGATATTTTTAAAAGCATTAATCCAAAATGCACCAAAATACCAATTAAACTCTTGATTTCCAATTAATTGCTAACCATGGCAAATAAATCATGCTAATAACAATTTTCCCAACATGCACAACATGCACCCTGAAATGCTCTCCCCGGTCACTCTATCATGTGACTAAGCATTTCAATACATTAAATAAATCCAGCACAAAATCAATTAATTACCACCATAATTAATCATATAAACACAATTAATGCCCAAATTGCAATTAATTATTTCGGGGATATCACAATACTCCCCTACTTATAAGATTTCGTCCTCGAAATCACATGCACTTACCCCAAAAGAAACTAAACATAATCACATACCAGAGAATAGTTCCGGGTAGCGCTGCACCATATGCCGCTCCGTCTCCCACGTAGCCTCCTCGACACCCCTGCGATCCCACTGAACCTTGATCATAGGTATCACTTTGTTCCGAAGTCTACGGTCTGCTCGATCCAGAATTCTAACTGAACCTCGGAAGGTTGCAACACATGAGATGGATCCGGCTCATACTTCCGCAGCATCGATACATGAAACACATCATGTATACCAGATAAAGAAGGTGGCAGAGCTAGTCGGTAAGCTAAGGTGCCAATGCGCTGCAAAATCTCGTACGGTCCAACATACCTCGGAGACAGCTTCCCGCGCATCCCAAATCGCACAACGCCTCTGAAAGGAGAGATCTTCAAAAAGACCTTATCTCCCAACTGAAATTCCAACGGTCTCCGCCGTTTATTCGCATAAGCTGCCTGTCTGTCCTGGGCTGCTTTCATTTTCTGCCTTATCATCTTTATCTTCTCTTCCATTTCCCGAATCAACTCCGGTCCTCCGACCGATTTGCGATCTAAATCATCCCAACACAAGGGTGATCTACACCGTCTGCCATAAAGAGCTTCAAAAGGAGCCATCTGAATACTCGCTTGGTAGCTGTTATTATAAGAGAACTCTACCAAGGGTACCGAATCTTGCCAAGAAACATCGAACTCCAAAACACAAGCTCTCAACATGTCCTCGAGCGTCTGGATAGTACGCTCGGTCTGGCCATCCGTCTGAGGATGATATGCAGTGCTCAATCTAACTTCAGTTCCCAAGGCTGACTGAAGGCCCTCCCAAAAATGAGATGTAAATCGTGGATCTCGATCCGACACTATGGAAATGGGGAACCCATGCAATCTCACCACATCTCGGATATACAGTTGAGCCATCCTCAAAAAGGTGAAAGTCATGCTATAGGGAATAAAATGAGCTACCTTAGTCAATCGATCCACAATCACCCAAATAGCATCAAAGCCTGAAGTACTCCTCGGCAGGTGAGTCACGAAGTCCATGGAAATGTGTTCCCACTTCCACTTCGCTATCTCCAAGCTTCTCAACTCGCCGCCAGGTCTCTGCCTCTCTGCCTTAACCTGCTGGCAGATCAAACACCTCTTAACAAAAGCGACGACGTCATACTTCATTCTCTTCCACCAAAACTGACCACGTAGATCTTTATACATCTTCTTCCCGCCTGGGTGGATGCTAAGTCTGCTACTATGAGCTCGCTCCAAGATTCCTCTACGCAACTCCGGCGTACTCGGAACCACCCAACGATTACCCAATCTCAAAGATCCGTCATCGGCCACTCTGAATTTTGATGGCTGACCAAGATGTACTAAAGATAACCACCTCTGAACCTCACCATCTGACTTCTGAGTTCTCCTGATGTTCTCATAGATATCTGGCTCAGCTAACAAGGTCGATACATACACAGGTGATGCATCTATGTCGAAATCATAGCCTAGATGGCAATAGGAGGTCATCATAGCCGACAAATGGATGACGTCCTCAGCAAAACTCCTCACTTTCCGGCTCAAAGCGTCTGCTGTCAAATTAGCTTTTCCGGGATGGTACTCAATCTCACAATCATAGCCTTTGAGTAAGTCCATCCACCTCCCCTGCCTCATGTTCAGCTCCGTCTGAGTGAATAAAAACTTGAGGCTCTTGTGATCCGTGAATATGGTAAATGAAGTACCATACAAATAGTGTCTCCAAATCTTCAGGGCGAAGATGATAGCCGCCAATTCCAAGTCATGGACTGGGTATCTCGTCTCATGCGGCTTCAACTGCCTCGATGCATAAGCTACCACATGCTTATCTTGCATCAGTACACACCCAAGGCCCTGGAGTGATGCATCGGTATACAAAACAAATCTGGAGTTTTCCGTAGGGATCACTAACACTGGCGCCGTGGTCAAACGGTGCTTCAACTCCTGGAAGCTCTCCTCACAAGCTTCTGACCAAAAGAATGGTACTCCCTTCTGGGTCAACTGTGTCAACGGCTTGGCGATCTTTGAAAAGCCCTCGACGAAGCGTCGATAATAACCGGCCAAACCAAGAAAGCTCCGTATCTCAGGCACAGAAGTGGGTGTAGCCCACTCCATCACAACTTCAATCTTCCTGGGATCCACAGATATCCCGCTGCTCGATATGACATGCCCCAGAAATACTACACTGCTCAACCAAAATTCGCACTTACTGAGCATGGCATACAACTGGTGGTCTCTGAGAATCTGGAGCACTGTCCTCAAGTGTTTCACGTGCTCTTCCTCATTCCGGGAGTAGATGAGAATGTCGTCAATAAATACGATGACGAACTGATCAAGATACGACTGAAACACTCTGTTCATCAGACTCATAAAGACCGCTGGAGCATTCGTCACGCCGAACGGCATTACTAGGAACTCATAATGTCCATATCGAGTCTGGAATGCTGTCTTCTGCACATCTTCCTCCCTGACCCGAATCTGATGATACCCGGATCTCAAATCAATTTTGCTATAAAGTCTGGTACCTTGCAACTGATCAAATAAATCATCAATCCTTGGGAGAGGATATTTGTTCTTTACTGTAGCTTTATTCAGTTGCCGGTAATCGATGCACAACCGCATCGAACCGTCCTTCTTCTTCACAAAGAGAACCGGTGTGCCCCATGGCGATACACTCGGGCGTATATATCCCTTGTCAAGGAGCTCCTGCAACTGCTCCTTCAATTCTCTCAACTCTGCCGGTGCCATCCTATAAGTTGCACGAGAGATAGCGGATGTCCCCGGTAACAACTCGATCCCAAACTCAACTTCTCTAGCCGGTGGAAATCCTGGAATCTCCTCTGGGAATACAGCAGCAAATTCTGCTACCACTGGCACATCCTCAACTCTCAGTTCTTTATTCTTCCCAGACGTGTCCACGGCATAGATGAGATAGCCCGTGTGGCCACGTTCCAACAGTTGAGTCATCTTGATTGCTGAAATCAACGGAATCTTCGCACGAGAACCGTTGCCATAAAAAGTCCACTGACTACCCAAATCAGGTCTGAACTTCACTGTTTTCTGCCGGCAATCTACCACTGCCTGATATCTGTTCAGAATATCAATACCCACAATGCAGTCGAAGTCTGACATGCCCAACACGATCAAGTCTGCCTTCAACTCGTTGCCCTCAAAATAAATGAGGCAATCTGCCATAAACTGATCAGCAACGACATTTCTTCCAGTGGGTGTCGAGACAAAGAGAGGCGTGGGTAGAGAAGACGTGCGCATATGGTGTCTCTCCACAAAGCCAACAGATACAAAAGTGTGGGAGGCACCTGTATCTATCAAAATAAAAGCAGGGTACGTAAATAAATGACACGTACCGACGATCACCTCCTCTGGGGCTGCCTGAGCCTGCTCTCTGGTCAGCGCATACACCTGTCCCTGGGACGGTCCCACTGTCTGACCTCCCGATGGTCGAGGCACAAACTGCTGCCTCTGGTGTACTGTCCTGTCATCAAATCTCGGCCTGTTGCCCTGAAACTCTGACTGTCCTCCCCGGGTGGGGCAATACCGAGAGATGTGGCCCATCTTGCCACATCTATAACAGGCAGGGCACTTATTCAAAGAATGTGGCCCTCCACAATTGTCGCACCTTGACTCCCCCGATCTATTTCCTTGCGTAGACCCTCGATTGGCGGACCAATTGCTCTTCTTGTTCTCCTGCTTCTGACCAAAGAATTTCTTCCCACCGAACCGTGAAGATGAAGAGGCACCACGAGGTTTAAATGGCTCTCCCCGGGGCCTCAAGCTATCAATAGCTTGCCTCTGTTGTTGTGATATCCCCGAAATGATTATGTTATTTAATCATTTATTTATATTATGATGATTTAGTGTTAATTCATGAGGTTGAATTAATATGGTTGAGGAGTTACTTTTCGGGGTGCATGCGACATATGTTGCGATGTTGGGGTTGTGGCATGATTAATTGGGGTGTGTGTGGTTTGTTTTGGTAGAGCATAATTAAATGGAAATTGAAGTATTTTATTGAGAAAATACTATAAAATATCATGTGAGGATATTTTAATGCATCGTGCTAAATACCGGGACCAAAACATAACACATCACATAACCCACCACCCAACCACCGCCCTTGACCCATGCCCTGCTGCCAGCTGCAGCTGCTTGCCCATACATCTTGTCCCATCTCTCACCCAACCCTCCCATGTCTGAAATCACTCCAATTCTCTCCCACATTTCGTACAACAGCTGCTAAGGGAGTTAGAGAGGAGACCTTCCATTTTTATTGCTTGGGACGCTTCCAAAAATCGGAGCAAAAAGGGGTGAGAAACCATTTCTGGGTTTATAATTTAGCTGTTGAGTTCATACTTTTGTTAGTGTGAAAAATGGCATGCTTAGGTTTCTTAAAACCTTCGATTTAAATGCTTACACGGTGTTGTTATGTAGCTCTCAGTATTTTTCCTTATGTATTTTACATGTTTTATGTTGGGGAAATAAGCATGTAAAGTAGGGTGTTCAGAAATCTGGGTAGGATTATGCCCTGTTTTTCTGGAAAATGTGGACTGGGAGTGATTTTGAGGAGGCGATATTATGCATGTTAGATGGGTTTTAGGATAAACCTTTGATGTGAAAATATGCATGGTAGTTTTGTGAAGCCTTTGGCATTTTTATTCGAGCAAATATTCATGACTTATGTGGTAGATTTCATTGCTTGAAAGTGAGTACTCAAAAATCTGGGCAGGAAGACAATGCTCTGTTTTTTTCGAAAAAGTTGGTTGAGTACTGATGTTATAGGGTGCTTTTAATGCATGTGGGTTTGTGGTTGGGATATATATCTTGTATGATTACACTCAGGGTAGTGTATTGTAGCTACTAGCATGTTTGTTTAGGCATGTTGTATGTCTTACATGTTAGAACGAAAGGTGTAAAAATCAGTGTTGAGCATTCTGGAACAATGTCGCGCACAGACCATGTGGCGATCGATCGCCACAAATGGCGCGATCGATCGCCATGGGACAGTGGAGTTTGGCGATCGATCGCCAAGGGGTAGCGATCGATCGCCAGAAGCAAAATTTTGAAATATTGATATTTTGTTGGATTTTTGATTTTGGATCATATATTGGCATCTAATATTGTGTTGTACACTGGTGTAGAGCCTTCACAGACGGCTACACAACGCAGGGGATAGAGTCCCACCACACACTACATTTTGGAAAGGTACGTAAGCGACGTACGGGCATCCCAACGGTAACATGTACTTATGTTTGTCTGTTTGACATATGATGAATGCAATGTGATGCATTAAGAGTTGATACATGTTATTATGCATTGTTGTTGCATATTATGCATTGTTGTTGCATATTATGCATTGTTGTTGCATATTGTGATGTGGAATAAAGAGGAGTATTCCACGAGTCAGGGGTGATCACATTGAAGGTTTAATGCTTACGCTTGACCGCTAAAAATGTGGAGCGGGAGGGGGGAGGCTCGCTTGCACATGGAGGCGGGGTATACCATACTAAGCGATGATGAGATACCGCTAGTATGAAGAAGCGAGGATGAGATACCGCTTGTTTTGAGATTGTAAAGCGAAGAAGCATTAAAATAACTGATGATGACTGACTCAAGAAAAAGAGATGATATGTCATGACATTTATTAGTGAAGCCATACATTCATATAGTGTTTTGATTATGAATTGTGGTACAGGGACAACATATGGGCATTGTAAATGCGATGAAAATACAGGAAGTGTTTTGTATTTATGATTATGCATTTACGCCTTACGTATTCATATTGTGTTGTTTATGGATAGCTATGTGCTCATGTGTTGGGGGTTGTCTTTGTAGGTGCTTTTGCTAAGGAGAACTAGGGTCGGGGCTGATACTTTGAGCTGTAAGGAGTGCTACTACAATAGCAGGACAGAGTTCTTATGCGTAGTCTCTACAAGTAGTAGAGTAGAACTATAGTGTCACTCCTATTGTTTTGAGAAATGTAACTATTATCTGTTGAAAATTTTATGGGTACATTTGAACTGTAAGCTCAAAATGTCAACACGATTAAATACTCTGATATTGAAATGCTTAGTTCTCTTAATCGCACCTATTAGTATCTTGAGATATCGGGGTCTCACATTTAGTTGTATCAGAGCAGTGGTTAGATAACCAGGGAAGAGTGAAGGGTAGCCTTTAGAGACAAGTTGGTTAGGTATTCATTGTTGGGCATGTTATGCATGTGATGCATATTTTTGTATAAGTGTTATACTAACATGCTTTGAATATGATACTCTTGTTATCTAACGGCTTATACTATGAACTGCTTTTGGTATTGTTGTTAACTCTTGTGTTGCAGCATGTCGGCTATTAACCCGGAGAACCTCAATGAAGAGGTAGGGGATATGGGCAGTATGAATGCTAGTGTTGCTCATATAAATCCTTTACCGCCACCTGCTGTGGGAGTGGAGCCCAGTGCACAGATGTTATTACCCGGGGAGCTCAGTTTGACACAGTTTCTGAACTTCCGTCCACCCATGTTTGAGGGGACCGAATCTGGAGAAGGGGCCGAAGAGTGGCTAGAGCGGATAGAGCAGATACTGGTGACTGCGCCCTGTGCACGTACCGCATGGCTGAGGTTAGCCGAGTTTCAGATGGCGAAGAAGCCTTCTATGTGGTGGAAGACCACTGTGATGGAGCTGAGGGCCCAAGGTATGGTAGTAGACTGGACTGTATTCAGGACCCGGTTTCTTAACCGGTATTTTTCTGCCGCTGCCAGATAAGTCAAGGAGGACGAGTTCACTAATTTGAAGCAGGGAAACATGTCAGTTTCAGACTTTGCTTTGCAGTATTCCTCACTGTTGAGGTATGTCCCCCACATCGCTGTGAGCAGCCATGCAAAGATGAGGCATTTCCTGAAGGGACTGAGGCCAGAACTATTTGACCGGGTTGTCTCCAACAACCCCAGCTCTTTTGATGACGCCCTGACACGGGCAGAGCTGGCAGAGATTGCTGTGGGAGCGTATAAGGACGTTGTACCCTCTTCCGTGCCATCACAGAGGCCTGTTACTGATAGTTTGAAACCACGAGGGGATCAGTTCAAGGCTCGTGGAGCCTCATCATCTTCCAGATTTAGCGGGAAGAAATCTCAGAGTCAGAAGCAGAGCAATCGAGGACCTACGCAAGGGAGTAAGGCAGGAGGGGACAGGTGTGACCGCTGTGGAGGATTTCACTTGTCACGTGACTGCCGAGGCTGTTATGTTTGTGGCAAGGTGGGCCACTTAGCTCGGAATTGCCCCAATCGGGCAAATCAGGCAGACTCAAGGCCGAATAGGCCAAGATTTGATGCAAGGACGGCACCACCGAGGCAACAGTTTGTGCCTCGACCCCAGAGAGGTCAGGCGACAGGACCACCGCAGGGACAAGTGTATGCACTGACAAGGGAGCAGGCTGAGGCAGCCCCGGAGGAGGTCATTGCTGGTACGTGTCATTTATTTACGTACCCTGCATTTATTTTGGTAGATACAGGTGCTTCTCATTCTTTTGTATCTGTTGCTTTTGTGGAGAGACACCACTTGTGCTCGTCTCTGTTACCCACGCCTCTCATGGTCTCGACACCCACGGGAAAGCATGTGATTGCGGACCGACTATTATCTGATTGCCTCATTTATTTTGAGGGCAACGATCTGAGGGCCGATCTGATTCAGTTGGAGATGGCAGACTTTGACTGTATTATCGGCATTGATGTGTTGAGCAGATATCGAGCTGTGGTAGATTGCCGACAGAGGATGGTAAGTTTTCTATCTGATCAGGGGTTCCAGTGGACTTTTTATGGGGACGGCTCTCGTCCAAGGATTCCAGTGATCTCAGCGGTTAAGATGTCGCGGTTATTGGAACGTGGCCACACTGGGTACCTTATTTATGCCGTGAATGCATCGGAAGAGAAGGAAGTGAGAGCCGAGGACATTCCAGTTGTGGCGGAGTTCATTGATGTGTTCCCAGATGAGATTCCGGGATTTCCGCCTGTCAGGGATGTTGAGTTCGCCATTGAGCTGCTGCCGGGGACTTCTGCTATTTCTCGTGCCCCATATAGGATGGCACCGGCAGAGCTGAGGGAGCTAAAAGTACAGTTACAGGAGCTCCTTGACAAGGGATACATTCGTCCTAGTGTATCGCCTTGGGGTGCATCAGTCTTGTTCGTGAAAAAGAAGGATGGTTCAATGCGTCTGTGCATTGACTACAGGCAACTGAACAAGGCCACAGTAAAGAACAGGTATCCACTTCCGAGGATTGATGATCTGTTCGATCAGCTTCAGGGTACAGAGGTGTACTCGAAGATAGACTTGAGGTCCGGCTATCATCAGGTGCGGGTTAGAGCTGGCGATGTCCAAAAGACGGCTTTTAGAACTCGGTATGGGCACTACGAGTTCTTAGTGATGCGATTCGGAGTGACAAATGCACCTGCAGTTTTTATGAGCTTGATGAACAGAGTATTTCAAGAGTACCTCGATCAGTTTGTGATCGTATTCATTGACGACATCCTCGTATACTCAAGGAGTGAGGAGGAACATGCCGATCATTTGAGGACAGTACTTCAGATTCTCAGAAATCATCAGTTGTACGCCAAACTCAGCAAGTGTGAGTTTTGGCTGAGCAGTGTATCATTTTTGGGCCATATCATATCACGAGAGGGGATATCAGTAGACCCGAGGAAGATAGAGGCAGTTATGGATTGGTCTGCCCCTACTTCAGTCAGTGAAATTCGAAGTTTCCTTGGTCTGGCTGGCTATTACCGACGTTTCGTCGAGGGTTTCTCAAGGATCGCCAAGCCACTTACACAGCTGACTCAGAAGGGAGTTCCATTCCTTTGGTCGGAAACTTGTGAGCAGAGCTTCCAGGAGTTGAAGCACAGATTGACTTCAGCACCAGTTTTGGTAATTCCCAAGGAGAACAAAGGGTTCTTCTCTATACCGACGCATCGCTTCAGGGTTTAGGATGCGTGCTAATGCAGGATAAGCACGTTGTGGCTTACGCTTCGAGACAATTGAAGCCACATGAGACGAGGTATCCGGTCCATGACCTGGAGCTAGCAGCTATAGTGTTCGCCTTGAAGATATGGCGACACTACTTATACGGTACCTCTTTCACCATCTTCACTGATCACAAAAGCCTGAAGTTCTTGTTTACACAGGCTGAGCTGAACATGAGACAGAGGAGATGGATGGATCTGTTGAAGGATTATGATTGTGAAATCCTATACCATCCCGGGAAAGCAAACTTGACAGCCGACGCTTTGAGTCGGAAGGAGCACAGCAGAGGATGCCATGTGTCTATCAGCTATGTTGGGCTCCTACTGCCATTTGGGATTTGATTATGATGTGTCTACTTCACCAGTACAGGTTTTGACCTTGTTAGCCGAGCCTGTTATTTATGATCACATCAGGAAAGCTCAGGGAACTGATGCAGAGGTTCAGAGATGGATGTTAGTGGTTCATTCAGGTCAGCCATCTAGATTCAGAATGGCTGAGGATGGTTCTCTGAGACTTGGCGACAGATGGGTGGTTCCAGATACACCCGAGTTGCGACGGGGTATATTACAGCGAGCTCATTGCAGCAGGATGAGTGTCCACCCGGGCGGGAAGAAGATGTATAAGGATCTACGCAACCAGTTCTGGTGGAGGCGTATGAAACAAGATGTCACCTCTTTTGTCAAGCGCTGTTTGATTTGTCAACAGGTAAATGCCGAGAGGCAGAGGCCTGGAGGTGAGCTAAGGAGCTTAGAGATACCACAGTGGAAGTGGGAGCACATATCCATGGACTTCGTGACCCACTTACCGAGGACTGTTTCGGGTTTCGATGCTATATGGGTAGTCGTCGACAGATTGACTAAGAGTGCTCATTTCATTCCCTACTGTATGACATATAAGCACTTGAGGATGTCACAGTTATATATCAGAGATGTGGTGAGACTGCATGGGATCCCTGTTTCGATTGTGTCTGATCGAGATCCGCAGTTTACATCTCACTTTTGGGAGGGTCTGCAGACAGATCTAGGTACAGAGTTGAGGCTGAGCACAGCCTATCACCCTCAGACGGACGGACAGACCGAGCGTACAATACAGACGCTCGAAGATATGTTGAGAGCTTGTGTGCTAGAGTTCGACACTTCATGGCAGGACTCGATAGCCTTGGTGGAGTTCTCTTACAACAACAGCTACCAGGCAAGTATACAGATGGCTCCTTTCGAGGCCCTCTATGGTAGGCGTTGTAGGTCACCCTTGTGTTGGGATGACGGGGATCGCAAATCAGTCCGAGGACCAGATTTGATCCGGGAAATGGAAGAAAAGGTAAAAGTGATAAGGCAAAAGATGAAGGCAGCTCAGGACAGACAGGCAGCGTATGCCAATCAGCGGCGTAGGCCGTTGGAGTTTCAGTTGGGCGACGGAGTCTTTCTGAAGATCTCACCTTTCAGAGGCGTAGTACGGTTTGGTATGCGGGGGAAGTTATCCCCGAGATATGTGGGGCCGTATGAGATCTTACAGCGTGTGGGTACTTTGGCGTACCGATTAGCTTTACCGCATTCTCTGTCTGGCATTCACGATGTATTTCATGTGTCTATGTTGCGGAAGTACGAGCCAGATCCTTCTCATGTGTTGCAGCCTTCTGAGGTTCAGATTGAGTCAGATGTTTCCTATGTTGAGCGGCCTATCAGGATTTTGGATAGGGCAGATCGCAGACTGAGAAACAAAGTTATTCCTATGATCAAGGTTCAGTGGGATCGTAGAGGTGTCGAGGAGGCCACGTGGGAGACAGAGCGACACATGGTGCAGCACTATCCAGAGCTGTTTTCTGGTATGCATTTATGTTGTGTTTTACTTTATATTGGGTAAGTGCATGCTGATTTCGAGGGCGAAATCTTATAAGTAGGGGAGTATTGTGATATCCCCGAAATGATTATGTTATTTAATCATTTATTTATATTATGATGATTTAGTGTTAATTCATGAGGTTGAATTAATATGGTTGAGGAGTTACTTTTCGGGGTGCATGCGACATATGTTGGGATGTTGGGGTTGTGGCATGATTAATTGGGGTGTGTGTGGTTTGTTTAGGTAGAGCATAATTAAATGGAAATTGAAGTATTTTATTGAGAAAATACTATAAAATATCATGTGAGGATATTTTAATGCATCGTGCTAAATACCGGGACCAAAACATAACACATCACATAACCCACCACCCAACCACCCCCCTTGACCCATGCCCTGCTGCCAGCTGCAGCTGCTTGCCCATACCTCTTGTCCCATCTCTCACCCAACCATCCCATGTCTGAAATCACTCCAATTCTCTCCCACATTTCGTCCAACAGCTGCTAAGGGAGTTAGAGAGGAGACTTCCATTTTTATTGCTTGGGAAGCTTCCAAAAATCGGAGCAAAAAGGGGTGAGAAACCATTTCTGGGTTTGTAATTTAGCTGTTGAGTTCATACTTTTGTTAGTGTGAAAAATGGCATGTTAGCTTAGGTTTCTTAAAACCTTCGATTTAAATGCTTACATGGTGTTGTTATGTAGCTCTCAGTATTTTTCCTTATGTATTTTACATGTTTTATGTTGGGGAAATAAGCATGTAAAGTAGGGTGTTCGGAAATCTGGGTAGGATTATGCCCTGTTTTTCTGGAAAATGTGGACTGGGAGTGATTTTGAGGAGGCGATATTATGCATGTTAGATGGGTTTTAGGATAAACCTTTGATGTGAAAATATGCATGGTAGTTTTGTGAAGCCTTTGACATTTTTATTCGAGCAATATTCATGACTTATGTGGTAGGTTTCATTGCTTGAAAGTGAGTACTCAAAAATCTGGGCAGGAAGACAATGCTCTGTTTTTTTCGAAAAAGTTGGTTGAGTACTGATGTTATAGGGTGCTTTTAATGCATGTGGGTTTGTGGTTGGGATATATATCTTGTATGATTACACTCAGGGTAGTGTATTGTAGCTACTAGCATGTTTGTTTAGGCATGTTGTATGTCTTACATGTTAGAACGAAAGGTGTAAAAATCAGTGTTGAGCATTCTGGAACAATGTCGCGCACAGACCATGTGGCGATCGATCGCCACAAATGGCGCGATCGATCGCCGAGGTCCAGTAGCCAAAATCAAAGTCACGCGATCGATCGCCATGAATGGCGCGATCGATCGCTATGGGACAGTGGAGTTTGGCGATCGATCGCCAAGGGGTAGCGATCGATCGCTAGAAGCAAAATTTTGAAATATTGATATTTTGTTGGATTTTTGATTTTGGATCATATATTGGCATCTAATATTGTGTTGTACACTGGTGTAGAGCCTTCACAGACGGCTACACAACGCAGGGGATAGAGTCCCACCACACACTACATTTTGGAAAGGTACATAAGCGACGTACGGGCATCCCAACGGTAACATGTACTTATGTTTGTCTGTTTGACATATGATGAATGCAATGTGATGCATTAAGAGTTGATACATGTTATTATGCATTGTTGTTGCATATTATGCATTGTTGTTGCATATTGTGATGTGGAATAAAGAGGAGTATTCCACGAGTCAGGGGTGATCACAGTGAAGGTTTAATGCTTACGCTTGACCGCTAAAAATGTGGAGCGGGAGGGGGGAGGCTCGCTTGCACATGGAGGCGGGGTATACCATACTAAGCGATGATGAGATACCGCTAGTATGAAGAAGCGAGGATGAGATACCGCTTGTTTTGAGATTGTAAAGCGAAGAAGCATTAAAATAACTGATGATTACTGACTCAAGAAAAAGAGATGATATGTCATGACATTTATTAGTGAAGCCATACATTCATATAGTGTTTTGATTATGAATTGTGGTACAGGGACAACCTATGGGCATTGTAAATGCGATGAAAATACAGGAAGTGTTTTGTATTTATGATTATGCATTTACGCCTTACGTATTCATATTGTGTTGTTTATGGATAGCTATGTGCTCATGTGTTGGGGGTTGTCTTTGTAGGTGCTTTGCTAAGGAGAACTAGGGTCGGGGCTGATACTTTGAGCTGTAAGGAGTGCTACTACAATAGCAGGACAGAGTTCTTATGCGTAGTCTCTACAAGTAGTAGAGTAGAACTATAGTGTCACTCCTATTGTTTTGAGAAATGTAACTATTATCTGTTGAAAATTTTATGGGTACATTTGAACTGTAAGCTCAAAATGTCAACACGATTAAATACTCTGATATTGAAATGCTTAGTTCTCTTAATCGCACCTATTAGTATCTTGAGATATCGGGGTCTCACAGTGGTGGTACTTGTGGTGGCACAGCACTAGGATAAGCTCCTACTCCAATCTCGGCAAGCTCCGCTCTTGTGAGAGCATCATCAAAAGAAGTGGGGTTATTGGTGATAACCCGGTCAAAGAGCGATCGCAATCCCTTCATAAAATTCCTCATCTTTGCGTGCCCATTGGTGGCAATGTGGGGAACATACCTCAGCAACGAAGAGTACCGCATCGCATAGTCTGACACTGTCATGTTCCCCTGTTTCAAACTTGCAAACTCATCCTCCTTCGTCTGTCTCGCCGCTGCGGAGAAGTACCGGTTCAGAAACCGGGTCCTGAAGAGTGTCCAATCAATCACTGCACCCAGTGCTCTCAGTTCCATTACCGTGCTCCTCCACCACATCAAAGGTTTCTTTACCAACTGGAACTCCGCCAGCCTCAGCCAAGTTGTAATAGCACAAGGAGTCGATACAAATATCTGCTCAAGTCTTTCTAGCCACTCCTCAGCCTCCTCTCCTGATTCTGTTCCCTCAAACCGGGGCGGGTGGTAAGACAGAAACTGAGTCAAGCTAATCTCACCAGGTAGCAATAACTGAGCCACTGGTTCCATGCCTACTGCTGGTGGAGGTAGAGGGTTTGCCTGACCAATGCTAGCGTTCACGCTCCCAACATCGCCAACCTCTTCATTAAGGTTCCCCGCATTCATAGCAGCCATGCTGTAACACAAAGGTTAACATTAATTCCAAAACAAATATATATGTTATGCCGTTAGATAACAGGGATGATAATAAGCATGTTAGTATAACAGGATATACATCAATATGCACCACATGCATAAACATGCTTCAAATGTAAGCACCTAGCCAATCATGCTAAGGCTACCCTTCACTCGTTCCCGGGTTCTCTAACCACTGCTCTGATACCACTAATGTAAGGACCCTAGTTCCTTAAGTGCGGATTAAAGGCATAATTAGAGTTAATATAAATGATCAGAGTAAAATAATCGTGTTGAGACTATGAGCCTTAAGAATTACATGCCAAAATGAGGACTATCAATGGATTAGTTACATTCCCAAATCAAATGAATGTTATCAGTTATAGCTTTACACTACTCCTAGAGTAGATACTATACAAAATTAATCCTGTCCTTCCTTTCTCAAAAGAATTCTTCACAAGCTCACCTCAACCCGCTTAGCCCTTCTTATCATGCCAAAAGTGTACCTACAAGGACAACCCCCAAACATGAGCAATAATATCATTCATATTCAACACAATATGAATATAAAGCGTAAATGCATAAATCACAATAAAACACTTCCTGTTTTCCCATGCATTTCAAAACGCTTCCAGTTTGGTTGTCCCTGTACCATAACTCATGAGTATAATCAATAGATTATTTAATGGTCTACACATGTCATGACACAATACCGTCTCATCAAACCAAATACCAATCGCCAATCCCTAGTCTGTCCATCACAATGTATTTTAATGCCCCTCGCTTATTTACATATAGGCGGCATAGAATAACCTCGCTTCAATGGACATGCGTTACTCCCACCCCTCGCCTCACATTGAGCGGCAAATATCCTTTCCTCGCCTCATATGATAACCACGCTTAAATGTGACATGCGGCGCTCCCACCCCTCGCTTCACATTTAGCGGAAACAAACCAAATAGCGGCAAGCATTAAAATCATCAAGGGATGACCACGACTCATTGGATGTGCACCAATAACCATCATATGCATATACAATCATAATGCATAATTCAACATGTATTTGCATCCACAATGCATAATCACATATATACTCGCATCCACAATGCATAAAAAATGAGTATATTAGATACATGTACCGTTGGGTGCCCGTACGTCCTCTACGTACCTTTCCAAAATGTAGGACGTGGTAGGACTTCAATTCCTTGGCTGAGTTGCCACCTGGGATGGTTCTACATATTCACACAATTCAATATTAGAACCCAATAATAGTCCAATACCAAATTTCATCAATCATGCCAAGGAAATAATTTTCAGCAAAAAAATGCTCTACCGATCGATCGGTCATCCTTACCGATCGATCGGTAACTGTTCATAATTTTCATTTTAAGCTACGGCTTTTACCGATCGATCGGTCCAAGATACCGATCGATCGCTAGCCATCCACCGATCGATCGGTCGCTTTACCGATCGATCGGTAAGCAGAGAAATTTCACCCCTCGCTTCGCACTTGCACCGATCGATCGCCGCCCTGGTACCGATCGATCGGTCGCCGCGACATTTTCGGGCAAACTCCATTTTTTTGGTACAAAACTACCAAATAACCCAAAACTTCTTAAACCAAAGACATCCCAACAACATATCATCACAAAAACCTCATAAAACCATACCCCAACCACATACAACACCAACCCACAACAAACCCATATCAAAACTCAAATAACAAACTCAAATCAAAACAAATCTTTGCAAAAACAACAAGGAGGGACATATACCCTTCCTAGACCTTAAATCTTACCAAGAATCACTCCACAAGAGTTTGAGCAAATATTTCTCTTCCTCCTTGGGGTCAAAAACGAAAATGTGGGAAGAGGTTAGGGTTGGGGAAATGTTGGGGAATTAAAGAGTAAAATGGTAAAGTGGGTGATAAAGTGATGAGTGATGGGTTAAAAAGGGGTTGATTAATTTAAAATGCATTCAACAATACCATGGTGTATAAAACACCCCAACATGATATTTTTAAAAGCATTAATCCAAAATGCACCAAAATACCAATTAAACTCATGATTTCCAATTAAATGCTAACCATGGCAAATAAATCATGCTAATAACAATTTTCCCAACATGCACAACATGCACCCTGAAATGCTCTCCCCGGTCACTCTATCATGTGACTAAGCATTTCAATACATTAAATAAATCCAGCACAAAATCAATTAAATACCACCATAATTAATCATATAAACACAATTAATGCCCAAATTGCAATTAATTATTTCGGGGATATCACAGTGATGAACATGGTAGCCCTTTGTCTTGGCTTTCCAAAGAATTAAGAATCACTCGATTCCTAGTTCGTATGAGATCGGGCTGCTCGATATACCAGACCATGCACATGCTGAAACATTCCATGTTTCAGCAGCAGGACCAACAACTTATAGACGTCTTTTGGCCTTCTTAAACTCTGATTCAGCTCTCGACTCCTGAAGATGACTTGTAGGTCTTCTTCTTAGCTTTCCAACCCATATTGAATCGTCTCGTTCCTATAAGCGAGCTAAGAGTTATGCCCAACATACTGACAGTCGTTTGCCGTAACAGCTTGTTTCTTCGCGGTCCAGCTCGATCTTCCAGACGTCTTTTCTCATTGATAACATTCGAACTAGCCGATATGTTGTGAAATATGACTTTTAGTATTTTGAGTTGGTTGTTCAACCTCTTTGGAAGAACATTATTTCTATATCCGAGCAATGAGATATGATCGAAACAATCCGCTCTGTCAGGATTTCAATCTTGGTCCAACTTGCTAGTTTCAAGCTACCTCTTTTTAATTCATCAAGCTCTTAATTATGATCTATGAACTGCACACTTGATGAAATTTGTTAGCAACACAATAACAAGTTTTGTAAACAACAAAACCAAGATTATTCGGGTTCCCAAAACCCAACACTTTTTTATGTTTATATATATATATATATATACTGTACTGTGATAAATTGTGATTAAAATAATAATTAGAAATTAACTTTTAAAAACTTTCATATATAAAAGAATTTAATTGTTTTAACTAAACAATTCGTTGACCATTTTTCTTACTAAAAAAGAGCCAAATTTATGATTCCTTCCTAAAAGAATGTGTAAATTATTTTACAAAAAAGCTATAATTTTTTTTGCATTTGATACATCAATCATTTTAATTTTTAATAAATAAAGTAACTGAATGTAGTTTTTATATGTATTCTTTAATTTATTACTAAAATATATCAATGCACACAGAGGTGGATGCACTTGTTATCTGAGTGGGGTTATATATTTTTTTTAAAAAATTTGCATTACTTAGGAAAAAAATTTAGTGTTAATTTTACAAAATTTATGTTTTAGCACCACCTTTTAAATTGATATAGTCCGTTAAAGCTTGATCAATCCCAGATAAATTTGTATTTTGGCTCCGCTCCTGGATGCACATGTCTACACACACAAATCTCCTTTTGCACGCCATTGGCTAAACAACATTATGTAATCTTATTTAAAGTAACTGTTTCTGGGGAAGTCATTGAAAAGAAGCAAACCAAGACAAATGACTATAGTGAATCCACCACAAAAGTCTGAAATTGGGAATCCTTCATAAATAAATATAGGGCAACTTGGATTAAAATCCACGTATCAACTTTCAACTTTAAGATTCCTCCATAACTGAAAAACTTTAAGATTTTTCTATAGCTTTGTCTTCTTCTCCCTTTCTTGATTATTTAATACCATTATACCCTTATTAAATGAAAATTGCTTAAAATCATAACATGCACATCTCGCTTCCGTATTACAATAAAATTTGACAAACCGTTCTATAACCTTTTGACCAAACTACCGTCGGGTATCCCACCAGGTTTTACGATGGCTCCTCACCATCAACCACATGATCGCAACCGTTGGTTCTGCAATGAGACCTTCAACAGTAGGCATCACAACCCTATCAGTTTCCTACCGTGTAGAGTATAACCAGATATCTCTGAGAAATAGATGAGAAACAACCTTTCATTTATTCTGGAAATATTTATAATATTTACTACATTAATACATCTCATTCTGGGAGGAGACTAACTTGTTTAGCGTCTCATATAACGAGGCTGGACTCGAAACACATTAACAAACTGAACTGAAATATTACAAAAAAAGAAATTATTACCATGCTATGAAAGTGATAAGTTTACAGCTTGGAGACTACAATATTTATTTTATCATAAAACTATGGAGAATTTTCGATGTCATTAGCTTCCTGAATGCATGGCCTTATATAGGCATGAATCCAGACTTCAAATATGGATTCCAAACTCTTGTTCAATGTTGGGTGCTCCCGTGAGTGCACCCTTAACTTTCACATGGTCTGATACCTTTGTCTGAATGCGCAAAACTTTCTTGTGAGTGCTGACGTCTTTTGTCCGAATGCGCCATAACATTTCTCGTGAGTTGTCATGCCTCGATATGACGTATACATGTGCAATATAATTATGGTGTAATTATGATTAATTACAGTACGATGTGAACTCGGATTCGGGTTGAACCGAGCACGATTAATGTGTCTTGCATTTAACATGAATTTGGGGAGAATGTGTATTTGCATTTGGGGTGCATGTGGAGGTGACAAGATATAACTAAAATCAGATTGTTCAACACATACCTCACCTCAACTCACCTAGTAAGCTCTACACACACTCTCTCATTCTCTTTGAGTTGATTTTGGAGTTGGACTTGCAAGAACAACAAGGAAGTGCATAACTTGGTAAGGCTAGTAGTATTTCCATGTTTTAGTATCATAGTTGATGGATTTATGTGTTTAATGTATCAAACTTGAAGTATGTGAGTTGGTGAAAGAAATATGGAATTGATATGTGGGTGAATTCAATGAACTAAGTGGTAATCTGTTGAAAACATGTTTAGTTCATGCTATATAGTTGTCTTATGATGTTGAGAGAGTATGTATTGAGGTGAAAGAGGTACACCATGAAGATAAGCATAAAAAATCTCCATGGTTTAAAAATTCTGTTGTCGACCGATCGATCACTAGACTTGTACCGATCGATCGATGAAACAGGGGAAAGTAAGGCGGTTCATGTACCGATCGATCGCTGAAAGCGACCGATCGATCGGTGAAATGCCGTAGCATTTTTGAGAAATTCAGATTTTATAGCGATCGATCGCTAGCTTCCGACCGACCGATCGCTAGGGTTGTCTGTTTGGACCGATCGATCGCTTAAATGACCGATCGATCGGTAGACTTAAAATGTTATATTTTTGTAACTTTTGATATTGATGCCTATGATAACATGATACATTATTGGCATTGTTGTAGCATCATCACAGGGGACGGGGCAACGAGGCAATTAGCCAGTGACGACTGATTTATCTCGTTTGTGTTGCTTTACAGGTACGTGTTGACGTACGGAGTATAGATATTGTGTGATGATGTTATGAGATTGATATCATATGAATTGTGTTGTGTTGGTATCATATGATTGGTAGTATCATATGCATGTACATTCATGGATATCATGTGTTTGAAATGGATGAGGTATATGCTTTTAGCATTAGAGGTATACACCTGGTTTGGGTATATACTCTGGCTATTATCACATATGAGGACGGTACTATGATATGTGCTGCTAATATGAAGATGTGATGTGGTTCCACTGACTTATTGAGCTGAGATAGACATATCATATTGGTCTCGTGATAATAGGGTGATAGTTGAGACATGTCGACATGGTGCATTGGTTGATGCATGATACAGAGCATTCACATTGGATATGATGTTTATTGTGCTTTATCATTGATATTGTGTTTTGATATTGCACTAAGATGGTGGTTTATCTATACTCACGTTGTGTGAATGTTTCTGTAGGATTTCATAGACGTGGGAATCGTGAGTCTTATTCCGCTGCGAGGTGAACCACTGCATAGGAGTTGTGCTGGCTTAGGTTGTTATTTATACATGTGATGTATATGTGAATAGAGTTTTTGTACTTGTGGTTTTGTACATCTGTAACAACCTATTAGTAAGAAACTCTTAAACAGTGTATGACTTACTTAATTCTGACTCACATATGTACTTGCGATTGAATACATAATGGATTAAGTAACGAGGACCCCACATGAGTTGTCCATTATTTTGTCTGAGTGCACTTAATAGTTACCGCACTATTGATAATGGTCCATGCCTTTTTCTTTGTCGGAGAATCTTTACCTTATTGGTTTTTGTGGTCCCCGAACTTTAGGAAAACGTGCTCTCTTGTTAGCAGATCTTTTGTCTTTCCTGCTTACCATCTATCAGGATTGGGCCTGAGCCCATTCCCGAACTCTGGCTCTTTCTGTTCTGGGCACGCCTGGTAGACCCGATCTTTCTATCGGTCGATGTGTGCCATGTTGCAGAACTTCCGATAGTTTCTTTACTCGTCGAAATCTTGTTTTCCCAAATAATTCTCCTCTTTGTTTCGAAGAGTTCTTGTGCAAATCCTCTTGTAGTTCCTGTAATATAATTCAGCAAGAATGTTCCATTGGCTGAATTTTGGAAGAACTTGAATGGAAATTTGACTTCGTCCTTCTCGGTTAGACATACCCAAAGTCCCCGTGATCGTCTAGTTAAAGCTTCATCTTCTGTGATTGCTCCAACTAATACTGGTGCGTCCTTTGGTAACGCGGTCTTGATATTTTTCAAGGCCTTACTGTCTGGTTGTCTGAGCTTGATGAAATGAAAAGCTTCCATGAAGTCTTTCTTTGCTGGTTCAGGAGTTGCACTGATAAAATATAACACCAGTACTTATCCTCTGGTCAAATATGGATTATTCGACCATGTCTCGTGAACAGCTTCTCTAATCCACTTGGATAGTTTTCAAATTTCAGAGAAAGATGCTGCAATAGTATAAACCGAAGCAAGAGCTCCGAAATTATACCATTCATGTACATCGTTTGGATGGCTGTCTGGTTTCATCTAAACCCTTGGGTATTTTCCGGAAATATCAACAATTGTCTTTTCTGGGCTGATACACCTTCTGGTTATCAGTTTCTCCCAAGTGCGCTGGTAATACTGCAAAGGAGAAGAATCGTTAATTTGAAACCTAGAAGTGTCTATCTGTGGCCTAAGGTTCAACTCTCCCTCTTTTACCCCAGAGGTGTTGGGTTGACTTGAAGGTTCAGATTGTGATGACACTTGACCCTCAACATTGATACAACTTGTACATCCTCAAGGAATGCATCATCTGCAGCACCTGTGACAGAGGTATGTGAATCCCTTGCCTTCGGGTTAGATGAGCCCCGTACTCTAAACACTCTTTTTTGAACCGTTGGAGATGCATCCTGGAGGATAGGCCCCTTCAAGACTTCGAACAAGCGTTCAAGATAAATTTCTTTGCAAGTAAAAATAGCGATCATTTTTTAAAGGCCTTTCGGGCTGCAAAGAACTTTTTTCATTGATATGCCACCGATCGCTTCACTGTCTGTAAATAGACCGTTGTAATATCTGCATGGCATTTCTCCATCTGGTGTGGCTTTCATGAGAACTGCTGCCCACCAATTATCACTGACGTCTGTGCATAATACCACTTCATCCTCGTCGTTGGGTATTGCAAGTTTTGGTAGTTGCCTGCAAACCTCTTTAAGCTGTTTGATAGCTTGTCGATGATCTACGTTCCACTCAAACTTAACATCTTTTTGAGTAGTGGACTGAACACCTTCCTGTGGCTTGCCAGGTTGTTAATGAACATTCCAGCAAAATTACCAACTCCAAGAAAACTCTGAAGCTGCTTCAAATCCTTGAGATCATATGGATATCTTTGCACCTTCTCGACAATGTGTTTTTGAAGGATGATTCCAGATCATCGATTTCAATTCCAAGAAAATCGATTTGTCTTGGAACAATTAATGCATTCCTTTCGGACAACACTAATCATTCCTTGTAGCAAACATGTGAAAAGATTTCCAAATGTTTAAGATGTTCTTTCATGTTTCTTAAGCAATAAGGATGTCGTCAATATAAACGATCATGAAACTGAAGTAATCATTGAAAATATTATCCATTTTCCTTTGATATATCTTGGGAGCATTTCCCAATCTCGTTAGCATGACTTTCTAGATATAATGTCCTTGTGGTATGGAGAATGTTGTAAACTTTTTGATAGCTTCCTCCATCTTAATCTGGTAAAATCCAGACTTGCAATCAAACCGAGAAAACACCTTGGCATTTTTTATACAATTAATCAATTGTTCTCTGCTCGGGATATAGTATCCGTCGAATTCTAAGATCTCGTTGATCACTTTGTAGTTGATCATCAATCTTGGTTTTCCTCTCTTTACTTCGCCATGATTTCGAACAAGGAACCTGGACTGCAGTATGGAGAAACACCTGCTGAGACTAACTTAAGGTCAAGATGTTCCTTAAGTATCATCTGCATATCCTCCCGATCTTCCTGGTTCATGGGGATCGGTTTGTACCTTACACTCATTTTCTTTTCCAGCTTTCACCTTCAAAGATGCTTTAAGCTTGTTTCTATCCCACCATGCCAGAGGATCCACCGTGAATTCCATTCCATCCTGCAATCTTTCCCAAGGTTTATGTTCCTCGAGAAATCAATCCCAAGAATAAGCTGTTTGATAGGGTTGATTATTACGTGTATTTGGGCTTTGATTTGTATATATTTTCGTGTAGATTCCGTGAAGATGTTATGATTTTTTGTATTTATTTGATTGTTTCAGGAATCTAGGTGGAAAGTGGAAGAATTGAGCTAGAAGGAAGAAAACGAGTCAAATCAAGGAAAGAAATGAAGAAACTGGATTCTGGCATGATCGATCGATCGGAAAATGGTGTTCGATCGATCGAGAAGGGCGGACTTTTGACAAACGAGAATGAAGAAATCTCGATCGATCGGAAAATTGGCCTCGATCAATCGAGAGAGGCAGAGAAAGTCAGGAACGGAAGCTGAAGGCGCTCGATCGATCGAGACATATGCACCGATCGATCTAGACGCAGAATTTTCAGAAAAATAAAAGACTTGATTTGGTTTGATTTTTGGAAACTCTTCCACCAACCCCCTCCTCTATAATTAGGGAAGTAGGGCACAAAATTTGCATCCAATATTCAGAGTATAATCAGACCTAAATCATAATTCTTCAGCCGCCTTTCATCTACGAAGAACAAGGTTGAAGAAATCCTTTGAAGAGCAAGGAAGGAAGCGAGAGAAGAAGCATCGGTCAAAGCACGGACTCGCTCCTATGTTATCGTATTTCTAAACTCTAGTTAATTTGATTTTCAGATTTTATTTGATGTTTATGAGGTTGAGAGACGATTAAACATCTTGTTAATTTGATTTGAATTTAATTAAGTTTATTTTATCAAGTTTAGGGAATTTTGTGCTTGAATTATTGATTTGGTTGTGTTTAAGTGGATTAATTCTTATGTGCATGAATTATAACCTTAATGCTATCAAAACCTAGCTAACTTTGATTGATTTTGTGAATTATAGCTGAGATCGAGAGATAAAGTTACAATACGCTAGAATAATTCATGTTGTATGTTTAAGATTTAGATCGAGAGATTAAATCACATACGTGATCACTTTGAATTGAAAGATTCAAAGTTAACGGTTTTTCAACGAGATTTATTCGGTATTAAATTAGTTTAAGTGAACAAGAGTTGCTTGTGTCAATTTATTACTAGTTTCAATATAGCTTGAGAAAGTTTATTGATTATATTAGGAAATCCGTCACCATAAGAATTGATTGATTAGTACTTGTTTTAACAAACAAATCATTGACGATATCACAATTGAACCAACATTGTGATAAATTTCTTGAGCGGAATTCATTCGCATCTTCAAAGGAGTTGTTCTATTTTTGAGTTTTTAATTCTTTAGTTTAATTAGTTAATTAATCATCTTTATTTCGTAGGTTAAATATAATTTTGCTAATTTTATTTGGTACTTATACGTTAGTCCCTGTGGGTTCGACATCCTTTCTTTTTAATCACTATACTAAAACTTGACACCGTGCACTTGCGGTAGAATCGCTACACTGAAATAATTGTTTAAAATAAAAGCGATCAAGTTTTTGGCGACGTTGCCGGGGACTAATTTGTATAATATCATACGAGATTAGTTAATTGTAATTTAGCCATTAGTTTCTATTTTTATTTTATTTGTTTGTCACTCTTGACCATTGGGTTTACTACATTCGTATTTCTCCTTTTGGATTTGATTTTATAGGTAGTCATCTTCTTGGTGCATGCTAAGGAATAACAACCCCACACTTGAGCCGTTGACCCAGAAATCAAGCGTACGTGTCTAAGAAGAATAAGGGAAGCTCGAGCAATGGCTGATAACAATCAAGAAGGGGGCGCGCACAATAAAGCACCAAATCAAAGGTCTATGATGGATTTTGCTCAACCTGCTTTTCATGGATCAAAGGTCAAGCATTACAAGGCCAACCATTCAAGCCAACAATTTTGAGATAAAGACGGCTATAATACAGATGATCCAGCATTCGGTGATGTTGGAGGAGTAGCCACTGATGACCCGAACGCTCACATCTCCAACTTCTTGGAGATTTGTGACACTTTCAAACATAATGGTGTTTCTGACGACGCCATCAGGTTAAGGTTATTTCATTTTTCTTTTAAAGATAAAGCTAAAGCTTGGTTGAACTATTTACCTGCAGGATCTATCACCACGTGGGAGGGGATGACACAAGCATCCTTGTCCAAATACTTTCCCCCTTCCAAAATGGCAAAGATGATAAACGATATCACCACGTTTGGGCAATATGATCCTGAAACATTGTATGAGGTGTGAGATCGTTTCAAGGATTTGCTTAGGAGATGCCCACATCATGGTCTTCCTATTTGGCTCCAGGTATAAACTTTTTAAACGGGTTATTTTCATCTAACCGCTCTATGATTGATGCAGCCTCAGGAGGATCCATTATGCGCAAAACACAGGAAGCAGCCTATGAACTCTTGGAAGAGATGGCTTCTAACAGCTATCAATGGCAATCGGAGAGGAATGTGCCAAAGAAACCGGTCGGAGGTCATCAAAATGATGACATCACTGCTCTTTCGGCACAGTTGGAAGCGTTGAACAAAAAGATAGATAGCATGAGCATGACAGCAATGCAAGCTCAAGTTATCACTTGTGAATTATGTGGAAGCAATCATCCAAGCACCGAGTGCCAGGCAGATACAGTCTAATGAGTCTGTTAATTATGTAGGAAACAAGCAGCCCAACAACCCATACTCCAATACTTACAACACGGGATGGAGAAATCATCCGAACTTGCAATGGTCCAACCAAAACAACGTGTTGAACCCACAACAACCACCGGGATATGCACCAAAGCCATGTATGGAGGAGCTAATAACCAAGTTCATTTCATCAACTGAAACTAGGATGCAAAATCAGGAGGCATCTATAAAGAACTTGGAAATACAAGTAGGGCAACTTGCAACATTGATTTCTGGACGAACTCAAGGTACACTACCAAGTGATACAGTGATAAATCCAAAGGAGCAAGCGAATGTCATAGCACTAAGGAGTGGAAAAGAGCTAAGGACACAGACGGAAGCAAAAGAAAGTTGTGAAACCACCACTGAAGACAAGAGTAAGACTGAGGAAAAGGTAATCAAAAAAGGTAAAAATTCCAACACCACACCAATCACACACACTGATAAGGTAGTAATTCCTCCCCCATTTTCCGCTGCATTAAAAAGAGCTATAATAGATACTGAGTTTGGTAAGTTTCTTGAGGTATTTAAGAAATTGTATATTAATATACCATTTGCCGATTCTCTACTTCAAATGCCTAGTTATGCTAATGTTTTGAAGGAAATTCTCTCTAACAAGCGAAAGTTGGGTGAATACGAAACGGTAAGCTTAACAGAGGAGTGCTCAGCAATTGTGCAAAACAAAATGCCTCCGAAGTTAAAGGACCCAGGGAGTTTTACTATACCTTGCACTATAGGATCAGTCTCATTTACTAAATCATTGCGTGGTTTGGGTGCTAGTATTAATTTGATGCCTTTTTCCATTTTCAGGTGGTTGGGACTAGGAGAGCCGAAACCCACCAAAGTTTCACTGCAATTGGCGGATAGATCTATCACATATCCCCGAGGAATCATTGAAGACGTGTTAGTCAAAGTGGACAAATTCATCTTCCCAGGTGATTTTCTAGTACTATATATGGAAGAAGACACGGAGACACCACTGATTTTGGGCCGACCGTTCCTAGCGACGGGAAAGGCAATCATAGATGTCCAACAAGGGAAGTTGATCCTCCGTGTAGGGGAGGATCAAGTTGTGTTTAATGTCTTTAAAGCACTTAAACACCCACATGACGAGCCCATGTGTTTTAGTATTGATATTATTGATGCTTTGACTGTTGATGTGTTGCAAGGTACTTACAAAGAGAAATTGGAAGCATACCTTGTGAAAGCCGATGAACAACATGACAAGAAGGAAATTGAGATTGTAGCTCAGTTGAACAACATAGTTCCTTACATGAAACGAGCCACTGAAAATCTTGGAGAGTTAGGAAAAAGAGACATTAAGCCTCAACGGCCATCCATCGAAGAATCACCCACGCTCGAACTAAAGCCTCTCCCATCTCAGCTCAAGTATGTATTCCTAGATGCTGGAAATTCGTTAACAATCATTATTTCTCCATCTTTGACAGGTGAAAACGAGGGGAAGCTTCTTAAAGTCATTGGAGCACAAGAAGGCCTTTCGATGGAAGATTGCAGATATTAAAGGAATTAGTCCATCAGTGTGCATGCATAAAATTCTGATGGAAGAGACTTTCAAGCCCGTGGTACAACCACAACGCCGTCTCAATCCAAAAATGCAAGAGGTAGTCAAAGCTGAGGTCATTAAGCTAATGGATGCAGGTATTATCTACCCCATCTCTGATAGTTCATGGGTAAGTCCTATTCAATGTGTACCAAAGAAAGGAGGCATTACTGTTGTCCCTAATGAAAACAATGAATTGATACCTGTTAGAACAGTCACGGGGTGGAGAGTGTGCATTGACTATAGGAGGTTAAATGAATCAACTCGTAAAGATCACTTTCCCTTCCTTTCATTGATCAAATGGTAGAAAGATTAGCAGGTTATGATTTTTATTGTTTTCTAGATGGGTATTCAGGGTATAACCAAATCGCTATTTCACCAGAGGACCAAGAGAAAACTACTTTCACTTGCCCTTATGGTACATTTGCCTTTAGACAAATGCCATTTGGATTATGTAATGCCCCTGCTACTTTTCAAAGATGCATGGTAGCCATATTCCATGACATGATAAAGAAATTTTTAGATGTATTCATGGATGACTTCTCTGTTTTTGGATCTTCATTTGATATATGTTTATATAACTTGGATTTGGTGTTGACAAGATGCGAGGAGACAAGTCTTGTATTGAATTGGGAGAAGTGCCACTTCATGGTCAAAGAAGGTATAGTCTTGGGACATAAGATATCCGAAAAGGGTATTGAAGTAGATCGAGCAAAAATCCAAGTAATACAACAATTGCCACCACCAACAACAGTGAAAGGAATCCGAAGTTTTTTGGGCCATGCAGGATTTTATCGTCGATTCATTAAGGATTTCTCAAAAATTTCTAAACCTTTATCTCACCTATTAACTAAAGATGCACCTTATGAATTTAATGTTGATTGTGTGCAGGCATTCGAGATTCTCAAGGAGAAACTGGTAACAACACCTGTCTTGGTAGCACCTGATTGGGAGTTGCCCTTTGAACTGATGTGCGATGCGAGTGACACAGCGGTAGGAGCAGTCTTAGGCCAAAGGAGGAACAAGGTATTTCATACCATCTACTATGCTAGTCGCACTTTGAATGAAGCACAAATGAATTATGCCACTACTGAAAAAGAGCTTCTAGCCATAGTTTTTGCATTCGATAAGTTTCACTCCTATCTATGTCTTGCCAAAGTCATTGTGTACACCGATCATGCTGCACTTAAATACTTGCTTGCAAAGAAAGATGCCAAACCACGCTTAATTAGGTGGATATTGTTGTTGCAAGAATTTGACTTAGAGATAAGAGATAAGAAGGGTGTAGAGAATGTGGTGGCAGATCATTTGTCTCGAATAGACAATGGAGAGGATACAATTGAAAGTGAGATAGAAGAAATTAATGAGAAATTTCATGATGAGCAATTGTTTAACGCTGACATTTTACCTTGGTATGCAGATTATGCGAACTATATTGCTAGTGGTATCCTCCCACAAAATCTATCATTTTATCAAAAGAAAAAATTCTTTTCTGAGGTTAAACATCTTATGTGGGAGGAGCCCTATTTGTTCAAAGTTTGTGCAGATAACATTAAAAGGAGATGTATCCCCGAAAGGGACATGCAATCTATCTTGAAGCAGTGCCACGGTGGAGAGATAGGTGGGCATTTTGGCCCAACCAAAACAGCTGCTAAGGTACTTGACTCTGGCTTCTATTGGCCAACGTTGTTTAAGGACGCATTCAGGTATGTCTCCACTTGTGATAGATGTCAAATGGTCGGTAATATCTCTAGGAGAAATGAATTACCCTTAAATAATATTCTTGAGTGCGAACTTTTTGATGTGTGGGGAATAGATTTTATGGGACCTTTCCCAAGTTCATGTTCAAACAAATACATACTTGTCGCAATGGATTATGTGTCAAAGTGGGTTGAGGTGGAAGCCTTACGCACAAATGATGCTCGAGTGGTTGTGCAATTTTTGAAAAGAATTTTTTACTCGTTTTGGCACCCCTCGAGCAATTATTAGTGATGGGGGCACTCATTTTCGCAACAAACAATTTGAAAATCTTTTGAGTAAATATGGTGTCACCCACAAAGTGTCTTCACCTTATCACCCACAAATCAGCGGACAAGTAGAAGTTTCAAACCGAGAGTTGAAACGTATTTTAGAAAAGACAGTGACTCTAAGCCGGAAGGATTGGTCCTTACGCTTAGACAATGCCTTATGGGCTTATCGGACTGCTTTTAAGACACCTATTGGCACATCACCTTATCGGTTGGTATTTGGTAAGGCATGTCACCTACAAGTTGAACTTGAGCAATGGCTAAACTTTGATTGTCATGTTGCAGGCGAAAAACGTCTTTTACAACTGAATGAGATGGAGGAATTTCGGAATCAGGCATATGAGAAAGCCAAGATTTACAAAGAAAGAACCAAGAAGTGGCATGATTCTCATATACAAAGAAGGGAATTCAATGTAGGAGATACAATACTCTTGTTCAATTCCAGACTGCGACTCTTTCCAGGTAAACTACGTTCTCGTTGGTCTGGACCATGCACAGTCTCCAAGGTAAACCCAACCTGTGCTATTGAAATTACCGACCCCGAAAAGGGAACCTTTATAGTAAAATGGGCAGCGGTTGAAGCACTACAACATAAATGAGAAAGGCGAGATGTTAGCCTCTATCTGTTATCTTGATAACTAAGAAAAAGAAGTGATAGTCCAGCTTGGGACTATAAATTAAGAACTTTCTTCTCTCTATCTCTTGATTGTTTTTTAAAGTTTTTTATTAATTAGTTCATCTTTTCAGTATTTTATTTTCTTTCATATTACCCAGTACCCCCACCGGAGCATGATGAGGACGACGATCACTGACGATTGTCGTCGAGGTATGTATTTTGCTTTTGCACTTATTGTTTACCATACATTGAGGGCAATGCATGTACTAAGTTCGGGGGGGGGGGGGGTGTTTACTGGTTTCTGCTATCTTTTGTTACTTCCTTGCATGACTAGTCTATAATGAGATTATATCGTTTTTGGGCACATAATTTTTTTTTTCTCTTGAAAATGAGTTCATGATTTAGAAATAATGAATTAGACTTGCAATGGTATTACATGATGATATTAATCCCCATCTCAACTAAAGTCTTGAAGATTTTTGACTTGTTGTGAATATCTTTAGTTGAGTTAATATTTCAAAATTGAGGAACATTTTGAGCACCTTTTAGTCATGATTGAGGGAATTATATATTGGAACAATTTTGTTAAATATGATTTGTCTTGAGGATCTTGAAACACTTTAGAACCTATTTGAGAGCACTTTGAGGCGAAATTTTATAGTTATGAACTAGACTTGGAAATGATTTAGGTGATCTTTGGACCATTTGAGCCTTTCAAGATCCTCAAGACACTTTAGAACCTATTTGAGAGCACTTTGAGGCGAAATTTTATAGTTATGAACTAGACTTGGAAATGATTTAGGTGATCTTTGGACCGTTTGAGCCTTTCAAGCTTACCATGTTTATATCAATCTCTAGTTCCCTATTTTGAGCCTAATTGATAAAAGAATGGAGTATGTTTAACATACTATTAGCCCCATTCAACATTCTTTGGCAACCTCATTATACCCACCTACTTGAGCCTAAATGGAAGATTTTTATCTTAACCTAAGGGAGTATAATGAGTCTCATTAGATGCTAATGTAAGGACCCCCGTGCCCTTAACCCGTTAACAGTGTATTAATCCATGCCATTAGTGCATACAATCATATTATCATGGGAAGGAAACCATATGCAAGTGTAACATCATATTCCATCTATAAAATTTCTTGCATTAGAACCCCATAATGTTCAACTTCCCCAATCGAAACCACTTTCATAGTATGCACCCTAACAATACACTAACATTCTCTCAGCTCATTTAGCAATTCCGTATTTAATTGCATGCAACCCAATAAATGAAGAGAGAAAGTCATTGCTCATTTATACATTCCATATACACTTAAAGACGTACTCACATGAGAGTACCCAATGAACAAGCGTGTATCTAATGTATAAAAGGCTCTACCAGATACCGTCACTGGTACTTCAGTCATGGAAGCACCTCCCAAGCACAGCTCGATCTCAACTCTGGATCTATGTACTCATTCAACCAGCTATGGTACCTCGATCCTGGAAGTACCTCAAATCAACAGCCCGAGCTCAACTCCAAAGCTGTTGCTACACCTGTATCACATGTCCCAACAGAGACAACCCCCACACGAGGTGAGCATACCAATACCACCAATCCAATAATCATAATATTGCAGTTCATAATTTACAGAATGTAAATGCCATAATTTAAATGATACTCCCTGGATGGTATCATCCTCATCCGGGATCCCATGTATTGTCCCTGTTCTCAAAATAACCAAACTCATCAAATTCCCAAAGCCAGTTAATCGCCACATAGATTAACTAATGCCATTCCTATTATGCCAGTTCCATAATCAATATGGTAAAAACATTATATAAAAGACCGTAGATATCACATATATCTAACCAATGATTCCATGTTCCTATTTCATTGCTAGCTCCACAATAGCGGCATTCTAAACCCCACGCACGCTCAACAATAGCGGCGTCATAACGAATTGGTCGCTCAACAGCGACAGCATCCCCAAATCATTGCTCGCTCAATAGCGGCACCTCCTCGGCGATCGATCGCCACCTGCGATTTCCCGAAAAACTCGAGCTTCCATGGTGTTTTTCACACCCAAACTCAAAACCAACACCCCATACACCTTCAACACCTCAAATACACCCTTAAAACTCAATAAAAACTCCCACAACAAACTTTAAGATTTTTACCCAAAATCCACAAACCCAAATCTAACATTAATACTCAACCAAAAACAACAATACTACTACCAAATCGAAGACAATGACGAGGGGAAGACTAATACCTGATTATCTTCGAGAAAACCGGCCTCCGAGCCAAGCTACCATCGATTATCCCATCATGGGAGAAGAGGGGAAATTGGGGGAGAAGGGTTAGGCGTAGAGAGAGAGAGAGGAGAGAGGGAAGGATTCCGTGCCAAATGACGAAATACCGAGTCCACTTGGTATATATAGTACCAAAACTCAAACATACCAACCCTTTCACAAATACATCACGATTCATTAAATATCATCTGTTTTCAAAAACCATCTCTCTAACCTCAATTCCCATTACCAGCCCCAGTACAAAGTATTCCGGACCCCAAATCCCACAAAAGTCCAAAAATTCCAAGGTTATCACCACGATGAGAATACGATCTCATCCCTCGGATCCAACGACTCCAAAATCGGGTTTAAAATCCCCGAGAGTCTAGAAACCGCAATTAATTCATAATTGCTACAAATAAAATCCATTTAGGATTATTACCACACCGGGATTAACACCATTAATCCCCGGGTATCACAATTATTCCCCACTAATAAAATTTCGCCCTCAAAATTTGCACGGCGTACTCCACGTAACGCCGAGAACACGCAATCCAAACGGATCCACGATGTCGAATCACGAACATAACATGAACGATACAGCAACCGCAGGGATACCGACCTCGCACCAAACCTGGAATGGAGTAACCTCTCCAACCGACACAAATCCACGGAAGACATCAGCATTTCCCGATGCTAACCATCTCAAAGGCAGTCAACCAAACGTAACTGCAGATCGAACGAATCATACGCGATTCCAAAATAGATATCGTCTCGATGATATCCTTATGATCTAGCCTACGATGTTAATCATACATCGTTACTAAGGAAACCACCAGTACACTACAATGTACTTGTACCATGCCCGGTTTCCGCTCTCCAGTCCGTCTCCATCAAAGGAGTAGTTGCACCACATTGCAACACCGATTGGGCCACAACACGACCCCGATCAACACGAAACACATCTACAAAGGTGTCTACAACCGCGTGTTCCAAGAAATCACATCTTGGTCCGAACACACTATCGAGACTCCACAAAGTCTCAAGCTCTCGAAAGGACATGCAAGAACAATCGATTGCATTCCCGCCACACATGTCAATCACTACACTAAACAAATCTGAATCCTGGCCATTCATCGTTTATCCTGGGATTCAACAATCCTAAAACATGGAGGCTATCGAATTGACCAGTAAGTATTACTATGGTCCAAGGTACGACAATCCCCTCCTCAGGGGAAGTCAACCAACCCTCCCGATCATTCATCAGAATGCATCGTGCCGTCGAGATTACCAATCTCAAAGTGCTACAATCTCTCACCGGAGATTCGTCAACCAAACACACTAATCCGATATTCAACAAGTACCGGAACGCGGGAATTTGTATTCACATACCTGCCCAAGTACCGATCACAACATGCATACTCAATGCAATAGACTCGGGTATCTCCAATTATACCCCAAAGTCCCAACACCAACTGTCAATCCCCAGATATTCTCACTCCACGGAGAATGAGGGTTGACAAACCAAAACCAAAGGGTGTGATTTCAACATCAACACCACGCAACCAAATCAACGAATCTCCCAAAGGATTCAACCGGTAGGTATATCAATACCGCCTTCCTCACACGGAAAGTGTCATGAATTCATGACCCTCCACCCTGGATATATTTATACCAAAATATATTCCGGAACCCAGAAGTACACAACTGGTTAGAATAGTGCACCAACGCCACTATTACTCCAACGAAACCCGTATACACCACGTATACTCATACTAATAATGCTCTGTACTAATGCCATAGTACTCCACCATCGAGCATTTCTCCGGAGACGTCTCCTCGAACGTCTCACCGAAAGGTAAGAGATCCATTACTCAGTCCAACACCAGTAATACTCGCCATGGCTGATTTACAATCAACCCACGACCGATACCAGCTGTTTCCATGACAGTACAATCCATCTCTCCAAGAGATAAAATCAATATAGTAGTGTTACCCACAAACTATATCCCACAATTCCAATTGTGACTCCCGTTGCATTTCTCATGCAAAGATGCCAAACTAGAGCTAACAATGACTTGTCGACACTCACATTGGTATTCCCCACAAAATAGAGTTGTCCCAATACAAGTCCCTCAAAATTCAACGTATAAACATCCCTGTGAGGTATTCCCTGCCTCGATCGCCATGCCACATAGAGACTACAAGAGTCTACCATAAACCCTCATCGTACCACCATACGATTCACCAAACTCGGTTCCAGCGAGCAGTGTAATGGCTACAACAAGCACACTATATCACTGCAACAAAACATGGCTAGCAAAGCGCTGCCTCCATAGGATTATACCAAGCCTACCAAGGCATCATACATTCCACTCGGTATACCATACCGTAACAAGCCATTAGAGTAGTGGGTCATCACCCAATATTTCTCTAAAACACCAAAGTATAATGGACATCCCGGTGTCCATGCTCAACCACAGTGCAATCCTAATCCGTTAGGACTTATTCCACACCCTCAGGGTGGGTGTGACCAAGTCTACCACACATCACCGTAACAAGCGAGTAGTTTCCTCAATGACTACTCTTACCACCAAACGCTTGGCCTTAGCCATCCCAGCTAGTATACCCAAATGTATCATTACTCGACAAATATTTACCTTTATTACATGATGCGGTACACTCACCGGTACAAAGCATCCAATTATCCATCGAGCAGACCTGCTCGGAGTAACAGTCTCGTCAACCAGTGACGTAGACATCGCCTTGTGCCCATCAACAACACTCAAACCATATGACTAAATACGTACACCCAAACGTATTATTCGTCATCACGACGCTATACGTCTACATAGAATATCCACTATGTCATCGTCACCCCGTGACGGTATATGCCAACATATGACATCCAAAATCCCATCGTCAACTCGTGACGGTACATGTCGATACACGACATCCATATTCTCATCATCAAACACATGACAATATATAACCACACATGGTATTCACAATAATGCTAACAAAGCAGTAATATAACGCACCTCATCGCTATCAAGATAGCGGTATACCTATATCCATCATCCACCAGCGGTACACAAGCAGCACCCATCGCTCATATGCGGCATAATCCAGTGCTACGCACATAGCGGTATAACCCATCGCTATAGAATCAGCAGCATGATCCCTCGTCATAGAGTCAGCGGCATAAAACATCGCTATAGATATCCGGCGGTATGAACCATCGCCATAGATGTAGCGGAATGAACCATCGCTATATAATACCTGGTGGCATAAACCATCGCCAATAGATGTAGCGGAATGAACCATCGCTATAGAGATACCCGGCGGCATAAACCATTGCCAATAAACTAGTGGAATGTACCATCACTATATAGATACCCGGCGGCATGAACCATCGCCAATAAACTAGCGGAATGTACCATCGCTATATAGATACCCAGCGGCATGAACCATCGCCAATAAACTAGCGGAATGTACCATCGCTATATAGATACCCGGTGGCATGAACCATCGCCAATAAAGTAGCGGAATAAATCATCGCTATATAGATACCCGGCGGCATGAACCATCGCCAATAAACTAGCGGAATAAACCATTGCTATATAGATACCCGGCGGCATGAACCATCGCCAATAAACTAGCGGAATGTACCATCGCTATATAGATACCCGGCAGCATGAACCATTGCCAATAAACTAGCGTCATGATATCCCTCGCTAAGAAGCGGCAAATATCCCTCTTCGCTACTTCGCTTCGACATACCAGCGGCATAATATTCCTCGCTTAAGCGGCAAATATCCTCCATTGCTATCATATGATAGCGGAAAGCTCATCGCTACGCCATATTAGCGGTATAATATCCCTCGCTTAAGCGACAAATATTCTTCATCGCGGTGGTAGTCAAGCAGCGCCACTACTCCTCATTTTATCATGACAGCAAAAATACCCCTCGCTTTACATGACAGCAGAAATACCACTCACTTCGACAATACCAGCGGAAAATAATATCCCTCGCTAAGATATGACAGCGGTCGTGTTCTTCGCTTCATATCAGCGGCAAATATTCTCTCATCGCTACGGTATGACAGCGGCAAGTATTCACATCGCTATGCCATGAAGCGGCAAGTATTCACATCGATATGCCATGCATGCAACCGTAATGCATAACTCGTATTCCGATAAACATCGCCATGAGTGTATTTTAATGCACCTCGCTTCAAATGTGACATGCGGAATTTTACCATCGCTTCAACATTTAGCGGCAAAGCATTAAAATCATCACTCCGATATATATATGCAATCGTAATGCATAATCCATGTCTCATAAGACCCTGCAACCACTATGGTTAGCAACAACATAATCCAATTATGAACACATATCATAAACGCACATAAGCAATATAGTTGTGCCACACAACACTAACTACCATCATGCATAAGTATGTGCTTCTGATTCCCGTTAATATGTTCCTAGGCCCTCAACAGCCCCAAAGAGCTAACCACTGCTCTTATACCACTAATGTAATGACCCCCGTGCCCTTAACCCATTAATAGTGTATTAATCCATGCCATTAGTGCATACAATCATATTATCATGGGAAGGAAACCATATGTAAGTGTAACATCATATTCCATCTATAAAATTTCTTGCATTAGAACCCCATAATGTTCAACTTCCCCAACCGAAACCACTTTCATAGTATGCACCCTAACAATACACTAACATTCTCTCAGCTTATTTAGCAATTCCGTATTTAATTGCATGCAACCCAATAAATGAAGAGAGAAAGCCATTGCTCATTTATACATTCCATATACACATAAAGACGTACTCACATGAGAGTACTCAATGAACAAGCGTGTATCTAATGTATAAAAGGCTCTACCAGATACCGTCACTGGCACTTCAGTCCTGGAAGAACCTCCCAAGCACAACTCGATCTCAACTCTGGATCTATGTACTCATTCAACCAGCTATGGTACCTCGATCCTGGAAGTACCTCAAATCAACAGCCCGAGCTCAACTCCAAAGCTGCTGCTACACCCATATCACATGTCCCAACAGAGACATCCCCCACACGGGGTGAGCATACCAATACCACAAATCCAATAATCATAATATTGCAGTTCATAATTTACAGAATGTAAATGCCATAATTTAAATGATACTCCCTGGATGATATCATCCTCATCCGGGATCCCCTGTATTGTCCATGTTCTCAAAATAACCAAACTCATCAAATTCCCAAAACCAGTAAATTGCCACATAGATTAACTAATGCCATTTCTATTATGCCAGTTCCATAATCAATATGGTAAAAACATTATATAAAAGACTGTAGATATCACATATATCTAACCAATGATTCCATATGTTCCTATTTCATTGCTCGCTCCACAATAGCGGCATTCTAAACCCCACGTGCGCTCAACAATTATGGCGTCATAACCAATGGTCGCTCAACGGCGACAGCATCCCCAAATCATTGCTCGCTCAATAGCGGCACCGCATGGTTCTCAATGTATGTCCATTTAACGCAATTACCATTTACCATGCATATCACTATCCATTTATAGCAAGTACCATGTACCATGCATTTCAACGTCCATTTATTACAAATACTACATACCATGCATTTCAATGCCCATTTAATGCAATTACCACTTACCATGCATTTTACACTTGCAACATTATAATAGGCTATGCTCGTACGTCATACGTACCTTATACTTCCATAGTTCAAATCCGACCACGCCTGAGTCCCACGACCCGATGAATTATGTGCTAACACATAAATAGTTCACAAGTAAACACAAGCATGCAACCACGTGCCCAAGCACGTTCATAACCCCCATACATATCGTCAATCCATGACGATTACCAAAATAAAAGCCCCCCGGCTAAGCATGCATAATACCCAAACTATTCCATTTTTCATGTTTAAAAGATAGCCAAAAACCCAACCAAGAATTCCGTTTAATTAACTTTGGCTCCAACCAATCCATTTTAAAAGTATAGCATTCCCATAGGAATGTAGACATTGCCCCGTAAACGATCCACTCAAACCACGATTCCAAAATCCTGACATTTTTCCCAAAATTCCAAAAAAAACAAGTCTTACGGGCGGCGATCGATCACCTCTTTTAGCGCGATCGATCTCCCCTGTCCAGTGGGCAAAATCGCCTCCTTGCGATCGATCGCCAACCCTCGCGATCGATCGCCAACATGAATCACGATCGATCGCCTAGGCCACGCGATCGATCGCCTGCACTGTCCATCGCCATAAAAAATTGAACTGCTCGCCGCGATCGATCGCCCTTCCTCGGCGATCGATCGCCACCTGCGATTTCCCGAAAAACTCGAGCTTCCATGGTGTTTTTCACACCCAAACTCAAAAACAACACCCCATACACCTTCAACACCTCAAATACACCCTTAAAACTCAATAAAAACTCCCACAACAAACTTTAAGATTTTTACCCAAAATCCACAAACCCAAATCTAACATTAATGCTCAACCAAAAACAACAATACTACTACCAAATCGAAGACAATGACGAGGGGAAGACTAATACCTAATTATCTTCGAGAAAATCGGCCTCTACCATCGATTTTCCCATCATGGGAGAAGAGGGGAAATGGGGGGAGAAGGGTTAGGCGTAGAGAGAGAGAGGAGAGAGGGAAGGATTCCGTGCCAAATGACGGAATACCGAGTCCACTTGGTATATATAGTACCAAAACTCAAAAATATCAATCCCTTCACAAATACATCATGATTCATTAAATATCATATGTTTTCAAAAATCATCTCTCTAACCTCAATTCCCATTACCAGCCCCAGTACAAAATACTCCGGACCCCAAATCCCACCAAAGTCCAAATTCCAAGGTTATCACCACGATGAGAATATGATCTCATCCCTCGGATCCAACGACTCCAAATATCGGGTTTAAAATCCCCGAGAGTCTAGAAACCGCAATTAATTCATAATTGCCACAAATAAAATCCATTTAGGATTATTATCATACCGGGATTAACACCATTAATCCCCGGGTATCACAGATGCACTTGAATTGCTAAACTTTGATGAGCTCATTGTTAAAAAAAAAATTGATAAATGAGAAAAGAAAAAGATAGAAAAAGCCTTGAGAAAATAATTGAATAAATAAGGCCCAAAGTGGCCAAGGCTAGAAAAAAAAAAAGAAGAGCTCGATAAATTGTGCTAAAAAGTGAATTTTATAAGTTATACTCTCTTCTTTGTGTTTCCCTATCTTTTCTTTGAAGCCAAACACCTAGGCCAAACATTACGAGCTTTAAAAGACCTATTAATCCAAGTCTAGGGAATATTTACATTAGTGGAGAAGTGCTTGAAAAGTAGGCTTATAGATTGTTTAATAGTAATCTTGACTTTGAGTTTAATAGCATTATTTGATCCTAAAAGTATATATGAAACTCAAGATTAACATGAACACACACGCACGTTCCGATTTTGTGATATATTGCTTAGCTTAGGAGCAAACACTTCTTGTTAATTTTTGGATAGACTTCTGATTGAAGTGTTAGTGGGATTTCTGAGCTTTTACAATTGAGTTGCTAAGTTAATTCATTCAAAGTATTGATGATGAACTTTGCATTTTGATCTTAATGTTTGCTCGAGGACGATCAAATCTAAGTTTGGGGGAGTTGATAGGGTTGATTATTACTTGTATTTGGGCTTTGATTTGTATATATTTTCGTGTAGATTCCGTGAAGATGTTATGCTTTTTGGTATTTATTTGATGTTTCAGGAATCTAAGTGGAAAGTGGAAGAATTGAGCTAGAAGGAAGAAAACGAGTCAAATCAAGGAAAGAAATGAAGAAACTGAATTCTGGCATGATCGATCGATCGGAAAATGGTGTTCGATCGATCGAGAAGGGCAGACTTATGACAAGCGAGAATGAAGAAATCTCGATCGATCGGAAAATTGACCTCGATCGATCGAGAGAGGCAGAGAAAGTACGGAACGAAAGCTGAAGGCGCTCGATCGATCGAGACATATGCACCGATCGATCAAGACGCAGAATTTTCAGAAAAATAAAGACTTGATTTGGTTTGATTTTTGGAAACTCTTCCACCAACCCCCTCCTCTATAAATTAGGGAAGTAGGGCATGAAATTTGCATCCAATATTCAGAGTATAATCAGACCTAAATCATAATTCTTCAGCCGCCTTTCATCTCCGAAGAACAAGGTTGAAGAAATCCTTTGAAGAGCAAGGAAGGAAGCGAGAGAAGAAGCATCGGTCAACGCACGGACTCGCTCCTACGTTATCGTATTTCTAAACTCTAGTTAATTTGATTTTAAGATTTTATTTGATGTTTATGAGGTTGAGAGACGATTTTAAACATCTTGTTAATTTGATTTGAATTTAATTAAGTTTATTTTATCAAGTTTAGGGAATTTTGTGCTTGAATTATTGATTTGGTTGTGTTTAAGTGGATTAATTCTTATGTGCATGAATTATAACCTTAATGCTATCAAAGCTTTGCTAATTTTGATTGATTTTGTGAATTATAACTGAGATCGAGAGATAAAGTTACAATACGCTAGAATAATTCATGTTGTATGTTTAAGATTTAGATCGAGAGATTAAATCACATACGTGATCACTTTGAATTGGAAGATTCAAAGTTAACGGTTTTTCAACGAGATTTATTCGGTATTAAATTAGTTTAAGTGAACGAGAGTTACTTGTGTCAATTTATTACTAGTTTCAATATAGCTTGAGAAAGTATATTGATTATATTAGGAAATCCGTCACCATAAGAATTGATTGATTAGTACTTGTTTTAACAAACAAATCATTGACGATAACACAATTGAACCAACATCGTGATAAATTTCTTGAGCGGAATTCCTTCGCATCTTCAAAGGAGTTGTTTTATTTTTGAGTTTTTAATTCTTTAGTTTAATTAGTTAATTAATCATCTTTATTTCGTAGGCTAAATATAATTTTGCTAATTTTATTTGGTACTTATACATTAGTCCCTGTGGGTTCAACATCGTTACTTTTTAATCAATATACTAAAACTTGACACCGTGCACTTGCGGTACAATCGCTACATTGAGAAATAATTGTTTAAAATAAAAGCGATCAAGTTTCTGGGATTCTTCCTGCTGACCCGACAATTGTTAGATCAATTTCACCAATTTTAAGGTTTCTTTGATATCTAGCAACTGTAGATTGTTGTAAATAATATATGACATCACAAGGAAAATATTATCCTTTTGAGTGATATCAAATACTATCCTGTTGGAAAGATTATTCTTGGCTCGATCAAGGCTCTTACTCCTGTTCAAAATAGGCTGGTTATGTATCTTCATGCCGATTTCTCCAATTGTCGGAGTATCAATAATATCTGACAACATCGCTTTTGTGAAATCTTTGAAGATTCTGGGGACTTCGATGAATTCTTTTATCAAGAATACTTCTGAATTATGTGTATTCGAGAGCACGTAAGACACTTTGTAAGCCTAGTCCCTTCTTTCGTCAAATCGTTTCTTTTAAAGTCTTGATGAAGAGTAAGAACCTTGTTGAAATCTCGACATCCCAAATTGTATGTGATTCTGGGGTAGATGTTGAAGGCCATCTTTCCGGAATACAAATTTCCTGCAACTGCCCTCAAACAAGAATCTTTGATGTTCGGGATCCTTTTGTCAAAGATTGCCATATTAGGTGGCGAATCAATTCCTTCCTTGAAAGTTGTTTTGATGATGACTCTAATGGCTTTTTTATGAATCCATAAGAGTGTGCTAGCAACTTCTCTTTTCATTTTGTTCTTAATCTCCTGGATTTCTCTGTAGGGGATTAACTGCATCTCAATTTGGTTTCTTGTTAATTCCACCGGGATCACAAATTCACCTATTGTTACGTTATGGAAAATCTGATGATTCTTGGTTCGAAGACCAATCATAACCATGTCTCTTTTTACATTGCTCCAATTGTAAATCCTCCTGGATTTCTCTGTAGGGATTAACTGCATCTCAATTTGGTTTCTTGTTAATTCCATCGGGATCGCAAATTCACCTGTTGTTACATTATGGATAATCTGATGATTCCTGGTTCGAAGACCAATCATAACCATGTCTCTTTACATTGCTCCAATTGTAAATCCATCGTACATCTGAAACTTTGGCTCTTCTTTCATAATCCTCGTAAGAGTTTTATAAGAAACAGTGGTATGAGAGAAAAATCCCGATGACTCTTCTCTGATCATGTGTTGAAGGAATTCTCCTTTCAGTCTTATTCTGATCTGGATCCACTTCCATTGTCAAAATAAATCTCTTCTCGTAGATGCTTTTATCTGATGGGATATACTCAAATTGATACACCTGCACCAAATTTTGGAAGTAAACAATATCTTCGAACTCCTTGGTATGCTCGAACTGTTTCACTCCTCGATTTTGGTTCTCTGGACAATCTGTAGGGATATGTCCTCTTACTCCGCATGTCCAACAGTTACAATCTTTAAAACTTTCATTCGCTCTAGTATGAGTACGCCTTAAAGTTCTCTTTGTTGGTGCTCTACTGGTACTTGCTTGATTAGAACCGATTGATGAGGTTCTTCTCCTTGTTGGTCCTGATCTTAGCTCTGATATGTAACATCGAGCTTTCTGTTTTGATCAGAAATTTTTAGGTCTCAATGAAGACCTAACTCTTCTCGAACTACTTTGTAATGCCTACACATGAAGTATGCATGTTTCATTTGAGTGTTATGCCATTATGCAATCATAACGCAAGTTATGTTATATAGGTGCGTGACGTATGTTGGTCATGATATGATTCTGGACTCGGTTCGGATTGAACCGAGTAGGAATGAGGAAATGTATTAATTGATAGATGATGAAAAGAATAATGTTTATGATGAATGAAGAATGAGCATGTTGAAATACCTTAAACATAGGTGGAGATAATAAATTGATGAAGTACATGGTTGGTAAATATGTAGCAAGAGATTGCATGTTCACGTTAGTATATGGAAGAGTAGGCATCATACATAGTTGGATAAAAAACAAGGGTTCGTGGAGTTGAATTTGCATTAGATGTGAATTTCAAATGAGTTTGGTTTAACACAAAGAGTGCAATATAAGTGGTGATTTCATATTTGAAATCACATAGTTACACATTGCTCATCTAAATTTCTCTACACAAGCTCCTCTTTCAACTCTCACTTGTGCTTGGGGAACTTGCTTGGCTTAGGCTTGGAAAATCACACTATCACTTGAGTGAGAAGTGAAAACAAAGCTAGTTGGTAAGAACTTCCTAGCTTATGATGTTTATGTGTGTTGATAGTTGAACTATGTGAAGTTACTACTCTTGTTTGAATTAATATGAGTTTAATTCAATGAAATAAGTTGTGTTAACATGAAAACATGTTTATATCATGACTGAGTAATGTTTTATGAAGTTTGATGTTGAATTATGAGATGAGAAGTTGGAACCATGAGGATAAGCTTGAAAATCGCCATGTTCTGAAAAGAACAGAGCATAGTGATCGATCGCATTTCATGAAGCGATCGATCGCCTATGCGAAGAAAATAATAAGGCGGTTTGAACTTCGGGAGATTGATCGCGTAAATAGAAGCGATCGATCGCCTATACGAAGAAAATAATAAGGCGGTTTAAACTTCGGGAGATTGATCGCGTAAATAGAAGCGATCGATCACGAGATGTTGAAACATGTTATATTTTATGGAATTTGATGATGAGGCTTATTATAACATGAGAGGTATGTCATTGTTGGTCATATGCTTTAGCTGTTATATTGATGTTATTAAGGCATCGAGTTGATGTCATGAGAGGTACGCTCTTGTTGGGCATTCACTATGACTGTTATAACGTGTGAGGACATAAATATGATATGTGCTGCTAATATGGGACGTGAGAACTGAGCCACTAACATATTAAGTTCAGAGGTGTTGAGCCTTAAACACATGGTTGTGTTTAATGCGTTAATTTATCCCCGGTTTATCTTTGAGTTTTGATGATCAACAAAACTTGTGTTTGTTAATGTGTGTACTTAGTATGCAGATTAAGTGGTTAAAAGTGGATTGGAATGAAGAAAATCATGTATGCATGTTCTGGCACAGATCGCCCCAGGCGATGGTGACCATCGCCCTAGGCGATGGCATCCATGGGGACTTCGCCACGGCCATCGACTGGAGCGACGCCGAGGCATGCGCGCAGGGGGAGATCGCCTGGCGCGATGGCATGATTGCCAGAGACGATACGTTGAACGCCTGAGGCGATCTGGACTTCCCTCGAGGCGATGCAAGGATTTGGGCTGCTGAGGCTACGTCATTGGATTTTGATTTGGATCGCCTGAGGCGATCGGGACATCGCCTGAGGCGATGCATGATTTATGCTGACCGTTGGGGCGCGGCGATGGCTGAGGCGATCGACAAGTGATTTCAGCCTTTTGTGTAGCAACGGCTAGTAGGAGCGTAGGGGCCTCCTACACTATAAATATTGATGCTTTGGAGCATTTTGAAGCTAAGAAACAAGCCTACAAACTTCTACAAAGTCTTGTTCATTATAATTTCAAATTGCATTGCAATCTCCATACATTGTTGTTGTATTGGAGTTTGTAATTCTCTTTTTATTAGAGTCTTGTTGTCTTCGTGTGAGTACACCGTGAATGTGTTTTTGGTTTGATTTATTGTAAAGGTCCTCCAACACCAAAGCAAGTTGGTAAATTGTAAAGTCTCCAACAAGTAAAGTTGGTGCATGTGTTGTGGCTATCCTTGGAGCCCTTAAGGCCAAGAAGACTCGTGAAGAGTATTGGTAGCTCGGGAAGAGCTTTGTGTACTCGGGAAGAGTATTGTGCTCGGGAAGAGCTTTGTGTACTCGGGAAGAGTATTGTGTTCGGGAAGAACTTTGTGTACTCGGGAAGAGTAGTGTGCTCGGGAAGAGCTTTGTAAACTCGGGAAGAGTTGGGTTGTGGCTAACTTGGAGCCCTCAAGGCCAAGATCATTTATTCTAGTGGAACCTCGGTTGGAGGTTATCTAACCGGGAAGACGAGACGTTTCATCGCCGAACTTCTATAACAAATCTTTGTGCCTTTATTGCTTTAATTTTCATTACGCATTTATTTACTTATTCTTTTTATTTATCGATTGACGTAAGGCTTCCGCAAGCGCAAAACTCTTTTATTTTTCAAACTCATTTTAAAAAGCTAAAGTAGCCAAGGAATCTCATTCACCCCCCCCTCTTCGATTCCAACAAGTGGTATCAGAGCCATTTGATTTTTGTTTTAAATCAAAAATTTTATATGGCTAATCTAGCAAATGAGTTTGCTCAAGGTCAATCGACAAATAGACCTCCACTCTTCACGGGTGATAACTATGGGTATTGGAAAAATAGAATTTCTCTATATATCCAATCCGTAGATTATGACCTTTGGAAGATCATAGTGAAAGGTCCACACATTCCTTTAAAGGAAGTAGGGGGAATAAGTATCCCTAAAGAAATGGACGATTTCACTAGAGCGGATATGATTTTAATATCTCAAAATGCTAAAACTATTAATATTTTGCATTGTGCTTTAGATATGAAGGAGTACAACCGGATCTCGATGTGCTCAACCGCTAAGGAGATATGGGACAAAGTGCAAATTTGTCATGAAGGAACCAACCAAGTGAAGGAGACAAAGATAGACATCCTACAACTCAAATATGAGACATTTGAGATGGAGTCCGGAGAAGAGGTGGATTCTATGTTTAGAAGGCTCACCCAAATTATCAACGAGCTTGCTCAACTTGGAGAGAAGTACCCTCCAAAGCAAATATGGAGGAGAGCCCTAAGAGCATTGCCTAAGGAATGGGACGCAAAGAGAACCGCCATCATTGAGTCAAACAAACGAGAAAATGCTTCCTATGACCTTGATGAGCTCCATGGTACATTGGTGACTCATGAACTTGAAGTTGCAACAAGGAGAGAAATAAAGGAGGAGGATAGATCCAAAAGAAATGGGAGAGCATTGGTTGGGAGAAAAGATCACTCCGAGGATGAAGATGATGATGAGGATGAAGAGATGATCTTGTTCACTAGGAAGTTCAAGAAGTTCTTCAACAAACATAACAAGCCAAAGGCCTCTAGTGCTACTAAACATGAAATCCAAAAATGGGGTAACTTGTTATAATTGTCAAGAAAAAGGTCATTACGCTAATAAATGTACTAGGAAGAAGAATGAGGACAAAGGGAAGAAGAAGGCGTTTATAGCCACATGGAGTGATAGCGACTCCGATGAAGAAGAAGAAGCAACAAACCTTTGTCTCATGGCAAAAGATGACATAGATGAAGGAGATGAAAGCGATAATGAGGTACCTTCATTTGATGAACTTTTAGATTCTTATCATGAGCTTATAGATGTACTTGGCAAAACCAAGATGAGTAACAAATTACTCAAACTTGAGGTTGCCAAGAAAGATGAAGAAAATAATTCATTGAAAAATGAATTAGATTCTTTAAAAATGTCTTTTTTGCAAATTTAGTGAGAGTAGTCTAAAGATGAATGAGTTGCTTGGCTTGCAACGTTGTAGCTTAGATAAAGCCGGGTTAGGTTTTTCAAGCAAATCAAAATCATATTCTAGCATGTTAGCTAAAGCCAAGCATGATTCTCCTACTTGCAACTATTGTTGTAAAATTGGCCACACTAAGAATAAGTGTAGGTTTGCTAGAATCCAATACCAACCTAATAAGATGTGGAAATGGATTCCAAAGGTGCCAAAGGAAGTTAACCCTCAAGGACCCAAAAATCAAATGGGTACCAAAGATCCTCCTATTGTAAATTTGTTTTGTATGGACAACAATGGAATGGAGGATTAAGGCACAAGCAACTCAAAGGAGGAGTTTGTATTATTCACCACTATAGAAGAGGCGCGAGGCATAGGACCAATGACAAGAACGCACTCTTGTCATCGGAGGTAAAATTTATGTTATACATTTTATAAGAGCAATTCAAAATTTCATTGGCACAAATTAATTGTGATCAATAAATAATGAAGCTCAATATTCATTATAGTAAAATGCATAACCCCTTTGCATATGCACATATAAATTGTTTTATTGCATGATGTATGCTTTTCCTTTTATAGTAATTGCATTTGATTCAAATTTGAATATGCTATGTAAAATTATGTGATTAATTAGCTTATCTAATGATGCTTTGATGTTTTTAATGTTAATTGGACATAGGTGCATGAACTCTTGGTAGAACATATGCACACATCGCAACATTTAGAATTCATTGTTGATTACCTTAAACACATGTTTGTGGTTCATCTCTATGATTTAAATCTTAGGCTGGTTATGCTTATTACATGCTTGATGATGAACATGTGAAAATTGTTAAATTATGCTATGTTTATTTAAATTTTGTGCTTTTTGATTATCACAAAAAGGGTGAGAATTTTGTGATAAACTTGAAGGTTAATACATGCATAGTTTGAGGGGGAGAGCTTGTGTATGCATGGTTTGAGGGGGAGAGTTGCTTACCTTATGATTTACTTGGTATCTTGTATGTGCTATGCAATTGTTAAGGGGGAGTTATGTTTACTCAGATTTCATGCATAATTACATATTCAAGTTTATCAAGTTTTGTGATCATCAAAAAGGGGGAGATTGTTGAGCCTTAAACACATGGTTGTGTTTAATGCGTTAATTTATCCCGGGTTTATCTTTGAGTTTTGATGATCAACAAAACTTGTGTTTGTTAATGTGTGTACTTAGTATGCAGATTAAGTGGTTAAAAGTGGATTAGAATGAAGAAAATCATGTGTGCATGTTCTGGCACAGATCGCCCCAGGCGATGGTGACCATCGCCCCAGGCAATGACAGCCATGGGGACTTCGCCACAGCCATCGACTGGAGCGACGCCGAGGCATGCGCGTAGGGGGAGATCGCCTGGCGCGATGGCATGATCGCCAGAGGCGATGCGTTGAACGCCTGAGGCGATCTGGACTTCGCCCGAGGCGATGCAAGGATTTGGGCTGCTGAGGCTACGTCATTGGATTTTGATTTGGATCGCCTGAGGCGATGCATGATTTATGCTGACCGTTGGGGGGCGGCGATGGAGATCGCCTGAGGCGATGGCTGAGGCGATCGACGAGTGATTTCAGCCTTTTGTGTAGCAACGGCTAGTAGGAGCCTAGGGGGCCTCCGACACTATAAATATTGATGCTTTGGAGCATTTTGAAGCTAATAAACAAGCCTACAAACTTCTACAAAGACTTGATCATTATAATTTCAAATTGCATTGCAATCTCCATACATTGTTGTTGTATTGGAGTTTGTAATTCTCTTTTTGTTAGAGTCTTGTTGTCTTCGTGTGAGTACACCGTGAAGGTGTTTTGGTTTGATTTATTGTAAAGGTCCTCCAACACCAAAGCAAGTTGGTAAATTGTAAAGTCGCCAACAAGTAAAGTTGGTGCATGTGGTGTGGCTATCCTTGGAGCCCTTAAGGCCAATAAGACTCGTGAAGAGTGTTGGTAGCTTGGGAAGAGCTTTGTGTACTCGGGAAGAGTATTGTGCTCGGGAAGAGCTTTGTGTACTCGGAAAGAGTATTGTGCTCGGGAAGAGCTTTGTGTACTCGGGAAGAGTAGTGTGCTCGGGAAGAGCTTTGTAAACTCGGGAAGAGTTGGGTTGTGACTAACTTGGAGCCCTCAAGGCCAAGATCATTTATTCTAGTGGAACCTCGGTTGGAGGTTATCTAACCGGGAAGAGGAGACGTAGGCGATTCATCGCCGAACTTCTATAACAAATCTTTGTGTCCTTTATTGCTTTAATTTTCATTACGCGTTTATTTACTTATTCTTTTTATTTATCGATTGACGTAAGGCTTCCGCAAGAGCAAAACTCTTTTATTTTTCAAACTCATTTTAAAAAGCTAAGGTAGCCAAGGAATCTCATTCACCCCCCCTCTTCGATTCCAACAAGTGGTATCAGAGCCATTTGATTTTTGTTTTAAATCAAAAAATTTATATGGCTAATCTAGCAAATGAGTTTGCTCAAGGTCAATCGACAAATAGACCTCCACTCTTCACGGGTGATAACTATGGGTATTGGAAAAATAGAATTTCTCTATATATCCAATCCGTAGATTATGACCTTTGGAAGATCATAGTGAAAGGTCCACACATTCCTTTAAAGAAAGTTGGGGGAATAAGTATCCCTAAAGAAATGGACGATTTCACTAGAGCGGATATGATTTTAATATCTCAAAATGCTAAAACTATTAATATTTTGCATTGTGCTTTAGATATGAAGGAGTACAATCGGATCTCGATGTGCTCAACCGCTAAGGAGATATGGGACAAATTGCAAATTTGTCATGAAGGAACCAACCAAGTGAAGGAGACAAAGATAGACATCCTACAACTCAAATATGAGACATTTGAGATGGAGTCCGGAGAAGAGGTGGATTCTATGTTTAGAAGGCTCACCCAAATTATCAACGAGCTTGCTCAACTTGGAGAGAAGTACCCTCCAAAGAAAATATGGAGAGAGCCCTAAGTGCATTGCCTAAGGAATGGGACGCAAAGAGAACCGCCATCATTGAGTCAAACAAAGGAGAAAATGCTTCCTATGACCTTGATGAGCTCCATGGTACATTGGTGACTCATGAACTTGAAGTTGCAACAAGGAGAGAAATAAAGGAGGAGGATAGATCCAAAAGAAATGGGAGAGCATTCATTGGTTGGGAGAAAAGATCACTCCGAGGATGAAGATGATGATGAGGATGAAGAGATGATCTTGTTCACTAGGAAGTTCAAGAAGTTCTTCAACAAACATAACAAGCCAAAGGCCTCTAGTGCTACTAAACATGAATCCAAAAATGGGGTAACTTGTTATAATTGTCAAGAAAAAGGTCATTACGCTAATAAATGTACTAGGAAGAAGAATGAGGACAAAGGGAAGAAGAAGGCGTTTATAGCCACATGGAGTGATAGCGACTCCGATGAAGAAGAAGAAGCAACAAACCTTTGTCTCATGGCAAAAGATGACATAGATGAAGGAGATGAAAGCGATAATGAGGTACCTTCATTTGATGAACTTTTAGATTCTTATCATGAGCTTATAGATGTACTTGGCAAAACCAAGATGAGTAACAAATTACTCAAACTTGAGGTTGCCAAGAAAGATGAAGAAAATAATTCATTGAAAAATGAATTAGATTCTTTAAAAATGTCTTTTTTGCAAATTTAGTGAGAGTAGTCTAAAGATGAATGAGTTGCTTGGCTTGCAACGTTGTAGCTTAGATAAAGCCGGGTTAGGTTTTTCAAGCAAATCAAAATCATTTTCTAGCATGTTAGCTAAAGCCAAGCATGATTCTCCTACTTGCAACTATTGTTGTAAAATTGGCCACACTAAGAATAAGTGTAGGTTTGCTAGAATCCAATACCAACCTAATAAGATGTGGAAATGGATTCCAAAGGTGCCAAAGGAAGTTAACCCTCAAGGACCCAAAAATCAAATGGGTACCAAAGATCCTCCTATTGTAAATTTGTTTTGTATGGACAACAATGGAATGGAGGATTAAGGCACAAGCAACTCAAAGGAGGAGTTTGTATTATTCACCACTATAGAAGAGGCGCGAGGCATAGGACCAATGACAAGAACGCACTCTTGTCATCAGGAGGTAAAATTTATGTTATACATTTTATAAGAGCAATTCAAAATTTCATTGGCACAAATTAATTGTGATCAATAAATAATGAAGCTCAATATTCATTATAGTAAAATGCATAACCCCTTTGCATATGCACATATAAATTGTTTTATTGCATGATGTATGCTTTTCCTTTTATAGTAATTGCATTTGATTCAAATTTAAATATGCTATGTAAAATTATGTGATTAATTAGCTTATCTAATGATGCTTTGATGTTTTTAATGTTAATTGGACATAGGTGCATGAACTCTTGGTAGAACATATGCACACATCGCAACATTTAGAATTCATTGTTGATTACCTTAAACACATGTTTGTGGTTCATCTCTATGATTTAAATCTTAGGCTTGTTATGCTTATTACATGCTTGATGATGAACATGTGAAAATTGTTAAATTATGCTATGTTTATTTAAATTTTGTGCTTTTTGATTATCACAAAAAGGGTGAGAATTTTGTGATAAACTTGAAGGTTAATACATGCATAGTTTGAGGGGGAGAGCTTGTGTATGCATGGTTTGAGGGGGAGAGTTGCTTACCTTATGATTTACTTGGTATCTTGTATGTGCTATGCAATTGTTAAGGGGGAGTTATGTTTACTCACATTTCATGCATAATTACATATTCAAGTTTATCAAGTTTTGTGATCATCAAAAAGGGGGAGATTGTTGAGCCTTAAACACATGGTTGTGTTTAATGCGTTAATTTATCCCGGGTTTATCTTTGAGATTTGATGATCAACAAAACTTGTGTTTGTTATACTAATGTGTGTACTTAGTATGCAGATTAAGTGGTTAAAAGTGGATTGGAATGAAGAAAATCATGTGTGCATGTTCTGGCACAGATCGCCCCAGGCGATGGTGACCATCGCCCCAGGCGAATGGCAGCCATGGGGACTTCGCCACGGCCATCGACTGGAGGGACGCCGAGGCATGCGCGTAGGGGGAGATCGCCTGGCGCGATGGCATGATCGCCAGAGGCGATGAGTTGAACGCCTGAGGCGATCTGGACTTCGCCCGAGGCGATGCAAGGATTTGGGCTGCTGAGGCTACGTCATTGGATTTTGATTTGGATCGCCTGAGGCGATGCATGATTTATGCTGACCGTTGGGGGGCGGCGATGGAGATCGCCTGAGGCGATGGCTGAGGCGATCGACAAGTGATTTCAGCCTTTTGTTTAGCAACGGCTAGTAGGAGCCTAGGGGGCCTCCGACACTATAAATATTGATGCTTTGGAGCATTTTGAAGCTAATAAACAAGCCTACAAACTTCTACAAAGTCTTGATCATTATAATTTCAAATTGCATTGCAATCTCCATACATTGTTGTTGTATTGGAGTTTGTAATTCTCTTTTTGTTAGAGTCTTGTTGTCTTCGTGTGAGTACACCGTGAAGGTGTTTTGGTTTGATTTATTGTAAAGGTCCTCCAACACCAAAGCAAGTTGGTAAATTGTAAAGTCGCCAACAAGTAAAGTTGGTGCATGTGTTGTGGCTATCCTTGGAGCCCTTAAGGCCAATAAGACTCGTGAAGAGTGTTGGTAGCTTGGGAAGAGCTTTGTGTACTCGGGAAGAGTATTGTGCTCGGGAAGAGCTTTGTGTACTCGGAAAGAGTATTGTGCTCGGGAAGAGCTTTGTGTACTCGGGAAGAGTAGTGTGCTCGGGAAGAGCTTTGTAAACTCGGGAAGAGTTGGGTTGTGGCTAACTTGGAGCCCTCAAGGCCAAGATCATTTATTCTAGTGGAACCTCGGTTGGAGGTTATCTAACCGGGAAGAGGAGACGTAGGCGATTCATCGCCGAACTTCTATAACAAATCTTTGTGTCCTTTATTGCTTTAATTTGCATTACGCGTTTATTTACTTATTCTTTTTATTTATCGATTGACGTAAGGCTTCCGCAAGCGCAAAACTCTTTTATTTTTCAAACTCATTTTAAAAAGCTAAAGTAGCCAAGGAATCTCATTTACCCCCTCTTCGATTCCAACAAGAGGCATATCATATCGGTCTCGTTATAACAAGATGTTGAATGAGATATGTGAGGACATATTGGCCAATTGTATCATGTTGTATACTGTGTTTTGGGGTATGTACAGGGCGTATGTACATGAACAACCAGAGAGGATTATTTTCAATGCATGAAATACAGGAAGTTCATTTATACAGTATTTATGCATTATATTGATGTTGGATTGTGAACATCATTTATATACTCATGTTGTACGTGGTTGTTCTGTAGGGACTCATAGCTGGGGAAAGCCGGGATTATGAGTCTAACTTCTGCTGTTAGGAGTTAAACTGATCGAGATTGAATGAATTGTGATGTGTAACTGATATACAGATGTGATGCATATGAACAATGTAAGCAAAAAAACATAGTGAAAAATATTGATCATTAGTCGTAGTATCTTAATCCTGATAAGTAAAGAATGTGATTTTTTTTAATCAAACGTATAAATGAGGATTAACACTGACTAGGCACCACATTAGTGGTATCAGAGCAGTGGTTAGATGATTGGGGTGAACAAGGGTAGAGGAAGTGAATTAGGGAGATGTTTATTCACTTGAAAGCATGTTATATCCTACTTTAGTATAGGATATTGTGCTAACATGCTTTATGTATTTCATTATATTGTTGTTAACCCTTGTATTGCATTATGGTGGTACGACTTCTTGTGATGAATCCCCAAGAAGTACTCAGGTTTCTGTACTACCATTTTCAGTGGGCTAAGGGCCAGGGGGAAATATATATATGCTTATCTGGGGACTTGCTATTCAGTTCTTGAACTCTATGTATTGCGATATGAAGGGACTGAATCTGAGGAGCAAATTGAGGAGTGGTTGGAGTATGGTGACCAGATCTTGGTGTCAGTTCCATGTGCAAAGTCAGTGTGATTGAGATTGTGAATAGTGAACGATGGTGGACTGGATGTCTTCAGATTGTGATTCTGAGTCACTAATCGTTCTGTTGTTATCAAACAGCTATACAAACATGAGTTTCTGATCACGAAATAGAATATTAAAATGGTATGTGCGGTTATTTTTCAGTTTTTGTTCTTGTTGAACTATGTATGTGAGTGGATGGTGGACACGGTTGTATGTTAGGGTTATTGTGATTAACCTATATCAATTTGTGGATATGGTGATGGAAGCCGGGTTGGTACATGTTGGAGAGGATGTACACCGCATGAGATTTCGGTGACGAATTACCATGGGCACTCTGTGCTGCCAGTTTAGTATGTACTGACGATCGTATGACAAGTGATGGGTACTTATACCATCGTTATACTGTGTGCTGGGCAAGACATATATGGATGTCTCTATGGTATTCTGTGAAAGGAATGTCATGGGTTGACATACGATTGTGTGTCCTAAATTGACACGAATGTACTAAGTTGAGTATGTTTGCTTGCAAGATGTATATTATGGCATCTGGTTCTGTGGAGTGCATAGTAGGATGTGATATATGTGTGCTGAGTAACACCTTGTATGTGTATATGCTTTGAATTGGTTGGTATGGACATTTCATGCGTATGGCGATGTCGGAAAGCATGGGCTCTCACGTTATGTCACTAATTTCTCATGAGTGATGATTGAGATGGAATGGTTCACGATTTTGGCTTATTTTCTTATCTGTATCTATAAGTGAGATTGGGAAGAGGATGCTCTGATTTCTTGATGAGAATCAGGAAAAGTTTGTATAGTAGTAGAATGGGACTGTGTGTGTGGGATGTTCTATTATCCTTGAGTGTATCACATGTTGTTAGTGATGTTAACACCATATGCAGGCAAGGTGTATTCGTCAGGTGCTAACGTCTTATGCTATAAGAGCGAGTTTGTTGTATCGATTCGATGGAATGTGGGTACCGAGTATGATGAATTGCATGATGTGACAATAAGAGCTTATTGTACACTTGGTATGACCACTATAACATGGTTGCGCTTAAGGTGAGAGCTTTCTCAAGCAAGTGTGTGTATGTATTTATACATTACCAAATGGTATTCTCAACAAGTCAGTGGTGTTGGTGCGACCAACAGGTGTTGGACTTGGAGCAGTCGTGCACTATCAGGTATGCATTTGAATTGTACTTGGTGTTACTTGTTCGATTGACAATGCGAGTTCGACAGATGATGTTTCCTTGTATGGCAAGATATCATGAGATAGCTGGTTGACAGCATTAACAACATTATTAAGTTCTTGTGATATTAATGTTCTTATGTATAAGAAGAACTGAATGAGTTAAAATATGTCTGAGACATGTGGGATTTTTTGGAGAAGTCCATGCTGAAGTTGGATTGTATATGCTTGTAGTAACAGTATTATCAATGCCTTTTTGTTGTAACCTGTGCACTATATGTCAGCATGTGTTTTTTGATTGAGCACTGGCATTGTATATAGAGTGCTGGACTTCTTGAAAGAGCTTGTGAAACCTCGAGAATGGTAGTCTCGAGGGCATAATTGACGCAAAGGGAGGTTTGGTATCTCTGGGTACATGTGATCTCTAATTATGCAAACTGTGTGGAGAAGTATTATGGAAGAGTGATCATTATGTTTGAATCAATGAATCATAGAGATCCATGAGACATAACCAGAACTTGATAACAGTTGATACTTGATCGTCCTATATGTGTGATGTGTATATAACTGAGTATCGTGCATGGCTTCTGATGGACACTACGCGTTGCTCTTGGATTTTACGAATGAAGACATTGAGGGTTTGTGTGTCTGATTATTGAGGGTTGCTCGATTTAGTTAGCAACCGATGTACTTTTTCTCTTGATTTCATTAGTTGTTATGGCATTGGAGATGTAGGATTGTGTGCAAGATTAACATACGACGATAGATGGAAATGTTTCGTTTGACACATTGTGTGATTGCATTGTACAACGCAAATTGGTGAGATGTTATAGCAATGATAGCTCTGTGCACATCTAATTTGATTATATTTAGTGTGAAAGTAATGAATTACTTTCCTTTGATGAGATCAATTGGTTGGGGCTTTATATACAAGATTGTCGTGATGGTGAAATCCTCAGAGTTGTTGCTTTGTTGATGACATATATATAACGTGATACCGTGTATGGATGAAATGGTTTGCGTGGCATGTTGAGTACATGTGTATAACAGTCAAATGCAATGAATGATCAAGTTGTGACATATTGATGACACTATATATGATGATGGTGTATGGTCACGGATATCACTCATTCTTGTCTTGGACTGTTGTTGAGTAGGATTGTATGAGAACTGGGAGTTTATATATATCTACACAGTGGCAAGTTCATGTCTATTCCTTGTTGTGTTAATGAAGTATGGCACATTGTTTTGTGAAAGGGCCTGGTCTAGTTTGGTAGATTGTTTACCTTGGTGAAAGAAGAACAAGTATGACACGCATATGAGAGGACTTTCGGATATATGGACCATCGGTTGTAGTACTATGTGTTGAAACACTGGCCTACTATTGGATTTTCCATTTTTGGTGAGTGGTATCTGTCTGTAGTGTTATGATAGACGTATGACTTATAATATATAGGGAGATACAGATGTAGTGTATGTATATGACACGATTAGTTCGGATCTTGACGGGTGCAGATTATCAGTTGTAATAGAAAGTAATACATATGCTCAAGGTCATGGAGATGAGCAGAGTGTTGAGGAGCTGGTATGCGAGAAAGAGTAAGCATATGATACAGTAGTGTCTTGAGTTCTTGATCGCTTTTATTTTAAACAATTATTTCTCAGTGTAGCAATTCTACCGCAAGTGCACAATGTCAAGTTTTAGTATAGTGATATAAAAGAAAGGATGTCGAACCCACAGGGACTAACGTATAAGTACCAAATAAAATTAGCAAAATTATATTTAGCCTACGAAAAAGATGATTAATTAACTAATTAAACTAAAGACCTAAAAACTCAAAAATAAAACAACTCCTTTGAAGATGCGAAGGAATTCCGCTCAAGAAATCTATCAAGATGTTCGTTCAATTGTGTATCGTCAATGATTTGTTTGTTAAAACAATTACTTATCAATCAATTCTTAAGGTGACGGAATTCCGAATATAATCAATACATTCTCTCGAGCTATATTGAAACTAATATTAAATTGACGTAAGTAACTCTCGTTCACTTAAACCAATTTAATACCGAGTAAATCTCTATGAAAACCGTTGTTCTTTAAATCTTTCAATTTAAAGTGACCACGTATGTGATTTAATCTCTCGATCTAAATCTTAAATATACAACACGAATTATTTTAGCGTATTATAATTTCATCTCTCGATCTCAATTATAATTCACAAATTCAATCAAAGGTAGCTAGGCTTTGATAGCATTAATCATATAATTCATGAACAAAAGATATTGATTCACTCAAACACAATCAAAATCAAAGATTCAAACACAATATTCCTTAAACTTGATAGAATAAACTCAATTAAATTCAAATCAAATTAATAAGATGTTTAATCGTCTCTCAACCTCAAAAACATCAAATAAATATGAAAATCAAATTAATCTAGAGTTTAGAAATACGATAAACGTAAGAGCGACTCCGTGCGTTGAACGATCTTTCTTCTCTCGCTTCCTTCCTTGCACTTCAAAGGATTCTTCAACCTTCTCTTGTTCCGGGAAGATGAAAGGCGGCTCAAGAGAATTATTTAGGTCTGATTATATTCAGAATAATGGATGCAATTTTCATGCCCTACTTCCCATATTTATGGAGGAGGGGAGATATGGAAGAGTTTCCAAAAATCAAACCAAATCAAGACTTTATTTTTCTGAAAATTCTGCGTCTCGATCGATCGGTTGATATGTCTCGATCGATCGAGCGCCTTCAGCTTCCGAGTCTGACTTTCTCTGCCTCGCTCGATCGATCGAGTTGAAGCTTCCGATCGATCGCGATTTCTTCCAAATTTCTTGTCAAGACTCTGCCAATGTCGATCGATCGAGAAGGTTTATCCGATCGATCGAGCTCTGAAATTTAATGTTGGCCAAAACTTCTGCCTCTTTCGATCGATCGACCTCCTGTTCCGATCGATCGATCATACCAGAACTCAGATTCTTCATTGCTTGCCTTGATTTGACCTGTTTTCTTCATTCTAGTTCAATTCTTCCATTTTCCACCTAGATTCCTGAAACATTCAAATATATACCAAAAAGCATAACATCTTCCAAGAATCTACACAAATATATATATAAATCAAAGCCAAAATATGCGTAATAATCAACCCTATCAACTCCCCCAAACTTAGATTTGATCGTCCTCGAGCAAACATTAAGATCAAAATGCAAAGTTCATCATCAATACTTTGAATGAATTAACTTAGCAACTCAATTGTAAAAGCTCAGAAATCCCATTAACACTCCAACCATAAGTCAATCCAAAAATTAACAAGAAGTGTTTTCTCCTAAGAAGCAATATATCGCAAAAGCGGAACGTGCGTGTGTTCATGTCAATCATAAGGTTCATATATACTTTTAGGATCAAATAATGCTATTAAACTCAAAGTCAAGATTTACTTTTAAACACTTCATAAGCCTACTTTTCAAACACTTCTCCACTAATGTAGTTATTCCCTAGACTTGGATTAATAGGTCTTGTAAAGCTTGTAATGTTTGTCCTAGGTGTTTGGCTTCAAAGAAAAAATAGGGAAATACAAAGAAGAGAGTATAATCATAGAAAATTCAAATTTTTAGCACACTTTGAGCTTCTCTTCTTTTTTCCTAGCCTTGGCCACTTTGGGTCTTATTTATTCAATTTTTTTTTCTCAAGGCTTTTGTCTCTCATTCAACATTTTTTTAACAATAAGCTCATCTTAAATGTAGCAATTCAAGTGCATCTAATGAGAATCATTATACTCCCTTAGGGTCAAGATAAAAATCTTCCATTTAGGCTCAAGTAGGTGGGTATAATGAGGTTGCCAAAGAATGTTGAATGGGGGCTAATAGTATGTTAAACATACTCGATTCTTTTATCAATTAGGCTCAAATTAGGTAACTAGAGATTGATATAAATATGGTAAGCTTGAAAGGCTCAAAACGGTCCAAAGATCGCCTAAATCATTTCCAAGTCTAGTTCCTAACACCTCAAAGTGCTCTCAAATAGGTTCTAAAGTGTTTCAAGATCCTCAAGACAAATCATTGTTAACAAAATTGTTCCAATATACAATTCACTCAATCATGAGCCAAAAGTGCTCAAAATATTCCTCAATTTTTGAATTATTAGCTCAACTTAAGATATTCACAAACAAGTCAAAAATCTTCAAGACTTAAGTTGAGATGGGGATTAATATCATCATGTACTACCATTGCAGGTCTAATTCATTATTTCTAAATGATGAACTCATTTTTGAGAAATTTTTTTTATAAACATGGTGAGCTTGAAAGGCTCAAAACGGTCCAAAGATCGCCTAAATCATTTCAAAGTCTAGTTCTTAACTATAAAATTTTGCCTCAAAGTGCTCTCAAATAGGTTCTAAAGTGTTTCAAGATCCTCAAGACAAATCATAGTTAACAAAATTGTTCCAATATACAATTCACTCAATCATGAGCCAAAAGTGCTCAAAATATTCCTCATTTTTTGAAATATCAGCTCAACTTAAGATATTCACAAACAAGTCAAAAATCTTCAAGACTTAAGTTGAGATGGGGATTCATATCATCATGTACTACCATTGCAGGCCTAATTCATTATTTCTAAATGATGAACCATTTTCGAGAAAAAAAATTTTGTGTGCCCAAAAACGATCTAATCTCATTATAGATCAGTCATGCAAGGAAGTACCACAAGTCAACAGCAAAAACCAGTAAACACCCCCCCAAACTTAGTACATGCATTGCCCTCAATGTATGGTAAACAATAAATGCAAAGGCAAAACACATACCTCGACGACGATCGTCAGTGATCGTTGTCCTCATCATGCTCCGGAGGCGGTACTGGGTAATATGGCTCCTCAGGCTGGTATGGTTGGTACTCAGGTGGTGGTGGTTGTTGGTATGGCGGGAATGGTTGAAATTGGGGTTCAGGCGGGAACTGTATATCTGGGAAACCTTGGGCCAATGCATTGTTCCATGCACATTGGTATTGTAGGTGCTGACTTATCTGTACTTGACCCCACTGTAGTTCCAGTTGCAAATTTTGGATGCCCTGCTGCTCCAGGCGGAGGTCTTGGAGATCCCTGTGAAGGGAGCCCAAGGTAATCGATGAATGCTCTGCAGCGGAAGAGGAGGATGGCCCAGCATGTCTGCTGCTCGAGGGCCGTGGCTCGGCCCTTCGTCGACCTGTAGGAGGTGGTGGCCCATCAACCACAATTGGTCCTTTAGGTGGTAAGAGTTCCTCATCGGTGTCCCACTTCACTCCACCTCTCTTGCAAAGGGCTGTGATAGTCGATGGAAAAGGCAATGCAGAGGTGGGCGGACTCCTGCCGATGTCACAGATATGTTCATTGATAATGTGCCCCAAATCCACCGTTTGCCCTATAAGTATGGCATATACCAGGGCAGCTCTCTCCTTAGTAACCTCAGAAGTGTGGGTCGATGGCATGACCCGGGCGGCTATGAAAGAGAACCAAGCTTGTGCCTCTGGTTTCAGATATTTCTTGAGGACCAATTGGGGCTCTCCATTGCTGTTTCTCTGCCAATCAACCCCCTCGATACCGATTACCAAAATTACCTCGTCATAGTTGATATGGCTTGTTTTGAACGCTTGGTAATCACTGTTCTTTATAGATGGCATCCTAAAAATTGCTTTCAATTTGAATCGATCATATTCAATATCCTTAGCCCTGACAAATACAACCTCCCTTGAATTCGGGTGGACCGTCCTCAAATTAGCATAGAATTCCCTCACTACCGGGACCACCGCATCAATAGGTTGTTGGATGAATTCAAACCACCCCCGTCGCCTAGCTTCTTGAATGACCGGGAAGTCAAGCTTATCCAAACTCATTCCCCTTTCGTGACTGAGGGGTTTGCGGTGATAGCTAGGGTACAATTCCGCTGCTACGGAATTCACAAAGCGCTTATCATCATAATCTGCAGCCGAAGTGGTGGCTTCGACTTGCTTTTGCTTTCTCTTTGGCGTCATTGATCAATTTACAATTCTTACTTCTTAAATCCCAACCACACCAATAAATCACCAATATCACAAACCACAGCAAGAATGTACAAATCTTACCAACAAATTTTCACTTCCCCAAAATTTAACTACTCAATTTCCAAATTCACCAGAAACTTCAACCTTATATATCCAAACAACAATATTCACTAAATTATGGATATATAGAAGAGTTGAAACCATATACCATGAAAATCTAGGTGATGGTTTGGAATCTTGCTTGAGTTCCTCCTTGTTGATGAAATCTCCCAATTTCAGTTGTAAATCTTCAAATCTGTTGCAAAACGTGTGATTAGATGAAGCTTGGAAGCTTATATTGCAAGATTTGTGAGTGTGTGGGAAGATTAGAAGAAGAAATTTGGGGATTAGGTTAAAAAAGGCGATTTTTCTGTGCAAATTTTGGAAGAGTTGTGAATGATTTCTGATGGAATCGAGTTTAAAAACCAAATTATCTGTCACTCGATCGATCGAGAGATGCTGCTTGATCGATCGAGCGAGACATAACATTTTCTCCTCTTTTATAACTTTCCTCGATCGATCGAGACAAGTCACTCGATTGATCGGCAACTCCAGAAAAACAAAATATTTGTGCAACTCCTGGTCGATCGATCGAGCTTATGTCTCCGATCGATCGACCCTTCCAGACCAAATTTTTTTCAAAAATTTTCAATGATCGTTTTGCCCCATCAGTTGGACTCATTCCATTTTTTCTGCATTTGAAAATTAACGCACGGAGTTAGGCTCAAAAAATAACAAAAATAAAAATAAAAACAATTAGACTAAAAACATGAAAAACAAACAAGGGATAGAGGAAAGTTCTTAATTTATAGTCCCAAGCTGGACTGTCACCTCCGTCTCAGTGATCCATTTTTGCTTGCTCCTTCGGGTTTTTCACCGTATCAGTAGGTAGTGTCCCTTGAGCTCATCCATGAATTATAGCTGCTAGTTGCCACACTTGAACCTCCAAGTTTTTTATTGATGCATCCTGATTTTGCATCATTGTTTCAGTTGATGAAATTAACTTGGTCAAGAGCTCCTACATACTCGGCTTAGGCACATGCCCCGGTTGTTGTTGTGGGTTCAACACGTTGTTTTGGTTGGACCATTGCAAGTTCGGATGATTTCTCCACCCCGGGTTGTAAGTATTGGAGTATGGGTTGTTGGGCTGCCTGTTTCCTACATAATTCACGGATTCATTAGATTGTATGAATGGATTACCTGCCTGGCACTCAGTGCTTGGATGATTGCTTCCACATAATTTGCAAGTGATAACTTGAGCTTGCATTGCTGTCATGCTCATGCTATCTATTTTTTTGTTCAGCGCTTCCAACTGTGCCGAAAGAGCAGTGATGTCATCAACTTGATGAACTCCAGCCGGTTTCTTTGGCACATTCCTCTCCGATTGCCATTGATAGTTGTTAGAAGCCATCTCTTCTAAGAGTTACATAAGCTGCTTCCGGTGTTTTGCGCATAATGGATCCTCCTGAGGCTGCATCTATCATAGAACGGTTAGATGAAAATAAACCGTTATAAAAAGTCTGTACCTGGAGCCAAATAGGAAGACCATGGTGTGGGCATCTCCTAGGCAAATCCTTGAAACGATCCCACGCCTCATATAATGTTTCAGGGTCATACTGCCCGAATGTGGTGATATCGTTCTTCATCTTTGCCGTTTTGGAAGGGGGAAAGTATTTGGACAAGAATGCTTGTGTAATCCCCTCCCAAGTCGTTATCGATCCTGCAGGTAAAGAGTTCAACCAAGCTTTAGCTTTATCTTTTAATGAGAAAGGAATAACCTTAGGCGTCGTCAGAAACGCCATTATGTTTGTAAGTGTCACAAATCTCCAAGAAGTTGGAGATGTGAGCGTTCGGATCATCAATGGCTACTCCTCCAAACATCACGGAATGCTGGATCATCTGTATTATAGCCGGCTTTATCTCGAAATTGTTGGCTTGAATGGTTGGCCTCGTAATACTTGACAATGATCCATGAAAAGCTGGTTGAGCATAATCCATCATCGATCTTGGATTCAGTGCTTCATTGTTCGCGCCCCCTTCTTGATTGTTGTCAGCCATCGCTCGAGCTTCCCTTCTTTTCCTTAGGCACGTACGCTCGATTTCTGGGTCAAATGGCTCGAGTGTGGGGTTGCTACTCCTTATCATGCACCAATAAGATGACTACCTGTAAAATAAACCCAAAGGAAAAATACGAATGTAGTAAACCCAATGGTCAAGAGTGACAAACAAATAAAACAAAAATAAAAATGGCTAAATTACAATTAACTAATCTCGTATGATATTATACAAATTAGTCCCCGGCAACGGCGCCAAAAACTTGATCGCTTTTATTTTAAACAATTATTTCTCAGTGTAGCGATTCTACCGCAAGTGAACGGTGTCAAGTTTTAGAATAGTGATATAAAAGAAAGGATGTCGAACCCACATGGACTAACGTATAAGTACCAAATAAAATTAGCAAATTATATTTAGCCTACGAAAAAGATGATTAATTAACTAATTAAACTAAAGACCTAAAAACTCAAAAATAAAACAACTCCTTGAAGATGCGAACGAATTCCGCTCAAGAAATCTATCAAGATGTTAGTTCAATTGTGTATCGTCAATGATTTGTTTGTTAAAACAATTACTTATCAATCAATTCTTAAGGTGACGGAATTCCGAATATAATCAATACACTCTCTCGAGCTATATTGAAACTAATATTAAATTGACGTAAGTAACTCTCGTTCACTTAAACCAATTTTATACCGAGTAAATCTCTATGAAAACCGTTGATCTTTAAATCTTGCAATTTAAAGTGACCACGTATGTGATTTAATCTCTCGATCTAAATCTTAAATATACAACACTAATTATTTTAGCGTATTATAATTTCATCTCTCGATCTCAATTATAATTCACAAATTCAATCAAAGGTAGCTAGGCTTTGATAGCATTAAGCATATAATTCATGAACAAAAGATATTGATCCACTCAAACACAATCAAAATCAAAGATTCAAACACAATATTCCTTAAACTTGATAGAATAAACTCAATTAAATTCAAATCAAATTAATAAGATGTTTAATCGTCTCTCAACCTCAAAAACATCAAATAAATATGAAAATCAAATTAATCTAGAGTTTAGAAATACGATAAACGTAGGAGCGACTCCGTGCGTTGAACGATCTTTCTTCTCTCGCTTCCTTCCTTGCACTTCAAAGGTTTCTTCACCCTTCTCTTGTTCCGGGAAGATGGAAGGCGGCTCAAGAGAATTATTTAGGTCTGATTATATTCAGAATAATGGATGCAATTTTCATGCCCTACTTCCCATATTTATATAGGAGGGGAGATATGGAAGAGTCTCCAAAAATCAAACCAAATCAAGACTTTATTTTCTGAAAATTCTGCGTCTCGATCGATCGGTTGATATGTCTCGATCGATCGAGCGCCTTCCGCTTCCGAGTCTGACTTTCTCTTCCTCGCTCGATCGATCGAGTTGAAGCTTCCGATCGATCGCGATTTCTTCCAAATTTCTTGTCAAGACTCTGCCAATGTCAATCGATCGAGAAGGTTTATCCGATCGATCGAGCTCTGAAATTTAATGTTGGCCAAAACTTCTGCCTCTTTCGATCGATCGACCTCCTGTTCCGATCGATCGATCATACCAGAACTCAGATTCTTCATTTCTTGCCTTGATTTGATCCGTTTTCTTCATGCTAGTTCAATTCTTCAATTTTCCACCTAGATTCCTGAAACATTCAAATATATACCAAAAAGCATAACATCTTCCAAGAATCTACACGGATATATATATAAATCAAAGCCAAAATATGTGTAATAATCAACCCTATCAGTTCTTGTCTAGTATGTTTACTTTACATTTCTGCATTGCTGGTAAGTATATGCGTTTGGCGTAAGTGTATGCTTATGAGTGCGATAGTAACGAGTATGTGTTTATTGTTTGTTGCAATTTGAAATGCATCTATGATTGTTGTGACAATATGGGATGCGTATCATGATTCAATTTCGAGGACAAAATTCAATTGGTAGTGGAGAATTGTAATGCCTAGACATGAAGTATGCATATTTCATTTGAGTATTATGTCATTATGCAATCATACCGCAAGTTACGTTATATAGGTGACGTGACGTATGTTGGTCGTGATATGATTCTGGACTCGGTACGGGTTGAACCGAGTAGGAATGAGGAAATAAATTAATTGATAGATGATGAAATGAAGAATGAGCATGTTGAAATACCTTAAACATAGGTGGAGATAATAAATTGATGAAGTACATGGTTGGTAAATATGTAGCAAGATTTTGCATGTTCATGTTAGTATATGAAAGAGTAGGAAGCATATATAGTTGGATAAACAAAACAAGGGTACATGAAGTTGAATTTGCATCAGATGTGAATTTCACATGAGTTTGGTTTAACACAAAGAGTGCAATATAAGAGGTGATTTCAGATTTGAAATCACATAGTTACACCTTGCTCACCTAAATTTCTCTACACAAGCTCCTCTTTCAACTCTCACTTGTACTTGGGGAACTTGCTTGGCTTAGGCTTGGAAAATCACACTATCACTTGAGTGGGAAGTGAAAACAAAGCTAGTTGGTAAGAACTTCCTAGCTTATGATGTTTATGTGTGTTGATAGTTGAACTATGTGAAGTTACTTCTCTTTTTGAATTAATATGAGTTTAATTCAATAAAATAAGTTGTGTTATCATGAAAACATGTTTATATCATGATTGAGTAATGTTTTATGAAGTTTGATGTTGAATAATGAGATGAGAAGTTGGAACCATGAGGATAAGCTCGAAAATCACCATGTTCTGAAAAGAACAGAGCATAGCGATCGATCGCGTTTCATGGAGCGATCGATCGCCTATGCGAAGAAAATAATAAGGCGGTTTAAACATCGGGAGATCGATCGCGCAAATTGGAGTGATCGATCGCGCTTGGACAGTATGTTTTGTAAAGGATCAGGTGATCGATCGTCGATCGCTTGATGAACAGAATGCTGAGAAAATTTCTTAGTGTTGAGCAATCGATCGCGAGATTCAAAATGTTGCAACATGTTATATTTTATGGAATTTGACGATGAGGCTTATTATAGCATGGATTTATTGATATTCATATAGTATCATCAGAGAGGACATGTCAGATAGGAGGTTAAGCGGTAACTCTTGAGTTTCTAGCTTTTGAATATGATGGCAGGTACGTGTTGATGTACGAGTATTGATATTTTATTTATGATCATTATATCACGATATATGATGATGATGTATTGTTGATTTAGATATGAGATGGATGATGATATCTTGTTTATTGAGAATTGAGATTATTGTGAATATCAGATGTGATTGGTGATGTGAGGCACGATGCTGTTGAGATACATGATTGGGTTTATGATTATTCTATATGATGGTTCTATCATTGATGCCATGTGAGAGGTATGCCATTGTTGGGCATATGTTTTGACTGTTATATCGTTGATTCCATGTGAGAGGTATGCCATTGTTGGGATATGCCTTGGCTGTTATATTTATGTTATTAAGGCATCCAGTTGATGCCATGAGAGGTATGCTCTTGTTGGGCATACGCTATGACTGTTATAACGTGAGGACGAAAATATGTTATGTGCTGCTAATATGAGACGTGAAGACTGAGCCACTGACATATTAAGCTGAGAGGCATATCATATCGGTCACGTTATAACAAGATGTTGAATGAGATATGTGAGGATATATTTGGCCAATTGTATCATGTTGTATACTGTGTTTTGGGGTATGTACAGGGTGTATGTACATGAACAACCAGATAGGAGCATTTTCAATGCATTTCGTTTATACAATATTTATGCATTGTATTGATGTTGGATTGTGAACATCATTTATATACTCATGTTGTGCGTGGTTGTTCTATAGGGACTCATAGCTGGGGAAAGCCGGGATTGTGAATTTACCTTATGCTGCTAGGAGTTAAACTGATCGAGATTGAATGAATTGTGAAGTTTAACTATATACAAGATGTGATGTATATGAACAATGTAAGCGAAAGACATAGTGAAAAAACTTGATCAGTAGTCGTAGTATCTTAATCCTGATAAGTAAAGAATGCGATTTACTTAATCAAACGTATAAATGAGGATTAAGACTGACAAGGCACCACATACTTCATCGGGCATATGGATGATTTATGTTCTTCTTCATCTTCCGTCTTTGGGGTAAGTTTTCGATGATTGTGGGGATGATGAGCTATTGTGTTGATTACTCTTAGCTTCTTGTAGTTCTTGGTGTTTCGTTTGATAACGCAACTTCGCAAGCTTTACTTTAAGAAATGACATTCTTCTGGCCACCATATGTTTCTTGCCGTGTACATTCCTGGATAAGCATTTCTCTCAATGGACTCGCTATTTTGGCAAAGAATAGCTCAGCGCATCTTTTTTATGTCATCTTTGCCTTCCATCTATACTCTTTGAAGAGTTTGATGTACTCGTCTACATAACATATATCATGTAGTTTCAGACTATATATAGCTTGTCTATATTTTTTTGCCTTATCTTGCTCAATTCCTTCGAAGTAACCAACTCCAATGAAACAGATTTTAAAAAGTTTGGCCATCTTGTCCACAATGGTCTTCAGGGACTCTCCGGCTATCACTTTTTCCTTGGTACCTGGGTCATTGAATTCTCAGGCAATTTTGGCTGATCCTTCCAGACTCATATTAAGGAGTACTATGAATCCTTCTTTGTTTAGATCAAGTGTTCCGGCTGCGATTCTCATTTTTGAAGTCAATTCATCTATAAGAACTTCTCGATTCTTTTAATCCAAAATATCTATGTTGAGCATAAGTCCATATGGATGTATCAGATCTAACTGAGATTTTCCGTAAGGCGTTTGATGTATGCCTGGCCTGCGGGAACAACTCCTTGTTCCAACTGGGGATCTAAGTTTGCTCCGGTGGTGAACTCTTCCTGATGGGGCATGCTTTGATCTCCCCCGGGTGGATTGTGTGACCCGAAACTTTCTTGTGATGATGGAACCTGAGTGTTTCTAGATACAATTTCACACATTCCTCCAACTTGATTTGTTTTGAAGTCTACGATATTTAATCCTGCAAACGAATCGGCAAGATCACGGAGATCTTCCAGGTTGATTCTTTCCATTACTTTGTACTAAGTATTTGACCTCCTCGTATGACTGCAATCATTTTTTCATTCTTTGTCAAAGGCCTTCAGACCTCCACCGCTTTCCCTTTTGATGTAAAAGGGGTTTTGTTCCATAGGATGGTGGTAGTCACCCTCTTTTTCTTCTTCCTGAAGGACTTGGTCGTGACTCCAACACCTTGACTCGGGTTTGAACATCTCGAAGGTTTTCAAGAATTTCCTCCTGATATTTAATCATGATCTCCATTTGAGTTTGAATCTGATGGATCTGTGCAGTTACATGGTATTGCAAACATCCATAATGCTGCACTGTCTTCTGAATTTCTCTAGGATCTTGGGAGAGCTTTGAGCTATCCGGCTCGATTTCATGAAAGGTTGGTTCGCCCATCCTATTCATCTGGTGCGTATCCTCCTAGGTTATTAGGATCTGGAATCATGTGGCCGTGTTCAGGATGGTTTTCCTCTTGAGCTTCGGCTATGTGATAACCTTGAATTAATCATGTGCATTATGGTTTTAATGTTTATTTTGAGGTTAATATGGTGTCATAATTATGTGGTTGTGAAATGTAATGGTTATGCATGGGCATGAACTAATTATGCATTTCAGGGTGCATGTGATGCATTGTGTGGAATTAGTAAATTTGGCATGGTTCAATTGAGATTGGTTCTAGTAAATCTAGAAAAGCATGTATAATTGATATTGGTGATGCGCTGAATACAGGAAGTATTTTTATTAACGATTTATCCATTTTTTTACATTATGATCATATTGTTGTGAATATGATTTATTATATGCTCATGTTTTGGGGTTGTTCCTGTAGGAACTTTTGGGATGGAGTGCTAGGGCAAGGGTTGATTCAGTGAGCTGAGTGAGGACTAGTGCTACTGTCCTAGAAGATCAAGAAATTCTTTTGTATAGTCTCTACTTAGGAGTAGTGTAAATCTATAGCGGTTACATTCATTTTGTTAGCAATGTAATTAATTCTTTTTGGAATTGGAAAATTTAGTTTTGGCACGTTAACCTCTAAGCTCATTATATCAACACATACCTTTGTACTCTGATGGAAGGTAGTGATGCCTTACATTAGTGGTATCAGAGGAGTTGTTAGAGAATCAGGGTTGAGCGAAGGGTAGAATTAGTGAACAGGTCGGATATATGTTCACTTATGAGCATGTTCATGCATTTTGGTGCATATTTGAGTATGTGTATTATACTAACATGTTTGAGATGTTGATATTCATGTGATGATAATTAACAGTGTATTACATGTATTGATTCTGATTATTATTGTTAACCCCTGTATTACAGCATGGCAGATAGAAATTCTGAGCACCTCAATGAAGAGGTGGGCGATGCAATAAGTGTGAATGCAGACATTGCTCAGACTAACCCTCTACCTCCACCAGTTGTGGGTCTGAAACCTATTGCACAGCAGTTATTGCCCGGGGAACTGAGTCTGACACAGTTCTTAACCTTCCACCCTCCTCGTTTCGAGGGGGCTGAGTGTGGGGAAGAAGCTGAGGAGTGGTTTGAGAGGATTGAGCAGATATTTGTGTCAGCACCATGTGCTAAGACTGCCTGGCTGAGGTTGGCCGAGTTTCAGTTGGCCAAGAAATCTTCTATGTGGTGGAAGACATCGGTTATGTAGATGAGAGCCCAGGGAGTGCTAGTGGACTGGAGTTTATTCAGGACTCTGTTTCTGAGTCGGTACTTCTCGGCTGCTACTAGACAGATGAAATAGAACGAGTTTACAAACTTGAATAAGGGCAACATGACAGTTTCTGATTACGCCATGTAGTACTCGTCATTATTGAGGTATGTACCTCATATTGCCACAAACGGTCATGCGGAGATGAGGCCTTTTCTGAAGGGCTTGAGGCCGGAGCTACTTGACAGGGTTCTTTCTAATAACCCCAGCTCTTTCGATGATGCTCTGACAAGAGCGGAATTAGCAGAGATTGGAGCCGGTGCCTATAAGAATGTTGTGCCCCAACAAGTGCCACCACATAGGCCAATGTCTGATAGTCCGAGACCACAAGGGGATCAGTTTAAACCTCGTGGAACTTCATCATCTTCCCGATTTAGTGGAAAGCGATCTGATAATTGTCGCATGAGGGACCGTAGGAGTAATGCACCGACCAACAAGGGACCAGCACAAGCCAGTAGGACTGGGGAAGTGAGATGTTACTATTGTGGAGGACCACATTTGATGCGGGATTGTTCGGCTTGTTATGGTTGTGGCAAGATGGGCCACATTGCTCGGAATTGTCCTAACCGAGGAGGACAGCCAGACCTTAGGGAGAACATGGGAAGATTTGCTGATAGAGCAGTACAACAGAGGCAACCAATCATGTCTCGACAGTTGGGTGGTCAGACAGTGGGACCACCTCAGGGGCAAATCTATGCACTGACGAGGGAGCAGGCTGAGGCAGCTCCAGAGGAAGTGATTGCAGGTAAGTGTTATTTAGTTACCTACGCCGCTTTTATTTTGATAGATACGGGTACCTCCCATTCTTTTGTATCTGCTGGCTTTGTCTAGAAATATCAGATGTGCCCGTCTCTGTTGCCCACGCCTTTTCTGGTCTCGACACCCACTGGGAAGTGTGGGGTCCTCGTTACTTAATCCATTATGTATTAGTTCATTATACATATGTGAGTAAGAATTAAGTAAAAACATACATTGATTAAGAGTTTAGTTTTGTAGGTTGTTACAAGTTGACAAAAACCATGTCAATAATACACATCCTATACACAGCACAACAACCTAGACCAAAAACTCCTAAGCAGTGGTTTAGCTCGCAGCGGAATAGACTCACAATCCCGTCCTCCCACGTCTATGATGTTGCTTGGTGGATTGATCGGCTGCCGTTAATCGGTTTTGAACCGAGAGTTCAGTTTTGTTTCAAGAATAAGTCTAGCAACTTGTTCTTGAACGTCCCTTGTTCGATTTGATTGTGTGGATACCGTAGAGACAAGATCTTGGAGGTGTTGCTCGTGACTCGTGATTTGGCATCGTTTCTGCATCAAACAAGCTACAGGGGTGAGACTCTTTTAATCATTCCGATATGAATACTCTGTATAGGTCCATGGTTAGGAATCCATTTTATTTCCTTTGCGCACTTGTGTGTTGGATTCCTAACAGTGGTATCAGAGACGTGTACAAAGCTCATATCGGAATTATGTGGTTAATCGTTTAATCATATTTAGAATTTTATTGCATGCTTTAAAACTGTATTATCATATATGATATGAGTAAATCGAGTTTGTGAAAATCATTGTAAAATTATATATGATATGACAATTTATGTATACGATACACGAAAGCGAAAAGCTGAGCCCTTGGCTCGAGATGGTCTAGCCGTTGAGGCTCATGGTTGTGCATGGAGGTGTCGAAACATGGCTAGGGTTTAGAACCCTTTTGGATCGATTAAAATCGTGACGGCACATTGAAAGTTCGGATCATGGTTCACGAAATCATGCATGTTGGCGGCTACCTCCACATGAGAGCTAGGGTTTTTCGAACCCCTTGGCTCGAGATGGTCGAGCCGTCACCGTCAAGAATCGTGCATGGAAAGAATGAGACGGCTAGGGTTTTGAACCCTAGCGGCCGCCGCTTGAACACACGGCTATGGACTGTGACTTGGGCTAGGGTTTCGAACCCTAGGCCCATGCATGGTCCAGCCGAGTGGTTATGGTCTTAGAGCCCTTATGGTCCATGGCTTGTGACGCGCCAAGTATTCGTGGCATGTGATGTCGCGAGCGTACGATAATTTTCATAAAATTTATTTTATAGTTTTAATTAGAATTAAATTTTAAAATGTTTAGAATTTAATTAATTAAATGTTATAGCATGTTTTATGTGTTTGTTTGAGCATGGTGCATGGTTATAGCCCTATGCCCTATTAGATAGGAGTTTGTGAATGTTTGTAATTTAATACGGCCTGCGAGTCGTGCCTTCTCTATTTTTTTTGTAAATGTTATCCCTCCCCTACGTTCCCCTCGAATGTAACTCGAGGAATTCTCTATATCATGTAATTGATATATAGTATAGTTTATTTAATTGATGGAGATCAATGATGATGGATCAAGGTACCGGGATGAGGAGGCCATTCACAAAAGGGAGCCAAAGAGGTGCTTGGCGAAGTTACCTTAGGTTGACCTTCTAGTATTTTCTCATTGGCTTGAGAAAATCATTAGTTGGGGCTATAACCATGTCACGTTTATTTTATGTTGATGTATGAGATGCATGCTTACTGTTTTATTAAATATTGAAGCTTGATATACATATATGTAGATATGCATATATTCATATATGTACCAGACATATTTTCAATATTAATAAAATCATGAGATCAATAAATCCCTCTTATAATATTAAGTCATATCAAGATGCCTTCCAATTAAAAATACTCGTCAAGACTTCGATTGAACATGTGTGGGTTTGCCAAAGCAAAGCACCGTGACAATCTTAGTAAGGCACGAAAGGATAAAAGTGATATCCGTGTTATTTTAAAATTGGGCTCGACTTAACTAGAGTTATCTCAATAGGATTGAGAACCTAGAGGCATGGGGTTGGATAATAATTCATTAGATGAATTTGAACAAAGTGTTGTTCGTCCAACCATCCAAGAATTACATGTGATATAATTGACAAAGTGTTGTCTACCTAAATAACTGAGTCTTGGGTGATTAGCCAAAGCTAACTCGGGATTAGGTGAAATATGGATCTTGGCCCATTAAATATTCGAGGGTTGATATTTTAAACAAAATAGTGGGAGTATCATTTTGTTGGGTTTTGGAAACCCGAATAATCTTGGTTTTGATGTTAACAAAACTTGTTATTGTGTTGCTAACATATTTCATCAAGTGTGCAGTTCATAGATCATATTTAAGAGCTTGATGAATTACAAAGAAGTAGCTTGAAAATATCAAGCTGGACCAAGATTGGAATTCTGGCATAGCGGATTGTTTCGATCATATCTAATAGCTCGGATACCTAAATGGCGTGCTTCCAAAGAGATTGAACAGCCAACTTAAAATACTAAAAGTCATATTTCACAACCGATGGGCTAGTTCAAATGTTATAAAGGAGAAAAGACGCCTGCAAGATCGAGCTGAACCGTGAAGAAACAGCAAGCTGTTTCAGCAAGCAACTGTCAGTCTGGTGGCCATAACTCTCAGCTCGCTTATCAGAACGGAACGATTCAGTATGTGTTGGAAAGCTAAGACAAAGATATACAAGTCATCTTTGGAAGTAAAAGACTAAATCGGACGTTAAGATGGCCAAAACGCTTCTGCAAGTCACGCCATGTGCTGCTGCATCCAGCAAACAGACAGCAGGAGCATTGCCTCGTATTTCGAGCATAACTCTCTCATACAAACTTGAAATCAAGCGATTCTTGATTCTGTGGAAAGCTAAGAGAAAGGGCTACAACTTTCATGTGGATCACTTTGCCCAGAAATCAAAGAATGAAGAGTTACAAGCAACAGATCAAAGAGCAAGTTTATCAATCTGTTTTTGTATCAAGCTGATTGTCCAGACTGATCCGGACCAGACTGACCTGCCCATGCTGATCCGGACCAGACTGATATGCCCGTGCTAATCTGCCAGACTGATCTACCATGCTGATCCGGCCAGACTGATCTGCCCAAGCTGATCCGGCCAATCCGGTCCGAAATACAAATAGCCCAGAAGCCAGAATATGACCGTTGCAAGCTCGGGAATAGTGCAGAACCTTTTCCAACGGGCATATTCTTGTGTCTAACATATATATCATTACTTGGGACTATCTATACATGATTTGGAAGCTCAATAACAGCTGATTGAAGATCAATCCAAGCCTTCCAAAGAAAACCCACTTGGGATTCAATTGAGGAACTTAAAAGACAAAAGTTGCTAAATGAAGAGCACTTCTCAAACCTTTGGCACCTCTTACCTTGTTGTATCAGATTCATTATGGAATCATTTGTGCCTTTGTATTCACTCTAGCTAAAATAGAAGAGTGAATATCATTGTAACGGTTGATGATTTATCACAACCGATGAGAGATCTTTGTATGTGAGACATTAAAGAACATACATAGTTGAGTTGCTAGGAGTTCTAGTTGGATGGGGAATTCCCAACTGGATCGGGTTTGTACAACGGGATTGTATAAATCAAAGTCTTCTAGTGGAATCCTTCCATGCGGTGGAAGAAGGGGAGACGTAGAAGGATTACACCACCTTCGAACTTCCATAAACAAATGCTTGTTTATTTACTTTAATTGCATATCTTTAAAATGTCTTTCAAATGAGTAATCGGTTTAGAGCGGGTTATGTCGAGTGTCTTCCGCTCGATTTTTTAACCGAACTCGATATAATCTCTCGGTGCAATTATTTCAAGAACACGAGCTATTGAAGCTCAAGTTGGTTGAACTCGGGTGTGGAATGGCAACCCACCCCCGGAATCGATCCTGACAAGTGGTATCAGAGCCAAGGTCGCGTGTTCGATTCCCATGAGTTGCAGAGAGTGCAATTATTGGGGGAGGGATTGTTGGGGTTCAACAATTGCCTCTGCTTTGTGATCGGTCGAACACGTGGCGCTTGTGCCAGTGTATGGTTGAAAAGATTGATGTTGCGCCATTACCCTTAACTATAGTTATTGGTAAAGCGGTAAGCGCTCGATCCTACAATTGGTATCAGAGCCAGGTTTGCCTCTCACTTGCTCAAATTTTCAAACATTTTAAAATTAAGGGGGAGAGTTTAATCTCAATCCTTGAGGGGGAGAACATTTTATTTGTCTTCCTTTTCACACAAAAAGGGGGAGAAATATGTTGTTTAAAAAATATGATTTTTCTTGTTATGCAACATTGTGCTTTAATGTTCATATTTTTATTCAAGTTTTGTGATCATCAAAAAGGGGGAGATTGTTGGGTTTTGGAAACCCGAATAATCTTGGTTTTGATGTTAACAAAACTTGTTATTGTGTTGCTAACATATTTCATCAAGTGTGCAGTTCATAGATCATATTTAAGAGTTTGATGAATTACAAAGAAGTAGCTTGAAAATATCAAGCTGGACCAAGACTGGAATTCTGGCATAGCGGATTGTTTCGATCATATCTAATAGCTTGGATATCGAAATGGCGTGCTTCCAAAGAGATTGAACAGCCAACTTAAAATAATAAAAGTCATATTTCACAACAGATCGGCTAGTTCAAATGTTATCAAGGAGAAAAGACGCCTGCAAGATCGAGCTGAACCGCGAAGAAACAGCAAGCTGTTTCAGTAAGCAACTGCCAGTCTGGTGGCCATAACTCTCAGCTCGCTTATCGGAACGGAACTATTCAGTATGGGTTGGAAATTTAAGACAAAGATATACAAGTCATCTTTGGAAGTGAAAGACTGAATCGGGCGTTAAGATGGCCAAAACGCTTCTGCAAGTCACGCCATGTGACGCCTGTAAGATCGAGCTGTTACAGCAAAGTCCCTGTCAGTCTGGTGGGCATAACTCTTAGCTCGCTTATTGGAACGGAACGATTCAGTATGGGTTGGAAAGATAAGAAAAAGATCTACAAGTCATCTTTGGAAGTAAAAGACTGAATCGGACGTTAAGATGGCCAAAACGCTTCTGCAAGTCACGTCATGTGCTGCTGCATCCAGCAAACAGACAGCAGGTGCATCGCCTTGTATTTTGAGCATAACTCTCTCATACAAACTCGAAATCGAGCGATTCTTGATTCAGTGGAAAGCTAACAGAAAGTGCTACAACTTGTATGTGGATCACTTTGCCCAGAAAGCAAAGAATGAAGAGTTAAAAGCAACAGATCGAAGAGCAAGTTTATCAATCTGTTTTTGTATCAAGCTGATTGTCCAGACTGATCCGGACCAGACTTATCTGCCCATGCTGATCCGGACCAGACTGATATGCCCGTGCTGATCTGACAGACTGATTTACCATGCTGATCCGGCCAGACTGATCTGCCCAAGCTGATCCGGCAAATCCGGTCTGAAATACAAATAGCCAAGAAACCAGAATATGACCGTTGGCTCGGGAATAGTGCAGAACCTTTTCCAACGGGCATATGCTTGTGTCTAACATATATATCATTACTTGGGGCTATATATACATGATTTGGAAGCTCAATAAGCTGATTGAAGATCAATCCAAGCCTTCCAAAGCAAACCCACTTGGGATTCAATTGAAGAACTTAAAAGACAAAAGTTGCTAAATGAAGAGCACTCCTCAAACCTTTGGCACCTCTTACCTTGATTCATTATGGAATCATTTGTGCCTTTGTATTCACTATATTCATTGTATTTGTGAGCTAAAATAGAAGAGTGAATATCATTGTAACGGTTGATGATTTATCACAACCGATGAGAGGTCTTTGTATGTGAGACATTAAAGAACATACATAGTTGAGTTGCTAGGAGTTCTATTGGATGGGGAATTCCCAACTGGATCGGGTTTGTACAACGGGATTGTATAAATCAAAGTCTTCTAGTGGAATCCTTCCATGCGGTGGAAGAAGGGGAGACGTAGAAGGATTACACCACCTTCGAACTTCCATAAACAAATGCTTGTTTATTTACTTAATTGCATATCTTTAAAATGTCTTTCAAATGAGTAATCGGTTTAGAGCGGGTTATGTCGAGTGTCTTCCGCTCGGTTTTGTAACCAAACTCGATATAATCTCTCGGTGCAATTATTTCAAGAACACGAGCTATTGAAGCTCAAGTTGGTTGAACTCGGGTGTGGAATGGCAACCCACACCCGGAATCGATCCTGACACATTTAATATAAGACCTTATTAAATGATTAAAATCACAAACTTATTTTGCATATTTATATTGTAGATATCCATGGCATCAAACAACGTAACTAGCACACTGTCATTACGATCGGTCCTTGTGAAGGACAAACTTAATGGGACTAATTTCCTATACTGGTATATGAATTTGAGGATTGTCCTCAAACAAGAGAAAAAACAATATGTCCTAGAGGAACCCTTACCTGCTGAGGAACCTCCCTTGTGTTGGGATATGCCCTAAGACATGTCATTAGATGATTGTTTATGACATACAATGTATTATGATTATTATAAATGGCACATCATTATTATATATTATTCGAATATCTGTGCAATATGAATTGATATATAAGTTAATGTCCTTAGAATAATATTGTTTTATTCTTAAAGATTGTCCCTAGTCAAGTATTATCATAAATAAGGATAATGATAATACATTGAGACTAGTATGTTTTGATTGATGAATTGTTCATGGATATGAGATATCAAATCAACACATGGGTACATGTTAGAGAACAATGTACTGGACAGACCCACCATGAGAATGCTACATGGATAGTTATATGAGTGTCATAAGCAATTCTCATAGTGATAATAATGTATGTAATCCTTACGACTTGAGATCGTCAGAGATCCCAACATAAGGAGTTATGTATCTTGATATTGTCAAACGTTACCTGTAACAGGGTAAACTATAAAGGCAACTATTGGATACACTACGAATTATGTAGAGGGATGTTGGTTGATCAAGATATGATTTGTCCCTCCTATATAACAGGAGAAGTGTTTGGGCCCTTGATCAAGTAAGACTAAAATGCATGGCCGTGCTCGAATGAGTCGATATGTGATATCGAGCTTATTCGTTTATTCTAGTTCTACTTGGGGATCAAGAAATAGAGATTGAATATACGAGTATGACTATTCCATGACTCGTATTCAATCTAAACACATGGACAAAGGGATTAAGTTACATGGTTAATATTATCACAAGTTCTAAGGTTATGTCGAGTCAAAGACATTCTTGTAATTTGAGTAGCCTTGATGTGTTGCTAGATACCGCTCATTGCTTGTGACGTAAAATGAGATTTTATGTCACTGCCAACATTACAAGATCCTATCGGGTGGCACAAAAGATTAAATCGATAAAGGGAATTAAATTCATTGGATGAATTATCTAATTAAGAAGAGTCTTAATTAAATGATTATAAGGATTTAATTAAATCATGGGTTTGGGCCCATGAGACTTTAAGAAAGTCTTGAACCTTAATTAAATCATATAATATAAATACAAGGTTATAATTAATTGTTTGATACAATTTTATATCACATAACCTAGCCACAAAAGCTTGAAGCTCTCGGCCACCACAAAGCCGTGACCTAACCGCCGCCGCCTTTGGTCATTTTGTGTTTCCGGCCATCTTCATTCGATTTAGAATCATGTGTGGTTATTGTTCCAGTTTAAGAACGAGTCTAGCAACTTGTTCTTAAATCCCCTTTTCGATTTGATCGTGTGGATACCGTAGAGACAAAGGTGCAAACTTTTGTTTGTGACTCGTGGTGCTACAACGAGGATTCTGCATCAACCACGCTACAAGGGTGAGACTCTTATTATCTCTATTCCGATATGAACCCTTTGTATAGATCCGCGGTTTTAGTAATCCAAATTTTATTATTCCGCTGCGTTGTATGTTCGTTGGATTACTTATAGTGGTATCAGAGCCGTGTACAAATCTCATATCGGAAATTATGTGTATAATGTTTAATCATATTTAGATTTATATTGCATGATATAAAACGGTATATAATCATATATGATATGAGTAAATCGAGTTTGTGAAATTATCATAAAATTATATTTGATATAATTGAAGTTTATTGTATACGATACATGAAGGCGCAAAACCGAGCCTATAGCTTGATGGTTCGGCCACCACCATCACATTGACCCACGGCGGCCACATGAAGGGCTAGGGTTTTCGAACCCTTGGCTCGAGATGGTCTAGCCTTTGCGGCTCATGTTCGTGCATGGAGGTGTCGAAACATGGCTAGAGTTTGGAACTCTTTTGGCTCGATAAGTTTTTGAAACCATGCAAGATGGTTCGATCATGGTCCACGGAAATATGAGGGTTGACGGCTACTTCCACGTGAGAGCTAGGGTTTTTCGAACCCATTGGCTCGAGATGGTCGAGCCGCCACCGTCATGAATCGTGCATGGTTGGACCGTGGCATGTGGCTAAGATTTTCGAACCATGTGGCTCGATAGACATCAAAACGGCGCAAGTCATGGCTAGGGTTTTGGAACCCTAGCGGCGCCGCATGGTCACACGGCTTTGGACCGTGACATGGACTAGGGTTTCGAACCCTAGGCCCGTGCATGGTCCAGCCGTGTGGTTAGATGGTTCGGACCCATTTGGCTCATGGTTTGAGTCGCATTTAGTTTCGTGGCATGTGATGTCCCGAGCGTACGATAATTTTCCAAAAATTTTATTTTACAGTTTTATTGGAATTAAATTTTAAAATGTTTAGAATTTAATTCATTAATTGTTATAGCATGTTTTATGTGTTGTTTGAGCATGGTGCATGGTTATAGCCCTATGACCTATTAGATGGGATTTTGTGAATGGTTGTACTTTAATACGACCTGCGAGTCGTGCCTTCTCTATTTTTCTGAATGTATTCCCTCCCCTATGCTCCCCCTCGAATGTAACTCGAGGAATTCTCTAAATCATGTAATTGTTATATAGTTTAGTTAGAGTTTTATTGATGGAGATCAATGAAGATGGACCATAGTGCCGGGATGAGAAGGCCATTCACAAAAGGGAGCCAAAGAGGTGCTTGGAGAAGTTACCCTTAGGTTGACTTTTTAGATTTTCTCATTGGCTTGAGAAATCTTTAGTTGGGGCTATAACCATGTCACGTTTACTTTATGTTGATGTATGAGATGCATGTTTACTGTTTTATTTAATATTGATGCTTATATATATATGTAGATATGTATATATTCATATATGTACGGGACATATTTTCAATATTAATAAAATCATGAGATCAATAAATCCCTCTATAATATTAAGTTTAAGATGCCTTCCAATTAAAAATACTCGTCAAGACTTCGATTGAACATGTGTGGGTTTGCCAAAGCAAAGCACCGTGACAATCTTAGTAAGGCGCGAAAGGATAATAGTGATATCCGTGTTATTTAAATTGGGTTCGACTTAACTAGTGTTATCTCAATAGGATTGGGAACTTAGAGGCATGGGGTTGGATAATAATTCATTAGATGAATTTGAACAAAGTGTTGTTCATCCAACCATCCAAGAATTACATGTGATGTAATTGACAAAGTGTTGTCTACCTAAATAACCGAGTCTTGGGCGATTAGCCAAAGCTAACTCAAGATTAAGTGAAATATGGATCTTGGTCCACTAATAGTTTCGAGGGTTGATAATTTTAAACAAAATAGTGGGAGTGTCATTTAATATAAGACCATATTAAATGATTAAAATTATAAACTATTTTGCATATTTATATTGTAGATATCCATGGCAACCAACAACGTTACAAATGCACTATCATTGCGATCGGTCCTTGAGAATGACAAACTGAATGGGACAAATTTCCTAGACTGGTATAGGAATTTGAGGATTGTCCTCAAGCAAGAAAAGAAGCAATATGTCCTAGAGGAACCCTTACCTGCTGAGGAACCTCCCTTGACGGCTGCTAAAGCCGATAAAGATGCTTACAAGAAGCATCAAAAGGTCGCACTTGATGTTGGGTGCCTTATGCTTGCCACCATGAACTCTGAGCTTCAGAAGCAACATGAGGAAATGGAGGCGTTCGATATGATCGAGCATCTAAAGCAACTGTACCAACAACAAGCAAGACAAGAGAGGTATGACGTCTCTAAAGCGTTGTTCCAGTGAAGAATGGTAGAAGGAAGTCTGGTTGGAACTCATGTACTCAAGATGATTGGGTACATTGAGAATCTGGAGAAGCTGGATTTTCCTTTGGACCAAGAGTTGGCCACTGACGTGATCTTGCAATCGTTGCCTGAAAGCTTCAATCAATTTGTCTTGAATTACAATATGATTGAAATTAAAAAGACTCTACCACAGTTGCTAGGCATGCTGAGAACTTTTGAAGCTAACAACAAGAAGTCTAAGCCTACTAATGTTCTTATTGTGAATAAGAGCAAAGGAAGGGCTAAAGCAAAAGGCTTAAAGAAGAACAAGAAAGTCTTTGTCAAAACTAAGCCTCATACTGCTGCACTTAAGCCAAAGGGAGGAGTGGCAAAAGAGGGGAACTGTTTCCATTGCGGTGCGACCGTACATTGGAAAAGAAATTGCAAATTTTATCTGGAGGATCTTAAGAAGACGAAGGGAAGTGTGACTTCCACTTCAGGTATTTTTGTTATAGAAGTCAATTTATCTACTTCTTCATCATGGGTATTAGATACTGGATGTGGATCTCACATTTGTGTTAATGTGCAGGATCTTAAAAGGAGTAGGATATTGGCAAAAGGCGAAGTGGATCTCCGAGTAGGAAATGGAGCAAGAGTTGCTGCATTAGCTATAGGAGATTATTCATTATCTTTGCCTTCCGGTTTATCTTTAGATTTAAAAGACTGTTATTTTGTGCCTTCAATTACTAGAAACATTATCTCTATCTCTTGTTTGGACAAGTTTGGATTTTCATTTATTAAAGGACAATTGTCGCTCCATTTATTTAAATGATATGTTTTATGCTAGTGCACAAATGATTAATGGTCTTTATGTATTAAATCTTGATATGCCTGTCTATAACATAAATACTAAAAGGATTAAGAATAATGATTCAAATCCAACTTATCTCTCGCATTGTCGCTTGGGCCATATAAACGAGAATCGCATATCAAAACTTCATAAGGATGGAGTATTGGATTCATTTGATTTTGAATCATATGAAACATGTGAATCTTGTTTAATGGGCAAGATGACTAAAGCTCCTTTCAAGGGACATGTTGAAAGGACAAATGATTTATTGAGTCTCATACATAGTGATGTATGTGGACCAATGCACACATGCTAGAGGTGGTTTTCAATACTTCGTTACATTTACTGATGACTTCAGTAGATATGGGTATGTGTACCTAATGAAACATAAACATGAAACCTTTGAAAAGTTCAAGGATTTCAAGAATGAAGTACAAAACCAACTTGGTAAAAGTATCAAAATCCTTCGATCAGATCGAGGAGGTGAATACCTTAGCCAAGAGTTTCATGACTATCTAAAGGAGTGTGGGATAGTCCCACAACTCCGTATACACCACAATGGAATGGTGCATCCGAGAGGAGAAATCGAACCTTGTTGAACATGGTTAGATCAATGATGAGTCATGCAGATCTTCCGATATCCTTTTGGGGACATGCTTTAGAAACAGCAATATTCATACTGAACCGTGTTCTATCTAAATCAGTGGAAAAGACACCATATGAGATATGGACTGGGAAACGTCCTAGTATGTCTTTTATGAAGATTTGGGGTTGTGAGGCTTTCGTGAGACGTCACGCCTCTAACAAACTTGGACCCAAATTTGATAAGTGTTTATTTGTGGGGTATCCTAAGGAAACGAAAGGATACTATTTCTATTATCCCACCGAGAACAAAGTGGTTGTTGCTCGGACTGGTGTCTTTCTTGAAAGAGAATTTATTTCTAGAAAAACCAGTGGGAGACATATAGAACTTAGTGAAGTTCAACCACAAGAAAACGCTGAACATGATATTGAGATGGAAACATAGCAGACACCACAAGCTGTTGTAGATAAAGTGCCTGCTCAAGAGACACAAGCCCAGCGTAGGTCTGTAAGAGAACACCGGGAGCCACAAAGATATGGATTTCTTGTGACTCAACAAGGTGACTTACTACTTATTGATGAGGATGAGCCGTCATCTTATCAAGAAGCTATAATGGGCACTGATTCTGAGAAATGGCAAGAAGCCATGAAATCTGAAATGGAATCCATGTATGCAAACCAAGTATGGACTTTGGTTGACCCACCTGAAGGGGTGAGACCCATAGGGTGCAAATGGATTTTCAAGAAGAAGACCTACATGGATGGTAATGTACAAACCTTTAAAGGTCGACTGGTAGCAAAAGGTTTCAAACAAATTCATGGTATTGACTATGATGAAACTTTTTCACCAGTTGCCATGGTTAAATCCATAAGGATCTTACTTGCAATAGCTGCATTTCATGATTATGAAATCTGGCAGATGGAAGTCAAAACAGCTTTCCTTAATGGAAATCTGCTTGAGGATGTGTACAAGACACAACCCGAGGGTTTTGTCGATCCAAAGGATGCTCGAAAGATATGCAAGCTACAACAATCCATTTATGGATTGAAGCAAGCTTCTCGGAGTTGGAATCTTCGTTTTGATGATGCAGTCAAAGAGTTTGGTTTCATCAAAAACGTAGATGAACCTTGTGTCTACAAGAAGGTCAGTGGGAGCATAATTATCTTCCTAATATTATATGTAGATGACATACTTCTAATTGGGAATGATATCCCTGCCTTACAATCTGTAAAGATTTGGCTAGGGAATTGCTTTTCTATGAAAGACTTGGGTGAAGCCACCTATGTATTAGGAATCAAGATCTATAGAGATAGATCGAGAAGATTACTTGGCCTAAGTCAAAGTACATACATAGACAAAGTGCTAAAACGGTTTAGCATGCAAGAATCAAAGAAAGGATTCGTGCCTATGACATATGGGATACATCTCTCGAAGGATCAGTGTTCAACACCAGATGAGAGACAGCGCATGAGTAAGATTCCATATGCGTCAGCTATTGGATCTATCATATATGCCATGATATGTACTCGTCCCGATGTTTCGTACGCTTTGAGCATGACGAGCAGATATCAAGTTGATCCAGGTGAAAGTCACTGGATTGCAGTCAAGAATATCCTGAAGTACTTGAGAAGAACTAAGGATACATTCTTGATTTATGGAGGTGAGGAAGAGCTCAATGTAATAGGTTACACTGATGCAAGTTTCCAAACCGACAAAGATGATTTTCGATCGCAATCAGGATATTTTTTTTGCCTAAATGGAGGTGCTGTAAGCTGGAAGAGTTCAAAGCAAGAGACAGTAGCCGATTCTACAACTGAAGCTGAATATATTGCTGCCTCAGATGCAACAAAGGAAGCTGTTTGGATCAAGAAGTTCATTTCTGAACTTGGGGTGATGCCTAGCATTCTAGATCCGATTGAACTCTATTGTGACAACAATGGAGCCATCGCATTGGCTAAGGAACCTAGATCTCACCAAAGATCAAAGCACATACTTCGGCGCTTTCATTTCATTCGAGAAATCGTTGAAAGAGGAGATGTAAAGATATGCAGAGTACCAACAGATGATAGTGTATCTGACCCATTGACGAAGCCACTGTCACAGCAGAAGCATGATCGTCATACTAGATCTCTAGGCATTAAGTGTATGTCTGATTGGTCTTAGTGCAAGTGGGAGATTTGTTGGGATATGCCCTAATACATGTCATTAGATGATTGCTTATGACATACAATGTATTATGATTATTATAAATGGCAAATCATTATTATATATTATTCGAATATCTGTGCAATATGAATTGATATATAAGTTAATGTCCTTAGAATAATATTGTATTATTCTTAAAGATTGTCCCTAGTTAAGTATTATAATAAATAAGGATAATGATAGTACATTGAGACTATTATGTTTTGATTGATGAATTGTTCATGAATATGAGATATCAAATCAACACATGGGTACATGTTAGAGAACAATGTACTGTACAGACCTACCATGAGAATGCTACATGGATAGTTATATGAGTGTCATAAGCAATTCTCATAGTGATAATAATGTATGTAATCCTTACGACTTGAGATCATCAGAGATCCCAACATAAGGAGTTATGTATCTTGATATTGTCAAACGTTACCTGTAACAGGGTAAACTATAAAGGCAACTATTGGATACACTACGAATTATGTAGAGGGATGTTGATTGATCAAGATTGAATTTGTCCCTCCTATATAACAGGAGAAGTGTTTGGGCCCTTGATCAAGTAAGACTAAAATGCATGGCCGTGCTCGAATGAGTCGATATGTGATATCGAGCTTATTCGTTTATTCTAGTTCTACTTGGGGATCAAGAAATAGAGATTGAATATACGAGTATGACTATTCCATGACTCGTGTTCAATCTAAACACATGTACAAAGGGATTAAGTTACATGGTTAATATTATCACAAGTTCTAAGGTTATGTCGAGTCAAAGACATTCTTGTAATTTGGGTAGCCTTGATGTGTTGCTAGATACCGCTCATTGCTTGTGACGTAAAATGAGATTTTATGTCACTGCCAACATTACAAGATCCTATCGGGTGGCACAAAAGATTAAATCGATAAAGGGAATTAAATTCATTGGATGAATTATCTAATTAAGAAGAGTCTTAATTAAATGATTATAAGGATTTAATTAAATCATGGGTTTGGGCCCATGAGACTTTAAGAAAGTCTTGAACCTTAATTAAATCATATAATATAAATACAAGGTTATAATTAATTGTTTGATACAATTTTATATCACATAACCTAGCCACAAAAGCTTGAAGCTCTCGGCCACCACAAAGCCGTGACCTAACCGCCGCCGCCTTTGGTCATTTTGTGTTTCCGGCCATCTTCATTCGATTTAGAATCATGTGTGGTTATTGTTCCAGTTTAAGAACGAGTCTAGCAACTTGTTCTTAAATCCCCTTTTCGATTTGATCGTGTGGATACCGTAGAGACAAAGGTGCAAACTTTTGTTTGTGACTCGTGGTGCTACAACGAGGATTCTGCATCAAACACGCTACAAGGGTGAGACTCTTATTATCTCTATTCCGATATGAACCCTTTGTATAGATCCGCGGTTTTAGTAATCCAAATTTTATTATTCCGCTGCGTTGTATGCTCGTTGGATTACTTACACCTTGACGGCTGCTAAAGCCGATAGAGATGCTTACCAGAAGCATCAGAATGACGCACTTGATGTTGGTTGCCTTATGCTTGCCACCATGAACTCTGAGCTTCAGAAGCAACATTGTTGTAATAATCCAAACGATCCCACTACATCAGGACCCTTTCGACGTTGCACAAAAGCCATTACTTTACGTTCAGCTAGCACTAAAAAGGCTACTCCTAGTAGAAGTGGTAGAATTATTCCAAGTATTTCAGCTGGAACAGCTATGTACATTTTCGATTTTGAAATGGAGGCGTTCGATATGATCGAACACTTAAAGCAACTCTATCAACAACAAGCTAGACAAGAGAGGTATGACGCTCTAGAGCGTTATTCCAGTGCAGAATGGTAGAAGGAAGCCTTGTTGGAACTCATGTACTAAAGATGATTGGGTACATTGAGAATCTTGAAAAGCTGGGTTTTCCATTGGACCAAGAGTTGGTCATAGACGTGATCTTGCAATCGTTGCCTGATAGCTACAGTCAATTTGTCTTGAATTACAATATGATTGAAATCGAAAAGACACTACCGCAATTGCTTGGTATGTTGAGAACATATGAAGCAAATTCAAAGAAGTCTAAGCCTACAAATGTTCTTATTGTGAATAAGAGCAAAGGAAAGACTAAAGCAAAAGGCTACAAGAAGAACAAAAAAGTCTTTGTTAAGTCTAAGCCTCATGCTTCTGCGCTCAAGCCAACGGGAGGAGTGTCTAAGGAAGGGAACTGTTTCCATTGCGGTGAGACCGGTCATTGGAAGAGGAACTGTAAAGTATATCTGGAAGATCTTAAGAAGACAAAAGGAAGTGTGACTTCTGCTTCAGGTATTTTTGTTATAGAAGTCAATTTATCTACTTCTTCATCATGGGCATTAGATACTGGATGTGGTTCTCACATTTGTGTTAATGTGCAGGATCTCAAAAGGAGTAGGTTGTTGGCGAAAGGCGAGGTTGATCTCTGAGTGGGAAATGGAGCAAGAGTTGCTGCATTAGCGATTGGAGATTATTCATTAACTTTGCCTTCTGGTTTATTATTAGATTTACAAGACTGTTATTTTGTGTCATCTATTACTAGAAATATTATTTCAATTTCTTGTTTGGACAAGATTGGTTTTTCATTTATTATAAAGGACAAGTGTTGTTCCATTTATTTGAATGATATGTTTTATGCTAGTGCACAATTGATTAATGGTCTTTATGTATTAAATCTTGATATGCATGTCTATAACATAAATACTAAAAGGATTAAGAATAATGATTCAAATCCAACTTATCTCTGGCATTGTCGATTGGGCCATATAAACAAGAATCGCATATCAAAACTTCATAAGGATGGAGTATTGGATACATTTGATTTTGAATCATATGAAACATGTGAATCTTGTTTAATGGGCAAGATGACTAAAGCTCCTTTCAAGGGACATGTTGAAAGGACAAATGATTTATTGAGTCTCATACATAGTGATGTATGTGGACCAATAAGCACACAAGCTAGAGGTGGTTTTCAATACTTCGTTACATTTACTGATGATTTCAGTAGATATGGGTATGTGTACCTAATGAAACATAAACATGAAACCTTTGAAAAGTTCAAGGATTTCAAGAATGAAGTACAAAACCAGCTTGGCAAAAGTATCAAAACCCTCCGATCAGATCGAGGAGGTGAATACCTAAGCCAAGAGTTTCATGACTATCTAAAGGAGTGTGGGATAGTCTCACAACTCACTCCTCTGTATACTCCACAATGGAATGGTGTATCCGAAAGGAGGAATCCAACTTTGTTGGACATGGTTCGATCAATGATGAGTCATGCAGATCTTCCGACATCCTTTTGGGGACATGCTTTAGAAACTGCGATATTTATACTGAACCGTGTTCCATCTAAATCAGTAGAAAAGACACCATATGGGATATGGACTAAGAAGCGTCCTAGTATGTCTTTTATGAAGATTTGGGGTTGTGAGGCTTATGTGAGACGTCACGCCTCCAATAAACTTGGACCCAAATCTGATAAGTGTTTATTTGTGGGGTATCCTAAGAAAACGAAAGGATACTATATCTATTATCCCACCGAGAACAAAGTAGTTGTTGCTCAGACTGGTGTCTTCCTTGAAAGAGAATTTATTTCGAGAAGAACCAGTGGGAGACAAATAGAACTTAGTGAAGTTCAACCACAAGAAAACATTGAACATGATATTGAGATGGAAACAGAGCAGACACCACAAGCAGTTATGGATGAATTGCCTGCTCAAGAGACACAAGCACAACGTAGGTCTGTAAGAGAACACCGTGAGCCACAGAGATATAGATTTCTTGTGACTCAACAAGGTGACTTACTACTCATTGATGAGGATGAACCGTCATCTTATCAAGAAGCTATAATGGGTACTGATTCTGAGAAATGGCAAGAAGCCATGAAATCTGAAATGGAATCCATGTATGCAAACCAAGTATGGACTTTGGTTGACCCACCTGAAGGGGTTAGATCCATAGGGGTGCAAATGGATTTTCAAGAAGAAGACCGACATGGATGGTAATGTACAAACCTTTAAAGGTCGACTGGTTGTGTACAAACCTTTAAAGGTCGACTGGTTGCTAAAGGTTTCAAACAAATTCATGGTATTGACTATGATAAAACTTTTTCACCAGTTGCCATGGTTAAATCCATTAGGATCTTACTTGCAATAGCTGCATTTCATGACTATGAAATCTGGCAGATGGATGTCAAAACAGCTTTCCTTAATGGAAATTTACTTGAGGATGTGTACATGACACAACCTGAAGGTTTTATCGATCCAAAGGATGCTGGAAAGATATGCAAGCTACAACGATCCATTTATGGATTGAAGCAAGCTTCTCGGAGTTGGAATCTTCGTTTTGATGATGCAGTCAAAGAGTTTTGTTTCATCAAAAACGTAGATGAACCTTGTGTCTACAAGAAGGTCAGTGGGATCATAATTATCTTCCTGATATTGTATGTGGATGACATACTTCTCATTGGGAATGATATCCCTGCCCTACAATCTATAAAGATTTGGCTAGGGAATTGCTTTTCTATGAAAGACTTGGGTGAAGTCACCTATGTATTAGGTATCAAGATCTATAGAGATAGATCAAGAAGATTACTTGGCCTAAGTCAAAGTACATACATAGACAAAGTGCTAAAACAGTTTAGCATGCAAGAATCAAAGAAAGGATTCGTGCCTATGACACATGGAATACATCTCTCAAAGGATCAGTGTCCTTCAACACCATATGAGAGACAACGCATGAGTAAGATTCCATATGCATCAACTATTGGATCTATCATGTATGCCATGATATGTACGCGTCCCGATGTCTCGTATGCTTTGAGCATGACGAGCAGATATCAGGTTGATCCAGGTGAATGTCACTGGATTGCAGTCAAGAATATTCTGAAGTACTTGAGAAGAACTAAGGATACATTCTTGATTTATGGAGGTGAGGAAGAGCTCAATGTAATAGGTTACACTGATGCAAGCTTCCAAACCGACAAAGATGATTTCCGATCGCAATCAGGATATGTGTTTTGCCTAAATGGAGGTGCTGTAAGCTGGAAGAGTTCAAAGCAAGAGACAGTAGCCGATTCTACAACTGAAGCTGAATACATTGCTGCCTCAGATACAGCAAAGGAAGCTGTTTGGATCAAGAAGTTCATTTCTGAACTTGGGGTGATGCCTAGCATACTTGATCCGATTGAACTCTATTGTGACAACAATGGAGCCATCGCATTGGCTAAGGAACCTAGATCTCACCAAAGATCCAAGCACATACTTCGGCGCTTTCATTTCATTCGAGAAATTGTTGAAAGATGAGATGTAAAAATATGCAAAGTACCAACTGATGATAATGTATCTGACCCACTGATGAAGCCACTATCACAGCAGAAGCATGATCGTCATACTAGATCTCTAGGCATTAAGTATATGTCTGATTGGTCTTAGTGCAAGTGGGAGATTTGTTGGGATATGCCCTAAGACAACTCGTTATTTGATTGTTTATGACATACATTGTATTATGATTTTGTTAATGGCAATTCATTATTATATATTATTCATGTATCTGTGTAATATGAATTAATATATAAGTTAATATCCTTAGAATAATATTGTATTGTTCTTAAAGATTGTCCCTAGCCAAGTATTATCATGAATTAGGATAATGATAATGCATTAAGACTAGTATGTTTTGATTGATGAATTGTTCATAGATATGAGATATCAAATCAACACATGGGTACATGTTAGAGAACGATGTACTGGACAGACCCACCATGAGAATGCTACATGGATAGTTATATGAACGTCATAAGCAATTCTCATAGTGATAATGATGTATGTAATCCTTACGACTTGAGATCACCAGAGATCCCAACATAAGGAGTCATGTATCTTGATATTGTCAAACGTTACCTGTAACAGGGTAAACTATAAAGACAATCATTGGATACACCACGAATTATGTAGAGGGATGTTGAGTGATCAAGAAAGGATTTGTCCCTCCTATATAACAGGAGAAGTGTTTGGGCCCTTGATCAAGTAAGACTAAAATGCATGGCCGTGCTCGAATGAGTCGATATGTGATATCGAGCTTATTCGTTTATTCTAGTTCTACTTGGGGATCAAGAAATAAAGATTGAATATACGAGTATGACTATTCCATGACTCGTGTTCAATCTAAACACCTAGGACAAAGGGATTAAGTTACATGGTTAATATTATCGCAGTTCGTAGGTTATGTCGAGTCAATGACATTCTTGTAATTTGGGTAGTCTTGATGTGTTGCTAGATACCGCTCATTGCTTGTGACATAAAATGAGATTTTATGTCACTGCCAACATTGCAAAATCCTATCGGGTCGCACGAAAGATTAAATCGATAAGGGGAATTAAATTCATTGGATGAATTAATTAATTAAGAAGAGTCTTAATTACATGATTATAAGGATTTAATTAAATCATGGGTTTGGGCCCATGAGGCTTTAAGAAAGTCTTGAACCTTAATTAAATCTAACATATATAATTTGATAACAAGGTGATTAAGAGAAATTAATCCTTTTATCACAAAACCTAAAGAGCTCTCGGCCGCCCACCTAAAACACCATCATCGTCGCCGTCGTGTTGCTTGGTGGATTGATCGGCTGCCGTTAATCGGTTTTGAACCGAGAGTTCAGTTTTGGTTCAAGAATAAGTCTAGCAACTTGTTCTTGAACGTTCCTTGTTCGATTTGATCGTGTGGATACCGTAGAGGCAAGATCTTGGAGGTGTTGCTCGTGACTCGTGATTTGGCATCGTTTTTGCATCAAACACGCTACAAGGGTGAGACTCTGTTAATCATTCCGATATGAATACTCTGTATAGGTCCATGGTTAGGAATCCATTTTAATTCCCTTGCGCACTTGTGTGTTGGATTCCTTACATATGAGTCCCTACAGAAATAATCACACAATATGAGTATAGATACAAAACCATCCCAGTGCGATATCAATACAAAACATAAACGATAAAGCACTATAAACATCAAATGTGATTGTCCTGTATCATGCATCATCAAATGCAATTATGTCATGACATGTCTCATCTCATATCCTGTTATAACCAGACCAATATGATATGCCTATCTCAGCTCAATATGTCAGTGGAACCTCCTCACATCTTCATATTAGCAGCTCATATCATAGTACCGTCCTTACATGTTATAACAGCCAGAGCATATACCCAACCGGCGTATATCTCTCATGCCAAAGCATATGTAGCATACCTATCGTGGCAACAATCCCAGCCAAAGCATATGCCCAACACTGGCATATCTATCGTGACACCGATCTCAGCCAAAGCATATACTACATATCTATCGTGGCATCCATCTCAACAATATAAAACTCATGAATGCACATGCATATGATGTCACCAATCATATGATACCATGCTCACATCATCATCACAACAATATCATATACTCGTACGTCAAAACGTACCTGTTCTGCGACACAAACGATATAAATTAGGCGTCACTGTCTAACCGCCTCGTTGTCCCATCCCATGTGATGATGCTACAACAATACCAACAATGTATCATGTTATCATAAGCATTAAAATCAAATTATACAAAAATATAACATTTTTCAAAAATCTACCCTTGGCGATCGATCGCCACATCTCACCGATCGATCGCCATACTGTTCTGTTCCATCGCGATCGATCGCCATTACCTCGCGATCGATCGCCAAAATGTTCTGTTTCTCGCGATCGATCACTATGTTTTCACCGATCGATCGCCACATGCTTTAACCGCCTTATTTTTGCTCTGTTATCGGCGATCGATCACCACAAGGCTCGCGATCGATCGCCAATGTCCATAAAATTCAGAACATGGCGATTTTGAGCTTATCTCCATGGTGTGTCTCCTACAACTCAAAAATAACCATTTAAACATGTTTCATGCAATCTCTAGTAACATATAAACATGTTTCTCTCATCATACAACTCAATTCTTTGCATGATAACAAGTATGAAATCCAACTAAGAACACTTGATATTTCAATTCATAGAATTCATAACTAACTACATATCTAAGCTTGAAATCATGAATTCCTTACCAAGAAGGTCTGAAATCCTTTCACTTTACGTTTTAGCTTGATTACCAAGTGAAATTCAAGCAAAGGATGCAAGAACTACCAAGGGTTTGGAGAGGTGCTTGTGTAGAGATTACTAGGTGTGTTGTGGTGAATTATGTGTTTTAAATCTGAAACCATGTCTTATGTACTGTAAGGCCCCGATACTAATTAATCCGGATTAACGATGATTAAGCAAACCCGGATAATTAAAAGTGCAAACTTTAAATTAAGGTGTCCCGACTACGATGAGTCGACCAACTAGTGGAACATGTTTAGTGCATGAGCATGTGCATGATCACATGGCACTTGGAAAACGCATGCCATTATTTAATTTAACTCATGTTTAATACATGATTTGGAGCTTTAATCTTGCAAGATAAGTGATGTATTGACATGGACTCCACCATACATCAAATAAATTAAAAATCACAAAATTTGGCATAGAAGCCCACGCCTAAACCTTGCCCAATTCAGATTTTGGCTCAAATTTCCATCACCTTTCCTCTCTCTTCATTCCCAATGCTCCTCCTTCTCTCTTCTTAGCAATTTCGAAAATTGCAGCTCACTTCCTACCAAAATCCTCTTGAATTTGCAAGTGCATGTCACATGCAAAGATATATTTGAGTGCTACTCATCTTGAGGAACAAGATGCACCAAGAAATTTCAAGTTTGGAGAAAGGACATGCAAGATTTTCGAGTAGCAGCAGTTTTGGTGTAGGATTTTCGGTTTTGGCTTGGTTTTGTGGATGATCAAGCTTCAAATATTGAAGATAAATGAAGGTATATCATCATCCTTGAGTTTTAATTACTTGCATGTAAGATTAAGGGTCGAATTTTGATACTTGGACATGAGAAATGTAGTGAAAACTTGCTGTCAGAATGTTCTGCAGATTTCAGTATACTGTTGGTCTGGTATTTCGAATTTTTGGGTCTAGTTAAGTTTCGAATTTGAAGATGACTCACCTGATAGCAGTTGTAGTGTTTTTTATTAGCTTTAATTGGCCACAAGAATCAGCTAATTTGGAGTTAATATGAAAACGTTATGGTCAGTTTACCAACATGTGTCAAATCTGGAAATCCACTGCATCCGAGTTTCATGCATTATGTTCTTCGTATTTCTGGGAATAAATGGCTACGAATATGAAGTTTTAGGCTCTAATAAGTGTTGTAGTATTCGAGGTTAGCTTTCATGTGGAATTGGCCTCACTCAATTTGGAGCTCATATGAACGAATTATGCTAATTTTACCAGCAACTATACAATCTGGAAACAGGGGATATACGAGTTTTTTAGGCTGTACGTTTTTCAGTTAATGTACATGAAGATGAATTGTTTAGCTTAACGCTCATAAGATATGTTTTGTTGTATGTTGGGTTATCTTGCATTCTAAACTGGCCTTACATGATATGGAGTTTCCGTGTGTAAGATATGAACTTTTCCATAAAACCGCTCACTCTGTCAAAATAGAATATGAGTATTTTTAAAATCTGGCATACTTTGCTTTGCATGTGCCTCAAGATGAGTGAACTAGCATGGACTTCAAATATGAACTGTAGTACTTTGAGTTTTCGTGATTTTACCACTAGCCTCAACTCATTTGGACGTCATATGAATTTATTATGAGTTTTATACAAAAATGGGTCAGGCTGGAATTTGGTGAATTGTCATGTTTTTCCAGCAGATTGTTCTTGGCCATTTTACCTAGGCTAAATGAACGAATTTGAAGATGAGTTGAACTGATGAAATGTTCATTTTTGAGTTATCTTTGAAAATAAATTGGACCCATGTGATTTTATTAAGTATCGAACAAGTTATGAGCCGATCTCTACGGTTGCGCAGGCTGAAATTTAGAGAATTGGTTTTGGGTCTAAGTTTGAGTTTTATTTTGATATGTTTAAAGCTAGTATGTGACATTATGTTGTATTTGGAACTGTTATGGCCAGGTTTATTAATCCTAAGATTGAGTCGAGGATCACTTGGTAATTAGCTAACGGTTTGAGGTACGTTGAAATGAGTTTTATCATGACGTCTGGCAAAGACGTGTAATGATGCTAATGTATGGCCTTATATGTCATTATTTGATATATATCACTTATTTGTCAGTATATGATTCTTATGTGACTATATGACATGATGAATGTCTTGGATTACATGAAATGTGAAATTACATGATTTGTATATACTTTCACATGAGATTGCATGATATATTGAGTTGCATATGTCATTAATGCATAATGATTCATGGGCATATCATATTGAGCTATCGTTTCCTTGATATCCATGATTATGACTGAGTTGACTTACTCTGAGTGTCGGGTACGACGAGCATGGCGATGACAGGCAGTATAGGTAGTAACTGTAGTCACGTGCAGGTGCGGCCGGACCTAGACACGAGGGCTGGATGCAGTAACGTACATAGGATGAGTTTTCCTAGCGCAATGTACGTATATTGTCAGCCCTCTGCTCGAGCTTTGATGATTTGATGATACCTTCCTTTGGACTCCGATTTTTGGTATCTTGATATTCGATTCCTTGTACCCATTCATACATCGCATTCATACATGGTATGCATTGCATGATACTTTGTCACTTGATATGATTTATTTATTTCTCGTACTGGGGTACTGACCCCCTTTGTGGGGGCTGTCATGTCTTTTGTTGTTCGGACATGACAGGCTTTATAGGAGGACATAGTGACGATGCTTGCAGCGACGCATCGAGAGATACCAGAGCTCCTTGAGAGCGAGCTCAGGTTTATATTTTATGTTTTGCGTCCCAGTAGTTGTTAGAATATTTTTAATTATGTTTTGAATTACCGGGGTATGCCCCGAGTATCTGTATTTTAAGTATTCTACTACTGGTTGATTTATACTTGATATGGATGTTATGCTCAACGTGTTAAATTGGAAACTGGAATTACGTATTTTCAGTATCACTATATATATATCACCTAAAAGCAAAAAACTTTTAGGGCCATTTGATAAGACCTTTGAAATAAATCTTCCGCTGTTTACGCAAATTAATCATTATGTGTTAATTAAACACCACATTAGGATCGGGCCCTCACATGTACTCACTCACCAAACTCACCAATTTCAAATTCACATGTCATGCAACTTAAATACACACCACATGCAAACTCCACTCAAATGCACATTCTAATGCCTCTCAAATGCATACTAAATGTACACCAAGGTTATATCCCACTATACATGTCATACACAACATGAATTCTCTTGATATATATATATATATCAACCATGTAACACCATTTCAATCCAATTCTTAAATATTGGAAGGTGTTTGTCACCTCATAATTTCACATGAATTGAAATCCTAATTACTTCCCCCCGAGATCACAACATACCGTAATTATTTCATAAGTACGCCTTAACCATTTCGCATCATATCAAGGCATGACATGAAGATTGTGATTACTGACCGAGTATTATCTGAATGCCTCATTTATTTTGAGGGCAATGATCTGAAGGCAGACTTGATTGTGCTGAACTTGATGGATTTTGATTACATTGTGGGCATTGATGTGTTGAACATATATCACGCAGTGGTTGATTGCCGGCAGCGGACAGTTCGCTTCCAATCTGATCAGGGGATTCAATGGATGTTTTATAGGAATTGTTCTCGTCTGAAAATCCCGTTGATATCTGCTATTAAAATGTCATAATTATTGGAAAGTGGACATGTAGGTTATATTATTTATGCAATTGATGTTGCAGAAAAGAGGAAAGATGTGAGAATTGAGGAGATACACGTGGTGGCTGAATTCGCCGATGTGTTTCCGGAAGAAATTTCAGGTTTTTCGCCTAGTCGGGAGGTTGAGTTTGGAATTGAACTACTACCAGGCACGTCTCATATTTCTCGTGCCCCTTATAGAATGGCACCGACGAAGTTGAGAGAACTGAAGGTTCAGTTGCAGGAACTCCTCGACAAGGGATACATACGCCCCAGTATCGCCTTGGGGTACACCGGTCTTATTTGTGAAGAAGAAGGATGGTTCGATGCGCTTGTGAATCGATTACAGGCAGTTGAACAAGGTGAGGATAAGGAACAAGTACCCTCTTCCACGGATTGATGATTTGTTTGATCAGTTACAAGGCACAAATATTTATTCCAATATTGATTTGAGATCTGGTGTATTGTCAGATACGGGTTAGAGAAGAGGACGTCCAGAACACAGCATTTCAGACTCGATGGACACTATGAGTTCTTGGTCATGCCCTTCAGAGTGACGAATGCCCTTGCTGTCTTTATGAGTTTGATGAATCGGGTGTTCGAGCCGTATCTTGATCGGTTTGTCATAGTATTCATTGATGACATCCTTATATATTCTAGAAGCGAAGAGGAGCACGTGAGACATCTGCATGTAGTGCTTCAGATCCTTCGGGATAACCAGTTGTTTTGCCAAGCTCAGTAAGTGTGAATTCTGGTTGGACAGTGTGGTGTTTCTGGGGCATGTGATCTCTAGGAATGGGATATCAGTCCATCCCAGGACAGTAGAAGCAGTGATGGAATGGTCTGCGCCTATCTTTGTGCCCGAAATTTGGAGTTTTCTTGGTTTGGCTGGGTATTATCGACGCTTTGTCGAGGGATTTTCTAAGATTGCTAAGCCGTTGACGCAGTTGACTCAGAAAAGGAGTGTCGTTTTATTCGTCTGAGGCTTGTGAGCAGAGTTTTCAAGAATTGAAGTATTGGTTGACCACTGCACCTGTATTAGTGATTCCCACGGAAAACGAGATGTTCATCCTTTATACAGATGCGTCATTGCAGGGATGGGGTTGTGTGTTGATGCAGGATAAGCATGTGGTAGCCTATGCTTCGAGACAGCTGAAACTGCATGAGACCAGATATCAAGTTCATGATTTGGAATTGGTGGCTATTATATTTGCCTTGAAGATTTGGCGGCATTACTTATATGGTATATCATTTACCATATTTACCGACCACAAGAGCCTGATGTTTTTACTCAGGCGGAACTGAACATGAGGCAGAGGAGATGGATGGACTTTCTGAAGGATTACGATTGCGAGATAGAGTACCATCCAGAAAGGGCTAACTTGACAGTTGATGCCTTGAGTCGGAAGGTGAAGTATACTGCGGAGGACGTCATTCATTTGTCGGCCTTGCTGACTTCCTACTGTCAGTTGGGCTATGATTTTGATGTGTCTGCATCGCCGGTACGTGTGTCGACATTGTTAGCAGAGCCGGATATTTTTTAGAATATCAGAAGGGCTCAGAAGACAAACGATGAAATACAAAGATGGTCAACATTGGTCCTTCAAGGGCAGCCATCAAAATTCAGGATGGATGAGGACGGTACATTGAGGCTTGGTAATTGTTGTGTGGCTCCGACTACGCCTGAGTTACTCCAAGGAATCTTATAGAGCTCACAGCAACAGATTTAGTATCCATCCGAGCGGGAAAAGATGTATAAAGACCTGTGTGACCAATTTGGTGGGAACGGATGAAACGAGATGTTATAGCATTCGTAAAGAGGTGTTTGGTCTGCCAGCAGGTGAAAGCGGAGAGGCAGTGGCCTGGTGGTGAGTTGAAGAGCTTGGAGGTACCTAAATGGAAGTGGGAACACATATCTATGGACTTCGTGACCCATTTGCCGAGGATTGCTTCGGGATTTGACGCCATTTGGGTGATAGTGGACAGACTGACTAAGGTGGCTCACTTTATACCCTATAGTATGACCTTCACGTACTTGAGGATGGCCCAACTGTACATTCATGATGTGGTGAGATTGCATGGGATCCCGGTTTCTATTGTGTCTGATCGAGATCCGTGATTTAGTTCACTTTTGGGAAGGTCTTCACTCAGCCTTTGAAACTGAAGTCAGGTTGAGTATGACATACCATCCCCAAACGGACGGCCAGACTGAGCGTACTATACAGACGCTCGAAGATATGTTGCGGGCTTGTGTGCTAGAGTTTGACACTACATGGCAGGATTCAGTGGCTTTGGTGGAGTTTTCGTACAACAATAGCTATCAGACGAGCATTCAGATGGCTCTGTTTGATGCCCTATATGGTCGACGTTGTAGATCGCCACTGTACTGGGATAATTTGGATCGTAAATCGGTCGTAGGATCGCAGTGGATCCGGGAGATGGAAGAGAAAGTGAAAGTGATTCGGCAGAGAATGAAATCAGCTCAGGATAGATAGGCAGCTTGTGCTAATAAACGGAGATGACCGTTGGAGTTTCAGTTAGGTGACAAGGTCTTTTTGAAGATCTCACCTTTCAGAGGTGTCGTACGGTTTGGAATGAGAGAGAAATTGTCACCGGGGTACGTTGGTCCTTATGAAATCTTGCAGCGTGTTGGTACCTTGGCTTACCATCTGGCTTTGCCACCGTCGTTATCTGACATTCATGACGTGTTTCATGTGTCAATGTTGAGTAAGTATGAGCCGCATCCGTCTCATGTGTTGCAGCCTTCAGAAGTACAGTTAGATTCTGATGTGTCATATGTTGAGCGGCCGGTTAGAATTCTGGACTGAGCTGATCGTAGACTTCGGAACAAGGTGATACCGATGGTTAAAGTTCAGTGGTATCGTAGGGGTATCGAGGAGGCCACATGGGAGACGGAGCGACATATGATGCAGCAGTACCCCTAACTGTTTTCTGGTATGTGAATTTATGTTTTGATTGGCATTGGTAAGTGTATAGCAAATTTCGAGGTCAAATTTTCTAACTAGGGGAGTAATGTGATAACCTTGAATTAATCATGTGCATTATGATTTTAATGTTTATTTTGAGGTTAATATGTTGTCATAATTATATGTGGTTGTGAAAGTAATGGTTATGCGTTGGGAATGAACTGATTATGCATTTCAGGGTACATGTGATGCATTGTGTGGAATTAGTAAATTTGGCATGGTTCAATTGAGATTGGTTCTAGAAAATCTAGAAAATGTCTAATTGATATTGGTGGTGCATTTTATTGATTAAATGCTTTAAGTTATCAAGTGATGATAATTACTACATCATGCTAAAATACTTGGACATCATGTTAAATGTTTGGCATCCTTTTTAAATTGCGTACACACTCCTACCTCACCCTTACCTACTTCACTTCCCCACCACTCATTTGCTATCACAACTCCTCTTCCCCTCATCCTCTCAAAAATCGCTCCACTCTAAGCAAGGGAGGAAGAAAAGGGCTTGAAAGTTGATTCTTTGAATCTTGTTAGGAGTTGAAGCTAAAGTGGTAAGGAAATCTAGTAAAGTTGATGTTGGTCATGATTAGTTTAAATTCTTATTTTTTATTTTTTTGGGGAAAGATATAACTTGTGTTGGTATATTGGTTGAGTTGAGTTTTTGTAGTGATATTTGTTTGTGTTATGGTGTATGGTGTGTTGGATTGAAAAGGGATTGAAGAGGTGGTAGTGTATGTTGGTTTGGCATGAGTTTTGTATGCACAAATGGTGTTTTCTTGCTTTTACAGGGCACACCGATCGATCGGTAAAGAGTCACCGATCCATCGCGCGTATAAGGAACTGAACGAGGGCGAAGATGCACTACTCGATCGATCGGTGGGAATTCCCGATCGATCTATGAGTCTCGGCGGTCGATCGAGAACGCCATCTCGATCGATCAAGGATGGCAGATAATTGGTGCCAAATTTTGAGTACCTCACGATCGATCGCGAGCTAGGGCCGATCGATCGCGAGGCATGAAAAATGAAAATGATGGATTTTTGGTAAAAATGATGGATTTTTGGTATTTGGTTGTGATTTTTGTGATGGTATATAATATGACTTCTAATATTATATTGTTGCAATTGTCTAGAGCCTTCCCAAGTGGCGGCACAACGCAGGAGATAATTTTTGTAAACACCCCACATTTTGGAAGAAAGGTATGTAGAGAGACGTAAGAGCATCGACGGTAAAATGTGTTTTTACATATTGAATTATGCATTGTGGATGCATGAATTGGATGCTTGGTGCTTATTGTTATGAGTCGTTATATTCGAGTGATGATTATAATGCTTGCCGCTGTCATTTCGAAGCGAGGAATAGAATACTTGCCGATGTCATATCGTAGTGATGGAACATAATATTTGTCGTTAATATGTCGAAACGAGGATGTTGAAACCGAAGATGGGGGTGAATGAGGTTCCTTGGCTACTTTAGCGTTTTAAAATGAATTTGCAAAAATGTCGAGTTTGCGCTGCGGAAGACTTCAAGTCAATCGAACAATAAATAAAATGAAGTAATAAATAAATGCGTAAATTAAATAAAGCGATAATTGACAAGAGAATTTGTTATAGAAGTTCGGCGATGAATCGCCTACATCTCCTCTTCCCGGTTAGAAAACGTTTAACCGAGGTTCCACTAGAACGAAAATGATCTTGGCCTTAAGGGCTCCAAGATAGCCACTACACACTCTTCCCGAGTAAAACAGCTCTTCACGAGCAACACACTCTTCACGAGTCTTCTTGGCCTTAAGGGCTCCAAGGATAGCCACAACACAACTCTTCCCGAGTTACCCACACTCTTCACGAGTCTTCTTGGCCTTAAGGGCTCCAAGGATAGCCACACACTTGCACCAACTTCACTTGTTGATGACTTTTACGATTTCCAACTTGCGTCGGTGTTGGAGGACCTTACAATAAATCAAATAAACACCTTCACGGTGTACCAACACGAAGAATCAAAACTCCCACACAAGAAATGAATTACAAACTCCAATACAACACAAATGTATGAAGTTTGCAATGCTAGAATAATTTGAATTGAACAAAGCTTTCTTGTAGTTTATAGTCTTGTTTCTTGTCTTCAAAATGCTCCAAATCATCCATATTTATAGTGTAGGAGGCTCCCAAGGCTCCTACTAGCCGTTGCTACACTCAAGGCTTGAATCACTCCAAGATCACCTCGGACATCGCCTCAGGAGATCACCATCGCCGCGCCCCAACGGTCACCAAAATGCACAGATCGCCTCAGGCGATGTATGGATCGCCTCAGGCGATCACCACCAAAAATTAATGCCGTAGCTTCGGTTGATCAAAAATCTTCATCGCCTCAGGCGTTCAGGACATCGCCTCAGGCGATCAAGCCATCGCCTCAGGCGTTAGTGCCATGCACGCGTGCCTCGGCGTCGCTCCAGTCGATGTGCGTGTCGAAGTCCTTCCCATCGTCTGGGGCGATGGTCACCATCGCCTGGGGCGATCCTGCCCAGACTTTGCACAATTGATTTTCTTCAATCAATACACTTTTCTACCAATAAACCTGTACACTAAGTAGACACATTAGTATAACAAACACAAGTTTTGTTGATCATCAAAACTCATAAATAATTTGGAGATAAATTAAGCATTAAACTCAACCATGTGTTTAAGGCTCAACAGAGGATAATGTCGTTATATTGAGGCGAGGGATATTATGATGCCGCTGATATGTCGAAGTGATGGGTATTATGAATGCCTTTGTTATGTCGAAGCGAGGTATTAGACTGCCACTGTTATAACAAGACTATGAATTGGTTATTGGTCTTAATGGAATGGATTTATGTTATGGCATTTATTAAACTGTATTATAATCTGATGATTATGAATATGAGTTGTGGACCAGAGACAACCAGGGAGAGCATTTTAATGCATTGAATACAGGAAGTATTTTGTATTAACGGATTATGCATTTTTTTTTTACATTATGATCATATTGTTGTAAATATGATTTATTATATGCTCATGTTTTGGAGTTGTTCCTGTAGGAACTTTTGGCATGGAGGGCTAGGGCAATGGTTGATTCAGTGAGCTGGGTGAGGACTAGTGCTACTGTCCTAGAAGATCAGGAAATTCTTTGTATAATCTTTACTCAGGAGTGGTGTAAATCTATAGCGCTTACATTCATTTTGTTGGGAAATGTAATTAATTCTTTTTGGAATTGGAAATTTTAGTTTTGGCACGTTAACCTCTAAGCTCATTATATCAACACATACCTTTGTACTCTGATGGAAGAATGAATAGCTCTATTTATGCTCTTAAATCACACTTAAGGTAGTGAGGACTTATAGGCTAACTCGAACTGAAGTTTGAGTTTCATCCTGTAAAGGTTCCTCTCTATCTTCTCTTGTTGATAATACTGGTGTATGCTAGCTTGGCTAGCACAACTTCTCGCAGTATTTTTCATTCTGGTTGAAGCGTTTAGCTTCGGCCAGATGTTCCTGATTGAATTATTCCAATTTTTGGAAGTACCACCTGTATGAGTAACACTTCGAACAATTGTTCGTATCCATATTCTCTTGAATTGTCTCCTCCATTTGGGATAATGTTAATATTCAAAATGTTATTTAATATTTCCAGAATAAACATAGGCAGTAATACCATTTTAAGGATCGCGGTTTAAAATACGCAAAACATGCTTAAAATAAGCAAAACATGTCAAAATCTCATACATAAGGGTAATTTGATATTATTATAAAATATTTCTCTCTCCAGGGAGTAATTATAAATGTAAAGTTGAAAAGGGGTAGGAATCTTTGAAGAAATTTTAGGTAGGGAATAAAGATAAAGCTAAACTTAGGTTTATGGATTTGTTTCTAATTTTCCCATAAATATAGGACGAGAAATAAAATTTTAGAAACATTTGAACACCTCTGTTAATGGAAGGTTTTAGATTGCTTTTGAAAAATGTTTATCTGTTTTTCATACAAAAAAAATATATATTTGGTGTTTGTTTTCCTCGCTTCTGTTATTACTTCTCTAAAAAAATATAAGTAAAAGTAGAAGTAGAGAAGCAAGTCATAGATGTTTCTGGCTGCTTTAAGTTGAGCGGTATCAATTTTGTAATGAATTGAAATTATTAAACTGGTTTTTTTATTTTAATATTAAACACTCAATATTTTTGCTTAAAAACAAGTAATTCCAACTTTAAGCAAAAAATAGCATAGAAGTGGTTTAAATAAGCAATCCAAAACATACCCTAAGTAATAAAAAGAATAGCAACATATAAAAAATTTTCCGAAATATTTGTATGTAACGTTGTTATTCTTCTCCAACTCAAATTCTGATTGTACCATGATGCTGTTTCTTTAGTCTATCAGCCATGATATCGTCATCTTTTTATTATTATTATTTATTTTAATCTCGGGGGTGGAGAGGATTTTGTTACAAACAAGACTCGAAATCGAGTCGATCCCACTTTAGGAATAGTGACAACCCTCATCTTCTTATTTGATCAAGCTGGTTATAGGTTAATTCATGCACCCAATACATGATCAACATCCTCATGTACTTAGACATTAACTATGGATATATATGTTGTAGTCTTTATTATACACATGAGAGCTTGTTAATGTACGAAACAGTTGTTTGAATACCCCATTACCTCAAGCTTTTCGGAGAAATGATTTTTAGTAAAATCGATATAAGATATAAAAACAATGTGGACACACAAGACAAATGGAGGATTCAAAGTGATCAAGTTCAACTTCAAGAGAAGTCGAAACCATGGAAAATATGGAGGTGCGAATCTAGAATTTTTGTTTATGGGCCAAAAAATAATAATATAAAACATATAGGACAAATAAATGTTAAGATGGTCAAAATATAATTTTAAACGGATAAATAATTTTTGGGGACAAATATAAAATATAATATTATTTAAATGTTACCGATGAATATAAGTATATTTTCATAGCGCCTCACACGGCTATAATTTGTTTCTCACATTTTTTATGTTGACGCGAGGCTCTCTGAGTTGTAGATAAAAAAATGGGTTGAGGTGAGTGAGGCTCGAACTCTCGACCTCAGGATGACTCAGAAAAGATATGTGACCTACGGCGATAGCCAACTGCGTCAACAACCCGATTTGGTGGGTTTGGTGCTAAAATAATATATATCAATATATCTATGAGTAATTATTTAATGTTTTGACTTTATTTTCGGCTAATATAATTAAAACATTTAAATTGTTATGACCAATCGAAAAATTTATCATAATTCGACAAATTAAGATAACAATTGTCTTAGTTTTGTATATTTGATCTTAATTATAAGCCCTTAATTTGGAGTATAAATGGGTCAATGGTGGGAAACAAAAGAAAGTGACAAGCAATAACTAAATAAAAAATTCTTTGTAAAAGGCACTAAATTAAACACAGTGCTTTTCAGAAGAAATAATTGAGACCTGCCAGCTTTGCAGGGCAAAGCAGTATCTTTTACTGCTTTTCTTTTGGCTATTTATGAGATATTATTCTACAGAATAAATCCACTATATATTGGGGATATCCACAATACATTAGAGATATGCATTGGATATCCCCAATACATGGTGGATCTACTCTATGAAATATTACTTTAGTAGCCAAGACCCTTTGAAAAGTTATTAATTTTACAATAATTAATACATTAGGTAAACTTCACATATAATAATGACATATTTAATGAATAATATGTGTTTCATTTCGATTATTACGTCTCATTAAGCTTTTTTAGTCATGAAATTAATGATGACAGATTTACAATTAATATAACAAATATTTGGAACTGGAATGAAATATTTTCTACTACTCAAATGGGGTTACGTCTTGGTTATCCCTTGTAACACTATTACATGTGATTGATCAATAGCTCAAATTTAACATTGCATTGGGTGAATCATATAAAAAAATAGAACATTGATAAATTTGGACCGTTGATCCAACATTTGAAATAGTGATTGTCTCATGGGATAGTCAAAAATAATTGGCACTTAATTTTATATATTTTGTGTAATATTTCCTGATACGTAAATATATTTGAGTATAACTGCCCATTAAAACAAGGGAAAGAAAATGACATGATTAAATGGAATAAGAATAGTCACTTTTATCCAATTTATTAGTGTTATTCCAAGATTTCAAGAATGTATATGAAATTGAAGATTGCAGAATTCTCATATGCTTATACACAAAACCAATGTCAATTGAATTCAAGATTGAAGATCGTATATGAACATTTCAGGAACAATCACGGATAAAAAATTGACAATGATTGGGAGAGACTGAAAGTGAATTGACACAACGAGTTTGTTGTTTAAAATTTCATTGGGTACCTTGTTCGTCTTCAACTGCACAAGGATCTCGTTGGCGTCGTTGTTGTAGCGGAAAGGAAAACCTTAGATGGCAATGTTCAACTTTGAGTCGAGGCTAGTATTGCACACTATCTCCTTAAGAAGATTTTGCACCACACACGGTGCTTACGGAATACGACAATCTTCTCCCAAGATACAACGACTCATTGCTTGTGACAGTAGCACTACAAATCACAAGCCTCACAACCACAAAGGTTGCAAACTCTCTTATTCAAGAACAAATGAATATGATGCAAAAAAAAAGCTTTTGATCTTGCTTTTCGCTATCAATTTATGGTGTAAAATCGAAATTCTCATTCTTAATTCAATCATAGGGATGTTGTATATATACTAGGCCATATGATGTCATCAAAAGACACCATTTGGAGGCATCATTCCATGAAAAATCGCATCTGCATGCCAAGAGGTGCAATGTTTAGATTAAGTATATTTGAAAGTTGTAAAGTCCTTGATTTGAGTGATTCTAAACAAATACAATGACGATATGTGTTGAAAACAATAAAATTTATATTATTACTTCTTGGATTGAATCTTATGGTTTGTGACGTGATTGTTAGGATCATTTAACCATGGTTCGCAATGCAAATCGTAATGTTTAAATTATTGCTTTCATTGATTGTTAACATAAAACATAAGTATGATACTTGTGTGGAAGTTAAGTCAACAAAATCATCATTCATTTGTCAGAAGAAACATGACGTCTCTATAGTTAATTCATAATGATGTTTGTGATGGAAAGAATGTGCAAATGTGGTAAAAGTAATTATTTTATTAATATTTGCACATGATACTGTTGTGGCTAATTTGTTACGAAGCAAAAAACGAGGTCGTTGAGGTGGTTAAACACTTCAAGAATGAAATTGCAATCAAATTTAGCAAATGAGGTTTGCTATGAGAAATTGTGAGTATTGTGAGTAGATTATATTTGTATTGTCTAATAATTTGATGTATGTGCATCAAGAACAATACTTGGAATTAAAGTTTCCAAGACATTTGAAGAATTAAATCTTGAATTCAAGTCTTCTAAGTTTGTACGCTTAAAATGCAAATTGTGAATCAAATACAGAATTTAATTCAAGTTTCAAATTTTGTAAGCAAGTGCGCTTAAATCAAATTTTGCAAGACATAAACTCTTGAATTTTGATTTCTAAGTTAATAACGCTTAGAATTTGAATCATGAAAGTTTGAACACCACTGTAATTTTGATAAGTTCGAGATTGTCCTATAATATTGGGGGGAAGCAATCTTATTGGTCAACGACATTATAAGTGCCACACTTAGGCAATGACGAAATCCTTCTGGTTTGTGGAAAGAACGAAAGTCTTCCTACAAATACTTAAAAGTGTGGAGTGCTTGACTAAAGTAAGTCATAACAAGCGCCAAAATAAAGAAATGACAAACTATTTTGTCAAAAAGATTTAAAAGTTAACGAGTGTGAAAAATGTGACACACACTGAAGCATATGTAACGGTATGCTTGTACATTGATGATATGCTAATTATGAGAAGCAAAATAGATATCATCAAAATGACGAAGAAAATGTTAATGAAACATTTTGACATGAAGAATATTGGTGCAGCAAATGTCATATTTGGAATTAAAATTTCCAAGATATCTGAAAGACTAATTCTCATAATTAATTTTAGTTTCAAATTTTTTAAGCTTTGCGCTTAAAATTCAAGTTTACAAGAAATAAGAATCTTGAATTTGGATTTTCTAAGAATCATCGCGCTTAAAATTTGAATGGTGAAATTAATTTTAGAATTTATAGGAATATTGGACAAATTATTGTAAGCAATTATGATTCATTGAGAGAATCAGTTGGAAATTGCTATAGCACAAAACAATATGAATAATGATAAGTCTCGACATATTCGTCATAGACAAAATACTGTACGACAATTGATTTCTAAGTTAATAACGCTTAGAATTGAATAGAGACCAAGTGAGTGGGTTATCAAGAGGAATGAGATTAAAATCTACAAAATAAATTTTCATAGTGGTAATCCAACCTTGTTGACTGGAGATCCCAAGATCTTGGTTCAATGGGACAACTAAATTATGAAAATTTGAGTTTGCACTCGGGAAATTTTCCCAACTCATTCCTAGGATGAAGAATGCTTGAGGACCTACCAACGTAGTGAGATTAAGTTTGATGCTTTTAATGATTCCTATACTTGAAAAAGTGGAGTATAGTAGAATACTCTTAGTAGGAGGTCACATATGTAAGTGTGAGGACGGGCCGTCTCAATGAAACACTTATCAATCCAATAGGTGTTCCATGGCCAAAACGGACACCGAGAAAACCAAAGCAAATGTTGAGAAGTTATTGTGTAGGTGCTATTGTATGTTACACGAACAGCCAATAAGTTCAAGACATCATGTTCACTTCGGGGCCTAGTAAATCCGATAGTATACTACTGAGTAAGGTTCAAAGCCACAAGCTACCTCTCCTGATGCAATGATTTTTCGTGTGAACTCTCTTTTGACATCACATGCATTCATGCATTAATTTAATTCATGTAGAGAATTGTTGAATTTTGAGGCTTAATGAATTAATATTAAGCAGTATGAAAATAGACTTAATGAATTGAAATTAAGCAAGGAAAAAATCAAACGAAACGGAGGGGAAAATGGAGTTTTCGGGCGCAAAACAGGTCACCTAAACTGCCCGGGAAAAACCCCGGGCTGTAGGGGAGGCGCCTAGGCAGATAAAATGATGTGCCTAGGCGTCTCACATGCTGGTTGTTCGGTTTTTCTGAAGCATTGCACTTTTTGGCGTGCAGTTGTGTTTTTTTGTGAATGGTTGCCTACAAATAGAGTTTTTTGATGGCAACCTATGGTCTAGTATATATACAACATCCCATTATTGAATTAAAGATCAGATTTCTGAAATTAACATCACAATTTGAGAGAGAGAAACAAGATCAAAGTCATCTCATCATCATATTCATTTTGTTCTTGAAGGAGAGAGTTTGCAACTTTTGTGGTTGATGTTCTTGTGATTTGTTGTGCTACAATCACAAGAGAAGTCGTTGTATCTTGGGAGAGGATTGCCACAAACCGAAAGCACCTTGTGTGGGGCCAAATTCCTCTTAAGGACAAAGTGTTATACACTTGCCTCAACTTAAGACATTCATCATTTTCTTTTTCAGAAATAGTACAGACGAAACCTCATACGACGCTAACCAACAGAGTTTACATTGTTCAGGTTTTACGCCTACTCCATGAAAATAGCCACACATCAAGAAATTCCACTATGAATAATAGAGAGTTTATAGTACAAATTTGATCAATCAACCATCATACATTTCAACACAAGTGTTAGTATATATATATGTACCGTTCGGAGTGAGTTATATGATAAGTGATAGAATGATTAAAATTATGAGATGATTATAAATAATATAGTGTGATGAGTTATATTGTGTTTGATATGATTTTGAAATAATGGGTTAATTTTATTGTTTGGTATAATCAAAAATTTGAATTTCAACTTTTGGCGATATTTCAAAATTTTAAATTTCTGGGATTAAGTTATACGAAGTAAGTTGAAATTTCTTGCGATAATTTCAAATTTTGAAATAGTAAAAAAGGTGGAAAATTGTGTATTAGTCATTTGTTACAAAGTGTGATTAAAATAGATAAATATAATAAGATAATTTTCTTAAAATAAAAAACAAACATGAAATCAAATTTAACCAAAAAAATTAGCATATCTTTATCCTCAAACCAAACACTACCATAGCATATAAGGGGCTTGCAGTACTAACATCCTTCTATAACCACTTTAACTGCCAACTAGCCTCACTTGAAAAATCTGGATTCTTCACTTCACTCTCATCCAGTTCATCGTGCTTTTCATTCACAAGAAGGGTCAATCTTCAACAATTAGTTCTATTATTACCTCGTTATATTTGCATTTACATGTGTATTATGGATAAGTGATACGATCAAGCATTGGGTGGGATTGGATAAAGATGGGAGAGCAGCAAAGGACGAAGACAAGAGAGTGACAAGCTTCCATCATGCGCAATCAGTCAAACATTACAAGCCAATGTAGTGTTGATTGGATTTACTGTAATAGAGTATAAATAGAAGCACTCAGTCTTTGTATTAGACATTGAGTAATATGAATACTATTCTTCTTCGCAAGCTTCCTTCTCCTCTTCTCCCTCTCGATAATCTTGATCATTCTTAGGAGTTTGGGCTGACTCGAGCTAGCATTGCAATTATGTGCATTTACTTGCATCAACAAGTGTGGGTAGTGTGATGATAAAATGGTTTAATGAGATGCTACCGAGAGGTTATTATCATTATTACAAATCTAATGGATGTCGTTAACCCAAACATCTGGGGTCCACTCTTGACCTTACGTGTAAGGTCCTCGCCCCTTAACCCGCTAGTGCATACATTCATGCCATTAGGGAATTCTTATACATGTTCCTAGAGCATTAACATGCCATCTATATAATTTTTTTTGACATTAATCCACTTAATGTCCAATTCTCAATACAACTCAACTCGCAAGTATGCATCAGATAAGACACTAGTGTATTCTCAATTCATTATGCAATTCCCTTAATTAATTGCATACAACACATAAATGAAAAGGGAAAAACTCATTACATTTATACAACTCATATACACATAAGAAGGCTCACAGAATAAGTGAATGTGTATCCAATATATAAAGCATACTACTCAATACCAGCATTGGTACCTCAGCCCTGGAAGCATTTTCAATCAACAGCTCGAACTCAACTTCAGAGCAAATGATGTACATGTTCTACATGTTCCAACAGAAACAACCCCAACATGGGGTGAGCATACGAATAACACCATCTCAATAACCGCAATATCACAATTTATAATTTACAGAATATAAAACTGTAAATTTAAAAGATACTCCATGTATAGTATCGTCATCCTATGGGATGCCGCGTGCTCTTCCTGTTCTCACATAGCCAAGACCATCAAACTCCCAAAATCAGTTAATCATTTCATTGATTAACTAAACTCATCCTCATCATGCCAATTTCATATCAAATATAGCTAATCATTACACTAATGATTTATAGAAATCACGTACATCTCAATTAAAGATTTCTCAGTTTCACCACATTGTGTCCCATCGCTCGCTCAACACCGGCGGTATCTTAACCTTTCACACGCTCAACAGCGGCGGTATCATATCCAATACTCGCTCAACAGCGACATCGTTATACTCATTGCTTGCTCAATAGCGGCACCACATAATCCTCAATGCACATCAAAATGATTGCAACAACAATATATTATTCATGCACATGATAATAATATATTAAATATGCTCGTACGTTACACGTACCTTATAATCCAATAGCAAGAGCCAGCCATTGGCTTTGCCCCGAGATCCGGTGAATTATTCGCTAAACACAGTTAATAACTCACAATTAATTACGTGCACACAATTATATACCCAAGCACGTATTCAACCTCCAAATACATCATCAAGTCATGATGTTTAATCATTTAAAAGACTCGGGCGAAGCGTGCATCGATTCCATGACAAACTAAAATTTTCACCAATCAAGGTCTCTCGATCGATCGGCCATAACCTCTCGATCGATCGAGAGCGGCAGAAGAGTTGCTCGATCGATCGGTCGTTTTGCTCGATTGATCGAGCACACTGTTCATCGTCTTCCACTTTTATCCAACGACGCGCGATCGATTGAGCCAACTTTCTGATCGATCGGCGAGCTCTGTAACAGCCAAAATGGTGTTTTGCGAGCCAAAACCTCCAAAATAACAACCCCAACACCTAATACTCCAAAAATCCTCAACAAAAACACCATAAATCCTCCCCAAAACACAACAACCCAAAAACTCTAAAATTCAAAAACTCATACCCAACTCGAAACATGCTCAAACTCTACAACACTACAAGCAAAACGAAGGTAAATGCGAGGGGAAGAAGATTACCAAATTATCTTCGAGAAACCTCGCTCCAAGATCGAGCCTTGCTCGATTTTGCTCCAAGGGAATAAGGGAAAAGAAATGGAAGTTGGGGAGGGAGAGAGAAAAAACATGAGGGAGAGAGAGAGAAGCGAAATGCCAAATGATTGAACACTAGTCAACTTGGTATATATAGTACCAAGGCTCCAAAAACCCGAGTCTCCAATACTTGCACCCCGACTTATTAAAAATCATATGTGTTCAATAATTATCTCTCACTGACTATTTTCATTACCAACCTCAATCCAAAGCTCCCAAGATTCCAGATCTCACTACCAACACAATTCCAAGGCACCTTAATAATAATAAATCTCAACATCTGGGCTCAACGACCCCGATACCGGATTAAAATCCCCAGGAGTCTCAACACCATAATTATCTCATAATTACTACACTTAAAATCCATTAAGGATTATAATCACTCCGAAATCAACACAATTAATTTTCGGATATCACATTACGTAAAAAAAAAGGCTAATCAAGAATGGAGCCATAAAAAATGACTTGGGGTGAAGACAAAGGTTTTAAATATTATTTATTAAACAATGATAAATCATATAGTGTGATAATTTATATGATATTTGGTTTGAAGTATGTGATAAGTAATATAATGATTAAAATTATAAAATAATGATAAATAATATAGTGTTATAAGTTATATGATGTTTGGTTTGGAGTATAAGATGGTGGATTAATTTTATTTTTTTGATATAATGACTAAAATACCCTCAAAATTTGAATTTCAAATTTGGTGGGAATTTTCAAATTTCGGAGGGAATTTCAAATTTTCTGGATTAAATTATAGGCAATAAGTTGAAATTTGTGGCGGGAATTTCAAATTTTAAAATAGTAAAAAAAATGTGGGAAATGATATATATATCATTTTGCTATAAAACTTGGATAAATATGATGTGATAACTTTTTTCAATCCTGCAAACCAAACACGAGATTAAAATAAACTTAAGATTACTAATCATTATCACTCAATCCAAACATAGCCTTAGTACATACAAACAAATAATAACTATTTTATATTATAAAAAAAATAATCTTAATTTAGTATAATAAAGAAATGAAAACTGTTTTAAAATAAATTACGTAAACACGGGAGTAATGAGGTATATTATCAAAGTTTTGAATGCTTCATCCATTACATATTTCGTAGTGATCAAGCTTGCAAAAAAACAACAAAAAAATAATATTTTTAATTATTATAATCCATAGTAATATAAAAAGTAGAGTAACAAATTAGAGATATAAAATCATATTTATTATCATATTTATCTTATTTAACCATATTTATTAATTTATCTGTTTTTTACTTAAATGTTATGTTCACAGAATCTAACAATCCTGAATTTTGATTTAAGAAGACTTATCTGTTTTTGCTACTAATAAATCTATCAAGTGTACAACTAAGTCACCTAAAGGCTAAAGCTAAATCGCATCAGCAAAATAGCCAAAGTTCAAATCAGACAAGTCAGAATAAACAAATGATCAGCAGCATTGATTAAACTTTTCAAGCCAGCTGAAGATTTACAGAACCAGTTCATGCAAGGTTAGCAAATTGGCTCGTTGAACATAGATGAAAAAAGACGAATGGAATTGAACAAAGCTATATCACATACGGTGCATGACCACTGACATGACGACATTGACACGACACTATTCGGCACTGACACACCTTTATATTTTTATATTTACATACATATTATACATGTACTATATTACAAATACTAAAAGTCACATTTTTAAAATTCTAAAACCATGTAAAATCAACACAAATATTCTTACCAAATTCAAGAAGCATATAATAAAATGCATGACACTGAAACCATCATAGTATTACTCATACTAACACCAAATTCATATTACTTTAATTAATATAAAGTTTAGCCAAAAACTTTGTACATTGTACAATTAACACCCAAAAGTGTCATTTTCATGTCGGACACGCCCATCGACCGTCTCCGACACGTGTCAGATTTTGAGGGGAGTGTCCGATACCGGTGTCCGATTTTATTTTGTAATAAAACTAAGGACAAGTCATGTGGCGTGTCCGACACGTGTACCGAATGATTTTTAGGAGTGTACGTGCATCATAGTATATCACTGAATATTTATAAAGACTAGCTACGTAACCTTCAGAGTATAAGAGTATAGATCAGTCACGTGATCGCTAGCAATGTAGTAGCGAAGCTATCACCAGCAAGATCTCATTTAAAAAAGATTACTAAGAAGGTCAGAGAACAAGGTACAGATTGCCAACAAGTCAAATATGAGCTTTGGAGAAGTCGGAAGGAAGTACAACAAAGTTAGGATGGTACGAATACTTCTCAACGGACATGCCCTTGAAAATTGAAGAACAAAGAGATGGACAATCCAACTATCTTCAGAATTCATTGAAGATATTTTTTCAGAGTGATCAATCCAAATGAGAGCTATGAAGAATATGTCAGATTTATAGAGATACAATACACGCACCATCATTAAATAGTTCATGTGTAGGATCAAACGTGTGTTACAAGCACTCAATATTTATATTGAGAGCCTCATTATGAATTATGTAATTCTCAGACTTTTTGTCTGAACAGTCTGAGAGTTAGATGAGTTAGCTATTAGAAAACAACAAGGTACCTAGGAGTTTCAGCTAAGTAGGGAAAGCTTGCTGAAGTGGATTTGTACAAAATATTTGTATAAATCAAAGTCTTTTAGTGGAATCCTTCTATTCGATGGAACAAGGGAAGATGTAGCATGTTTACTTCACATTCGAACTTCCAAAAACAAATCTGTGGCATTGATCTTTATGTGCGTGATTTCTTATTTCAACTCTAATTTTACTTTTCTAATTCAGTTTCAAGCGAGTTTACCCATGTGGTTGGTTTGCAAATAGGTTGTTTATCCCCCTATAAATTTTAAAATAGACAGTTTAGCCCATAGATAGTTTACCCGATATGATTTGTAAAAATACAGTTTACCCCACTATAGTTTGTAAATATATCCAGAACACCCCATCCGCGTATGTTATTTAAACCACTGAGGGTAAAATCCATATTTTGAAAACCAAAGTGGGAAACTCTCGATTTTTAAACCACAGGGGTAAAGTGATTATTGAGGATAACACATGAGGATAAAATGAATGTTTACCAACTACAGTAAGACAAATGCTTATTATCGATATCACAGACCAGCTCCTCATAAAAATATGCACCAGCTTGAAATTAGGGGTGTTTAACGGGGCAACCCGGTCCGATCCGATCCTGAATCAGCCGGTTCTGGATCCCCTAATTTCGGAACCGGTCCGATCCGGTAAGGAACCGGATTGGGTCTGGTTCAGGTTCTATTGGTTCCGGGTTGGCGGTTCCAACCCGGAACCGATTTTTTTGACTTTTTTTAAAAAAAAAAAATCAAGGAAAATTGTTGCTTGGAGGATTCGAACACGAGACCATCGTCTTCTACTCTAAAGCTCTAACCAATTGAGCTAATGTGCCTTTTTTGTTTGTAAACTAACCTCAAATATATTTATCTAAATTTTTAAAAAAATATTAATTTTTTTAAATTAACGGATCCGGTTCAGGTTCAACCCGTTACCGGATTCGTTTAATCCAGAACATGTAAGATACCGGTTCCGGAACGGTAGAATCGATCCAGACCGATATCTTACCTGTTTCGGACTGATTCCGAACCGGTTAGCCAAGTTCCGGTTCCGAACCGGGCCCACAAATTGTCTAGGCCCGTTACTAATATGAAATTCAATGGCATGAAGCATCCCACCTATTGGTGTGATGTGTACTCAACTAATGTACAGTAACATGGATAATAACACACGTTTACTTATATATCCCTTGTTCAGCAGTCATTAGTTGGCCCTCTCTCACGCTGCTTGAAAAATGAAGGAAAAATGAAGGGAAGGGGTGTTGAAGTACATTAGACGGAGCAGCAGCACCAGCAGCCGTTCTCAAGATTTGTACCTTTCTTTCTTCAATTTTTTGGAATTTTGAAATGGCTGGTCGGAGCAAGATACTTGGTCTGCATCTGCGAAGAAAGCCAGTCGAGAAGCAGCAAAGCGAGGCTCCAGTTTCCGGTCGGACGTATTGCCCATTTCCTCAAGGCCGGAAAGTACAATGAGCGTGTCGGCGCTGGGTCTCCTGTCTACCTCGCCGCTGTCTCGAATACCTCGCTGCTGAGGTGCTGGAATTGGTTGTACACGTTTCAAGGGACAACAACCTTTCGGTGACTGGTAATTTTTCTTTTTTCAGTCAATTTTTGGGCAAAATATTTATAAGAAATATCCCATTTTCGTAACAATGAGTTATTTTTCTCCAGATGTTGTCTTCGACTTCGCACTGTAGGTTTGATGCAAGAAGCGTCGTGAGTATTTAGTAATATGTTTTTGGTTGATTTATTTACCTATGGAACAAGGGAAGCTTATGAATCTTTCAACCTATTGAAGGTTCACGGTAAATGTGTATATCCATGAAACTCACTGAATTTGATTTTATGAAAATATTGCATGAATTGGTTGAGGATTTTTCATTCCAATCCCGAGTTTAAAATCTTTGCTACTACACTTTGATATGTATTAAAATCATGTATCATTTTATATGCATCGTTGAAATTAAACATGTGAGCTATACATGATATATTTGAGCATACAAATTCGAGGTACAAATGATTTTGTTTGAAAAACAACGGTAAGGATGGATGCTTGTTTTTATGTTTATAATTATGCCTAGATTTGTGGCTGGATGTTGGATGGAGAAATGGGAGGTAGAAGTTCATTAGTGTTGCGTATGAACCTAATGAAGATCTTTGTGGAATAAAATGGAGATTATGATGGTTGATAGCTGTGTTCTGCACTTAAAGTGTGAATGGATGTGGTTGGAAAAAGGCTTCATGTTTTTTTTCTCTCGTGTTTCATAATTTGAGAACGGATTCATGTTATATTTGTTGTCTGATGTTATTCATGCTTATACAGATTATATGCAGAGTAGCCACGAGGAGGAAGTTCTTATTTACGCGTTGAAAGAAGCAATTAAGACATGTTTCAAATATTGTATGAAGTGGTCATTTTGTTTGCATGATTTATATGTACTGGATTGGAAATGTTGATGACTAGGTTACCAATGTTTTGTGTAGCAATACTGGATCATTTTGTACATGTGTATTGTGTGTAGGTGGTGAACGAACACTGGATACTTGATCATTTTGTACATGTATCTCCAGAGTATATATATGTATTGAAACAACTTTTGTAGTATGATTATATATTGAAGCAAACTTTGTAGTACATTATAGCCTAACTGTGTTCTGCACTTAAAGTGTGAATGGATGTGGTTGGAAAAAGGCTTCATGTTTTTTTTCTCTCGTGTTTCATAATTTGAGAACGGATTCATGTTATATTTGTTGTCTGATGTTATTCATGCTTATACAGATTATATGCAGAGTAGCCACGAGGAGGAAGTTCTTATTTACGCGTTGAAAGAAGCAATTAAGACATGTTTCAAATATTGTATGAAGTGGTCATTTTGTTTGCATGATTTATATGTACTGGATTGGAAATGTTGATGACTAGGTTACCAATGTTTTGTGTAGCAATACTGGATCATTTTGTACATGTGTATTGTGTGTAGGTGGTGAACGAACACTGGATACTTGATCATTTTGTACATGTATCTCCAGAGTATATATATGTATTGAAACAACTTTTGTAGTATGATTATATATTGAAGCAAACTTTGTAGTACATTATAGCCTAACTGTGTTCTGCACTTAAAGTGTGAATGGATGTGGTTGGAAAAAGGCTTCATGTTTTTTTTCTCTCGTGTTTCATAATTTGAGAACGGATTCATGTTATATTTGTTGTCTGATGTTATTCATGCTTATACAGATTATATGCAGAGTAGCCACGAGGAGGAAGTTCTATTTACGCGTTGAAAGAAGCAATTAAGACATGTTTCAAATATTGTATGAAGTGGTCATTTTGTTTGCATGATTTATATGTACTGGATTGGAAATGTTGATGACTAGGTTACCAATGTTTTGTGTAGCAATACTGGATCATTTTGTACATGTGTATTGTGTGTAGGTGGTGAACGAACACTGGATACTTGATCATTTTGTACATGTATCTCCAGAGTATATATATGTATTGAAACAACTTTTGTAGTATGATTATATATTGAAGCAAACTTTGTAGTACATTATAGCCTAACTGTGTTTTACTTTGATGGAAGGTTATTTGGCTAATTGCAATTGTGTTCTGGAAATGCATGGAAGACTTGAAATTGCAAGTATGTATTGACTTGAAATTGCATGTCCATGATTTATGCATTGACATCAAAATGGAAGTCGGACACGAGCTACGAATATCAATTTTTGGTTCCTAGTTCATGTAAAAGTTCGGTGCAAAACATATTCGATGGTATTTTGATTATTAATAATTAATTATAATATTTTATTAACAATTAAATTACATAAATAAATTTATTTTGATTAATTATTTGAAATAAAATAATAAAAATAAGTGCAACACTATTACAGGGTATTTTTATCATTTTACGAATAAAATTAATCTATATCACCTAATTATCAAGTACACCAAATACAATATTATTTATCATATTTTATTAGTCATACGAACCAAACAATATAAAGTATCAATTAGTTTCCTTATCAACCCATTATCCACTTTTTAATCTATCCATCACTTATCATATCCTCGAATCAAGCGCACTCATACATTATAAAAGTAAAGATCCTTAATGACAATTGGTAAAGCCTTTTTTACTTTACTGGTATAATTACACTGTTTTTAACTTCCAGTACTGTTTTAATGAAGAAAGATTAGTAATTATTTTTGAAAATATTTAAAATAATCCATTATTTTTTAAAATTTATTTTAATTATTTCAAAGATATATAATTTTTAGTATTAATTTTTCTTCTCTTTGATATGAATGTAAAATATTAAATTATCATACACAAATTTATATTTTTATCCACTATTATGTTCTCAAGCACTAGTGTGTCTGGCACTAAATTTACCATAATGCCCCTGATCTATACCTATAATTACATTTGTCCGAGTGCATAGCATAACAGAACACAATTTAACTTAATACCCCTAATAACATTATTTTCAATATTACCCTACATCAAAAATATAAATCAAACTAATAAAAAAAAAAGATTAAAATAAATAAAAAATATTAATAATTTCTTTACTAAACCCAAAAAAAATTTAAAACAAAAAATTGAACTTCAAAAAAAATTTGAAACAAGATACCATACATGCAAGCAATACACGCAATATTTGCGTGCATAATGACATTAATATATATATATATATATATATATATTATTGTGAATATATGTGTCCTTTCTTGACCAACTATACAAGATAATGGACATGATTACATACTTTCATATATATTAGGTCAAGAATAATTATTTTATTGATTCTGAACAAATATGTGTGGAATTTCTTCAAAACCTCCTTTCCATAACACCACCTTCGTTGAAGCTTCTTCACCATTCTTTTCTCTTTCTCTGCCCTAATTTCCTTTCCTCAAATTAGTGTTCTATTTGGTTAATGGATGCTGACTTCTTGTTGGCTTGTTTGGGGGGTGCAGGTTTCTACTCGCAAAAATTGCATGGCAACAACAGTGAATATCAACTCATCTTCAACTCTTGAAATCCCCACAAAATCCTATTGCTTTCTCCTCTTCTTTTTCAGCCTTCTCTTCATATTTCTTGCTCTTGTGGGTTCATTTGGTGAGCATCCTCTGAAACCGTCAACGGGCATGGCTTCAAATCTCCCTAATTTCGAACCCCTTCTTACAGATTCTTCAGCAGAAAACAAATTCCCAAAAACACTAGTTTTTCACACTAGAAAAGGAGGGAAATCTCATGCATGTTATACAGCAAAAGGGAGAGAATTTGAGGCAGGTGATCATGAAGTTCCAAGCGGACCAAACCCTGTTTCGAACAGGTAAATTATTATGTTTGATAGCAAAATGGGACGAGGAAAACTAATAACTTGTGTTGTGTAACGATATGATATGAATCTATAGTCATGTTAAGCGCCGTGAATTGATACAATATGTTTCGATACGGAGAGAGGTTTTTGTAGTGTTATCTTCTCCATCTACCATTATTAGCATCATGTCTTTATTTTTCTTTTTCCCTTTTAATTTCCATTCCAAGTAGAATTTGACAGCAAAAATCCCATGCTAGATGTTTATAATATTATATTAAAATCATTGTAAATTTTTGCATGAAAACGATTAATCTTCATAATGGTAATCTTGAGTTTCTTTTTTTTTCCCACTTTTGTTTGGATTCTTTTTTAGGGTTTCTGTGCTCAACATAAAGCCAGCTAGGCTAGGGAACATTTCCAAACTTTTAATACATTTAATTAATATCGTATACTTCTACATGTTAATATGAGATAGCAGTTCAAAACTTTTATTACCATTATTATTATTTTTCAGAAGTTAATAAATAACATTTGATATTATATCTTATTTTATAGTAAGTAAATATTCATTTTAATTAAAAACTAAAATAAAACGAGTCATCAAAATTAAGAGGAGATTTAAATAAATATTCCTGTATAGTACTACTGTGTTATGAGTGGTGGGTGTGCGTAGCTTTTGTCTAATTTTGGGACATTGCTTTTGTCTTTTCAAATCACAGCATCCAAGAAAAACAAAGTTGATGCTGAAAACACCATAGCCCTATCATTTCATTATCATCACTTTCTATTTAATTGATTAAATAATATATATATATATGTATATATATATAATATAATATATGCATATATGTATATTTTTGTATAATATTTATTTCTTTGTGCAAGTAAACTATTGACTATTGACGGGCATAGACAAGTAGGTCAAATCGATTGTTTTGATATCATTTATTAGGATCGATATTGAGGTCTTGATCAGCCCACAAAACTCAGTACAGTCAAGTCAGCTGGAATAACTCGAGTTTTTTAAATGATTTGCATTGAGAGATTAAATCGATGGTTTAAGACACCAAGCGAAAGTAACTCGAACTAACACGCTTCGTAACTGATTAAGCATTTGTAAAAAACAGAGTAAAAATATTTCAAAGACAAAGTAATATGTACACAGATTTGTTTCTGGAAGCTCGAAGCCAACACTTTTACATCTTCTCTTCTTCCACCGAATGGAATGATGTATTAGAAGACTTTGAATTATACAACTCTTTGGACAATCCTACATAGACCGAGGTTACCATACCATCTAAACTCCTAGTATCACAACTCCAACAGCTGATGGTACATTTACAGCTTGAGGCATAATCTTTAATATCTCATGCGAAGATCATGTGTAGACAACACCTCTCACAGTTACAAACTTGGCTCATCTATTTAAACTCACAAATACAATGAATAAAGTGAAGTAAATTGACACAAATGATCTTTTGAATAGATCTGATATACAATGTAAGTGATGCTTGAAATATAAGCTTGCTCTGATTTAGCTAATTTCTTTTTTGTGCCAAACATTGAATCATCATTTGGGTCTTGTATTTTCCTCACTTTGCTTCTTCTTTTAAACTTGCAAAATGTTGTGTATATATAATCCTAAACAATGATATACGCGTTAGACACAAGAATATGGCCGTTGGAAAAAGTACTGCACTATTCCCAAGCTTACAACGATCATATTCGTGTTATGGGCTATATTTGGTTACTTAGATAATCAACTTAGTTTTTTTTTCATAAGTCAAATATATTAAAAAGGAAGTACTAGGGGTGCTTCAACCCAATAAAAGATCAAGTACAACATAGAAACAAAATTCTTAGCGAATAAGCATACAAAACTAGGAACAAAAACATAATATAACATCTGACTTCATCCTAAATGCTTTTGGGGTTCGCACATCCAATCAACTGCAAAAAATGAGGATACCAAGTTTCTTTGCCGCGATCCACTGCCAAGACCTCACTTTCACCAGCTCTGTGTGAGCTGTCGAGGGCTCCTCATTACAGACAACTTCTTATTACGGGTAAGCCACAAACTCAAAACAATACACTTCCAAATAAGTAGCCATTCCTCTTTACTAGGGACGGGCCCAACAAAAAAGTTTTTTTTAAAGAAATTTTTAAAAAAAAAAAAAATTTACCCTTATTTTTTCAAAAGAATCTTTTTTGCACCCCACCCTTAAGTATTATAAAAGCAAAATTCTCCCCTCAACCTCCAAAAAAAAAATTTCTTGGTCTGCCCTGCTCTTTACCTTTTGACTTCAGCAAAAGACCCATGTGATGCCAGAAATTCAAAACTGGATCTTCATGAGGCACGACCGGTATATTCAACCAATTATAACAATTTTACCAAACGGCATTAGCAAAGGGGGAAGAGAAGAGTAAATGTTTATAATCTTCCTCCTCACTACCACATAACACACACAAAGCCGAATTACTATCTAACTTGATACCTCTTTTAATTAGATTGGTTTTGGTAGGAGCATGCTTTTGGAGTAGCTTCCATGTGAAGCCTGAGAACTTTTTAGGGATCATCGGGCTTCAAGCTAATTTGAGAGTTGGTCCATCCGTTGATACTCCTGAAACACTTCTATTTTTCGAAGCTTTATACGCCGAACTTGTTCAGATCAGTCCGTTATTCTCCAGATCCCATCACCAAACATCATCTTGGGACAAAATCCTGCAATAAGAATAAAAAAACTGCAACATATCACAGAGAAGTTGCTCTTCCCACACAAAGAGCTCCCTCCTCGAATTTCCAAACCCACGACCAACCATCCTCACTCCACGAACCCCTATCCGCAATTAAACATCTCACATCTACATCAATATTGAACAATCTATTCATTTATTTTGTGGGCAGAACCGTGATTTTTGTATTAGTCATTGCCCAAGAGTTTCAAATGGAATCGCTCACGCCTTAGCGTCTCGAGCTGTTGCCGTAGGGCCATGTACAGATTCCATTGCCCTTTATTTATGAAGGATAATGTATCATTTGTCTCCGTCGTTTAAGTTAATGTTATGGCGTTTGTAGTTCAAAAAAAATATTGAACAATCTAGGAAATTGTACCGCCAAGCTAACCCTGCCTGCCCACTTGTCCATCCAAAATCTAGTATCACGACCATTTCCCACCTTTCGGTCCAACCCATCCCAAAACCAAGAATTGCTGTTCAAAATGATATTTTATTTAGATCTCTCCACCAAAGTGATCCCAAATTACTACTCACACCACCCCTAGCCTCCTCAATCCAACCCCTATCTCCAATCCAATACCTAGATTTCAGTATTCTTTCCCATGGCTACCCTTTTTTTTTTGAAGAAGTCGCCATACCCATTTACTTAACAATGTAAGGTTAAAGTATTTAGGTCTCTTACTGCTAGGCCCCATCCTCACGAGACTCGCAGACTTTGCCCACTTTACCTAAGCTATTTTATTCCCCCACCTCCACCCTCCCCATGAAAAGGATTTTGAATCCTTGATTGAACTAACCTGAGCTCACTTCTATTTCGCTGGTCTACTCCTCTTTCTTACTTAGTTGGACCTTGTTGCTCTGTTTTAGATAATTAGCTTATAGTTTTTGATTCGTTAATTTCTAGGCAAAATGTTGAACATGAAAGTTGTAGCATATTTTCTTAGCTTTCCAGAGATTCGGGAATCTCTCCACTTTGATCAGCCACTTTGATCAGTTAGCTGAAAGGATGTCATTATACCAGAGCTGATCTGCCACTGATGTTATCATTTAAGAGATTAACGAGGTCCAAGTCTGGTTCCAGTGATGTGGATTCTTTTGCAATTAATCAAGCTCTAAATCATCTTCTATTTACCGCACACTTGATGAATTTTGTTAGCAACACAATAACAAGTTTTGTTAACATCAAAACTATGATTAGTCGGGTTCCCAAAACCCAACACCTATAATAATTATGAGATTAGGACTTGATATCTCTCTTACGTAAGATATTATTAATTATGAGATGTGCAAAATAATTATTTCTGAACTCTAAAAAATATTAAATTTTTTAGGGTAAATTTCACAAATGGTTCAATAGAATAGAGATATTGCAATACTAGTACCAAACATTTAGAACTAGTCAAATAGAATCTCATGAAAATTGTTTTAATAAAAAATAGTCACAAAAGTTTTTAGTCAATACAGTCGCGAACTTTTATTTCAATCAAAAGTTGTTTCAAAACACCTTTCAATTATAATACGACTTTTATTAAAAAATAATTTTTGTGAGATTATATTTGATTAGTTTTAAAATGTTGTGATTAATATTGGAAAAAATTCCTATTTTACGGGAACAATTTACCCAATTTTTATCCCAAAACATCATTTCTTCATAGAGCTCTCGAAATAGGTTGGGTCGTTGAGTTGGTTCAACCAACCCGCCAAATAGGCGTTTGGGCCGAGGTTTTTTAGGCCGTCTGGAGGAGGGCCCAAATGTGTCAACCCATTTGGGGTTGCGGGTGGATTGGCCCGTGTGTTGGTTCAATTAATTAATTTATAATAAAAGTTAAATTATTTAATAATTTATTTAATCATTTTAATCATTAAAAAATTTAATAAAATTATATTTTTTTTAGTTTTTGACGGGTTGGCCCGTCTAATCTACATGGAGATTTTTCAACTCGTCAGGAGACAGGCTTAAACGGGTCAACCCATTTGGGTTGGGCTGCCTCTCTACTTCTTCATAATATCATTTTTATTTAAAAAAAAAAACTAAACATAACAAGCTAAAATCCGAATGTAACTTTGAATTAAAAATTACGCTAATATTTTACACTTTAATATATAAAAATGCACATTAAATCCATGTGGAAAATAGTCCTAGATCTATCATATATACTTATGTATATTTCAGTCCTTTTTATTTTATTCATTATGTCGAATTTGTTTGAAGGTACTGAGATTGAAACAAAAATCAATGTCATGTTTTAATTTATATAATTAACAAATGATATATCCTTAAAGATATATCCTTAAAGACATATTGGAAAAAAAAATTCAAACATATATCCCATTTATCTGTATCTATGATGTACGTATATTCCTAAAATTTTCACGGTCACGTATTCGATACTTTTCGGATACCAATACTTACGAATACTTGCCCGATACGTATCTGATACGCCACGTGGCGTATCTGAATTAAAAATTAATTTTTTATTTTGGATACTTGTCTAGATACTTCAAGATACTTTAGATTCCGACGTATCGGATATGCCATGTGGAGTATCCTAATTTAAAAATTATGTTTTAATCTTAGATAGTTATATGAATACGGGCAAGTTTCTTCTTGTTGTTGTGAGAGAAATTGGAGTACATTTATTCATTCAACAAATAAGAACAAAATAACATTACAATGTGCCGAAGATTTGATTATCATTCACAGTATGTCTTCTTTCAAGGAAATCTCCACAATATATGAAGGGCGACTCCAAAATGTGGGATGTGGTTGGAGATGCTTTTGAATCGTGATGTTAGCATTCTTGATATTGCGAATCTCTCACTTGATGAACCAGCATTTGAGTCTATTATATTGTAGATGATGCTAATGAAGAATAAATATATCGAGATAGCGCAGTCAATTAAATGATTAGATAACATTTTTATGTAATCTTCTTGATTTAAGTTGTAATTGATGTTTAAAACTCTATTATTTGTCGTGGATTTGATGAAGTTTAAACTTTGTTATTTTGATTTTATGTATTTATTGTTGACTGTATATTTGAAACATGATTTTTTATAAATATTATTGATGTGTATATATATATAAATAAATAAATTGCCCCATCCATACGTATCGTATCCTAGAATTTTCAAAAATCCAGTGCAACTGTATCCATATCCGTATTGTTAGTTCCGGATTTTAAAGATGACAAAATAGACCTGACCGATCGAGCCTATGACAAAACAGATCATACCAATAAGGTCTATCTCAAAACAGACTAGATCGACGCAGATCCAGATCGACGCAGATCCTGATCGATCAACAAGATCAGACCAGACCAGCTCGATGCAGATCAGATCAGATCAGATCAGACGAAGTTAGTAAGCTTCGTTATTCAGTCCGAATAATTAACGGCTATTTATTGAAGCATTTAATGATGCATTTAATGCTGAACAAGACCAAGGACTGAAGATTACCTTAAATGGTAAATAGACAAAAGAGAGTCTATCTGACAAGCGCCGAAAGAACAGACCAGAAGGGAAAGTACCTAAAGAAGAAGACTGCAGCTTGTCCAGATACTGATCAGAGTATAGAGTTGCACACAAAAGGAATTATTGTCGTTGGCAGAAATGATTATATATAGGTGCAACTTCAAAAGCTCAAAAAGAACGAGACACAAGAGATTCAAAAACGCATAAAAGATCAATCAACTCTATCAAGTATTCAGTTGAGCAGAACGCTATCATCGAAAGATTTCAACTTATCGATATGCTCAAATTAAAAGCACTGCTCATCGTATTATTTGATCACTTAAGGATCATTTGTGCTTAGATTATACCACTCTTTCAATTGTATTTTGTTCTAAGATAGAAGAGTGATTCCTTTGTAACTGTCAGACAAATTGTGTCTGAACAGATTGAGAGACTAGGAGTTTCAGTCTGGTAGTGGGGTAAATCCAGCTGAATCGGGGTTGTACAAAAAGTTGTATTACTCAAAGTCTTCTAGTGAATCCTTCTTTGATTGGAAGAAGTGGAGACGTAGAAGGATTTGCCTTCGAACTTCCAGAAACATACCTCGTCTACTTACATTCGCACTATCTTGCATTTCATAGCCATCAACCTTTCTTACTAGCTAAGAACAGACCGTTTTGGCACTTTCATTTCAGTGGTTTGTTCTGCTTAAGTACTGGCTAAGAAACAGATTTCATTTACTAACCTGAGTGAAATCATTAAGAATTAATTTTTCGAGGTGTGTTCATTCACCCCCCCCCCCCCCCCCCTCTAAACACTCCCGTCCGATCTTAAAAATGTGGTATCATAGCAGGTTTTCTTATTCAATAGAATGCCTGGACTGATGGCATCCTTCAACAAGATTCACATGTTCTCAAAAGAAGATTATGATGATTGGAGAATCAGAATGCAAGCTCACCTGGCAGCTCAGGATGATGATATGTGATACGTCATTACAGACGGACCAATGAAAGTCTTAAAAGTGAATCCTGCACTAGGAGGGTCAAGTGGCGAACCTCAAATGGTCGAGAAAGAAAGGGCTATCTGGACAAATGAAGAAAGAAAGAAAGCTAATCTAGACAATGTAGCCAAGGACATCATGTTCAAAACTTTGGACAAGAACATGTTCAGCAAGATTAAGATGTGCTCCACTGCCAAAGAAATTTGGGAGAAGATTGCACAGCTCTGTGCAGGGAATGACCAGACAAAGGAAAACAAACTGACCGTAGCTCTACAAAAATTTGAGAGCATAAAGATGAAGCTTGGAGAAACTCTAAACGAGTTTGATGAAAGAGTTATTGACATCATCAATGAACTGAACGGTCTGGGCAAGGACTATTCCAACAGAGAGATTGCTCTGAAGGTGATGAGAGCATTGCCAAACGAATGGGACGTCAAGACGATTGCCATGAGGGAGTCTAAATATCTGAACAAAGTCGAACTCCATGATTTGTTCGCTGATCTTAAGACGTACGAGTTTAAGCTGATTAACAGAGGTGAAGCAGAGCCATCCACCTCTCGGCCAAACAAGGCACTTTCCAGACCAGTCCACCCCCTCCACAGACCGATCTATCGAACGGATAAGTAATGATGCTATGTCATTATTCATCAAAAAATTTGGTAAATTCATGTCAAAGAATAAAAGGAATTTTAAACCTTCTCATCAGTATAAATCAAGAAACGATGATACTATTAACGATCAGGCTTGCTACAATTGTGGTAAGATCAGACATTTTATTGCAGATTGCACCATGCCAAAGAAAGAAGAAAGAAAAGAAAGTCATCGTAGTGATAAGAAAAAGAAGCATTACAAAGATCGAAAAAATCATCACGGAAAGGCTCAAAAGGTTCTGGTAGCAGAGGAAGGTAACAGCAAGTGGGCTCAGACTGACTCAGAATCAGAGAGCTCATAATGTTCATCAAGTGAAAGCTATGAGGAAATCCAATGCCTAATGGCCGACGAGGAGACGAGTCAGAAAGATGAGGTATTTGATTTTGACTCAAATGAGTTCACACGAGAAGAGCTTGTGTCTGCATTACAAGACATGGCTAATGATTACAAAATATTAGCTGAATCGTTTGAGAAAATTAAAGCTGAAGCCAAAGATCAAACAGACAAGCATATCAAACCAAGCTGTTCTAAGCTAGGTGAATGCAACAGTCTGAAGATCGAGCTGGAATAAGCTGAAAATCTCTTATGAACAGCTCCATGAAGAAAATGAGAGAATCAGCACACAAAATGCTAAACTTTCTCACATTTTCAAAACATGGACAAAATCAAGAGCCTCTTTGGAAGAATTGCAAGAGGTACAAAGAAGTGTCGGTGACATCACCGGCATGGGCTTTGGCACCAATGAAAGCACCAAAGATGAATCTGAGTTGTTGCTGGAAAGGAACAAAATCAAACAAATGACATTTGTTAGATCCATCACAATATATGAACCCGAAGTGCCTAGAATTCAAACGGGAATCTCCTTCAAGGATAAAGGTTTGAGAAAGGGCATTGGGTATGTTGACCAAGCCAAGGAAAAAGCACCGGCGAACTTTGTGTCTATCAGACCAAACTCAAAGGTGCAGAATCTAAGGCAAGGAAGATCACCCAATTACCACAACTCACAACCGGTCCAACGAAGATATAGGTTGCCTAATATGAACCAAAGGCCTCCATTTCACACACATTATCACACACAACACCAAAACAGATCAGCACACACCACACCAGACACACACAAGCCAATAAAGCTGATTCAGGTGTGGGTTCCCAAAGGGCTAATCCGTTCCGGACCCAAGTAGGATTGGCTACCAACAGTAATTTTGTTTGATAACAGGTATTGTAGAAGCAAGTGTCTGCCTGGTACTTGGACAGTGGATGTTCTTGACAAATGACGGGAAACATCGAGCTGCTGTCTGAAATCACACAATGTACTGGTCCTAAGATTACTTTCGGGGATAACTCAAAGGGTAAGACCGTGGGCAAGGGTAATATTGTCCATGGTAACATTATTATAAATGATGTACTCTTAGTTGAAAACTTATGCTATAATCTGATTAGTCTAAGTCAATTATGTGATAATGGTTATGCTGTAGAATTTCACAAACACACTTGCACTGTCAAATCATCAGATGATAGAACCATGCTTGTAGGAATCAGGAATGGGAATACTTATAAGATTAACTGGAATTTTGCCCAACCCAATAATCCTACTTGCTTTATCGCTAATAATGATAATAAACACCGTCTATGGCATAAACGCTTGAATCATCTTAACTTCAAGACTATTTCTAGCCTATGTAAACATGATTTAGTTATCGGTCTACCCAAGATCGACTTTGCTAAGGATTAGATCTGTGAAGCTTGCCAAATGGGCAAACAGATCAGATCATCCTTCAAGAACAAGAATGACAAATCCTCCTCACGATGTTTAGAATTATTACATATGGACTTGTTTGGTCCCATACCAATAACAAGTTTAGGGGGAATGCGGTATACTCTTGTTATTATTGATGATTACTCACGCTTTACATGGACTATATTTTTGAGTAGTAAAGATCATACCGGCCCGAAATTGATCAAGCTGCTGAAGCGCATTCAGAACGAAAAATCATCTGGTATAGACATGATGGTAGCGTTTATCGCGTACGCCCAAATTAACCCTCTCAAGTTAATAACAGTAATGAATGTAGTAGCGTGAGTAGGGATCGATCCCACGAGGAAGGTTATATCTTTGTGTTAACTTATGCAAACAAAAATAAAAAGGGGTTTTTGAAATCAATTGAATAATACTACTACTATGATGCAAAATTAAACTAGATGAATTAACTTATGAGAAAAGAGCGATTCTCGGTTTTCGGTTAACTTTACAATTGGTGTTTACTATCTTGGTCATCGATCTTCACATACGATTCAATTCTCTTATGAATACTCATCGTGGACGTTTAATCCAATAATCAAAGTCCTATCTCACCTTAAGTTTAGTTAAGTAGCCCAAGCATTCTAGTTTAACCCTTATCAAACAATCAATCAAAATACAAGCGATTAAGATTTAAATTGATGATAGCATATGAACTAGTGAGATCGATGAATCTAAACAACATAATCCAAGCGTCTATGTTTAATCTAGTCAATTGCTTTTCCTAAGAATTTAACAAACTCACAAGCGGAATTTAATTAATCTTAGTTGCTTCGTAAATTAGAGGGATCAAACGATTCCGTATTTGATATCTAATTTAGCGTTAAATTGTATGAAAGATAGCTAGGTGATCAATCCAACAATCATGCATAACAATTATGAAAAATCAAATCAGAAAAACAATTGATACTCAAAGAAAATCAACAATCAAAACTTATCTCACAAGAATCGTAAACATCCAATGTATCGTTTTCCTAAACCGAGAATCACAAAAGTATTTAGCTACTCATAACTAGATTGAAAACAATCAAAATTAATCTAAAAAACATCAAACTAATAGGAGAAGAAAAAGTTACTAAACGGAATCACGATTCCGGAGTGTCGCTTCCGTCCTCGTTCTTCGCGTTGTTCTTGATAAAACTTGAAGGAAAATTATTCTAAAAACCTAACTTATTCTAAAATCTCCAAAATCTCTCTAAGATGAGGTGTAAAAATGAGTTATGGGGTTAGAGGCTGATAATAATAGGTTACAATCTTTTAAACATGGTAAAAGACCTACTTTCCAAATTCTCGGACTCTTCGGCGATCGATCGCCTTGAATGTGGCGATCGATCGCTTCATTATTTTTTTTCAGCAAAAAGCTTGAGGCGGTCGATCGCTATAAAGTGGCGATCGATCGCTTCCCTCCAGTAGCCTCAGGCGATCGATCGCTAGAATGTGGCGATCGATCGCTGCTTCGTTGATTTTGTTGCAAAACTTTCTGTCCATAGGCGATCGATTGCCTCTTCCATGCGATCGATCGCCACCTCCAAAATTACATTTTTGCCCTTTTCTTGATCAACTTTGAGTCCTTCTCATGTCCATGTCTTTTCTTGGTCTTTATACATCATTTTTAGCTCGTTTTCTTCGATTGTACCTACAATTACACAAATGTACGATTAGGTAGCATACGTATCAAATTATCCATCAAAACCTACCAAATCGTAGACAATTAAGCGCTAAAGATGTGTCTATTTCTAGTCACATCACATGATTCGACGTGACAAGGGCACTGAATTTTCAAATCAGAATCTTGAATCCTTTCTAGAAGACCAAGAAATTAAGCATTAATTCTTAGCAGCTCGAACTCGTCAACAAAATAGAGTTGCAGAACGACGAAACAGAACTCTTAAGGAAGCAGCATGGACAATGCTTGCTGATTCTGGTATATCTCAAAAGTTCTGGGCAGAGGCTATCAATACTGCATGCTATACACAGAATCGGTCTATGATTAATAAGAAGTTAAACTTAACACCATATGAAGTATGGACAGGTAACAGACTGGCTATCTCTTACTTTCATGTATTCGGCTGCAAATGTTATGTCCATAACAATGGTAAGAACCATCTTACTGCATTCGAAGCTAAGTCAGATAATGGAATATTCTTAGGATATTCATCTGTTAGTAAAGCATTTCGTGTTTTCAATAATCGAACCTTGACTGTAGAAGAGTCATTTCATGTAGTTTTTGATGAATCACTGTGTATTAAGAACCACAAGGAATTAATTCAAAATCAGATGGAAAATATCCATCTCGAAGCTAACAGTGATGTTGAGATTGCAGTTAACAGGTCAAGAGACAATTCACCGGAACTTGAAATATCAGACAAACCGGATCAAGGCACTGAAGTTATATTAGATCGAGCTGATGTCGCTGATCTGATAGTAACGGACATCAATGTCAAGACCAATACTGACGATATCAGCATTCTACCTCCATCAGGACCAGATGCTCTAGAATCAAACTACCGATGGACAAAGAGGCATCCACCTGATCTGGTGATTGGAAGTCCATCTGCACCCATAAGAACCAGATGACAGATGATGGATTAATTCACTCATGCTGCATTCATATCTAATATGGAACAAAAGCAGACTGACGAAGCTCTAGCTCACTATAACTCGATAGAGGCTATGCAAGAAGAGTTCAACCAATTTGAACAGAATCAGGTGTGGAGTTTAACTCCCAGATCAAGTGATCAGCCTGTTATTGGAACCATATGGGTCTTCAGAAACAAGCTAGATGCAAATGACATAGTAGTCAGAAACAAGGCCAGACTGGTTGCACATGGTTTCAGACAAGAAGAATGAATCAACTTTGATGAATCCTTTGCACCAGTTGCTAGACTAGAAACCATTCGAATCTTTCTTGCATATGCTGCTTTTAAAGATTTCAAGGTTTATCAAATGGACGTGAAGAGTGCATTTTTAAATGGCAAACTTTAGGAAGAAGTCTGCATCGAACAACCTCCTTGATTTCATAATCACTCATTTCCAGATCACGTATACTTACTGAATAAGGCAGTGTATGGACTTAAACAAGCTCCAAGAGCCTGGTATGACACTCTGTCTCAATTACATTATTTTCAGATCAGTTGAGTAGATAAAACTTTATTTAAATTTATTAAGGGGGAACATACTTTGTTAGTTCAAATATATATTGATGATATTATTTTTGGGTCAACTAACCCCCAAGCTTTGCGAGAAGTTCTCTAAGTTAATGCAGGGACAGTTTGAGATGAGTATGATAGGAGAATTGTCTTTCTTCCTGGGTCTACAAGTCAAACAGGTCAGCAATTGAATCTTCATTAATCAAACCAATTACACTAAGGAGCTACTTAAACGGTTTGGTATGGAGACTTGCTCAACTGCTTCAACTCCAATGAGTCCATCAATCAAGCTAGATAAATACGGAGGGGGAACGGCAGTTGAGGTCACAATGTATCGAGGTCTGATCGGATCGCTGTTATATCTTACAGCGAGCCGGCCCGATATTATGTTCTCTGTTTTTATGTGTGCTAGATTTCAATCTGACCCAAAACAATCACATTTCATTACTGCTAAACATATTTTAAAATACTTAAAAGGGTCTCAGAATGTTGGTCTCTGGTATCCAAAGATTCTAACTTCAATTTGACTGGATATTCAGATGCTGACTATGCAGGGTGTAAGATCGATCACAAGAGCACCAGTGGAACTTGTCAATTCCTATGTGAAAGATTGATCTCATGGTTTAGCAAGAAGCAAACATCAATTGCGACATCCACATCTGAGGTAGAATATCTCGCCGCTGGAAGCTGTTGCGCTCAATTGCTCTGGGTTCAACATCAGCTCAGAGACTATGGCATTCAAGCTGCTGAGTCACCAATCTTATGCTACAACACAAGTGCAATTGCTATCACACACTCTCGAACTAAACATATTGATATCAGACATCATTTTATTCGAGATCATGTTGGCAAAAAGGAGATTCGGATCGAGTATATCTCAACAGACCAGCAGGCTGCAGATATCTTCACTAATCCACTCCCCGAGGCTAAGTTTAATTATTTTCGTCAAATTCTTGGTTTAATAGATTTATCTTAATATATTTTATGCTTGCTTTACTTTTATTTTTTAAAGATTTAGTGTTAGCACAGATCGATAATACAATAGTCAGAAAGATGCAGACATGTCCTGACTTTCAGACCGATCTCTATCGATCTGATATTATCCTGTGATCTGTTTCAAAAAACTATACACCTTTAATATTTATCAGCCCGGACTGATCGAACTTTAACCGCCTTACTATTCTCTCATCCTGACCGTTAAAATTTAAATTTCAAAATTTCAGTCACCGAGATACCGACACGTGTCTGTCATCTCCAATTTACCAGGCTGTACATTTCATTTAGACTTTTCACTTTTTACAAATTACTGCAGTCTGTTTATCTCTTTTCAAAATCCTTCCGTCCTTCTTACTTACATTACAATCACTCAAATGGCAACTATCACTCACAACTCTCTGTCTATTGAGTTTGAAGCAATCTACAGGACCGAAGGCCCAGATATGGTGTCCATTTTCAAGAATCTGGAATCTTCCGGACTACGAAAGTTCTTGGAGTGCGGGACGATGGTATATGAATCGGCGATCAAGGAACTGTTTTCCAACGCCGTAGCTCACAAGAATTCCATATCTTCTTCGGTGAATGGCAAGACTGTGGAAATATCTCAGGAGTTGTTCACAAAGACGTTTGGACTTCCTACAACCGGAATGTCAAATTTCGCTCACTTTTCCAGAGCCTCTATGGAAGAATTTCAGCGTCGAGTATCAGTCTTCGGACTTACCCTCAGGCCATCATTCAAAAAGAAGGAGATGTTTTTTCCACTTTCAGGTGCTCTATGACGTCGTCGGAAAGGCGCTGCTAAGCAAAGCTGGGAGCTTTGATGCTGTAACATCGGATAAATTTGGAGCAATGGCAGTCATACATTTTGGCCAGAAGGTGAACTGGTCCTCCATCTTCTTTGAAGTTCTGCTAGAGACAATCACCTCAGCAAAATAGGCTGTCTGTTTTACCGTTCCTCTGAGCAAGCTGCTGGAGTCTCTGAATGTCGAGCTGGGGAAAGCCTCAACACTTAGCCCATTCAAGGTCATCAATCCTAAGAGACTGACATTGCTATGATCAAAAAGTGATCCGCCAACTCCCAAGGATGTTCTGACTGTCAAAAGAGAGGTTGGTGCAGAACAGGCAGCAGAGCTGAAGACAACTAGGGCCAACCGCAAGCTGGTAGTCCAGATTGACTCCGATGAAACTCAGTCTGCTTCTACCACTTCAACCCCCACCAAACCTCTACAAAGAAGCCACAAACCAAAATCACCAAACCCTTGGTAACCTTAAACCCTAAACCCATAACTATCTTTCCTTCAACCAAAGCAACCACTGTATCCCAAGCTCCACCCCCAAAATCCAAAGCTCCACCTCAACCATCCAAAGTTCTACCCACTATATCCAAGGTTGTGACTCGAGTCCCACCAATATCCCTGTTGTCAAGGTTGTCATCAAAGAACTGGGTGACTACACTCAATCTGGGATTAAGCCCTCGTCTGTTGCTGGGAAGGGCAAAGCCATTGTCACAGAGTCTGCACCTTCCAAGCCCAAATCAGCTGCTCAAACAGCCATTGATATTGCCATGGAAGACGTAGAAGACAAAGTACAGGAACTGACCGTCGTATTCGATGAATGGGTCAAATACGGTCAATCACTTAAGTCTGTTCTTTGGCAAACTCAAGCGGCTGCACAAAATGGAACAAGAAGTCTTGAAAGTGACAGAAACTGATGATGTTCGCATTGCGGTGCATTGCAAGGAGTTGTTCCGGGAAAACCACAGACTGAGGCTTGCAAATCTACTTATTCAAGCCAAGAAGGCAAATTTTGATGTCACCAGCCCGACTGTCAAGGATGACGGTGCGGTCATAGCTCAGCTGGAGATGGACATTCTCACTCTCCATATGGTTGTTCGCATGCATCGCCAGAGGCTCAATATTTCAACTCCGGCTCCCAGTCCGGACCACCCAACAGCTAGCCAGACTGTGGTAGATCAATGTTCTGAGCCACCAATTATTGAGACATTGGAGCAGCCACTGTCTAATGCTCTGTCTGCTGCAGAGGCTGAGGCAATGGATGTACTGCTAGAATCCCCTACCACTTCCATTCCTTTTGTGTCATCAGTCTCAGAAATTCAGACCGACACACTAGATGTACCTCAGACAACTGTCCCACCAGACTTTGTCGATGTTGATCTAGTGGTGTCCAATATTATTACAGCTCTACAGACTGAGGAGCCCTCTGAACCAATCACTCCTCCAGATCAGTCTGATGCATATTTGGCATTTTTACATCAATTTTCTTCGAATCTAGTGTACTTAGTCCAGTCCGACTTGCGTCAATCTGCTGACTCCTCAGATGTTCCAACTGACAACGGAAAAGAGCTGACTGTGCTACACGCTGAAGAAATCCGAGACTCCGTTGATGATGCTCCATCAGTAATCAAGTCCCTTCAAGAATTATCTGATAACTTTCTCTTTCTCTCTCAACGAGTAAGAGAAGTTCATCAAAGCCAGCGGACTACGTCTATGGATTTTGATTCTTTCAAAGATAAGATGATGGCAAGCATCAACAGTATTCAGCGTGGTCTGAATGATCTGTTCAAGCTTCGTATAAGAACAGTCTGAGAAAAGAACAGATCGAGCTGGCTTCCGAAGTAAAAACTACCGTTGCCAAGTCCCTCCTTGCTTAAGATAATCGCCTGGATGCTATTTGCGCTCAGCTTAGCAGATCGTAGATTTCCTTCAGGAGATTGCTGCTGACAAAAAGGGGGGAAAGAAGAAATAAGTGGAGCCAGCACAAATAGAAGACGACGTAGATAACTGTCGTAATGAATGACATATGTAAATGTATTCATCGGACATGTTAATAAAAAGTCCTTCAGTCAAAATTCTCAGTCTTATTAGTCTTATTCATTTATTTTGAATAGTTCATTTATTTTGAACAAAAAGACTAAATCGATCTGAACAACAAAATTCAGTGTTCATTTATTTTGAACAAGAAACCTTAATCGCTCTGAAAGAATATTCTACAAGAAAAAAGACTTTATAAGAGGACTTTGAAGCTAGGTTTTGTCATCATCAAAAAGGGGGAATTTGTTAGTTCGGGATTTTAAAGATGACAAAACAGACAGACCGATCGAGCCTATGACAAAACAGATCAGACCAATAAAGTCTATCTCAAAACAGACCAGGTCGATGTAAACCAGACTGACCAGATCGACGTAGATTTTATTCAGTCCAGACCAGCTCGATGCAGATTAGATCATATCAGACGAAGTTAGTAAGCTGCGTTCTTCAGTTAACGACTATTTATTGAAGCATTTAATTATGCATTTAATGTTGAACAAGACCAATGACTGAAGATTACCTTAAATGGTAAATAGACAACGGAGAGTCTATCTGACAAGCGCCGAAAGAACAGACCAGAAGGGAAAGTACCTAAAGAAGAAGACTGCAGCTTGTCCAGATACTGATCAGAGTATAGAGTTGCACACAAAAAGAATTATTGTCGTTGGCAGAAAGGATTATATATAGCTGCAACTTCAAAAGCTCAAAAGAACGAGAAACGAGATATTCAAAAACGCATAAAAGATCAATCAACTTTATCAGGGCATTCAGTTGAGCAGAACGCTATCATCGAAAGATTTCAACTTATCGATCTGCTCAAATTAGAAGCACTGCTCGTCGTTTTATTTGATCACTTAAGGATCATTTGTGCCTAGATTAAACCACTATTTCAATTGTATTTTGTTCTAAAATAGAAGAGTGATTCATTTGTAACTGTCAAACAGATTGTGTCTGAACAGATTGAGAGACTAGGAGTTTCAGTCTGGTAGTGGGGTAAATCCAGCTGAATCGGGGTTGTACAAAAAGTTGTATTACTCAAAGTATTCTAGTGAATCCTTCCTTGATTGGAAGAAGGGGAGACGTAGAAGGATTTGCCTTCAAACTTCCAGAAACATATATCGTCTACTTACATTTCGCACTATCTTGCATTTCATGGCCATCAACCGTTCTTACTAGCTAAGAACAGACCGTTTCCGCACTTTCATTTCAGTGGTATGTTCTGCTTAAGTATGGTTAAGAAATAGATTTCATTTACTACCCTAAGTGAAATCATTAAGAATTAATTTTTCGAGGAGTGTTCATTCATCCCCACTCTAAACACTCCCGTCCGATCCTAACACGCATATCCATGTATCGGTGTATCCGTGTCTGTGCATCGTAGATCTGAATGCAGGACAAAAGATAAGACATTATAGCATGAAGATCGAAATGAATTAAGTGAATTTACACGGTCTTATATATCGATAATTTAATACTCGATTATTTTTTATTGATCCAGACTTGAAAACAACTTATTAAATTAATAATTCGTTAAATTTATAAGATAGTACTATGACAATTCATATATACATCATTCAATATATATATTAATATATTCTTAATACACGAAAAATTTATCAAATTGAAGGTTGAGCGTGCGTATATATGACGTGGCATTAAATTAGGACGTGGGAAACTTGAAATACAATTAAACCTCTATAAACTAATACATTAAAAATTGACAAATTTCTATTAAATTATTGAATATTAAATAATTCATAAATTAATATTTATTAACTACCAAATAATTAATATAATAAATTATTGTTTTATCAAAGTATTGTATATTTTATTAATGAATACAAGCAAATAATAACAACACTATAGAGATGTTGACTGACGAGTACATGATATATAGTATCATGAGACCCGATATAGGTGATGAAGTTGAATATTATGGTTCTACGCCAGAAGTTCTAACTACGTTAAAAAAGTCGGAGATAAGATAACACAAATTTCAACAAGTAAAAATTAAAATTGAGTCATTTTTATGAAGTCTTCCTAGATTAATCATAACTATTAAATCATTATCGAACAATTGATTTAAAAACTCGTAAAAGTAACAAAAAATATTCTTACCAAATTCAAGAAGCATATAAATAAATATATATAACTTGAAACATCATATTATCAATATATATTACTTCAATTAACATAAAGTTTAACAAACATGCCCAAATAAAAGATAACACCAAAAATATTCTTAACAAATTCAAAAAGGCATATAAATAAATGCATGCCACTGAAATCATCATAATATCTCTTATACCAACACTTAATGTATATTATTCAATTAACATAAAGTTTAACTAACACGTCCAAATTTAACTTTAGCCAAAAGCTTTTTAATTGTACAATTAACCCCAAACATGCCGTCTCTATGCCGGACACACACATATGTCATGTCCGGCATGAGTGTCCGATTTTGAGGGGAGTGTCGGACACGAGTGCCCAATTTAATTTTTATTTTTAAAAAATTAAGGACACGACACGTATCCGAGGAGTGTCGGTATCCGAGAAGTGTTCGATACTGCATCGAGTGATTTTTAGGAGTGTTCGTGCATCATAGATAAAATCATATCGAGAGAGTGTACCAAAACCGACACGCTTCACTCACAAGCTCTGCCAAAATTAAATTGAAGTGCGTTTTGGGTCACATTTTACTTTATACGTTTATTATATTCCATTTTGTCAAATTTTTGAGTTCAAACACCACTGCAATTCAAATTTTATTGTGAGGCATTATTATTATTATTATTAATGGGATGCTAATACTTTTAACGTTGGTAATTTTGTGGGTTTGAATACATACTTATTTTGGGAAAATTTCGAGTCGATATCATTTGACGAGATATTTTTCGTTACAATCTATAAAAAATATTTGATTGAGTTCGTATATGTCTATTTTGATTTTAAATGACCAAAATAGACACTTATCATCTTGAACGCAAATCTTCCCTGGGCCTTTGTCTTCTTCTAATGCTTTTTTATCCCATTTCTTCGCCCACGCGTCTTCTTCCACCTACGCTTTCTTCGCGCCGTTGCTTCTTCTTCTCCTTTCAAAACCAGCAGGAAAAACTCCCAAACACCACAGCCAAAGACATCAAGGCGGCAAAGATGATGTAGGCGGCGGAGAAGGCGGACACTGTGATGGAGGAGGAGGCGGCCGAGATGTGTGCGGTAGTTTGGCTAGGTCTTCGAGCCGACGCTTCTTCTCCTATCAAAACCAGCAGGAAGAACTAATAAAAAGCACAGCCAAAGATATCACGACGGCAGAGATGATGTAGGTGGCGGAGAAGGTGGAGGCTGTGATGGACCGAAAAGGAGCGCAGGTTGTCTACATTTTGGATAGAGGTCGGAAAATGAGTATCTTCTGCACCTACCAATGTCAAATGGCGAACCTTTTAATGAGGCGATTCCATTTTTCGCACTAAATCACTATTGACTTCAATCAAAGAGCATTCATTCTTGGTGAGATATTGTGCGCACCATGTCAGTATCTTTCACCTAGTATTGGAAAATATATCATTGACAAATTCTGCAAGTATTTTGACCCATTGTCTCCATTTCCTCGCCCTCTGTTGATTTGACATACCCTCGTGCCATCCAAATATTTGGCTAGGTCTTCCAACGGCGTTTCTTGTTCTCCTTTCAAAATCAGATCATTATTTGGGGGCTCTCCTCTTCATTTTACGTGCACTGCCTCCTACTGGTGCACGTGAAACTCTACATGTGCACTGATAGGTGGTGCACGTAGTGTTTCATATGCATCGATAGGTGGTACACGTGATTACACTACCGGTGCACATCATTTTTCTGCTCTTTTGACTCTTTATTTCACGTGCACGGGTAGGTGCACGGGTAGGCAGTGTACGCTATTACACTACGGGGGCACGCCATTTCTTTACTATTTTTGGCCTAATCTCTGATTGAGAAGTAGATTTGGTGGTGGTGGAGGATTCGAAATGCATCCACAACTCTCATGATGGTGGGGATTTTCTCATGCTTTGTGAAGAGAAATTGGAGGCAGAGATACTACGACGGGGAGCATTTTTTTGAAATAAGGGGTATGTTAGTTAAAATAAAGTATTTATATGAAAAGTTGTTTTTGACTACATTTAGTTGAATAATGTGTTTATAACTGTTACATGTTTTGCAGTTTTGTTTTATGCCTATGTTATATTTTTTGGGTTTAGCCGATAACGAATTTTGATAGTGTTATTAAATAAAATACTGAGTTTTTACGAAATTCTTGAATACTTACAAACGAAACAGCCACAGCAAGAATTAGATTTTTTTGAAATTTAACAGAAAATGTATACTAGTTCTTTTCCAACGTGAAACGCTCGTGCGATATGATTAAGTATTGATTGATTTGTTAGTCAATGTTAGGCCACCACCACAAGAAGAAAAAATATACAAGAAGACAAAGAAGAAAAAATGGCAAATAAAACAAAGACTTTTGCAAAGTTGAAGAAAAATTGGCCATTCTTTTTTGTTTTCTCGGAAGAAAAATTTGGTATCATGAAGACTTTCTTGACATCTTTAAATGAAGATTTTTCCTATAAATAGATGTGTTATTTCATTCAGAAATTACACCGAAAAGAATAGAGAGAATAACACAGTGAAATCAGAGTAAAAATACCAGTGAGAGAAAATTATTGTATAATTTTCTGAATGTTTTTCAGATTGAGTGTTGTCAGTGTTTTGTTAACACTTGTATTTTTCTTCAATAAAAGATCTGCAGCAGCCCGTGGACGTAGGCTTATTTTTGCCGAACCACGTAAACCTTGTGTGTTTTTTATTCCGCATTTATTTTTGCTCCCACATATCTGACAACAGAAAATATGGCGTTATTTTCCCAACAACTGGTATCAGAGCCAGATTGTTAATTTTGTCAAATTTTTTTACGGGTTACTATTCATGTGAATAGTGTTTTTCATGAATAGTGATTTCGAAAATAGTAGAATTTGGTCAGCGATACCAAATTCGTCCACGGCGGCGTTTTTCAATATCACGGTGATTTTCAAAAATTGTCAAAACAGCAATCCAGTGGGAGTCAGGTTCAAGTGGGAGTAATGGCGGCAGATGAAGGAAAAATGAATATTGAAAAGTTCAATGGTTCAGATTTTGGCTTTTGGAAAATGCAAATATAAGACTATATGTACCAGAAAGGCCTTTATCAACCTCTCTCAGGTGTGAAGCCAGAAGGCATGAAAGATGAAGAATTGGCTCTTCTAGATAGAAAAAAAACTTGGAGTTATCCGACTGACGTTGTCACGCATCGTTGCTTTCAACATAGCAAAAGAAAAGACCACGGTGGGTCTTATGGCGGCTCTTTCAAGCATGTACGAGAAGCCATCAGCTTCAAACAAAGTTCATTTGATGAGGCGGTTGTTGAATTTGCAGGTGTTAGAAGGCGGATCGGTAGCTCAACATCTCAATGAACTCAACACAGTGACAACCCAGTTGAGTTCAGTTAGCATTGATTTTGATGATGAAGTACGAGCATTAATACTTTTGTCTTCCCTACTGGAAAGCTGGAATGCTACTGTCACAGCTGTGACTAGCTCATCGGGAAGTACAAAGTTAAAATTTGATGATGTTAGTGATCTGGTTCTCAGTGAAGAGATCGGACGGAGAGATTCAAATGAATCATCAACCTCTTCAGTATTACATACAGAGTCAAGAGGTAGAAAATCAAACAGAGTAGGTGGACGTGGCAAACAAATGAACAGGAGGTCCAACTCTTGGAATCCCCCTAATTCTCAAAACTCAAAGACTATCGAGTGCTGGAAATGCGGGCAGCCCGGACATTATAAATCAGTGCAAAAATACACCGAAGAATCAGGAGGTGAAGGCAGAAGCAAACGTTGCTTCTGGATATGATGCATTAATATGTTTCTTAGAGTGCAAGGAAGAGTCTTGGGTGTTAGACTCTGGAGCATCATTACATGCTACTTCGCAGAGAGAACTCTTCGAGAAATATATCCCCGAAAACCTTGGTAATGAACAATCTTGCGAGATTGTTGGCAAATGTATCATAAAGATTAAGTTGAACGGGTCTGTATGGGAACTGAAGGATGTCAGACATATTCCCGATCTGAGAAAGAACTTAATCTCAGTTGGCCAGTGAAGGTCATACAACAGTCTTTCACGGTGATACTTGGAAGATCTCAAAAGGTGCAATGATAATTCGAGGTAATAAGAGTGGTACTCTTTACATGACAGCAGGAGCACGCTGTTCAATTGCAGTTGCAGCAGACACAGAAAGTCCTACTCTGTGGCACCAGAGACTTGGCCACATGAGTGAGGAAGGAATGAAGGTTATGCACTCAAAAGGGAAACTTCCGAGCCTTCAGTCAATTGATATTGACGCGTGTGAAGGATGTATTTTTGGAAAGCAGAAGAGTTAGCTGTCAAACAAGTACAAGAACCCCAAAGAAGGTGAAACTTGAACTAGACCAACGGCTGTCTCATCCATTAGTGGAAAACACTACTTTGTGACTTTTATTGATGATCACTCCAGGAAAGTATGGGTTTACTTTCTGAATATGTCAGAAGTATTTGAGGCTTTCATGATTTGGAAAGCGGTGGTTGAAAATGAGACAGGTTTGAAGATAAAGAAGCTCAGAACCGACATGGTGGTGAATATGAAGGCACCAGATTCAAGAAGTTCTGCTATGAGCACGAGATCATAATGGAGAGAACCGTGCCTGGTACGCCTCAACACAATGGTGTAGTTGAGCGTATGAACCGGACGTTGACAGAACGAGCCAGAAGTACGCGGGTACAATCAGGCCTGCCAAAGCAGTTCTGGGCAGAAGCAGTCAACACAGCAGCTTACTTGATTAACCGGGGTCTATCGGCACCATTGGAGCACAGAATACCAGAAGAGGTATGGAGCGGAAAAGAGGTAAACCTCTCATATCTTAAAGTTTTTGAATGTGTAACATATGTGCATATCAGTGATGAACACAGAAACAAACTTGATCCCAAATCAAAGAAGTGCAATTTCATTGGTTATGGCGAAGATGAGTTTGGCTACCGCATTTGGGATGATAAAAACAAAAAGATGATCCGCCGCAGAGATGTAATCTTCAACGAACGAGTGGTGTATAAGGACAGGCATAACACAGTTGGCAGCGACTCAGAACAGAGTGAGCCAGCGTATGCAGAGGTGGATGATGCCCCAGAAAGTCGTGTGGAACAGATAGTTGAGATTCCTCGGTTAGGGGAATCAATTGATCAAGACAGGGAGCAGCAGCATGATGCATCTCCTGCTCCAGTTCATGAATTGAGAAGGAGTTCTCGGCCTCATGTACCTAACAGAAGGTATATGTACTATCTTTTGCTAACCGATCAGGCGAGCCTGAATGCTACGATGAAGCATGTCAGACCAAAGATGCCGGCAAGTGGGAGCTTGCCATGAAAGACGAGATGAAGTCTTTGATGTCCAATCAAACATGGGAACTTGTTGAGTTGCCTATGGACAAAAAGGCACTTCACAACAAATGGGTGTATCGGGTGAAGGAAGATCATGATGGTTCCACGAGATACAAAGCCCGACTGGTCGTCAAAGGGTTTCAGCAAAAAGAAGGAGTTGACTACTCAGAGATTTTTTCTCCAGTTGTGAAGCTCAATACTATTAGGATTGTATTGAGTATTGTTGCCAGTGAAAATCTCCATCTTGAACAATTGGACGTGAAGACTGCGTTTGTTCATGGAAACATTGATAAGAAGATCTATATGTTTCAACCAAAGGTTTCGCAGAGAAAGGGATGGAGAATAAGGTATGCAAATTGTAAAAGAGCTTGTACGGCATGGGAGTGGTACTTAAAGTTTGACGGCTTTATGCACAATGAAGGTTTTCAGAGGTGCAACGCCGACCATTGTTGCTATTTCAAGAGATATAAGTCCAGTTATATCATTTTGCTACTTTATGTCGATGATATGTTAGTAGCTGGTTCTGATATGGACGAGATCAGAAACTTGAAATGGCAGTTGTCAAAAGAATTTGACATGAAGGACTTGGGTCCAGCAAGAAAGATTCTTGGAATGCAAATCACAAGAGATAAGCAAAAGGGAATTTTGCAGTTATCTCAGGCGGAGTACATTAATCGTGTTTTGGAGAGATTCAACATGGGCGACGCCAAATCATTAAGCACACATTTGGCTAGTCATTTTCTCATATCCAAGGACCAGTGGCCTCGGACGAGGAAGAAAAAGAATCCATGGCTAAAGTTCCTTACGCTTCAGCCATTGGGAGTTTGATGTACGCGATGGTCTGTACAAGGCCAGACATTGCCCATGCAGTGGGAGTTGTCAGCAGGTTTATGTCATATCCAGGAAAGGCTCATTGAGAAGCAGTTAAGTGGATTTTGAGGTATCTACGAGGCACTGCAAAGAAGTGTTTGTACTTTGGAAAAGGATAACTAAAAGTACAAGGTTACGTAGATGCAGACTATGGAGGTGATGTCGATCACCGGAAAAGCACCACAGGTTATGTATTCACTGTTGGAACTACAACTGTTAGTTGGATGTCGAGGATACAAAAGATTGAAGCTTAAGTCAATACAAAGACTGAATATGTTGCAGTGACAGAAGCCAATAAAGGATTGATATGGCTTCAAGGTTTGTTAACAGAGCAGAGATTCAACCAGGAGAAGAATGTTTTATATAGTGATAGTCAGAGTGCAATACATCTGGCAAAGAATTCAGCATTCCACTCTAGAACAAAACATATTGGTCTCCGTTATCACTTCATCAGGTCTCTGCTGAGGATGATGTGCTAACATTAGAGAATATCCAAGGAAGTAAGAATCCAACAGATATGTTAACAAATGTGGTGATTATTGATAAACTGAAGTTGTGCTCAACTTCAGTTGGCTTGTTGGATTAACAAACCAGAAGAGGCTGCTGCATTGATCTGTGAAGACAGATTGAGATCATTTTTCAAGTGGGAGATTGTTAGTCAATGTTAGGCCAACCACCACAAGAAGAAAAAATATACAAGAAGACAAAGAAGAAAACAATGGCAAATAAAATCAAAGACTTTTGCAAAGTTGAAGAAAAATTGGCCATCCTCTTTGTTTTCTCGGAAGAAAGATTTGGCATCATGAAGACTTTCTTGCCATCTTTAGATGAAGATTTTTCCTATAAATAGATGTGTTATTTCATTCAGAAATTACACCGAAAAGAATAGAGAGAATAATACAGTGCAATCAGAGTAAAAATACCAGTGACAAAAAATTATTGTATAATTTTCAGAGTGTTTTTCAGATTGAGTGTTGTCAGTATTTTGTAAACACTTGTATTTTTCTTCAATAAAAGATTTGCAGCAGCCTCGTGGACGTAGGCTTATTTTTACCGAACCACGTAAACCTTGTGTGTTTTTTATTCCGTATTTTTTTTTGCTCCCACATATCTGACAACAGAAAATATGGCAATATATCCCAACATGATTATGCTCCAGTCAAGGCATTCTAAAGACATCAATATAATATGAAAAAAAAAATAAAAAAAATTGGATTTTTGTTCGTGTTTATAACGAAATTTGTAGGGTGCGTGAAAAAAACTAAATATCTTACTTGTAACCAAATGTACCGTGTATTCTATTTAGTCATTAGGTCTATCCTCCTCGATCAATTGTTGGTCTATCCTCCTCGATCATTGTAAATGAAGATAAAATAAAAGAAAGATTGGGAAATAAAATTCTTAAAATTTGGATTTTTGTTCTTGTTTATAACGAAATTTGTCAGGTACCGTGTATTCAATTTATCGTTAGGTCTATCCTCCTCGATCAACTGTAGGTCTATCCTCCTCGATCAACTGTAAATGAAGATAAAATAAAAGAAAGATTGGGAAATAAAATTCTTAAAATGACATTAATACTTGATTATGCCATTAAAACATAAATAAACATTATTTTTATAATAAATTATGCGAACTAGAATCGAAGTATTCAACTAGAAACTATGAATTCACATAGATACGTAAATTGAAAGATATATAATTACAGGAATTTAAATGGAAACTTCCAGATTTTACTTGAGAGCATTGATAACAGAGGGGTATATGTGCGTGGGTACGCATAAAAAAACCCCATAATCTAATACATACGGTTTGTTAAATTGTTAAACTGTAATTGCACAATAAATATATAAAAAAAATTAGCTTTTAACAGAAATTGGTTGCTATTTGTATTGGTACTTTGGTAGCTTAGGTGACTTGGTTTTCTCTCTCTTGTGTTAGTCCTCTAAAAAAAGAGTGAATTACGTATACAACCCCTTTAATTTTAATAATTGTTATTTTAGCCCATCTAATTTAAAAATAACATATATCTTCCCTACTAGAATTTTAGGTTTGCCTTTGTGTAAAAAAACTTTAATACCCTTATTTTTCAGCTAAAATACCCCTAAAATTTTAATTAATTCAAAATGACAGTTTAACCCTCTTCTCAAATAATAACTATCATATATTTAACCACTTCACTTACCGTTGAAACACCCATTCTTTTCCAAGTTTCTCACTACTCACTAAAAAAGTGGATCTCTTCCCCAATCACTCAAATGTTGCGCTCTTGGCCGCCTCTGATTTTCAGGTTCTTGTTTAGTTGTATCATCTATTCTACCCACTCATTTTCCGTTATTAATTAAAAATCTTGACTTTCCTCTGTCAATTTCTTTGTCTTGGTGTTTGATTTTTGTTATGTTTAATTATCCTAAGAGTCATAAATTATGAAAAGTTGTTGATTCTTTTTCAAAGCCTTGGTGTATCTTAATATGGTTAGATTCTCGATGTTTTGATGAATTTTCTATGTGAATTTTGGGGATTTTGTACCTGATTGTTATGAATATGGATGAAGCAAATATCACAATAAAAATATCAGCTCTTTTCATTCTTCTTGCCAGGGATTATGACTTCACTATTGATCCTGCTTTAATTATGTGAATAATTTCCCTTTATTTTGAGATAAAAGAATTAATTTTCGTTGGGCTTTAGTCACATGGTTTGCATATAACATTGTTATGTTATTATTGTTCTGGAAGTAGTTAATCTAGTAGAGACTGGTTTATTTATTGCATGAGAAACTTCTCAAACTAGTTAGAATTCACGAGAGGTGAATATGGTGGGAAATTTTGAGGTCACTGTTTAGTGAAATACTATTTTGGTATCAATATTCCTCACGAGAGGTGAATATGGTGGGCTTGAGTCCTTAAACCTGTGTTTGGAATTACAAGTTTTATTTTATTTTAGGATTTATATTTTTCCTATTTTCTCCACTATTCGTTGTTCTTTAGAAATTATAAATCATAATAATTAGGTTTCAGATATAATTTGATGGGAATTCATGTCAATTATTGTTAAATTTACGTTATATCTTCCATCTTATTTTATCAGGACAATGCTCAAAAAGCGTTGGGCAAGCACATGGACACAATAGTGGACTGTATCAGGAATTTTGTGATATATTGTTTTATCTAAGTCACAAAACTGCTTAAGAGCATATGAATGTAAGTGAAGATGAAGTATTGGGGTTTAAGAAGACTAGAGTAGTGAGGAACATATATGAAAGAGAGAATGAAGATGAATTTGAGATACTTGTAGGGGCGTGCATTCTGTTCGATACAAATTTCAGTTAACCAAAATTTTCGTTTACGAAATTTAAAAATCGAAAATCGAACCGAATCGAACTTTACCGAAAAGTTTTGTTCGGTTTCGCTAAAACTAATTTTAATTTTTTTGGAATTGAATGATTATTCAAAATAAAATTCAACAAACACTAATATATCATACAGAATTAAAAAATATCTAAGACCTTATTTAGCAAAAAGCACGTTTCTCATCTACAATATGCAAACACAAAATAATAAGATGAGCATGTACTATAACAATAGCATGTCATAAAGAAAGGAACATGCAATCCAAAAACAATGAAGCCGATGATTTTCAAAATCTAAATATAAGAAGGCAAGCATACAAAAGATTAAAAATACATATAAAAATTTTCACTTTTTTTTAAAAATTTCTATTTTCAGTTCAGCATGGTTATCCGAACACTCGAACCAAAAAAAATTTTAAAATCGAAAATCGAATTGAATCTGTTGCAAGAATTACCAAAACAAAAATAGGAGAGTCATCTGGACAATGTTCTCAAAATATAAGCCATATAGATGTGTTTTCTCAAGATGGTTAAATTTATAACTTATTGAATTCATGTTTGAAAATGCCTTTAATTCTGATACATGGCTACTTAAAATATGTTATATTTTTTTGGAATAATTGTAGGGATGTGTGCATGGGGTGTAAACATAACGTTTATTTTTTCAGATGATACCATATTTACGATTTACTATTTCTTATATTAAGCCCCTTCAAATAGACCCCCGCACATCTCGGGGGTGAAATCGTCCAAATATTTCACATAATATTTAAATAAAAATAGTTGGGGACAAAATGGGATTATCACAAAAAAAAAAAAACTTGATGACATCATCAAATTTTAAATTTTGGCCAAAGTTTGGGATGAACAGATATTTTATGCCAAAACATGGGAGGTTCATCCTTTATTGTTAAAAGTAGAGGTAAAAAATCGTAATAACAATATTCTATAGGGGTGACAGTTGTAATTATTCCCAAAAAAAATGCAGAATAAATATATAAAGTCGTGCAGATTGGGTGAGTGTTGGTGAGAGTAGATAGTGGGTCAAAAATAAATTACAATTAATATATTTTATAAATTCTTAGATTAAGATATTCACTGTTTTGAACAAGCTTGTGCCAACTAACGTATCACTTTTTGAATGAAAATCACTTCAAAACCCCCCATAAAATTAACTCTTCAAAAGGGAGGAGTTCTCAACTCGCAGGACACCGGGCTATGTGTTTTATATAACATAGAGCAAGAGGATACATCTCTCTTGTTTTTCTCTCGTGATGTTTCTTATGCAATCTGGAAACTTTGTTATGACTGGTTTGATTAATTTTCAGTAGGTCATTCTTCTCCAGTGAACCACTTCTGTCAACATCTAGGATTATGGCTGGGAAAGAAAGGTTTCAATATTTCAGAAAGTGTCTTATTTAGGAATGGAGGCATCAAACGAGTGGGTGATCATGTTGATAAAGGCTCGCTCTTGGACTTGGCTTAAGGCTAAAGCAAGTTACGTTTCCTATTTTCTTTTTCCTATTGGGACCCATTTCATTATCTTTGTTTTGAGGGGTATTTGTAATCTTTTGAGGATTTTAGCTTGTATTGGGTTAAGTATCTCCGGTGCTTTTTGATTTTAAAATGCTTTGTCTTATAAAAAAACTGAAATTCACTGTCAATTATAATGATAGAACTAAAACTAAATACAATGATAGAACGACACAAAACAATAAAAATAAAAAATTATATGAACGAAAATACTATTGCAAACATAACATCAATCCTTTGGAACTGAAAATCAACGCTTACCGATTTACCAATAACTATAGTTAAGAGTAATGGCGCAACATCAATTTTTTCAACCATACACTGACACAAGCACCACGTGTTCGACCGATCACAAAGCAGAGACAATTGTTGAACCCCAACAATCATTCCCCCAATAATTGCACTCTCTGCAACTCATGGGAATCGAACACGTGACCTTGACTCTAATACCAATTGTAGGATCGAGCACTTACCGCTTTACCAATAACTATAGTTAAGGGTAATTGGCGCAACATCAATCATTTCAATCATACACTGACACAAGCACCACGTGTTCGACTGATCACAAAGCAGAGACAATTGTTGAACCCCAACAAAAATCGTAGATCACCAATCATATCATCATCACTCTAAAACTAGATATATCCTAGTTATGTACTAAAATTGAAACTGATATTACCTCACAATACGAAATAAGAAAAAAAACATAATAATTAAAATATCAAAATCTTGCTTCTTACTATAAGATGCATAACAAAAGAACTGATTAAAAAATTAGGTTTAAAAATTACAATTTGCAACCTACTTTTGTAAAATATTTAATTTTATAATCTAACATCTTTAATATATAAAGATGATAACAGATTGAGTGAGTAGGTGTGTAGAGTTGCAAAAATCAACTACACACCCACATAAATGTATAAATATGGGTTGCTCAAATTTTCAAAGGCAACACCTTTTTGAGAATGATAAAACATATGAATACGGAATGGTGAATGCGGTCAGGCAGGTGGATTGTGTTATATGATTTTTTTGTACGCCCTTAAGATAAGAGATCCCTGTTCTTCATTCCTCCTCGTTTTTTATTTCTCCGATAGTTGAAATACTCCCATTTCCCCATCTCTAAACTTCGGTTACAGGTTCCATTAACGATCCATGTCTTGGTTAAAGACCAACTGCTGTGGAGTTATAGATGTATTGGGTCGAGACCGATCTTCTCTTTGCAACTGGGTTTGGCTCTATGCTTTCTTCCTTTGGGCAATACAAAAATGTATTTTTCCGAGCCAATAGTAATATAATTAGTCAAAAATAGATCGTGTAAAATTTGCACCTTTAGACAATCTTCCATTAAAATGCTAATATATAGCATAGGATATTTCAACAATGCTCGACATGTCAATAATGATAGGCGTCATATAACAATACGCAAAGCTTTTTTTCAAAATTTCGATTTCATATGTTTTTTAGTTTTTGATGCATGCATTTTCCATGAAGGAACAAACAAAGAGAAAAGGCAATGTATAATGTTCTTATTAATGAAACTTCGAAAATGGTGCTCCATTTTCTTTCCCATTTGGTGCTCCATTTTCTTTTCCCATTGAGGCGAACCTGTGCTCTAAAGATAGTTGTTCATATAATTGATAAGGGATGTATGGATATCAAGGGATGTATGGATATCGAAGATGAAACCCTGACGGTTCCTGCGCTTGCTGAGTGGAGATTATCTTAATTTCGACAAGATGAAATCATACTCAATAGACTTGTATGCCCACAATTAACGATGAATACCAAAGTCAAGAGAAAGTTAACATCCGAACAGCGTAATTGCTCACGAAGCCACAAACACGATACATGTTTGAGCAAATAAATGTTAAAATTGTTACTTGGTTCAATTCCATCCATTTTTAGCTAGCTAGCTCCGTGCTGCATTCAGATGCCCATACTTCTGCATCACTCTTCTAGTCGCAATAGCAGCAGCCTCACTCGCCTGGATCGTCCCAGTAGCCATTATTGCAGCAAACTCACTGTTGATCTCCTCTTGAACTTTACTTCGAGCAGCGCCAAGAGGGTCCCTGGAGAGTACATTATCAGATGGCTTCTGCATTGCAACAGCAGTAACCGAGGACGAATTCCTAGGTGTTGATTCAGGTGCAGAGATCTTCGGTGTATCAACTGCTTTAAAATTTTCGACTTTTTCATTCTTTTTTGCAGGTTGTGCCTTATTGTCACCGGTTGATTTGTTAACAGAACTTGCTGTCTGAATAGAATTAGACACTGCAGCTGGCCCAAACCGGGGAGCCTGGGGTACTGCTCCTGCTCTTAAGGTACTCTCCAGTTGCTGTATCATAGGCACTGCACCAGAAACATGCTTTATAGCAGGCATTCGGAGATGGTGAAACAAAATATGAGTGGGTCGAAAACTCCTTTGGACTTTCAGAAATAGGCAAAAGCAGTCAGGCATACACATATTTTAAGAGTAGAAAATAAAAATCGGAAAAAGTTTCCAGGCTCTCCTGAGACCGGAAATAAATTGGCAAATGAAGGCTATCAGCGAATTTGATAAGAGTCACTGTCAACGTGGAATTTTCTTTCAACTACTTTTGCATCTAACCAGCATGTATTCTTATCGAAAACATTTAGTATTTCATTTCTATCTTTGTCAAATAAGATGAAGGTGAAGCTAAATATACTATCAAAACAAAAGAGATCATGATCATAAAACATGTAAAACTTACACATGAGGGCGCCCATGGGGCTGCTCATGACTTCATTTGGGAGATTCAAAATGTAGTCTGGTATCGAAGTATCCACCAGAAACTGTGCAATCTCGCTACTAAAATTGTTGCAATTATGAGTAAGTAAACTGTAGGTCTCAGCTGTGTATCGATGATCAATCTCTTGTAAATATGTTTCAAATACGTCCTTCGGCACATGGGTAACACCAAGATCAACTACTTTAAGAGGAGTCCCATAAGGTGTTGTTCCAACTGGAGCATGTTGTATGCCTCCGCCAAAATAGTATTCATTACCATAAACCACAATTCCAGTATGCCTGCACAAGCAAAAAGCAACGGTACTTTTAATGTAAAACCCACCTAAACTGTTGATAACAAAAGAACCCAGAAAATCATTGGAACAGTAACCAAATGAAATAGATATGTTATTCGACATGGAAATATTCCACTCCTTTCCCCTACCTAATCTTACATGAAACAGGAAAAAAAGGGCAAATCTCATTTTTTGTAATCATCTATGAAACAATTATAAACTTAAAATCACCAGCCTAAATACATCAGTCAGATAATTTACTAGTGAAAGTGGGTGTTACGCATCAGCCAAAAACAAATTGGAAAGTTTAAAATATAACCCCCGAAACAAATTCCGGCCACCTTGTAATGTATTTATTGAAATTTATTTCACATGCCTGCTCATAACTCGGGTATATTCGTTAAGAATACTTGAAGAAATCTCAACCATGGGCAAGTTAATCAAAAAGTTGTGAACAATCACTCCACTCGAGTCCTACCCTTCACCTAGAGTTTGTCTAAACCCCTATTACCTCACCCCATACTTTGACACTAAAGAACAACACAAAGAGATGACTAAGTAAAAACATAAGGCAAGAGGAAACATCAATGATTAATTGATTAAACAACACTTCGGCTACAACATTCATCAACTTTCTAAGCATCAAAATAGCAAATTTAGACAAACAAAAATTAGAGAATACATAAAAAATGGTTTATATTTGTATGATTTTGTTCACTTGTCAGAATCCTTTACTTTCTTAGTTACAAAAATATAGTGCCAAGTTGCATTGCAGTGCTGAAATTCTTTCCACCATTAAATTTGCTTGTAGATGATGAGTAGTGCAAACAAGAAAAATGAGGAGATTGTTAGGAATTGAATCAAAATGTGATCTATACCTTGTGCTTTAATACCATAAGAGGTGATAATATCTCAAGAAGCCAATGTTTTCACCTAAAATAAATCATTCTTGGAAATGAAGAAAATACGAATCATGTTGTATATAGGAAAGAAGCCTGAGAAACCCACACTCAAATCTACTTAATCGTAAATTCGCATTTTAAACAAGCTTTCTATAGGAATATAACTCTTACCATATGCCTTCAATGACTTTTCCCAAAAAGGTTGTTGACAATTGCCTAGCAAGACCTTGGCTTAAGTCATACACGTGCAAGGAGACCTTGTAACTCTCCTGCAACAATACATGGTCTGGTAAATTGATATGTATAAAAAAAATTCAATTCAATTCATTTTTTCCTGTTTCTCATGCAACATCAACTTTCTTTAATGGAACAGATACGAAGACGAGGAAAGTGTACCTCAGCCATTTCAATTGTCCACCGAGTATAAATATACTATAACTGTAGAAGGGATTTGTATTTAATAGCGCTGATTTGATGACCTAAGAAACACACAAAAATTGCACGTCTCAGTCATATGCCAAGAAAACTTGCAAAACAATGAGAGATGGCAGACATTTCCCCATATTAGCACAGTTTTAATAAAAATGATTCACATCAAAGTTAATGCTCCGTATTATTACAGAAAACAGGCGTTGGTCAATGGAGGTTTATATAACCCTTCAATGCTGGTTAAAACAGATAAACTAAACCACAAATTCCAAAACCGCAAACCTCAACAGGTTTTTTTTCCAAATGCAATACCACAATCCCTAAACAATCCTAGAACCAGTATCTAAAGCAAACAAACAAAAGTACGTTGCATAACTGAAATCAATCAAACCCCAGTGAAGAACAATTTTACAAGATGAAGTCAATTAGCAACAATGTATGTTAATAAACACCATCAAAATCCAGCACGCATCCTTAGGAGATGCATACCAAGTTTATACGCAAAATCACTACATCCTTAGGATCTTTTTCCTAAATTACGCATCAAATTTTAATTTAGATCAAACGTTCTTCTCCGAACTCCGAATGCACCAACTCCAATTCCACCATTCATTATGCATATTAAACTATCCAATACACCTAAATAATAACGATTTCTCTAAAAGCCGCCAAATTAAAGATATAACACAACACAATTTGCAATTCTTCCCCGCAAATACATCACATCAAAACCCGGAACCAAAGTCCCGTAAAAAACTAGCAAAATCAGAGAGATCTGTCAATAAATACCAAAAGAACACAAAGATCGATCGAAACTCTTCAACCACGTCATAAAAAATCTAATCTACAACTCGAAGCTTATCGGACGAAAAATGCAAAGCGAAGGAAAATGGGCGTACATACCACAATGTCGGCGCACCTCAGGAATCTGCGACAGTATTCTTCTCTTTTAAATTTAATTAAGGTTCGATGAGGAATTTATATCGTGTTGCGAGTCGCGAGGTGGAGGCTACGGGAAGATTCGTCTCTATTGCCCAACTTTCTAGAACCTACCGGCCAATCACTAGCCGACACGTTTGCAAATCATTGTTTTCGGTACTTTTTCCCACCTTCACGTTTTGAAACATTTTTTTATTCTATTTTAAGACACATGTGTGTATATATATATATATATTTTTTTTTTTTTCAATATACTATATATTTTTACTATCTTTATTTTATTATATTATAATATATTATATTATCTATACTATCTATATTATTATATTATAATGCCTAAACACCCTAAAAAATCAATTTGGTTCGTCAAGATTACACCAAAGCATAATGACAATATAACCCTCACAAATAACTTATATTGCACAATGCGATGATTTACTGACACTAATATCCTATCATAATCCCACGTTTCTCCTGCAGTTTATTAACTTCATTCAAAAATTGAAGAAACTGCTTTATTCGAGCATATCATAGCAGGATGTTCAAGCCATTTCTATCACACCAATTGAAAGAATAAACATAAAATTCATCTGCAAGAGGTATATTTTAATTTTTTTCAATTTTCTTTTTTTATTTCCTATAATAGGTTTAATTTTTCCCCAATTCATTGTCCGAGTGTATTTCTCTCTTTGTGGCTATCATTTTGTGTATAGACTGATCGTGAATTTTTTGGCATTCGAGGAATTTTATTATTGATTGAGATAAATAATATTTGTAGAGTTTTATTGATGGTGGGCCGATGTCCGCAAAATTTGTAATTGTTGGGATTGTGGGTTTGTGATTATTCGAGAGTTTTGATTCATGAGGAGGTTTTGATCTCTGAATTGATATTAACGCTTTTTTATGTTGAAAGCAATTTTATTTTTTGGTAAGTTATCTGATCAAAGGATTAGTGGTTTCCCTGTAGTGATAGGCTGATAGCCATTATTCTTTGGAATTTCTGATCTTCATTACCCTTATTTATTTTTATTTTATTTTATTTGTTTATTTTTCTATAATAATAAATTTTCTATTATGAAAGATTGAGATTAGAAAATTAGAAGGAAAATGTCGTTTGTTTGCTCGAGAAAACAAATTGATTTTTAGTGAATTATTTGATTAGATGGTTTACAGTTTTGCTGTTGTGTATATAAAATAAACATCATTGACGATGCATCTGTTGGAAGTTTGGTAATGATGCATATGTTGATGATGGTGGATGGTTGCATTGCCAGGAAAAAACAAAGTCCATCGAAAGGGAAGATAGTAACATTTTCTCCATATAGCTTTGGTTCTATTTTTTAATATTTTCAGAGATGTATCATCTTCTTTGAAGTTCAAAAGATACTCCAACATCATAGGCTAACAATATCATCATTTATCTATGCGTGATGCCCGAAACTGATCATATATAATTGTTTGCTTTAGTTGAGATAAATTATGAGATAAATGAAGAAATACATTATTTGGAATCGTAATTTAGTCCGTAGTAGAATAAATAATCCCGGGTTGAGTCTTGATATCAGCCTTCTGAAATTGTACCAGCTTCCTTAGGTTTACAGATGAAGGATCTAAATATGTATAAAACTTCTAAATTTTACAAGATTTACGGGTGGGACTCAGACAAATTGTGTTTTTTTCAACAACTACAATGGAAGTTGGGAGGTGAGGCTTCGTGTTTCCTGCTACAAGTTTACCTTTTTCGGTTGCTATGTTTCTTCCTGTTTTGACTTGCTATGTTTCTTCCTGTTTTGACTGTCTGAATGGCTTGCAAATATTGTGTGTGCATCGAGTTACCAGTGGTTAATTTTTTTTTTTTGGCGGTTGGGAGTGAGTGGGGAGACTGTTGGAGTTTGTGGTAAATTTTGGTGGAATTTCTATCTCGAGCGTGGATTAGTTAATGAATGAATATTAGGATTACATACATAAATGAAATATTGGTATTGGTTACTTTCTCTTGGATCCTCCACTCTCTAGGTTCTCTGTGTTCTTCCTCCCCATTTCCCTTTCTCTTTCTGATTTTCTTCTTGCTTTTTGCTTGATTTTTTGGAGTTGAATACTCCTTCAGAGCAGTGTTTCATTATACAAATTTGGATCATATCAACGTTGAAGAAATATTGTAGCTTTAGCATAAATGAAGTTGCTTGCTCTATATTAAAAGAACAAACCTTCCGATGGTGATGGTGGTTGAATTCAAATAAATTACTTGGTTTGTGAAAAATTGGTGACAAATGTGGTAGGGAGGTTTCCATGGTCTAACATTCTAATATTAAATTGTGTTCACGTGTGTGTAAAATGTGGTAAGGAGGTTTCCATGGTCTCTCCATTGCTTAAGGTACGACTTATTCAGAGTTTAAGCAGAGTCAAAGTTGCACATTAAGGGAAATAATGTCGTTGGCACTTACAACTATAAAAGGATGCAACAAAAGGAATATAGATGACTCTCGCTGATAAATTGAAAAACGCACAAGAAAGCAAAACAGCACAAGCTTACAAGCTCAGAAGCTCTCGAGCTGAAATTATTCTTAAGCACGTTTACTTTGTAACATTTGATCATTTAGGATCACTGTGCGCATCTTGTGTTTTCTGTGTTGAAAAATAGAAGTGAGAAACATATTGTAACTGTCAGACAGAGTGTGTCTGAGCAGATCGAGTGACTAGGAGTTTCAGACTGGTAGTGAGGTAAATCCAGCCTGAATCGGGTTTGTACAACAGGATTGTATAAATCAAAGTCTTCTAGTATAAACCTTCCTTAATTGGAAGAAGGGGAGACGTAGAATGATTACACCACCTTCGAACTTCCAGAAACATATCATGTGTATTATCTTTCTGCACTTGTTCTTTCATACTAGCCATCGAGCCGTTCTTACATATATAAGAACAGACCGTTCCGCACTTATACTTTCAGTGGTTTGTTCTGTACAAGAGTTGATTAAGAAACAGATTTCTTTCACTAATCCGAAAGAAATCACAAGGGATTAATTTTTACAAGGAGTGTTCATTCACCCCCCCCCCCCCCCCCCTCTCTAAACACTCCGGACCGATCCTAACAAGTGGTATCAGAGCAGGTCATCTTAATCAGCACAAAATCACTCGAGCTGATGGCATCATTCAACAAAATTCCTATGTTCTCAAAAGAAGACTATGATGACTGGAGAATCAGAATGCAAGCTCATCTGGCAGCTCAGGATGACGATATGTGGTTCGTCATCACTGATGGACCAATGAAGATTCTAAAAATAAATACAGCAGTCGCCATTACTGGTGGTGAACCACAAATGGTAGAGAAAGACAGATCCCTCTGGACGAATGAGGAAAGAAAGAAGGCAAATCTCGACAACGTTGCCAAAGACATCTTGTTCAAGACATTGGACAAGAACATGTTCAGCAAAATCAAAATGTGCTCTACTGCCAAAGAAATTTGGGAGAAGATAGCACAGCTATGCGAAGGCAACGACCAGACCAAAGAAAACAAATTGACTGTTGCTCTTCAAAGATTTGAGGGCATAAAGATGAAGAGTGGAGAAACTCTAAATGAGTTTGATGAAAGAGTCACTGGCATCATAAATGAACTGAATGGTCTGGGGAAGGAATATTCTAACAGAGAGATCGCTCTGAAAGTTATGAGAGCTCTGCCAAAGGAATGGAATGTTAAGACCATTGCCATGAGGGAATCAAAAGATCTTAACAAGGTTGAACTTCATGATCTGTTTGCAGATCTTAAGGCCTATGAGTTTGAACTGATAAGCAAAGGTGAAGCAGAGCCATTCATCTCTCAACCAAACAAGGCCCTGGCAGCCATTCCAGACCAGATCGCCTCAACATCAGACCGATCCGCTAAACAGATAAGTAATGATGCTATGTCATTATTTATCAAGAAATTCGGTAAATTCATGTCTAAGAATAAGAGGAACTTCAAACCCTCTCATCATTATAAATCAAGAAAAGATGATGCTGTTAACGATCAGGCTTGCTACAATTGTGGTAAGACCGGACATTTTATTGCAGATTGCACCAGACCAAAGAAAGAAGAACGGAAAGAGAAGCATCGTGATGATAGGAAGAAGAAGCACTACAATGACCGCAAGAATCATGGAAAATCCCAAAAAGTCCTAGTAGCTGAAGTCGGAAACAGCAAATGGGCTCAGACAGACTCAGACTCGGAAAGCTCTGAATATTCTTCCAGCGAAAGCGAAGAAGATATTCAATGTCACATGGCAGACGAAGAGATGAGTCAGACAGACGAGGTATATGATCTTGACTCAAATGAATTTACACGAGAAGAGCTCATGCCCGCACTGCAAGACATGACTAATGATTATAGGATCTTAGCTGAATCATTTGAGAAAAATAAAGCTAAAGCCAGTAATAAAATAGATGAGCACAATAAACCAAGCTGCTCTGAGCAGGGTGAGTGCAATAATCTAAAGATCGAGCTGAATAAGCTGAAAATCTCCTATGATCAGCTCCATGAAGAAAATAAGAGAATTAGCACACAAAATGCTAAGCTCTCTCATATATTCAAAACATGGTCAAAATCCAGAACATCTTTGGAAGAATTACAAGATGTTCAAAGAAACGTCGGTGATTTCACCGACATAGGCTTTGACACCAAAGAATGCACCAAAGATGAATCTGAGCTGTTGCTGGTAAAGAACCAAGTCAAACAAATGACATTTGTTAAATCCAGCACAGTATATGAGACTGAAGCACCTAAGATTCAAACAGGAGTCTCTCACGTGAATCAAAATCTGAGAAAAGGGATTGGTTATGTTGACCAAGCCAAAGAAAAGGCACCAGCAAGATTTGCGTCTATCAGACCAAATCCAAAGGTGCAAGATCGAAGGCAAGGAAGACAATACAATTACTATAATTCAAAACCGATTCAACGAAGATATAGACTACCTTATGAGAATCAAAGGTTTCCACAGCGCACCCATTATCACACACAACATCGAAACAGACCAGCACACAGCACACCTTACACACACAAGCCATTGAAGCTGATACAGGTGTGGGTTCCCAAAGGGCTAATCCGTTCTGGACCCAAATAGGATTGGGTACCAACAATAATTATATTTGATGACAGGTACCGAAGAAACTCGCATCAGACTGGGTGTTCTCGTCACATGACTGGAAACATCGAGCTGCTGTCTGAAGTCACAGAATGTACTGGACCCAAGATCATCTTCGGAGATAACTCAAAGGGTAAGACCGTGGGCAAGGGTAAGATTGTCCATGGTAACATTATTATCAATGATGTGCTGTTAGTTGAAAATCTGTGCTATAATCTGATTAGTATAAGTCAACTCTGTGATAATGGTTATGCTGTAGAATTTCACAAACACATTTGCACTGTTAAATCATCAGTCGGTATAACCATGCTTGTAGGAATCAGGAATGGAAATACATATAAGATTAACTGGAATCATGCTCAACCTGATAATCCTACTTGCTTCATCGCTAACAATGATAATAAACATTGGCTGTGGCATAAGCGCTTGAATCATATAAACTTTAAGACCATTTCCAGCCTGTGTAAACATGATTTAGTTATCGGTCTGCCCAAGATCGATTTTGCTAAGGATAAGATCTGCGAAGCTTGCCAAATGGGCAAACAGATCAGATCATCCTTCAAAAACAAGAATGCCAAATCCTCTTCCCGCTGTTTAGAATTATTGCATATGGACTTGTTTGGTCCTATACCAATAACAAGTTTAGGGGGAATGCGGTATACTCTTGTTGTTATTGATGATTACTCACGCTTTACATGGACTATATTTTTGAGCAGTAAAGATCAGACCGGTCCGAAGTTGATCAAGCTGCTGAAATGCACTCAGAACGAGAAATCATCCAGCATAGACAGGATTCGTAGTGACAAAGGCACTGAGTTTTCAAATCAGAATCTTGAATCCTTTCTAGAAGATCATGGAATCAAGCATGAGTTCTCAGCCGCTCGAACTCCTCAACAGAATGGAGTTGCAGAACGAAGAAACAGAACGCTCAAGGAAGCAGCAAGAACAATGCTTGCTGATTCTGGAATTTCGCAAAAGTTCTGGGCAGAAGCTGTAAACACTGCTTGCTACACTCAAAATCGGTCTATGATCAACAAGAAGCTGAACCTTACCCCATATGAAATATGGACTGGTAACAGACCATCTATTTCTCACTTTCATATTTTTGGCTGCAAATGCTTCGTTCATAACAATGGTAAGAATCATCTTACAGCATTTGAAGCTAAGTCAGATAATGGAATATTCTTGGAATATTCATCAACTAGCAAAGCTTATCGAATTTTTAATAATCGAACCTTAACTGTAGAAGAATCTGTTCATGTAGTTTTTGATGAATCTTTATGTGTTGAGGGCAACAAAGAATCAATTCAAAATCAGATGGAAAATATCCATCTCGAAGCTAACAGTGATGATGAGATTGTAGCTAACAGGTCAAGAGATAATCCACCAGAACCAGAAGTACCAGACAGACCGGAGCAAGGCATTGAAGCTTCTTCAGATCGAGCTGATCCGGATGTTCTTCACTCAAATATCAAAGCAGATGCTGATCATGCTGCTACTACTCATCCGACCGGACCAGACAATCCAGAGTCAAGCTATCGATGGACTAAGAAGCATCCACCTAATCTAGTAATTGGTAGTCCCTCTGCACCGATCAGAACCAGATGACAGATGATGGATGAATTCACACATGCTGCTTTCATCTCAACTCTGGAACCTAAGAAGATCGATGAAGCTCTAACTGATTTCAACTGGATTAAGGCCATGCAAGAAGAGCTAAATCAATTCGAACAAAATCAAGTTTGGAGTCTAACCCCCAGACCAAGCGATCTGCCTGTTATTGGAACCAGATGGGTCTTCAGAAATAAGCTGGACGCAGATGGAACTGTGGTTAGAAACAAAGCCAGACTGGTGGCACAAGGATTCAGATAAGAAGAAGGAATCGACTTCGATGAATCATTTGCACCAGTCGCCAGACTTGAAGCTATCCGAATCTTTCTTGCATATGCTGCCTTTAAAGACTTCAAAGTATATCAGATGGATGTTAAGAGCGCCTTTCTTAATGGAAAGCTTCAGGAAGAAGTCTATATTGAGCAACCACCTGGATTTCAGAACCATTTTTATCCCAATCATGTATACCTACTGAATAAAGCAGTGTATGGTCTGAAACAAGCTCCAAGAGCCTGGTATGACACTCTATCTCAATTTCTGCTGAATCATGATTTTCAGATCGGCTCAGTAGATAAAACTCTCTTTAAATTTATTAAGGGGGAACATACCCTATTAGTTCAAATTTACGTTGATGACATAATCTTTGGGTCAACTAACCCCAAATTGTGCGAGAAATTTTCTAAGTTAATGCAGGGACAGTTTGAGATGAGCATGATGTGAGAACTTTCATTCTTTTTGGGTCTCCAAGTAAAACAGCTCAACAATGGTATTTTCATCAACCAGACCAAGTATACCAAAGAGCTCCTCAGGAGATTTGGAATGGAAACATGCTCAACTGCATCAACTCCAATGAGTCCAACAATCAAGTTAGACAAAGATGAAGGGGGAACGACAGTTGAAGTAACCATGTATAGAGGACTAATCGGATCGCTATTATATCTTACAGCGAGCCGGCCTGATATTATGTTCTCAGTCTGTATGTGCGCCAGATTTCAGTCAGAACCAAAGCAATCACACTTTATTGCTGCCAAGCGTATTCTGAAATACTTAAAAGGATCTCAGAACCTTGGTCTTTGGTACTCCAAAGATTCAAACTTCAGCTTGATCGGATATTCAGACGCAGACTACGCTGGGTGTACGATTGATCGTAAAAGCACCAGTGGAACATGTCAATTTCTAGGTGAAAGATTGATCTCTTGGTTCAGTAAAAAGCAGACATCAATTGCCACATCTACAGCTGAAGCAGAGTATCTAGCCGCTGGAAGCTGTTGCGCTCAAATGCTCTGGATTCAACACCAGCTCAAAGACTATGGCATCCAAGCTGTTGACTCTCCGATATTTTGCGACAACACAAGTGCAATCGCTATAACGTATAATCCAGTTCTGCACTCTCGAACAAAGCACATTGATATACACCATCATTTTATTCGAGATCATGTTGGCAAAAAGGAAATTCGGATCGAGCACATCTCAACAGAGCAGCAAGCAGCAGACATCTTCACCAAACCGCCTCCAGAGGCTAAGTTTAATTATTTCCGTCAAATTCTTGGTTTAATTGACTTATCTTAATAGTTTAGATGTTCTCTCACTTTCGCACTTAAAGATTTTTGTTGCCACAGATCGATAATACAATGTTCAGAAAGACACAGACCGGTCCGAACTTTCAGACCGATCCATGTCAATCTGATGTTATCCCATGATCTGTCTGGTCAATACATCTTTTGTACAAAAACAGCCCGGACTGATCGCATTTTAACCGCCTTATCTATCTGTTATCCTGACCGTTTATTTTGAATTTCTTTTTGTCAGTCATTGAGATAAAGACACGTGTCTTCTCTCTCCTATTTAGCGGGCTGAACATTTCATCTTCTTTCACTTTTTACAATTTACCGCTATCTGTTTTCTTATTCTCTCACTCTCCTAAATCTTCGCACTCGTTTACCTTCACTCCAATGGCTACCATTACTCACAACTCTCTCTCCGTTGAGTTCAATGATATTTACAGGGCAGAAGATGCAGAGATGGTGTCCATCTTCCGAGCTTTGGAATCATCTGGTCTGAGAAACTTTCTGGAGTGCGGCACAGTTGTTTATGAATCAGAAATCCACGAACTATTCGCCAATGCCGGCTATCTGATGCACCTCCATCACTGGCACGGACTCTCCAGCATTTCTCTGACAACTGCATGTCACTCTCTCAACGTGTTCTAGAAGTTCATCAAGGTCAGAGGCTTACAGCTTTGGACTTTGATTCATTCAAAGAGAAGATGACAACCAGTATAAGCAGTCTTCAGCGAGGACTGAATGATCTGTTTTCTCAGCAAGCCACTTATAAGAACAGCCTGAGAAAAGAGCAGATCGAGTTGGCCACTGAAGTCCGAGCATCTGTTGCCAATTCCCTCCGCGCTCAAGACGTTCGTCTTGACGCTATCAGCGCGCAGCTCGCACAAGTTGTTGATTTTCTTCAAGAGATTGCTGCTGACAAAAAGGGGGAAAAGAAGAAAGACTTCAAGCCGCCTCAAACTTCAAAAAGATAGCAGTCTCGTTGATTAAATTTTTAGACTGACTGTATGCGAGATTTTTTATCAATAAAAATCTTTCTTTATTAAGTCCTTGTTCATTTATTTTGAACTTTAATAAAGGCTTAATCGATCCAACTTAATAATGTTCATTTATTTTGAACAAAGAAGAAGTAATCGATCCGAAAGTTTTCGCTTCAGAGTTCTTATCAGACTAGTTAAACAGACTTGGAAGCTAGGTTTTGTCATCATCAAAAAGGGGGAATTTGTTAGTTCCGGACCTTATCGATGAGATTTTAAAGATGACAAAACATATCAGACCGGATCGAGAGAAATCAGACTGACCAGAACGATCGCCCAAAACGGATCAAGCTGATAAGATGACAAAGCATATCAGACCGGATCGATGGATTTCAGACTGACTAAATCGATGCTTCAGATCGATCTCAATCAGATCAGAGCAGTCAAAGATACATAAAGAATGGTTCCTCAGTCCGAATCATTACCGGCTATTTATTGTAGCATTTAATGTCGTAATTAATGCTACAAAAGACCAAAGACTGAAGATTGCCATAAGAGGTAAGAAGACAAAGAAGAGCTTACCTGACAGTCGCCGAAAGTATGAACCAGAACGGCAAGTGTCCTGAAGAAGAAGACTGTAGCCTACTCAGAGTTTAAGCAGAGTCAAAGTTGCACATTAAGGGAAATAATGTCGTTGGCACTTACAACTATAAAAGGATGCAATAAAAGGAATATAGATGACTCTCGCTGATAAATTGAAAAACGCACAAGAAAGCAAAACAGCACAAGCTCAGAAGCTCTCGAGCTGAAATTATTCTTAAGCACGTTTACTTTGTAACATTTGATCATTTAGGATCACTGTGCGCATCTTGTGTTTTCTGTGTTGAAAGATAGAAGCGAGAAACATATTGTAACTGTCAGACAGAGTGTGTCTGAGCAGATCGAGTGACTAGGAGTTTCAGACTGGTAGTGAGGTAAATCCAGCCTGAATCGGGTTTGTACAACATGATTGTATAAATCAAAGTCTTCTAGTATAAACCTTCCTTAATTGGAAGAAGGGGAGACGTAGAAGGATTACACCACCTTCGAACTTCCAGAAACATATCCTGTGTATTATCTTTCTGCACTTGTTCTTTCATACTAGCCATCGAGCCGTTCTTACATATACAAGAACAGATCGTTCCGCACTTATACTTTCAGTGGTTTGTTCTGTACAAGAGTTGATTAAGAAACAGATTTCTTTCACTAATCCGAAAGAAATCACAAGGGATTAATTTTTACAAGGAGTGTTCATTCACCCCCCCTCTAAACACTCCGGACCGATCCTAACATAATGATTATTGGTTCAATAAATAATGTTGCATGTTTAAAAATGTATTGCCGCAAGAGGAGAGTTTAAGCTTGTAATTTAAATTGTACCATTTGTTTGTGTAACAGCCACGTGTTAGATACAAGGAATATATGTGATTATCCTTCAACTTCTTATTGAAGCTTCTGAGAGTTGAAGGTTGTGATATGAAACATGATGTATTTGTTTGATAGAACTTGTGAAATTGTGCTTTTGGATTTATTATGATGTTAAATTGGAGAATAGCCTGTGAATTGCGATTACCATGTTTTTTTTCTTCTGAGATGCTGATTTTTGTGGAGCATATTATATCATTAAATGTCTTCTTCTTTGGGTGATTTCAGTTCACAATTAAGGGAATCCTACACCTTTAATAATGTTTCTTTTGGTGGATATATATTTGATGAGACCGTATTATTTGAATATGGCTAAATAATTGAAATGTCATTGTTGCAAAGATTCTAAGCAACCCCTCTGATAGCTGTGCAAGTTGTTGTGTTTTTTATATTTTATATATATTTGAATTATAGTTATCGGATAACTGATTGCGAACTAAAGATCAATGATTTGAATAAACACGAATTGAATTGAAATTAATGAAACAAAACAAAGTTTACAAAGCTAAACAAAGAAACTCTGCAAGAAGATACAATTCTCACGGCCACAATATTGCTAGCCACATGCTAGAACAATACACACACTAGCTGTAAATTAATTGAATGAATGACCCACTAACCCCCACTCTCCTACTTAATACCACCCCCCCCCCCCCCCCCCCCCACGTTTCATGTTTTAATTTTTTCAAAATTTACTTAGTTTTTGACTTGGCTCAGAAGAAGAAAATTCCCTTTTAATTTGATATTTTGATTAATAATCTGATTAATTGAGTTATAATTATTTTGTAATTGTAGGTCGTGTGCTTTATGTGTACTTTGTTTCACTGAAATTACTTATTCAAGTAGGTGTTCATTGCAGTTCATTGAAACTAAATTGATTATTGCTTTTGATTTTGATGTGTGATCATTCATTTAGGTTATTCTTTCTGTGTATTCATATTATCAGGGGAAATATTGCTTATATTTGATCTTCTGATTGTTCTTATCAGATAATATGTGTGATTACAATTGTATTAGTTGAAGTGAGTACTTATTATTGTTCTGCTTTGCTATTTTTTTATTGCTTATTTGAATTACCCTTGTTTGCTGAAGTACATTATCCATTTCATTCATAAAAAAGTTCAACATCATATCATTAGAATTTATGCTAGAGGCACATGGTTTTTTCCTACCTAAAAGCACAACCTTGTACCAAATAAGTTTCTAAGTCTTGTTACGCTATTCTTTTAAGCTCATCGCTTGTCGCAAAAATCTTTTTTCTTATCAATGACAGTATCCGGACTTTATTTGTTGCTAAACTAGATGAAAATCACTAACATGTATATCCCGCACCCTATATACTTATGGATTTTGAGCTTTGATGTGATTTACAAGTGCTTTGGTGTCCATTCAAATATTCCAATTGTGGAGCTGTTGGGATTTCATTGCACAAGTCTAGAGTTCAAGCCATATTGAGCATGTTACTGTTAATATTTTTGATAAACAAACTTAGAATTTTCTTTGATAAAAAAACTTAGAAACAAGTAAGATATGTCATATTTTTGGTCAGGTGTTACTTATAATTGTATTCCTTTTTTACTATAGAGTAATAGATAGATGTTAATATTATCTGCTTAATTATAGTGACTAATTACTTATGGCTTTTGGTTTTTATGGATTAAGGATATATATTGTGATATTTATGATTTTTTTCCCAGACATTCCAATTTACGAGGAGACTCTGCCCACGTTTTTGTAGAAACAACGACATAATCAAAATTATATGCTTATATAGCGCATATGACAGTCACAAATCATCAGCATATATAACTGTTTGTACGTCTTCTATGCAAATACATATTGCTTGCTTTTAATACTTACATATATTTTCTGCTACATTGTAGAGGAATTTTTCTATAATACAAAATTAATTTCATCATTTGTTTTTTTTCCGTTATTGTTCATAAATCAAAATCATATAATTAACTTATATAATTGCATTCATATAATATAAGTATTTATTTTGGCCGATAGTTACCCGTCGCGCAGTGCGCGACGGGCCTTACCTAGTATTAATATATACATGTACATTTCAATTTGCAACATGTTATATTTATCATGCATTTTACGGAACTGATTAGAAGGGATATTGTTCTAATGATGCTTCTTATTTTGCTGTGTTTTTATTGCTTTGTTGATCTTAATTGGTGAATTAGTTGTTTGCGGATTTATTCTTATAGTATTATTTCGTTATACACACGCAGCGCGTGTGCGTCATCCGTTAGTAAATAAGAAAGGGCATAAGAGACCGACAATTTCGTCTCATGGGTGGCATTAATTACCATACGCCCCTTAATAAAAGTAAATATATACTATCTTACTATCTTGCTATATTATAATGCCTAAACCCCTTATACTAACTACCTTGGTATGACAAATTTGAATTTACCAAACTACCTCCTCCAATGGTTTGTTGTGGTTCTTTGTTGCATCTTTTGAATTGTAATATTAATCAATGTATATGTCTCATTTATTTCATTACACATATCAATTCGTATGCATTATATATTACGTTACACATGCACCACGTGTGCGTCATCTGCTAGTATATATAAAGAAAGAGCATATGAGACCACCAATTTCGCCTCATGGTGTGGCAGTGAAATGACCATACGCCCCTTAATAAAAGTAAACGAGTGAATGGAGAAACGAGAAAGAGTGGACATGTGGAGGACTGTAATGGGGAGAAAGAGGCGGTACAATCAACATGTAAATTGATCAATTTTTTTGCAATATAGTTAAATGACTATAATGCCCTTGCTTAAAATACAATATCATTCTATATAAATCAAACTAATTATCGAAAAACCCTTACACTTAAAAAACAATTTAAATAGTGCTAAATAAACATAATACGTTTGTTTTATTAGTTAAAATATGATTCAATTTCACAATGTAAAACAATCTAATTACAAAAAATTGATTACCATATTGATTTATTCTATAATAATGTTCCAATGGTTACATAAAAAAATGAATGAATTCAAAGATCAAATTGTCAAATAAAGGACTGTACAAGCACGCAATACGTGCACCACGACGCTAGTAAACATAATACGTATGTTTTATTAATTAAAATATGATTCAATTTCACAATGTAAAACAATCTAATTACAAAAAGATTGATTACCATATTGATGCATTCTATAATAGTGTTCCAATGGTTACATAGAAAAACGAATGAATTCAAAGATCAAGTTGTCAAATAAAGGATTGTACAAGCCCGCAACACGTGTACCACAACGCTAGTATTCAATTAATGTTCATCAAATCAGTGGCTACAAACGAGGCCAAATAAGAGGGAAAAAAATCCAAAGACAGGGGTTGTTGATCGCGTTTATTTTAAACAATTATTTATAGTGTGGCGTGACTTATACCACAAGTGCACGGAAAGTCAGATGTCGTACCCTCATGGACTAGTAACAATTATCAAATTTAATTAGTTTAACTATATTTAACCTACGAAATTGTTACGAACGATTTATTAATTTATTTAAGTTCAGAAAAAAACCAAAACACAAAGATAGAAGATAGTAAACAGTAGATATAAATATCAAGATTTCGGTGCACTTGAGTAGTCCCCACAATTCATCTACTAGATCCAATTAAAATTAATGCATCTAAGGTGACAAGTTTTTCGGTTATTTCTAATACACTCTCAAATTACTGCAATGCTGGTAAGTTTATACATTGGCTTGAATGTGTGTTTCTACTTGCGATAGTAACGAGTATGTGTTTATTATTGCAATGTTCAATCCATATGTGAGTCTTGTGACATGATGTGATGAGTTCATGTTTCAATTTCAAGGACGAAATTCAATTAGTAGGGGAGAATTGTAATGCCTCAATATGAATCATATATGCTTGATGTGATTATTTCGTAATTATATGATAATTACGACATGATGTGGACTCGAGTTCGGGTTGAACCGAGTGTGATACATAGATGATAAGCATGTTTAATGTTGAGTGAGAACATATAGTAATAACATAGCTTGATATGTTGGTGGTGTATAGATATTATTGGTGCATGTCTTGTTGTATGGACAAGAGAACTTAGATGCATGAGGTGTGTAGTTGGATATTACTTTGATATGCATTTCACATGCATTTGAGCAAAGCGTACCTGAATTTGTATTTGCATTTGAGGTTAAAATATATAGCCAAATCAGAAATTAAACACATACAAACACCACATCTCACTCACAAATCTCTACACAAGCTACTCTCAAATCCTTGCTTGCTTTTGCACTCTTGTATGGGAATTAAGCTTGGAATCACAAGGCTTGTGAACTAGAAGTGGATTCTAGTGGGTAAGAGTTATGTGTATGTACTTTATGTTCTTAGGAGGTATGGGTTTGTAAGTTGAGTTGGAAGATAAGCATATGAAGTGGAATTTCTTGAATTCAAATATGATCTCATGTAATGAATTGAAGTGTGTAGTTAAGGAACTTGACTCATATGATAATATTGCATGCTTGTATCATGTTTGAGTAGAAGTAATTGAGTTGGAAGGGTTGCACCATGAAAAGAAGCTCAAAATCGCCATGTTCTAAGAAAAACAGAGCATCGCGATCGATCGCTCCATACGAGGCGATCGATGGCTTGAAGCTAAACACAAGAGATGCGGTGTGTTTAGCGATCGATCGCTTAGATTGTACCGATCGATCGCTAGGTAGCGATCGATCGCATCAAAGTAGAGATCGATTGCATCGAGGCAGGATGTTTTATAAAGGGCGAGGCGATCGATCGCCTGAAATATAGCGACCGATCGCTAATGGCCAGAACTTTTAAGCGATCAATCGCATCAACGTAGGGATCGATCGCTAGGGTTCATATTTTGAAAATGTGATATTTTAGTGGACTTTGATTTTGAAGCCTATTATAACATGATACATTGTTGGTATTCATGTAGCATTATCACTGCGGACGGGACAACGAGGCGGTTAACCATGGACGCCTGAACATATATAGTTTGTGTTGCACGACAGGTACTGTTGACGTACGAGTATTGATATTCCAATAATGATCATTCTATCCTGACATATGATGATGTTGTAATGTTGATTTAGATATGCGATGGATATCTTGTTTATTGAGATAATTAGTATGAATATCAAATGTGATTGGTGCTGTGAGGCACGATGTGATTGAGACATACAGTTGATGCCACGATAGGTATGCCATTGTTGGGCATATGCTTTGGCCGAGATTGATGCCACGATAGGTATGCCATTGTTGGGCATATGCTTTGGCCGAGATTGATGACACAATGGATATGCTATTGTTGAGCATATGCTTTGGCATGAGAGGTATACTCCAGTTGAGTATATGCTTGGCTGTTATAATGTGTGAGGACGAAAATATGATTTGTGCTGCTAATATGAAGATGTGAGGAGGTTCCACTGACATATTGAGCTGAGATAGACAAATCATATTTGTCCCGTTATAACATGATGATAAATGAGACATGTCATGACATAGTTGTATTTTATGATGCATGATATATAACAATCACAGTTGATCCTTTTATCGTATTAGATTGCTTATTGATGTAGAACTGAGATAGTTGTTTATCAATACTCATGTGATGTGATTGGTTGGGCATATGTTGTGGCTGTTATAACATGTGAGGAAAGTTATATGATATGCGCTGCTAATATGGGATGTGAACGCTGAGTCACTGACATATTGAGCTGAGATAGACATATCATATTTGTCCCGTTATAACAGGATACTGAATGAAATACGTGATGACATATTTGGCCATTTGAATTATGTTGTGTTTTGAGATATGGACAGGGGGTATGTACATGAACAACCAGATAGGAGAAGTACAAATGCATGATGTACATGAAGTTGTTTATATTGTATTGATGCATTATATTGATGTTATTGTGAACATCATTTCAATACTCATGTTTTGTATGGTTGTTCTGTAGGGACTCATAGCTGGGGAAAAGCTGGGATTGTGCGTCTACCTTCTGCTGCTAGGCGTTAAACTGAGCGAGATTTAATGATTTGTGCTATGTAAAGGATATACAAGTGTAATGTATATGAATAATGTAAGGGAAAGACATAGTGCAAAATCTCAATCAATAGTAATAGAACCTTAATCCTGTTTACCTTGAATGTGATTTACGTAATTGAACACTTAATTAAGGATTAAGGTGACGAGGCCCCACATTAGTATCATGATCTTTTCCACTTAGAACACAAAACCCATTTAAAGCGTGAGAATTCGTTTATTAAAACTAGTGTATACTTCATTCCCTCTAGACTTGTTACTGATATATGACCAAAGAGATCCATATGCAGCAACTCTAGTCACTGAGAAGAACTGAAACATTCCATGTTTTAGCTCTCGAATCATGGAGAAGACTTGTAGATCTTCTTCCTATCTTTCCAACTAATACTTAATCGTTCCGTTCCGATAAGCAAGCTAGGAATTATGGCCAACAGACTGATATTCACTTGCTATAATAGCTTGCTGTTTCTTCGTGGTCTAGCTTGATATTCCAGACGTCTTTTCTCCTTGATAACATATGAATTAGCCAATCTGTTGTGAAAAAAATTACTTTTAGTATTTTGCGTTTTCCGTTCAACCTATTTGGAAGCACACCATTTCAATATCCGAGCTATGAGATATAATCGAAACAATCTACTCTGCCAGAATTTCAGTTTTGGTTCATCTAGATATCTTCAAGTCCCTTCTTTGTAATTCATCAAACTCTTAATCATGATATATGAAATGCAGACTTGATGAAATATGTTAACACAACAACAAGTTTTGTTAACATCAAAATCAAGATTACTCGGGTTTCCAAAACCCAACAACATGAGTTGATTGTGAATGTCACGGGTTGACATGAGATTATTGCGAATGTCACGAGTTGACATGAGTTGATTGTGAATGTCACGGGTTGACATATGAGTAACAAATTATTATACAGAATTATATTCTTGTAAATGCAATGAATTATGCATATCAATATTGTTGTGTTATTGATATGTTGTTGATAAGCTTGTAATTTATTATGGTCAGGGTCGACGCCAGAGAGAGCGTGCGACGTGATTATTATATTTTGACTCGATTTTGAGGCTCGGGTTGAGCTAGATGTATTTTATTAATGGGTTATCATCACTGGGTATTTTGGATGTATTTGGTTGTGTATTGCTGATGATATTGGTTATGATGTACTTGTTTTCCCGATAATTCAATTAACGGGAAGACTATGCCAAATTTTTATAGAATTCCACGACATGTATAAGGATTATGTACGTATTGAACCACTAATGATGGTTATTATTGCGAGGTCTTACAAATGATGAATATTTTTTATCTTAAAGTATTCAATAATTTACAAAGGAATTATCTCAAAAGAATATGATAAAATAGAACATATAAGTATCGAAGAATGGAGAATTTGATGACTAGGATTGTGGCCTACTGGTCGTCACCATCATCCCTTTGTAAATAACTTGAGTTCGAATCTGTCCCTAATTTAGAAATTGCTAAAAAAAAAACAAGAATGGAGAATATTTGGTATGAGACATAAAAAGATAACATTGGTCTTTAACTTATTTTAACTACATGATGATTGCATCCTATCGGTAATAAAAAAAATTGTAAAATAACTATATGGTGGAAAACTGCAGTATCACATCTTGAAAAACAAAATATTTAATGAAATAATGGCAACTGCAAACGTAAAAAAAAATGAAAAATCATTGATTTTTATACTTGTAATTACAAAATAGTTAAGACAGATCAAAGTAATAAAATAATGGGATAATTACATATACTTTATTAGAGAATAACTGTTTTACACATTTTATAATTATATATGTTTTCTTGGAGAATAACTGTTTTACAAATTTTACCTTTTAGTTCGAACAATTATATATGTCTTCAATATAGATTAATTGTATTACAATAACAGTCCTATTAGTTTGTTAATTTATAAGAAAAGTTAGAAATATATCCTATGTGATTTGACATAAAAATATATTATAAGAAATGTTGATGTTATTGTTCAAATTGAAAGGTTTAAATACTAATTATGAAAATTAAAAGAGTATGTAGGAAGTTCACCGTGAAATAATTATTTAAGAGTCAAGTGTAAATAACAATATCCCAGGGATGGATATGAAATTTACTGTTGTCTACATAATGTACGAGACAACTAACGCAAGGATTTGGATTTTGCTCCATAATCATGTCAACAATCCCGGAGCTTGCCGCCTTCCTCTATTATTCCTCCACCGCCGCCGTCTCGGCCTCCCCCACCAACCCCTGCTCTTACAACTGTTACAACTGCAACTTCTGCTTCCAGATAACCCCTGCCATCGCCTCATCCTCTTCTTCCCCGTCATCATTCCGCTGCCCCCGGTGTCTCCACCACCATCTCCTGCCCCACCACAGCATCTCTCCACCGCCGCCTCCGCCCTCTCCTCCGCTTAACTCCTATCATCCCCCTGTCACAACCACGTTCACTTCCTACACCTCCGACGACTCCGACTCCGAACACGACAACGATTCCGATAACTCCCTTTTCTTCTACACCACCCCAGCTTTAAAATCCTTTGTCAATTCGCTCCCGATCAAAACCCTTCTCCCAAATTCAGCTAAATCCCTGCAATCATGCTCGATTTGCATGGAAGATTTCGAGATCCATTCGAGTTCTAGTGCCACAGTTAATTAATTGCCGTGCCACCATTACTTTCACAGTACTTGTATCGTGGAGTGGCTTAATCGAAGCTATACTTGCCCCTTGTGCCGCCGCAAATTGCCGGTAGAATCTGGCCCCAACCGATGGGAAGATGAATATAATGCTGTTTTGGTTGTTGATTTGGCTCTGTTAAGGGAGCCAATGACCCGGAGGCTGAGTGGAGTTCGGAGTTTGGGTGAGCAGCAGCCAGAGAATCGAATTGGGAGCGAATGGGATTGAATTTAGATGCTATTCGCGATGAGGACGATGATACTTTGATGGTGGATGTTTGATCTGCGCATTTCTTGTTCTCTTGGTTATCAATTTTGGCTTTTCTTGGTGCTCATTTTTGGGATAGTTATTTATCTATACAATTGTTGTGCATAATAGTAGGATTCTTTGCATAATTCTATCTTGGCATCGTTATGTAATCTGGTGGAGTAGGCATATTCATGATCCAAGCCTTACAGATGAATTCGTTGTTTCGGTTTTTTGAATTAAAGTCTCAATTGATGTTTGTATGCAGTCTTTGTGGTAGTTTACATTCTTATATCAATGACAGAAACTCAACTAATTAGTTGGCCCTGTTCTTCTCAATTGTATCTGAGAGTGAAGACTCGATTGATGATGTTCATGTGCAACCTTTGTTGAATTTTATGTGCTATGGCAATTATAGAATCCCGACAAGTTCGAAATCTTTTATAGTTCATTATTGGTGCTAGATGAACTTCATTAACTGCATTTGGATTTGGCATTTGCTTGTTATTTTGTGTTTCTTGTTATATAAAGTACTTCTTTGAGTCTTAATTTTCGTTCATGAATTCGACTTGCTTGAGTTAGAATGACACACCCAGAAATTGAACAAGCTGCACGGGTGGTCTCATTACTGTTTCATTTATGATTTATGCATCAGGGTGCTTATCGGGTCGGATCGCTTCGATCCGGTCCGGAACTGAACCGGTTCCATCCGGTCCAGAACGGAATCGGGGGATCTGGCCCGAATTATTGCTTCGACCCAGCAATTTCCCATATCGGACTGGATCTGAAGGTTTTGGAACCATTTCTTGGATCGGACCGGATCTGAAGGTTTGGAACCATTGATCCACTGGTTCCAATTAGGGAATACTTTTTTTTTTAATTATTTGTTTTAACATCTATCATACCACTTTATTTCATCCATTTTCACTCAAACAATTTTCAAATTCTCTCGTCTCCAATTTTCTGAAATTGCATACAATTCTCTCAACTTTGTCAGTTATATTCCAATTACCGCAATTTTGTTACCACTTTGTTATTTCTTTTAAATATATTATTTCCAATATTACTATGGCATCTTCTTCTACCGGTGGTGGTTGTCGTGGTGCTCCCTCAATTCCTATGTTTCCACGAGCACCGGAAGATTATGATTATTTTACCAATTTGATGATGTGCACCATATTGATGAAGAACCCGAACAAACTCTCCATACCAAAAGACTGAGACGAATAGACAATGACTAGGGCAAGAGAGTCTTCATGCACGTCGTGAAGCTCCATTGTCATCGGCTCCTCCAGCAACTCCGAGAAAAAGATATGGCTCGGTAGCTTTAAGTCCACTATATTTTCCTATCAAATCTCCTTGGACCCTTTTCCAAGTTGCATATGAACATGTACCTTCAATCTCCTGCAGCCATTGGAGCTTCCCCGTTTTGTCATTGTCCGCGGATGGAGAAAAAGAGATTTCGGATGGCGTTGCTTAATCTTGCCATGAAATGGGTCTGGTTTCTAGACAGCATGGTTGTCGATGATTTGAACAAGCTCAGTTCCATTCAACTCATAATTTTGTGTAGGCAAGCTTTGGTGCATAACCAAATCTAGGCTCGTTCTCAGCAGTAGTGATATATTCAGTAATTTAGCTTGGGTAATTCGAGGGCACCCAAACTCCAGAAAGATTAGAGGAAGAAGGCAGAAGAATTTCTAGAGGAAAATATCATAATTTCATTCATGTTTTCATTGAATTTAAACACAATTTGTCACTCCCCTTCTCACTCTGTTCACACATGTCTAAACAATATGACAACCTAACGAATTATATTTCATTTGGTAACATCTGCATGCATGCGTGCACTTGGGGTCCTTTCATGTGATGAGTTAGTTGTTATCTGGTACATGGTGTAATCAACTTGCCACACCGGTTCTCTTCTGGTCCTTGATGATCTACGCTGCTGCATGGGATTAGGCATCACATCAAGTAGATTCAGAAATTTCCTTTAAAATCGTGTTCAATTTTTTGGTTGAGCATTATAGTCCGAATTCATTGGAACTGCTTTTTAAAGGGGAAGAATATTGACTTTAATCAACCACATATACGTTTTTTCCTCGTTTCCAGTTTTCTTGGTTGGTGTTGTTACCTGTGCCTAGCATTTCCTATATCATGATTCATGTAGTCTGTCCAACTTAGTTCCGGAATACAACTCGTTTGATGATAAGAAGGAAGCCATTTTCTCCCTTGGCAATAGAAGAGTTTTTTTTCCTCTTTCCGGTCTTTTGGTAATGCTCCTATGCTCTTTGGCAGAATGATGCTGCTTTGCTGAATAGTGTCAAGGATTTCTCAGGGCTTGATTGAAAACTCTTTGATTTATTTATGATCTCATAAGTCGAATATGATACTCATGTGCTTGATATAGTGCATCTTCTGGTGCTGTGATTTTACTTTTATCACCTGCTTTACTGATTTGAACAATATTTGGAAACTCTTTGATTTATTCATTGAATTTAAACACAATTTGTCACTCCCCTTCTCACTCTCACACATGTCTGAACAATATGACAACGTAACAAATTATATTCCTTTGGGTAACATCTGCATGTGTGTTGATGGCGTGCACTTGGGATCCTTTCCACGTGATGAGTTAGTTATTTTCTGGTGCATGGTGTTATCAACTCAAGTCGCCACGCTGATTCTCTTCTGCTCCTTGATGATCTACGCTGCTGCATGGGATTAGGCATCACATCGAGTTGATTCAGAAATTTAGTGTAAAAGCGTGGTCAATTTTTTGCTTGAGCATTATAGTCCCGAATTCATTAATAACTGTGGGAGCAAAAGCTGGAATTACTTTTTAAAGGGGAAGAATATTTACTTTAATCACCCACAGATACGTTTTTCCTCTTTTCCAGTTTTCTTAGTTGGTGTTGTTACCTGTGCCTAGCATTTCCTTTATCATGATTCATGTAGTCTGTCCAACGTAGTTCGGGCATACAACTCGTTTGATAATAAGAAGGAAGTCATTTTCTCCCTTGGCAATATAACAGTTATTTTTCTTATTTTCGGTCTTTTGGTAATGCTCATGTGTTCTTTGGCAGAATGATGCTGCTTTGCTGAATAGTGTCAATGATTTCTCAGGCTTGATTGAAAACTCTTTGATTCATTTATAATCCCATAAGTCGAATATGATACTCATGTGCTTGATGTAGTGCATCTTCTAGTGCTGTGATTTTACTTTTATCACCTGCTTTACGGATCTGATGTCAGCTATTGTTTCCTCGGTGAAGCGACAGCAGCTTGGTAAACATCTTTTACTTGATTTACATTCGACTTGGTCTAGTGAAATGTCATGTGCTCTGGTGCTTCCATCTTCTATTAACATGCTATAAGCTATCATATGTTCGAGTTCAGTTTTTTTTTTTTTTTGGGCCTTTGCATCTGAAAATATATGCTATAGTGATTGAAATAGCCCGTGTTCAGAGTTCTTGTTGCAAACGTGAAATCATAAAGTGCAGGGAAAACTGGACTACACTTGTATGGCATTGAAGCTGAAGTTAGCGCCCCTGTTTCAAACCCTGATTCACCGATTTCAGGTTCTGCTGTCGACCAAGTTGTGGGTTACGTGAGCTTGGGATACCCCTTTGATTTGATGGCCTCGATCCTCTTTGGAAGACATAATAACACTATTCTTTAAATACCAAAACCGAAACTTTTTGTGACGGGAACTCGAGATGGATTCGCGAGTGTTAATCAACTGAAGAAGAAGCTGGGATCGGCAGCGGGATGGAATGAGATAGATCTACTTGAGGGTGCAAGTCATTTTGAGATGGAAGGGCCTGCTTATGATTATGAAATGGTGGATTTGCTTCTCAAATTCTTAGGATCATTGAAGGTACTGAAGTATTGTTTTTCATTGTTGTGTGAATATTGTGTGCAACACCCCCAAATTTCTTGGTTCTTCAATCAATAATGGATTTTGATTGTGTGATTGAAAGTTAATATAATATTTTGAGGCTTTGGCAAATAATCGAATAACCGAAGTTAATATAATATTGTGTGCCTATGACAAATTATGATATGATTTGACGAGTGGTTAGGAAAAACAAAGGAAAAATACTATTGATTCTTTTTCATATTCCTTTTTCCTGTCAACTTTAGCTGTTTCGTCGTATACTTACGAAGGTCCGATGAATCATAATTTTTAGTTATTCATCTTTTACATATCTCACCCACAGGCGGATTCATGTATAGGCAAGGGAGGGCAAATGCCCTCCCTTGTTTTTTAATATAAAATATCTATTATACCCTCTTTATACACCTATAAAAGAAAAAAATTAACCTAAACCCAATTCCCCCCCAACTGCACGATGAAAACACTCTGATTCCCTCACCCTTCATCACTTTCTCTTCTAGTTCCACTGTTCCAGACTTCCAGAATCCAGAGTTCGTTCGTGAATCCACTCATACGAAAGGAGAGATAAGAAATTTTATTTTGTACAAAAGGAGAGATAAGAAAAGAATCGCTTGGCCTTAGCCAAAAGAATCCAGAGTTCGTTCGTGAATCCACTTCTGCGCAGGTTTCTTTTCTATTTTGTACAAATTTTGTGATAAGAAATTTTATGAGATAGCTTTGGAGCGAGAGGAGAGATACGATCATAATTCATACGAAAGCAAAAAAAAAATTTTGGAGCATAACATAGCTTGGGCCTTGGGGTGCATTCGATAGAAGATTCAAAATTTTGGAAACTTTCTTGAGTTGTATTACTTGGATTCTTGAGCCTTTTATAAAGGTTGCCATTAATGTAGTTTTGGTTGATCATAATCTAAGTATAAATGGATGAAAAAACAATATTACCGAAGAGTTATGTTGATTTAATTCTATTTGATTAAATTTAATTGAATGCAACAATTTGAAAAAAAATAGAACATGATACTGTATAATTAATGTTCTCGAAATGTCAACTTGGGGTGTTAATCTTTTTTAGTATTCACAAGAATTTTAATTTTGCTTAATGCAGTATGTTGAAGTACTTTAAACAAGTCGATAAAAAATCATCTTTCTCTGATGCGAGTCCAGAAAACAGTATACAATTGCCTGAAACTTCATTAGGCTTTGCTTCTCCTCAGAGTCTTAAAGAGCAACCAAAACTAATTCAAGAAAATTCTGACCTGCCAGAACTTCCTACGGATCCAGGCAAACGACCTAGAATTACAGATTATCATCCTAATATTCGTGAAAGAGTTCGGAGAAAATACTATTTAGAAGGTCCTTGCCAACCTAATCTTGAGAATTTCCCCCAAACAGATTTCGATGGGAAATTACGAAGGTTTAACCGTTCATGGTTCAAGGAATATTGTTGGTTGGAGTATAGTATAAGCAAGGATGCTGGTTTCTGTCTTTATTGTTACCTTTTCAAAAATGAATTGGGACATCAAGGAGGTGGTGATACTTTTGTAAGTGAAGGTTTTAAGGATTGGAAGAACAAAAATAAGCTTCGTAAGCACGGGGGTACAACTAATAGTGCTCATAATCATGCTTTTAGTAAATGTAAAGATTTACTCAATCAAAAGCAGCATATTAAGACAACTTTTGTTAAAATGACGGATGAAGCAAAAATGGATTATAGAGCTCGGCTAAATGCTTCAATTGATTGTATTAGATGGCTTTTGAAGCAAGGACTTGCCTTTCGTGGTCATGATGAATCTACGCAGTCAAGCAATCAAGGAAATTTTCTGGAACTTTTGAAATTTCTTGCAAACCATAATGAGGATGTGAGAAGGGTTGCCCTCAAGAATGCACCTGCAAATCTCAAGTTAACAGCTCCTCATATTCAGAAAGATATTGTTAGAGCTTGTGCATTTGAAACAACCAAAGCTATAATTGAAGAGCTTGGTGATGGGTTTTTTTGTGTTCTTCTCGATGATTCTCGTGATGTTTCAACTAAGGAGCAAATGGCTGTTGTCTTGAGATTTGTAGATAAAAAAGGTCGCGTGCTTGAAAGGATTTTAGGATTTAAACATGTCCAGTGCACAAACGCTCTCTCACTTAAAGGTGCACTTGAAGATCTCTTAAATTCACATGGATTAAGCATATCCATGTTGCGTGGACAAGGTTATGATGGAGCAAGTAATATGCAAGGGGAGTTTAATGGATTGAAGTCTCTTATCTTGAAAGAAAATAAAACAGCATATTATGTTCATTGTTTTGCACACCAACTTCAACTTGCTCTTGTAGCTGTGGCAAAAAACCATATACGTATTTGTGAACTCTTTGTTCTGATTTCTAATGTTGTTAATGTGGTCGGTGGCTCGTGTAAGCGAAAAGATAATTTACGAGAAAAACAAGCTTCAAAGATTGTTCAAGCCTTAGAAAATGAAGTGATCACTAGTGGACGAGGATTGAATCAAGAAAACACTCTCATTCGTCCTTGTGATACGCGTTGGAGCTCGCATTACGGTACTATCTTAAGCTTGATTAATTTGTTTGATTCTATAATTTATGTGCTTGGCGTGATTGTGAACGAAGGAACATTATCTAATCAAAGGGGTGAAGCATCGCGTTTGATAAAGGACATGCTATCATTTGACTTCGTATTTGATTTGCACTTGATGAAATCAATATTAGGAATAACAAACGATTTGTGTCAAGCATTGCAAAGAAAAGATCAAGATATCGTGAATGCTATGACTCTAGTAGATGTTTCTAAAAGAAGACTTCAAGCAATGAGAGATGGTGGATGGAGTTCTTTGATAGAGGATGTATCAGTTTTTTGTGTAGATAATGAAATTAAGGTGCCTGATATGGATGATGTTTATGTGGGTGGAAAAAGACCAAGACGGAGAGTTGAAGAGATGACAAACTCTCATCGCTATCGTGTGGAGGTATTTAATACCGTCATAGATATGCAATTACTTGAGTTAAATGGTCGATTCAATGAGGTAAATACCGAATTGCTGCTTTGTGTTGCTTGTTTGAATCCATTCAACTCTTTTGAAGCTTTTGACAAACAAAAGTTAGTTCGACTAGCAGAATTTTATCCAAATGATTTTCAAGGTGTGGAGCTTTTGGCATTGCTGGACCAACTCGAGAATTTCATTATTGATATGCGTTTAAATATTGATACTTTCAATGTAAAAGGGCTTGGTGATATAACTCAAAGAATGATTGAAACTAGAAGAGATCTGGCATACCCATTGGTTTACAAGCTTATAAGTTTAGCCTTGATTTTGCCGGTTGCAACTGCTACGGTGGAAAGAGCATTCTCTGCTATGAATATCGTAAAGAATCGGCTTCGCAACCGAATGGGTGATGAATGGATGAATGATAATTTGGTGGTTTATATTGAAAAAGATATATTTGATCGTGTACCAAATGAAGCTATCATTAATAAATTTCAAAATATGGCAAATCGTCGAGGTCAATTGTAAATTAGATTTTTGAGATAATTGTAAGTTACTTTATTTTATTGAATTTTTTGGGCTACTTTTATTCCTTTATAATATTGCCCCCCCTTATCGAAAATCCTGCGTCCGCCCCTGATCTCACCTAATCAATATAACCAAAAGTCACAGTAGCTGAAGTATCAAGATATGATATATTTCAACCTAAGCGTGAGCATAAATAAAATCTGCCTAAATAATTAAATCCATCACTACCCTATTGAAAAAAATAATTATTAGAATTTATAATATGACGCAATTGATTCAATTTAATATTGTTTTAAAAAAATATTTAATAAGGAATCACTTTAGAAAATAATATTTTTTAATGCTCAAATTCGATTTTGGCCGAAAAGTTCAAATATGTTCATGATCTATTTAATATATAATTATATTATATTAATAAAATATTAAAGTTCAGTTCAAAGCTATTAAATAAAATAATTTGATATTGAGTTCAATTCGAAAAAAAGTTCTAAGATGATCGAGTGTTGCAAATATTTTTTGAATCGGTCCGAAAACCCACATACTTGATTCGTTTATAATTCTAATATGGACAAATACGCTTTTCTAGACAAAAGTTGGGAAAAATAATGTGTCAGCTAAACAAGTCCTTGGTAATTAATCGAGAAAAATGTTTTCCCACATTACCGCATCCGTATCTCACACCTCCTCTTCTCTTACCGCCATCAACGCCCTCTCCCGCCGCCGTCCTGCTTCCATATTCCGATTCTACCCCTTCAAAACTTTTAAATCCCAGAAACGCCACCGATTCACCGTCTTCTCAATGGACAGCAATGCTTCTCCCTCTCCCACCGCCGCCGTCGATTCGATTTCCGATGGTTTGAGGAGTCAAAGCTTGGAAAGTGTCGGAGATGATAGTTATGTTGCTAGTAAGCCTGTAGATAATTATAGTATTGCTCAAAATAGGGTCAAGCTGAAGCTGGAAGAACTGAGGTGGGACCACTCGTTTGTTCGTGAGCTGCCTGGTGATCCTAGAACAGATTTGATTCCGCGACAGGTTTAGTTTTGTGTTGGTTAATTTGATTTCTTTCTAATTTATTGCAAAATTTTCCGCTGTTTTATATATTTGCATCAGTGAAAGTAATTGGTAAATGGAGCTCATGTCGTTGTGTTTACTTAAAATAATTGTGGGACACGAAAAAGAATATATATATAATATAGATGAATTAACAATTTACATAGCAAAAAATCGGACGATTGATATCTTGAAAATCTCCAACTATGTGTTTTTGATTGGGATATGCAAATGAGATGGAGGAGAATTCATTCTCAGTTTATATTAATGGAAAATCTCCAGTTATTTCGCAATCGGTTAATTTTGGCTGCTAAAATTTCTCAATGGAATTACCATAGGTTTTTCATGCTTGCTATTCCAAAGTATCTCCATCCGCGGAGGTGGAGAATCCTCAACTTGTTGCATGGTCGGATCCAGTGGCGGAGCTTCTTGATTTGGATCCTAAAGAGTAAGTTATTTCGTTTATTTGCTACCTATCACTGAGTTTATTGGTATGTTTTTCCGGTTGTTTGAGATTTGTTTCTTCAACAATGTAGACATAATATTTATGTGAAATCTCAGATTTGAAAGGCCTGATTTTGCACAGATATTTTCTGGGGCAGCAGCTTTAGTCGGAGCGTGAGTGCAACTTCTTCGGTTCTTTTTTTCTTTTTCTCTTTCCATTTTTCTTTCTTTTTTCTTTGTCCGGTCTACCTATATTCATTTTTTGTGGCGTGGCATATATATAGGATGCCTTATTCTCAATGCTATGGGGGACATCAATTTGGAACATGGGCCGGCCAGTTGGGTGATGGTCGAGCAATTACTTTAGGAGAGGTTCTTAATTTGAAGTCTCAGAGGTGGGAATTGCAGCTCAAGGGTGCTGGAAGGACTCCATACAGTCGGTTTGCTGATGGTCTTGCAGTCATACGAAGTAGTATCCGGGAATTCCTCTGTAGTGAGGCAATGCATAGTCTAGGAATCCCAACAACCCGTGCTCTGTGCATTGTGACAACTGGAAAAAACGTTAATCGTGACATGTTTTACGAGTATGTGTTCCATACCTATTTTAGATAGGCTCATTCAGTTTATCCTTAAGGTATATGGTTTCAGTTAACAAAATTGTAGTCTTTTGTTGAATAAAAAAAAAAGAAGCTCTCAGGCTTCTAACATTGCCTGCAATTTTCTACTTATTTCTTTCATTTTTCTGTATCTTTATGAATTTTGTTTTACATTTTCTATTATGATATCGTTGAGATTAAATGCTCAGTTGTTGTTGTATGGGCTATTATGATTGAAGTGTTACTATAAAATTCGAAAAGTTGCAATCTTGGTGGGTTATTGATATCATAGCGTTTTTATCTTGAACAGTTGAATAAATTGCATGAATTTGATCTTCAGACATGTTTTGAACTCTGTGTCTTTTGTCTAAAAGTAGTTATTTGTTTCAATTGCATGCAGTGGAAATCCAAAGGACGAACCTGGTGCAATTGTTTGCAGAGTAGCTCAATCCTTTCTTCGCTTTGGTTCATACCAAATACATGCATCAAGAGGGAAGGAAGATATTGGCCTTGTTTGCTCTTTGGCTGACTATGCCATTAGGCAGCACTTTCCTCATTTGGAGAACCTCAGAAAAAGTGACAGTCTATCCTTTAGCACGGGTGAAGGAGATGATTCAGTTGTTGATTTAACTTCAAATAAATACGCAGGTAGATAATTAATTTAAAAACTGATTTGTAGATACAGGCTTATATGTGTAGCCTAATTTAAAAGAAGTTAAAATTTAACAGTATCATAGATCCTCCTGTGGCCAGCCTAAATGAAGATGAAGTTAAATGTGATCGAGTCACATCCTCTTACCCATGTCACCTTTCCGTTTGGACAAGCATGTGCCTGTTTCTTTCCTTGTGTATGCAAGTAAAATAAGTTATACATATATGATGAACTACCAGAAAAATAAATGGAACTCTTCAGCTTTTTCTTTCTCTACCCCACTAACTTATGTGTTTGCAATGTCAATATCTATCAGCTTGGGCGGTGGAAGTTGCCGAGCGCACGGCTTCCTTAGTTTCACTATGGCAGGGGGTTGGCTTCACCCATGGAGTTCTCAACACTGATAACATGAGTGTTTTAGGACTCACCATCGATTATGGTCCTTTCGGTTTCTTGGATGCGTTTGACCCCACTTACACTCCAAACACTACTGATCTTCCTGGAAGAAGGTACTGTTTTGCAAATCAACCTGATATTGGCCTATGGAATATTGCGCAGTTTGTGACAACTCTTTCTGCTGCCGAATTGATAAATGACAAGGAGGCAAACTATGCAATGGAGAGGTATTTTGAATGGCTTATTTCGTTTTGTGACGTTTGCTTGAATTTCTTTGACCTTTTTTTTTTTAAACTTTTCAGATATGGAACAAAGTTCATTGATAATTACCAAGCTGTAATGACCAAGAAACTCGGTCTACCAAAGTATAATAAGCAGTTGATCAGTGAACTTCTTAAAAACATGGCAGTTGATAAAGTTGATTACACCAATTTCTTTCGGTTACTTTCAAATATCAAAGCTGATCCTACCATTCCGGAGGAAGAACTATTAATTCCTCTTAAAGCTGTGTTGTTGGATATGGGCAAGGAGCGCAAAGATGCATGGACTAGCTGGCTGAAGTCCTATATTCTAGAGGTACATAAAACATATTTGTAAATTGCATTTGCAACATGCACAAGTGAGTAGTCCGACACTTTATTAGGTATTTGGTTAGAGAATTAACAAGAAAGACCAGTAAGGACAATTAATAAATAAGAATGTTTTCTTCATTTTACTGTTTTTTTAATGTTTGAACAAGGTTCATATTATCACAGCCATGGCCGTTGAAAGGTATAAATCATGTGCGAGTCCATGATTTTAAGAGTGACGGGTGTGGTGGGCGGAATATATTCTAAAAAGTTTCTTGGGTTATTTGGTCTTCACTTTTCATTTTCGCTTACCACAGCTGTCTGCCAGCACCGTTCCTGACGGGAAGAGGAAAAATTCGATGGACATGGTAAATCCCAAATACATTCTTAGGAACTATTTATGTCAAAGTGCCATTGATGCCGCAGAACAAGGCGATTTTGATGAAATTCGCAGGCTGCTGAAGGTTATGGAACGACCGTACGATGAACAACCAGGAATGGAGAAATATGCACGCTTGCCCCCTGCTTGGGCTTATCGTCCAGGTGTGCGCATGCTCTCTTGTTCTTCGTAAGCTGTACAATACATCATAATCCCACGCAAAATAGATATGATGTGTATATAAATGATAAATGCGTTCTGTCCTTATGAATGTGTTGGTGTCATCACTCTCATTTCATTTTCTGAATAGCAATCTTCTTTAAATTTAAAAATCTTTAATTTTTTGTTGAGCACATTTTTGTGTAGGGGATGGGTCGAACATGAGACCCCGACTCCTTATAGGAGCTGTTGCCATTTAGGCCAATTGACCGTGACAAAAAAAAAACTTTAATTTTCGTATAAGATACTTTCAAATCACGAGAATTCATGGTCAGAGGACATGGCAAACAACCGTTGGATCGTTGTCCGGCCGACTGGTATATGCAAAAGAAAAAAGAAGAAAGAATAGTATATAATAAAATGAAATTTTTTTTCCAAACTAAGAAGCAACTAAATGAGAAGACAAAATTTCATCATCCTTTGACTCTGAATCACTGATGTTTATCTTTGGATATTTTGAAATCCAAATTAAATGGGAGAAATTAAGTTATTGATAACATAAGTTTTAGGCTATGTTTGGTTCAATCAAAAATGGAATTTCCATGGAATTGGAATTCTATTTTGGTATTTGATAAACAATTTAAAATGTTATTTAAGAATTGGATTTGGTTATTAAAAATAATATTATTTGATATTAAAAAATTATATACTTATTTTTAAAATGCCATTTTCATTGTGTAACTTTTTTTTATATTTCAAATGCTTGGTTTAAACGTAACATTTAATATTATGATATTTTAAATGTAAAAGTTGAAATATTTAAGGTCACTGTATATATAGACAACAAATTTTTATATTAATTGGTTAAGCATATTAATATTATGATATTATGAATGTAAAAGTTGAAAATTTTAAAATCATTATATATATATTGACAACACATTTTTATATTTTAATTGGTTTAACTATGCTATTTTTATAAAATTATCTAAAAAGAAAAAAATTTAAATAAATGAAACATAAGATTGATGATTAATAATTTATAATTATAAAATATGTATAAAGTTGAAAATTTTATGTATACAAAGAACATATTTTTATATTCAAATTTTTGATTTAATTATAATATTTTTTATAAAATTGCGTAAAAGAATTAATTGAAATAAATGGTATATAGAATTTATTTATGATTTCTTAAAATTATGATGAAAGATAAATAATAGAAAAGAAAATGAAATCCCGTTTTAAAATCCAAATCCCACCATATATATATATATATATATATATATATATATATATATATATATATATATATATATATATATATATATTTGGGAAATTGGATGAGCACGAGTTTTTTTTTTTAGGACAATAATTTAAAATTATTTAAAAAACAATCTAAAAGTTTAATATTTTATTGGGAAAATTACTCTCAACATCCTATGATTACCTCTTATTTCACTCTCCAACTATACTTGGAATCACTTTACATAATGTATTTTCAAGGTTTGTAACACTTTACATCCTATACTTTCAAAATTTGTAACGTTTTACATCATTGAATTGAACATATTTGTAAGTTTTTTGTACAAGTACCCAGATCCATCACAAAATGGTATCAAAACCTAGGTTTATTATGGAAATACTATAATAAATCTTGAATATTAATTTATAACCTATATGGAGGAGATGATTCAAGAAATATTATGGATCCCAACGAATGTCCGTAGTGCAAGTCATACAGGTGGTACTTCAAGAAATTGAAAAAACTAAATCAAAGATATCTGGCCGAAGCTAAACACTTCAACCAGAAATGGAATACTCTACTGGAAATTGGTGCTAGCCCTGCTAGCATATACCAGTATCAAGAACAAGAAAAGATAGTAATGAACCTTTACATGAGGAACCTCAAGCTACAATTCGAGATTTCAGAGACCAAGAAGAGAGGTCATCCTGAGCACAACCCCATGATTCCAGATCCAAACAACCCAACATGATCCGGAACAGACGAATAGGATGGGTGAACCAACCTTTCAAGAAATCGAGCCGGATACTTCTAAGATCTCCCAATATCTTAGAGAGATCCAGAAGACAGTGCAGCGCTATGGCTACCTGCAATATCATGTCCAGGCGCATGTCCACCAGATTCAAAGTCAGATGGAGATTATGATCAAACATCAGGAGGAAATTCTTGAAAACCTTCGAGATGTTCAAACCCGAGTTAAGAATCTGGAGTCAAGACCAAGTTCTTCAGGAAGAAGGAACGGAGGGTGGTTACCACCATCCTATGGAACAGAGCCCCTTTTACACCAAAGAGGGGAGGCAGAGAAGGTCCGAAGGCCTTTAACTGAGACTGAAAAAATGATTGCAGTCCTACGAGGAGAGCCGATACTTCAAACAAAGTAATTGAAAGAATCAACCTGGAAGCTCTACGTGATCTTGCTGATTCGTTTGTGAGATTAAATCTCGTAGACTTGAAGACATGTGAAGTTGTAACCAGAACTCCACCACAAGAAAGTTTCGGGTCACACAATCCACCCGGAGGAGATCAAGGCATTCCCCCACCGAGATGATTTTACCACTTGAGCAAACTTAGATCCCCCAGTGGGAGTAAGAAATCATCCCCGAAGGCCAGATATACATCAGACGTCCTACAAAAAATCTCAGTTAGATCCAGTTCATCCATATGTATTTATGCTCAACATGGATATCTTGGACTTTAAAAATCGAGAAGTTCTTATTGATGAATGGGCTTCAGCAATGAGAATAGCAGCAGGAACACTTGAAGAATGGTTCATTTTACTCCTTAAAATGAGTCTAGAAGGATCGGTCAAGATTGCCTCAGAACTCGGAGACTCAGGTACCAAAGAAGAAGTTTTAGCCGGAGATTCCCTGAAAGAAAGCGTGGACAAGATGTCAAAATTCTTTAAATTCAGTTTCATTGGATTTGGTTACTTCGAATGAGTGGAGGAAGAAAATGCTAAAAAAATATAGACAAGCTCTAATTAGCCTGGAACTACATGATATTTGTTATGTCGACGAATACATCAAGCTCTTCACAGAGTATAGATGGAAGGCAAAGATAGACGAAAAAGATGCATCAGTACTGTTCTTTGCCAAAATACCGAGTCCGTGGAGAGAAATGCTTATCCAGGAATATACACCGCAAGGAGTTGAGACGGTGGCCAGGAAAATGTCATTTCTGAAAATGAAGCTTGCAGAGTGGTTCTATCAAACAAAACTCCAAAAGAATTACAAGAAACTAAAAGGAATTAACAAAACAGCTCATCTTTAATGTACATGGAAGATATCCCTACAATCATCAGAAACTATCCCCAAAGGCGGAACATGAAGAAAGAAGCCCGAAGTTACAGATCGGGCAAAGACCAGGACCAACAAGAAATAGAACATTGTCAACAGGTTCTAATCAAGCAAGCACTAGCATAACACCAATGAAGATGACTTTCAGACGCACTCATACTCATGCGAATGAGAGTTTCAAAGATTTTAACTGCTGGATATGCGGAGCAAGATGACATATCTCTATAGATTGTCCAGAGAACCAAAGCCGAGGCGCAAGACAGTTCGAGCACACCAAGGAGTTCGAGGATGCTGTTTATTTTCAGAATTTGGTACATGTGTATCAATTTGAGGATATCCCCCCAGATGAAAGCATCTATGAAGAAGATATCTATTCTGATAATGGAGGTGATTCAGTACAGAATCAGAGTGAAGGAGAATTCCTTCAACACATGATCAGAGAAGAGCCGCTAGGGTTTTTCTCACATACCACCGTTTCTCACCCTTATGAGGATCATGAAAGAAGAGCCAAAGCTTCAGATGTACGATGGATTTACAATTGGAGCAATGGAAAAAGCCATGGATATGATTGGTCTTCGAAGCAGTTGTTATCCGTAGGGTGACAACAGGTGAATTTGCGATCCCGATTCACGGGAAACCAAATTGAGATGCAGTTAATCCCCTACAGAGAAATCCAGGAGATTAAGAACAAGGTTAAAAGAGAAGTTACTAACACGCTCTCTTGGATTCTTATTGGAGCCATTAGAGTTATAATCAAGGCAACTTTCAAGGAAGGAAATGATTCGCCCATAAACCTGACAATCTTTGATAAGAGAATCCCGAACCTCAAAGATTCTTGTTTGGGAGCAGTGGTAGGAAATCTGTATGCAAGAAACATGGATTTTTACATCTATCCGAGAATTGCATACAATTTAGGAGATCGAGATTTCAACAAGGTTCTTACTATTCATCAAGAATTTAAAAGAAATGATTTGATGAAAGAAGGGAACAGGCCTTACTCAATCACCTACAAAGTGTCATACGCGCTCTCGAATACTCATCACTCAGAAATATTCTTGAGAAAGGAATTCATCGAAGTCCCCAGAATTCGCCAAAGCAGTATTGCCAGACATTATTGATACTCTGACAATAGGAGAGATCGACACGATGATACAAGATCAACTTGTCCTGAACAGAAGCAGGAGCCTTATGATCGAGCAAAGAATGATGTCTTTCCAACATGATAGGTTAATCAGCAACTATCCCGGGGAAAAACAAAAGGCAGTCTCGAGCAGAATTTAGAAACTCCATGATGCATTCAAAACAACAGGAAAGCTGAAATGCCCATAAGGCTGGAGAGATGTACAGATAATTTGACATTACGGAGAAAGAAAATATCTTCCCTTGTGATGTCCACTACTATTTGCAACAACCTACAGTTGGCAGTATCAAGAAAACCTTCAAATTGATGAAATTGATCTCACAGTTGCAGGAACTGCAGGTAGGATCCTAGAACAGCTTATTTTTTGGATTGAATTTCTCGAGGAACATAAACCTTGGGAAGGATTACAAGATGGAATGGAATTCACAGTGGAATGAAAGAGATATAGGATCAGATGACCACCCGTCCTTTCTCCATATACATCTCCATCTGGATGTTATATACGAAGTATCAGGCAGAATATTTTACAGCCTACATTGATTCTGGAGCTGGAATATGTACTGCCAGGCGCGATATCTTTTCCAAAGAGGTTGGTGAAAAATTACCAGCCATTGCTGGAAGATACTTTTCCAAACGGATCCTTATTCTCAATGAAGGAGTCCAGGAAGCGGAAATAATTATCGGAGGAGCATACGGTACCCCGTGGTACAAAGTCAAGACTCCACCTATTTATTTCCATGATACATGAGCTGATATGCTGCTAGGAAACAATTTCCTATAGACATTCAAGCGGTTCACTCAGGAGAACGAAACGCGGTGACTTATTTTTACAACCCTTTGTGATCATAAGATTATTGTGCAAAGACTATAGTAGGCATTTCACCGGAAGTTCCCCATTAGTTTTCGATGCAAGCGTGGTGATGACGGAAAAGTTTGACACCCAAAGATGAAGGAGCAATGGAAATTTGGTGAAGCAATTCTTCAGTTTCGACAACAAAGTCCTAGTGAAAAGGATTCCCAAACTTTTGACTGATTTAATACCATGTCTTTCAGAGAACAGGATGAGGAAGAACTCACTCCAGACAGCCTGTTGTTACTTAAAAAGGCATTACATGACGAAGTTCCACAACTTGAAGCTACCCTCAAAGAACAAATTACTCTAGAGGATGTTAAAAGGAAGATTTAGAGGAACTACAACGAGGATCCACTGGCATGGTAGAATAAGAATGAGCTCAAAGCCACTTTGAAGGTGAAAGCCGGAAAATAAAATGAGTTTGTTAGATTCAGACCAATCCCCATGAATATGGAAGATCGGATGGATATGCAGCTAATACTTAAGGAACACCTTGACCTTAAGTTAATCTCATCAGGTGTTTCTCCATATAGCAGTCCATGATTTCTTTTTCTGAATCATGGAGAAATCAAGAGAGGAAAGCCAAGATTAGTAATCAACTACAAAGGAATCAATGATATCTTGGATTTCGATGGATACTTTATCCCAAGCAGGGAACATTTGGTAAACAGCATCAAAAATGCCAAAGTGTTTTCAAAGTTCGATTGCAAGTCTGGATTTTACCAGATTAAGATGGAGGAAGCAAGCAGAAAGTACACCGCATTCTCCACACCACAAGTACATTATATCTGGAATGTTATGCCAATGGGATTGACAAACGCTCCCAAGATATTCCAAAGGAAGATGGATAATCTTTTCAAGGATTACTTCACCTTCATGTTCGTGTATATTGACGATAACCTCATTGCGTCAAAAAACATGAAAGAACATCTTACACAATTGGAAATCTTTTCAGATGTTTGCTACAAGGAAGGATTAGTGTTGTCCGAAAGGAATGCAGTAATTGCTACAAGACGGATCGAGTTTCTTGGGATCGAGATTGATTAATCTGGAATCATCCTTCAAAACCACGTTGTTGAGAAGGTGCAGGGTTATCTAGATGATCTAAAGGATTTAAAGCAACTTCAGAGCTTTCTGGGAATTGTTAATTTTGCTGGGATGTTCATTAATAATCTAGCGAACCACATAAATGTGCTCAGTCCGTTACTCAAAAAAGATGTAAAATTTTAGTGGAATGGAGACCATCGACAAGCTGTCAAACAGCTGAAAGAAGTCTACAGGCAACTACCAAAGCTTGCAATCTCAAATGACGAGGACGAACTGGTGTTATACACGGATGCCAGTGATCATTGGTGGGCAGCAGTTCTCATGAAAGCCACACTAGAAGGAGAAATGCCATGTAGATACTGTAGCGGTCTCTTCACAGACAGTGAAGCTATCGATGGCATATCAACAAAAAAGAATTCTTTGCAGCCCGAAAGGCCTTTAAAAAATTGCCATTATTTTTACTAGCAAAGAAATTTATCTTGAAATAAGATAATACTAGTGTTAAGTCTTTTCTGAAAATAAAATTGAATCAAAACCAGAAAAGGGTAGACTTTTAAGATGGCAAGATGAATACCAATATTATGATTACGATATTGTCATTCTGAAATCTGATAAAAATGTTCTTGCAGATTTCTTAACATGAGATGGAGGGACACATTGCTAGCGATACCCTCAAACGAGTTAGGAATCTCAGGGAAAACCTGGATATCCTGGAACGAGACTTTGTGACTCTTTGTCTCAATGACGAGGTTGCAAGACGACTTCAACGAGCAGATCAGGAACTTGTTACTGATCACATACGAGCATGCTTTCGGGACCATGAACTTTTATTTGAGGTTTTGAAAGGGCCCATCCTCCAGGCTGCACCTCCAACGGTGCAGAAAGGAGTGTTTAGAGAATGAGACTCATTTAACCCGAGGGCAAGGAATTCAAGTACCCATGTCACGAGTGCTGCAGATGATGCATTCCTTGAGGATGTACAAGTTGGAGCGAATGTTGAAGATCAAGTGTCAATGACGGGCAATTCTAGGGTTCAAATTAATGATGAGTAGTTTCTTCACCTATGCAGGATTACCAACGTACTTGGGGGAAACTAATTAGCAGACGAGGTATCAACCCAGACAAATCCATTGTTGATATCTCCAGAAAATATCTGAGGGTTTGGATGAAACTAGGCAGCCATCCAAACGAAGTTCGGGAATGGTATAATTTCGGAGCTCTGGCTTCGGTTTATACTATTACACCAGCATTCTCTGAAATCTCAAAATTATCAAAGTGGATTAGAGAAGCTGTTCACGAGACATGGGCCAATAATCCACATTTGGGCAGATGAGATATTCTGGAGTTGTATTTTTTAGTGCTGCTCCAGAACCAGTAAAGAAAGGCTTCATTGAGGCTTTTCATTTTATCAAACTAAGACGACCAGATGGAAACGCCTTAAAAAATATAAAAATTGCGCTACCAGAAGGCGTACCAATTTTGGCTGGGACTATCACAGAAGATGAAGTTTCTACCAGACGTGCATGGGGGCTTTGGGTTTGTCTAATGAAAATAGACAAAGTCAAATACTCATTTAAGTTCTTCCAGAATTCAGCCAACGACACTTTTATGCTGAATTCCATGATAGGAACATCAACAAGATTTGCTGAAGAACTCTTCGAAACAAAGAGAAGAATTCTTTGGGAAAACAATATTCCGGCAGGAAAAGAAACATACCGGAAATCTGCAACATGTCACACATTGGCCGATGGATAGATCATGTTTGCCAAGCATGCCCGGAGCATAAGGAACCAGAGTTCGGGAAAGGATTTCGATCCAAACCCGACAGATCAGAGGCAGGAAGAGACAAAAAACATGCTGACAAGAGAGCCCGTTTTCCTAAAACTCGGGGACCACAAAAACTAATAATGTAAAGATTCCCCGACAAAGAAAAAGGTTGTGGACCATTAGAAGATAGTGTGGAAACTGTTCAACGCACTCGGACAAAAATAATGGACTACTCATGAGAAAAGTTGGCGCACTCAGACCAAAGATGCAAGACCACGTGAAAGTTAAGGTGCACTCACAGGCGCACTAATAGGCGCACTCAACAATTATCAATATTTGGAATCCGAAGTTGAAATCCAGATTTATGCATATATAAAGGCCCTCATTCAGGAAGCTAATGACATCGAAAATTCACCATAGTTTTCTGAGAATAAAAATTGTAGTCTCCAAGCGTTGTAATCTTTCAACTTTCATAGCTTGGTAATAATCTCTTTCTTTCTTTCTTTCTTTATAATCGTTTGTAATATTGTTCTGTATTTCAGTTTATGTGTTCTTGAGTCAAGCATCTTCTATATGAGAGGCTAAACAAGTCTGTCTCCTTCCAAAATGATATGTTTTAATGTAATGGATATTATAAGTATTTCCAGAATAAAATAAAGGCTGTTGCCTATCTATCTATCAGATTTCTTTAAAATCTTTTTATATTTGGTTATACCCTACGCCCTACGTAGAAAATGAAACAGAGTTGTGCTGACTATTGCTGAAGGCTCTCTAACAGAACTATCGGTTGCGATCGTGTGGTTGGTGGTGAGGAGCCATCGTAAAACCTGATTGAGTACCCGACAGTAGTGCGATCAAAAATGTATATATTGTTTTGTTAAAATTTTATTGTAATACGGAAACATGAAGAACATTTTTACGATTTCAAGTCAAGGGGTACAAAAAAAATAAAAATAAATAATTTACTTAGTATAAAAAATGTAATTTCTCAAAGTTTGAAATGTAAATTATGGGATGGTGAAGTGAAATTTGCCCTATATTATTTTATGAGAAAATAATAACAATTTTTTAATACGGAAAAGTCGATTAAAATGAACGATGGGACAAAAAAGGTAGGGTTGGTATGGAACCTGGTTCATCACCTTTAAACATGAAAATGACAATCAATAACACAATAGCCCTATATGCTGTTTTACAGCTGTTTCATGTACAAAATAAGGAATCACATTCTCTTTGAAAATTGGGCACAAATAAAAAAGGCGATATTCTACTGAGCTTTTAGCATTTCAAATTTCCATTTACACTTCATATTATATTTTATATCATATTGACAGGATAATAACCAAGTAATTATATATATATATATATATATATATATATATATATATATAGTAAGCAATAGAGCCGTCAAAACTGGTTGAACCAGCCAACCTGACTTGCCAAATAGGTAGATTAAGCCAGAATTTTCCAGCCTGCCTGCAGACGGCCTAAACGATCCAGCCAGTTTGGATTGCTGGTTGGGCCGGTTTGAATCGGGTTTGCATGTCTATTAATCAACTAATTAATTTACAATAAAATAATATTAATATTAAATATTATTTATTAAAAAAATATTTAATAATTTTAATTCATCATAACCTAATGAATTCACGATTTTTTTAGTTTTTGATGAGTTGGTCTGCCTAACTCGCAACTTGCCTCGAGTTGGGTCATGTTGGGGTTTTTCCAACCCGCCTGGAGGAGGACGCAAATGGACTAGGCCCATTTGGGTTACGTGTTGGGCGAGTCAACCTGTTTAAGTCGAGTTAACTTGTTTTGACACATCTAATGAGCATCCATTTAATTTATTACTCATACAAAGCTAAATATCAGAGGGGATTTTTGTGATACTTTAAAGATGCCAAACAGCATCTCTATCATCTAAAAAAAATAAAATCCTACATCATTCCACCAGAAATAGTTAACATCAGCTCCCTATTTAAACCCTACTCCGCTTCAATTTCAAGAATGTAGTTAAAAGTACACATTTTCTACAAGCAACATGATTGTTTGTGGTGCAATGAGTGACGCCGAGTCTTCATCCTTTTTCCGGTCTAAACCCGGCGTTGTCATTGCACCACAGACAGCCATATGTTGCCCATGGATCTAGGATTTTCAAGATCGATTGAAATATTTTTCAGGTTTGCATATTGAATATGTTACGCCAAGAGTATCTTAAAGAGGCTACGGATAATTTTAAGGTATAGTTTTAATAAAATATAGCATAGAGATGTAACTATGATGACCAAATATTTTGATGGAAGTAAGGCACGATTTTTGTATTATTTGAAATCTAATTATTTTTTTTTTTCAAAATTTTGGTTTAATTTTTAACTGGTCCAAGTTTTTAATTTGTGGGGATATATACTTCAAAATAAATCAATATTGTATGTTACGACCAAAGAACAATATCGATGGATTAAACTTTTCGAAGCTCTAATAATTGTATGCAAATTCTTTATCTTGTTTTCATGCATGCAAAATTTCTTGTCAAATAGTATTCTTAAATTGGTACTTTATGAATGTGAAATGAAAATAATTACAAACTTAGCTAAATTTTAATATATATATTCTTTATAATATGTGTCTCCTTATAAATCAATACAAGGGAATCCTCTCAATTTAATGGGTGATTTTTTTTTTATAAAAAAAATTAAAGATATTTAAATTTTTAAAATTTAGAAGTCAATTGTATTAATTTGTTATCTGGGAGTGGAGATCAGTGTTTTGAAAATCGGTCCGAACCGACCGGTTCAACCGGTTTAACCTGTAACCAGTGCTTGATCCGGTTTGGTTGACCATTCAAAACCACCCTGATAAAAAAATCAGTGGGAACCGGATTAAACCGGTTCAACCAGTGAACCGACTGATTGGTTGAACCAGTATGTTCTTTCATTTTTCTTTCCTTTTTAAAATTTTAGTTCTTTTATTTTTTTAAAATTATAAATCAAATTTGTAGAACAAAATATATTATATATAATTTATTATTGAAATGATTACAAAATAATATTTTATGCGTGTTTGTATAAAAAAATTCATATAATATAATAAATGTGTCTTGTATATTATATATAAACATGCTTAGTTTCTCGTAAATTATAATATATGTGAATAATTTCATAATATTTTAAATATTTTATTATAATTTTGGGATATTGATCTTTTTTGGTAAACTTTGTTGTTTTTTAGATGTTTTATTATTATTATTATTATTTTATGTTAGACATTTCATTTTATCTGATTTTTGAAGTTTGACATGTTATGTTGGTGTAACGATATTTTTTTATTGTGAACAACTTGAAACTATAGTAAAATATATGGTATATATATATTTTACAAAACTTAAAATAGATATTACATAATGCTGGCGTCATCACCGGTTGAATCAATGGTTTAATTGGTTGAACCGATCGAACCTGTAACAAGTAAGAGCACCGATTTCATGTCCGGTCCGATTTTGAAAACACTGGTGGAGATGATAAACCATGGCATCACGATTTCTTGAAAGTGCATGTTGGTGCCAACAAGCGGTTTGAGTAACATGTTGATTAACACATAATAGCTAGAAACAAATAAATAAAAAAAGATAAAGAAATCTATTTTATTTTCAAATTCAGCTGTCCGATTAATAAAAATGTCAATTTATATGAGATTAAAATAAAATCGGTAAGATTCGAAAAAATATTTTAAAAATTGCATAATTGACAGTAAAATAAAACAATTAAACTTAAGAAATAAGGGAACACAATTAGAAACGATGTCGAATTTCTTAAGTAAAATATTACTAAAACTAAAATGGGAAAAAAGCACTATTTTGGAGCCTTAAACGATGAAATTCACCCAAAAAAATACTATTTTTCTCGTCCAAATCCGACATCATTAAAAAATCGAAGACTTTCCTCGTTTAGCTTTAGGGTGATCCTAATACATCAATATTGGTTGTTACTCCAGCAGAGTGAAAAAAATAAATCGGTGAGCGAAAAAAGTTGGAACCAATTAGTAGGCAAAATCCAGTTTTCCTTTCTCTTCCAAAATTTCTACAGCTGATCATTTGAAAAATTCTACTCCAAAAAGCTTTTTTCAGGCTGTGTATTTTTTTTTCACAAATTATTGTTAGATGCATGTAATTTGTGTATTTAGCGTAGGTGATTCAATGTGAATTTTTTAGTGCGTTTGGGGTTTTATTTTCATTTGTTCAAGAATTTTTTTAGCATCATTTGTCAATAACTTCAAGTATACCAATTTAGTAGAATGAAATATGAAAAATATAAAAATTGTTGAGCATATCGAACTCGGGTTTCCCGAGTGACAAGTTGGACCACTCACCACTACAATGCAATGAATGTCGTAATTGTAATAGAACATATATATATTTCGATTTTTTCCGTGTTCGCTAGAATTAAGTGTTGCGAAAAATAAAGAAAAGACACCACAATTTTACGTGGAAAACCTCCAAATCGAAGGAAAAGCCACATGACCTAGTCCAATATAGATCTTCACTATAACTTTTAATTTGATTTACAGGACTTAGATACAAAACAAGAATTTTTGAAAAACAACATAAGAGAAAAAGACCGAACATACTATGACGTGCTCTCTTCGGAGTCTTTTCTTGCCTAGAAAGTTCAACTTCTTGCAATGAGACAATATGCATGTATTTATAGTGTTGATCCCAATGGTTGGCATGCGATAAATCCAGAACAAGATATCCTCTGATCGTGGCATTATTGGCTCAAAACGTGTCCGAGAACTCCGCGTTCCATTACTGGACGTTTATTTGCTGATACCGTTAAATGATGCTTTGAGAGGGATAGCTCGCGGTGCGTGGAGAATTGTGTAGAAGTAGTGGACGATTGTGGAACAGATGATGAGAACTTGGATCCGTAGAATTTTTAGTGACTTATACTTTTCAAAGGAATCCACCTAAGATTAGTATAATTTGTGTATGATTCAATGTCTAGGAATCCACCAAATGACAATTGAATTAATCAGAAAAAATCCATCTTCACTAATAATCAAAACGATTAATATCTTTCATGTCTCTTCCTTTTATTGATAATACATGCAACTATTTAAAGATTTTCTAACACTTAACATGCATGAATCTAATTAACACATTCTAACACTTAACATGCATGAATCTAATTAACACAAATACACTTGTACCTAATTACTTAACATGCATGACTCTAATTAAGACAAATACACTTTAACATAATTGCTTAACATACATGATTCTAATTAAGACAAATACACTTTAACCTAATTACTTAACATGCATGACTCTAATTAAGACAAATACACTTGAACCTAATTACTTAACATGCATGACTCTAATTAAGACAAATACACTTGAAGTGACTTTTGGCTCTTTACTTCCGTCCTTCGATAAGTTCAGATTCTGGATCATTTGCGCCGGCTGATTTGTTAGTTACGTCCGGGTTTTCCGCTAGCTTTGACCATTATGCCGATCAGGTTTTGATGTTCTCGGGCAACTTGTTTTCGGGGCTTTTTGCACTCGTCAATTCAAGGCGTAAGGTTATCCACAAGAAGGCACCTCTTCGGACTTTCTGGACCAAGAAGCAGCTCTGGCCAATCTTCCTGAAGATCTTTTAAATGATAGAGTATGGCTGTATTCTTCTACTATTTTGCCATTGTAATCTTTTTTCATCAACTTCTATCATTTCATTCTCTGCATACATTAACAAAAATGATGTATAAGCTTGACCCTCCTGACCATAAATACTTAAATAAACCAATAAAATGTTGAACAAGCTCGACCATCCCAAGTACAAACATTTAGTCAATTTTAGGTTTAAACATGGGCCGGACATCCCGATTCCATGAATAAACTTATAAAACAAGCTCGAACATCCCGAGCACAAACACCTAGGCAATTTTAGTTTTAAGCATAAACCGAACGTCCCGATCCCATGAATAAACTAATAAAATTTCAAACAAGCTCGAACATCCCGAGCATCAACACTTACGCAATTTAAGTTTTAAATATGGACCAAATATCCCGATCCTCCGAACAAGCTCGATCATCCCGAGCACCAATAATAAAAAGTACTCGAACATCCCGAGCACTAATACTTAGTACCATTTTAGGTTCGGATCAAACATTCCGACTTCGCATTTAACATGCCAACAATGGACTAGGTCAAATAAATCAACCCACAACAAAATATGCTCGAACATCTCGAGCGTCAACAATAAAACGTACTCGAACATCCCGAGCAGAAATACTTAGTCACGTTTTAGGTTCAAATACGGATCAACATTCTGACCCCGCATTTAACCTGCCAACAATGAACTAGATCAAATAACTCAACCCACAATAGCATATGCTCGAACATCCGGAGCATCAATAATAAAATGTACTCGAACATCCGGAGCACAGACAAGCCCATTTTAGGTTTAAATACGGATCAAACATTCCGACCCTGAATTTAACCTGCCAACAATGGACTAGATCAAATAAATCAACCCACAATAGAATATGCTTGAACATCCCGAGCATCAATAATAAAACGTACTCGAACATTGCGAGCACAAATACTTAGTCCCATTTTAGATTCAAATATGGATCAAACATTCCGACCCCGCATTTAACCTGCCAACAATGGACTAGATCAAATAACTCAACCCACATAGAATATGCTCAAACATCCCGAGCGTCAATAATAAAACGTATTCGAACATCCCGAGCACAAATACTTAGTCCCATTTTATATTCAAATACGGTCCCATATTTAACCTGCCAACAATGGACTAGATCAAATAAATCAACCCACAATAGAATATGCTTGAACATCCCGAGTATCAATAATAAGCATACTCGAACATCCCGAGCACACAAACTTAGTCATATTTCAGGTTCAAATACGGACCGCATTTAACCTGCCAACAATTGACTAGATGAGATAACTCAACCCACAATAGAACATGCTTGACCCGAGCACAAATACTTAGGTAATTTTTGGTTTAGACACGGACTGGTCATCCCAATCCCATTAATAAACTACTAAAATTCCGAACAAATTTACACGAAAGCATATTTATTTTATTAATATCCGAAGTACTCTTAAAATCATAAAAACAACAATAACAAAAATGCAACAATGGTGAAGCTAAATAAATGTGCAGGGCAGGCCCTATCAGAATGGTTTAAGGTTATGAACAGTCCATGGTCTTGCCAGTTCTCGACCCAGTTGATATTCCAGTCTATATGACCCTTGTCCGATCACTATCTTTACTTTATAAGGGCATTCTCATTTTGGCTCCAATTTCTTTACATCCCCTGCACAAATCCCCTACTTGAAAAGCCCTTTGGGCGAACACTTTTATTATAAGCATTAGTGATCCTTATTTTGTACATTTTAGTGATTGCGGCTGCTGTTTCTCTCAACAGGTCCACCTCATATAATTCTAATTTTCTCGCCTCCTAATTCTTTTCAGGATCCTAATGTTGTACCAGAAGAGACTCTACATTTATTTCAGTGGGGATCAGGCCTCCGAACCATACACCAAGCTATATGAAGTTTCTCATATAGATATATGTGGTGTAGTTCGGTATACCCATAATAGACCTGGTAATTCATCAACCCATGCTCCCCTCGCTCCTTCCAGTCTGGTTTTAATCCCATGTAATATTATCTGATTCATCACCACAGCTTGTCCATTGGATTGAGGATAAGCTACCGAGGTGAACACTTGTGTAAGTTTCATATCCTTGCACCAATCTTGAAATCTCTTCCCCTGAAATTGTCTTCCATTACCCGAGACCAATTTCCTCGGTATTCCAAACCAACATACTATGTTCTTCCACAAGAATTTACTCACTTCGTCCTCGGTGATCTTGGCAAGGGGTTCGGCTTCAACCCACTTGGTGAAGTACTCAACCACGACTAAAAGAAACTTCCTTTGTCCAGATGCTGGAGGAAAAAAGGTCCAACAATATCTATTCCCCATCGATCAAAGGGACACGAAGTGATGTTGCCATTAAGGATTTCTGTGGGTATGTGTGATAAATTGACATGTTTTTGGCAATTACTACATTTTCTGACAATATCTTCAGCGTCTGTCTTCATGGTAGACCAATAGTATCCAGCTCGATTTGTTTTTTGGTATAACATGTTTGCACCCAAGTGATTACCACAACAACCTTCATAAACTTCTTTCAAGAAGTATTCTTCTTCTTGATTAGAAACACAATGTAAAAAAAGGAGCGAGAATCCCTTCTTAAACAGTTTTCCTTCTATCAACACAAACTGATTCCTCATTCTTTTCACCCGAGCTGCTTCTTTCAGATCAGAGGGGATATCATTATTTTTCAAGAACTTAATTATGTGTTCTCTCCAATCTCCCATGATGCATGACTTAAGACTCATTATATTGTTGACAGATATATGAGAGATCAAGAGTCCTTGTACCAGCACACTTATGTTTTTCCACTCATGCATTGAACTGGCTAGTTGGCCAACTCATCGGCTCAGTTATTCTCTTCTCGAGGAACATGCGTCAGTTTGGCTTCTTGAAACTTACCCATCAGTGCCCGAGCATTTTCAACATACATCTTCAGCTTCTTTTCCTTTACTTATATACACCATTCACTTGTTGTACCACGAGAATGGAATCCATAAACATTGTTATCTTCTGAACCCCTGCGTCAAGTGCTCGAATTCGGCTTCATTGTTTGAGGAATGAAAATCGAACTGGATGGCGGACTAATAAGAACCACCCCCGCACCACTTCCGGAGTGAGTAGTGATAAGTGTGATTTTTACACTTAATTTGATATATGATTAGGGGCGTTTTTATAGTGATTCCTGGAAAATATTACGCGTTTTGGTATATAATTGTATATTTCAGGAATCCAGGTCCAAATGCATAAAAGTTGAGGAATTTAGCTTAAAATGTGAAAGATGACCAAACCGAGCACAACTGGATATTATCAAACATGGATGAAAAATTATATTATAATATATGAAATTATAATATACGATATGAGATAAAGGGATGTTTGGAGAGCAATTGACGTAATTAAAAGAGGATCACACGTCTGTGAAAAGGAAAGATTCACGTAAAATACGTGAAGATATTGACGCAATAGAGGAGATTTCACGGAACTTGTGAAGTGCATTTGGAGTAGTAATAATCGTTGTGAACTTGATGAATTGTTTTTGAGCATCTTAGAGTACCTTAGAAACTATTTGATGATGACACTTTGAGGCGAAATTTTGTAGTCATGAACTTGATTAGGAGATGATCTAGGCGATCTTTGGACCGTTTGAGCCTTTCAAGCTTACCATGATATATATCAATCTCTAGTGTCCCATTTCGAGCCTAATTGAAAAAGAATGGTGTATGTTTAATACTATTAGCCGCCATTCAACATTTGTTTTGGCAACTCATTATACCCACCTTTATGAGCCTAAATTGAAAGAATTCATCCTTACCTAAAGGGAGTATAATGAATCTCACTAGATGCACATAAATTGTTATACTTTGATGAGCTTATTATTGAAAAACATGATGAATGAGAAAATAAAAAGATAGATAAAGCCTTGAAAAAATAATCTAAATAAGACCCAAAGTGGCCAAGGCTAAAAGAAAAAGAAGAGAAGCTCATTTTTTTTGTTAAAACTATGAATATTACATGCTTATACTCTCTTCTTTGTGTTACCCTATCTTTTCTTTGAAGCCAAACACCTATGCCTAAAATTACAAGCTTTAAAAGACCTATTGATCCAAGTTGATGGAGTGACTACATTAGCGGAGAAGTGTTTGAGAATAGGACTATAGGGTGCTCAATGATAATCTTAACTTTCATTACCTAGCATGATTTGATCTATGAAAATTGCATGAAACTTGAAAGTGACAATAGCACACACGCACGTTCTGATTCAGAGATATGTTGCTTGATCTAGGAGAAAACACAACGTGTTGAACTTTCTGATTAACTGTTATTTGTCTGTAAGTGAGATGTCTGAGTTACTTGATTGACTGTGAATTTGTTTATTTGAATCTTCAATATTGAACTCTACTTTGTGATCTTATTTCTTGCTCGAGACGATCAAGTTTAAGTTTGGGGGAGTTGATAAGTGTGATTTTTACACTTAATTTGATATATGATTAGGGGCGTTTTTATAGTGATTCCTGGAAAATATTACGCGTTTTGGTATATAATTGTATATTTCAGGAATCCAGGTCCAAATGCATAAAAGTTGAGGAATTTAGCTTAAAATGTGAAAGATGACCAAACCGAGCACAACTGGATATTATCAAACATGGATGAAAAATTATATTATAATATATGAAATTATAATATACGATATGAGATAAAGGGATGTTTGGAGAGCAATTGACGTAATTAAAAGAGGATCACACGTCTGTGAAAATGAAAGATTCACGTAAAATACGTGAAGATATTGACGCAATAGAGGAGATTTCACAGGAACTTTCAAGAAGGAAGGACTCGAGAGATTAAAATAGGAGGAGATACACGTACAAAAGAAGGGAGAGGAGATTGAGATAAAAGGAAAAGAAGTGAAGCAGACTTTCGAAGGAGATATTAGGGAAGAAGCGAAAGAGGAGATTGAGAATTTGGGGGAGTGACGTGAAGAAGTGAGCACTTGAACGAACAATCTGATACGGAACAACAACCATGGACTTCAAGCAGGAGGAGGATTTCTGGAACAAACAGAAACATATCAGACTGTCATTCACGAAGGAGAAAAGAGAGGAGTTCTGGGAGGAGAAATCAGTTGAGAGACGCAGAGAGATCAGAGAGGGTGGAGAACCGAAAATCATCACCCAAGAACCCTAGTAGCCGCCGCCTAGAAGAAGGAGGTAAAGTCATCTTCCTCCGCTCTTCATCCAAGCTTCAGCGAGCCAATTCCAGAGTGCAAGGAAGAAGCAAGAGAAGAGATTACGGTGCATCGCACAGATTCGTTCCAGCATTTATCGTATTTCTAAACTCGGTTTATTTGATTTTCATTTTCATTGGATGTTTTTGAGGTTGAGAAACAATTAAACGTCTAATTGATTTGTTTTGAATTGAATCAAGTTTATTTTATCGAGTTTGATTTTAATTGTGTTTGATTTATTGATTCGAATGTGTTTTGAGTGAATTGATACCTTATTGTTCATGAATTAAATGCTTATTAAGATCAAAGCCTAGCTAACTTTGATTTAATTCTGTGAGTTATAACCGAGATCGAGAGATAACATTATAATACGCTACATTAATTCATGATGTATGTTTAAGATTGAGATCGAGAGAAATATCACATACGTGAGCCTTTTGAATCGAGAGATTTAGAGTAATGAGGTTTTGAAGATTTATGCAATATCGGATTAGTAAATAAGTGAACGAGAGTTACTTGTTCTAATTTGATATTAGTTTCTTTACAGCTCGAGAGAGTGTATTGAATAATAACGAAAACCTTTCACCTTAAGAATCAATTGTTTGTTAATTGCCTATTCAAACGATCTTTAAAGATAACATAGTTGAACGAAGAGCGAGATAACTTTCTCGAGCGAAATTCCTTTGCATATCCGGAAACCATTCATTGTATTTATTCTTATTTTATTTAGGTCCTTTAGTTATAATTTGAAGTAGTTAATATACCCTCTTTAATCATATGCTAAATATAATTTTACTAGTTTTATTTGGTACTTATACGTTAGTCCATGTGGATTCGACAACCCGTACTTTCATTTAACTATACTAAAACTTGACAACCGTGCACTTGCGGTAGAATCGCTACACTGAGAATTTTCTGTTTAAAAATAAAGCGGTCAAGTAGCAGATCTATACACGGAGTGCCAGACATCCCTATAAATGTCATCCTATCGTGTTCCACACGATTCCTGCAACCACAATGGTTAGCAATACCACTTTTCATATCATAAGAGCACATAAACAATTTGTTATGTCATACAACATTAATGCCATCATGCATAAATATGTGCTATCAATAACTTCCTAGGCCCTTAACAGCCCCAATGAGCAACCACTGCTCTGATACCACTAATGTAAGGACCCCAAGCCCTTAAACCTTGATTAGTGTATTAACCACTATGTGTGGTACATGCTTTCTATAAAATGTCAATCGGGAAGCTCTGATGATACTTAATCATTGCCTGTCAATTACTATGTCATACAACATTAATGCCATCATGCATAAATATGTGCTATCAATAACTTCCTAGGCCCTTAACAGCCCCAATGAGCAACCACTGCTCTGATACCACTAATGTAAGGACCCCAAGCCCTTAAACCTTGATTAGTGTATTAACCACTATGTGTGGTACATGCTTTCTATAAAATGTCAATCGGGAAGCTCTGATGATACTTAATCATTGACTGTCAATTACAAAATTTCCTGTAATACTCAATGTTATAAGATCATCATCCTGACAATAAAAGACTCATATGTTTGCCCTTTACCAACCCCTTGGTGCCACTTTTCACATTGTAAACTTTTATAAAAATTTGGGCAGAGTCTCCCCATAAATAGAGCTATCCCAAAAAAAAAAGTACAACACATAACAAAATTCCCGGCCAGGGAAAGCATAATACTCAACAGAAAGCAGCAATACAAGTAAATTCCCAGCCAGGGAAGACACCACACATAATACACCAATGACTCTCATATCATTCTAGCAATTCAACCTCTAATTGCATGCAACCTTAAATGAAAGAGAGATAGGCTCATGCCTTTATATACAATCCATGTACAAGTATAATCGTGCTCACATGCGAGCATCATGAATATGTATAAATCCTCAGGTGTATACATAGGTACTCTATACGATACCGTGCTCCATCAAGCCCTGGTACCACGATCCTGGGAGTACCTCAAATCAACAGCTCGAGCTCAGCTCCATAGCCATCGATGTACCTGTCCACCTGTCCCAACAGAGACAGCCCCCAACAGGGTGAGCATACCAATACACAAAATCCCATAATCATAATAATGAAATTCATAATTTACAACAAAGGTAAATGCTAATGAATTTAAATGATACTCCCTGGATGGCAACCTCATCCGGGATTCCGTGTACTGTCCCTGTTCTCACAATCATCAAACTCATCAAACCTCATAAATCAGTAAACCAACACATTGATTTACACATCGCATGCCTGATTCTCAAATATCAATAATGAATGATTCCAAGTTCATATATATGCAAATATAGATATATCAATATCTAATATTGATTTCATAATCTCGCTTTCCATTATACCTAGACATCTCAAATGTCTCAAAATGAATACATGATTCTACGAACCTAGACATCTCAATGTCTCACGAAGAATACATGATTCTACAAACCTAGACATTTCAAATGTCTCATAATATAGTCATATAAACCCAGTACCCCTTATATCATGTAAGAGTCATCCTACTCTAGTGTCACGCACGCTACAAGCTGCGATATCAAGATTTGGGTCATTCCTTGGCCATATCAACATATATGTATAACCATACGCAAAACATTCAATGAAATCAAAAACACCTTATGCATTTCACATATATATAGTAATGCTCGTACGTCGCACGTACCTTAAATTACCGAAGTCCGAGCCAAACCTTGCTCGAGTTCCATGCCCCGAGGAATGATGTGCCAACGAAAATCGGAAGCAAAATCGTTCAAAATCGATGAACCCTAACTTTTGGGGATCGACGCCTTTCTGCCAAATCCGAACGAGAAACGCGACGAAACCTTCAATTGACGGAGGGGAAATGAGCGCCTGGACGAGACGAAGCCGTGGGTAGGTCGCACGCGCCAATCGGCGGCCGGACGGCGGCTGGCGGAGCGCCTGAAACGGCGGGGCAGGGGAGGTGACGGGAAAATCGCGGCGGGAGGAGGGAGAAGAGATTTGAGTTGAAATGATATTTTTTCTTAAAATTTCGGGTTCAACTGCTATTTATAGCAAAAATACCCCGAAAAAATAATAGCCCCACAAATACATCATGATTCCTTAAAAATCATCTGTTTTCAAAAACTCTCTCTCTAACTCCAAAATCCCCTACCGGTGCTCACACAGCACCCGAGATTCCGAGACACATCAAAAACCCAACTCTTAGGTTTTACACCGTAATGTGAATACAATCTCAACCTCTGGATCCAACGATCCCAACTGCCCAAATAAACGAGCCCAGAAGGCCCAACACCTCGATTAAATTCCAAATCGCCACGTAAAACCACTTTAGGGATTATTAATACTCCGGGATTAACACCTATAATCCCTGGTCATCACAATATCCCCCACTAAAAGAATTTCGTCCTCGAAATTAGCACAACCTCGATTCCTGACCATATCAGAATCGTATTAATAAACGCGAGGATACTTACCTCTCATCTAACTCTGAAACAGAGCGACATACCAAAACCAACATAACACCCAAGAGGTAAAACGTACCTCGATGCGGGTCATCCCAGAAGTCAGCCTCTCATGACTGCAAATCAACCAATACTTACGACTGTAGATCGGACAGTCCTCCTTCGATCTAATATAACAGTACGAACACGTCCTGAATGACACCTCAACCGTAAGAACGTTGACCTCGTGTCAAACTCTGGAGTGGAGTAGACTTCCAAATCCATCATCACGTCAAAGAGCGTCAGTACAACTCAACGCTAATAATCCAAAAGCAGTTAGTCAACTGAAACTGTAAGGATTCGAATCGCTCCTGATTCTATCGTAGATATCATCCAATGACATCTTTACCAAGACTCACGATGTCTAACATACATCGTTACGAGGGAAACACTAGTACAACCACGGTGTACACATACCAAACCTGGTTTCCACTTTCAAACTTCCTCCATCGAAGGAGTAGTCGCCTCATTGCAACTTAATTTGGGCAACTCACGGCCACAAATTCAAACAAAAGACATCTCACAAGATGTCCACCTCCGGATGTTCCAAGAATCACGTCCTGATCATAAATAACAACCGAGACTCCGCAGAGTTTAAAATTCTTAAGGGGCATGCAATAAACCCATTGCATCCTCAACGCTTGTGTCGTCAGCGACACTCAACCAATCCGAAATCCTGCCATCCCTTGAAAATCCTCGGATTTAACAATCCAAACTTGGGAAGGCTGTCGCATAACTCGAAGGAAAACACCAATAAGGGAAATACCTTAACCCTCACAAGAAAATCCCTCCTCAAGGGAGTCAACTAACTTCACGATCATTACTCATAATCATCGTGCCATGGAGATTCCCAATCTGAAGGTGTTCCATATCTCTCATCAGAGATTTAACCATCCAAAAATAGCATAACTCTATGCTCGACAGGAAGGAAAACAACAACTGGCATCCGTATACTCATCGGTATACCTGCCTAAGCACTGACATCGGATGCATACTCAAAGCACTTGGCTCGGGTATCTACAACCTACCCCTAAGCCCCAAACACAACCGTCAATTCTGAGTCATTCCTTACTCAGTGGAGGATGAAAATCGACGATTAACAATACACGGTGTGATTCCCAAAATCAACACCACTTGTACCAACTTACCGAATCTTTCAAAGATTCCCAAATAGGTATAATACTACCTCCTTCCTCGCAAGGGAAGCGCCATCGAACTCGAGATCCACAAGTCTCGAACCATCGTTCGGAAAAACTGGATACAATAACACCCATTGTATCCCAATACACGGGTTCCTTTAGATTGAGTCAATAACAACCTGATGACTCTCTTGTTGGTACTCCAACATCCTGAGCTGTCCCAGACAAGTCTCCAAGATTAAACATAAACGTATACACGTTTCAGTGAGGCATGAACAACCTTAACCTCAATGACATGGTGACTACTAGAGTCCACCACAATCCACATCGTATCACCTTACGATTTGCCAAACTTGGTTCCAACGAGCAGTGTAACGGCTCTAGCAAGCCCATCATGGTGCTGCACACACACGGCAGACAAACCAGTCGCTGCCTCTCTAGGTTCACCTCAAACCTACCAACAAGACGGACGTTTCCACATGGTATAACATACTATGGGAAGAAAACTCAATAGAGTAGCGGGTCTTTATCCAACATTCCTCAATGCCGATACACCCTGGACACTCCAATGTCCCTATGTACTTAACATAACCTGATCCTACTCCCTTAGGACCCATCCTACACCCTCAAGGGTGGTGTGATCATGTCTACCACATGTCACATCGACAGAAAGCGAGTAATTTCCTCCATGATTACTCCTGTCGTCAAATCACATGGCCAAAAGCCATTCCAACGAGCATACCTCAAGGGTATCACCACTCGTAAAATGATTACCCCCAAACATAAGCTGCGGTGCAATCACATGTACAGCGCATCCAACCATTCCTCGAGCAACCCGCTCGGTATAAGGGTCACGTCAATCGGTGTCGCACACGCCACCTTGTGCTCGGTACTGGCACCCAAGGCATACCACAGAATACGTATACTCAACGCATCGATCATCGTAACGATGATGCATGTCTAATAAGACATCTCCTACACCATCGTCATCGTCATCCTGTGACGACACATGCCAACTCATGGCATCTAAAACATTGTCAACTAGTGACGATACATGTACATCAGCGTATGTCATCCACTAACATGCTAGTAAAATAGGCATAATAAAACATGTATATCAATGCATGCCAGCTACAATAAAGCTAATAAAATAGCAATATCTCATACCTCATCGCTAGCAATATAGCGTCATACCTGTCTCCGTCGCTCAATAATAGTGCGTAATCAGCACCCATCGCTCGAAGGCGGCAAAATCCTGTGCTGAGTACATAGCGGCAAAATCCCTCGCTATAGAATCGACGGCATGACACCTCGTCATATAATAAGTGGCATGAAACCTCGCTATACTCCTGAGCATGAATCATCGTCCACATAGTAGCGGAAAGAGGCATCGCTATCAATACACCTGGCGGAATGAACCATCGCCAATCAATATAGCGGAATGAACCGTCGCTATAAATACACCTGGCGGAATGAACCATCGCCAATAGATATAGCGGAAAGAACCATCGCTATAAATACACCTGGCGGAATGAACCATCGCCAATAGATATAGCGGAATGAACCATCGCTATAAATACACCTGGCGGAATGAACCATCGCCAATAGATATAGCGGAATGAACCATCGCTATCAATACACCTGGCGGAATGAACCATCGCCAATAGATATAGCGGAATGAACCATCGCTATCAATACACCTCGAATTGAGTCACTTATCAGTAGTGTATTTCAATGCTTCTCACTACTCCATATAAGCGGAATCCTTCCTCGCTTCATATGGACCTTAGTGCAAGCATTGAAATCCTCACTAGGATAACCTGGACTCGTGAAATATCAGTGCATTTCAATGCTTCTCACTACTCCATATAAGCGGAATCCTTCATCGCTTCATATGGACCTTAGTGTAAGCATTGAAATCCTCACTTTATATTTCACAATATACATATGCAAAACGATGCGTATCAACATGTATCATATCATAATGCACTATCTTATGCATACCTTGATTTACCTTGTGTTAAATGACTAACCACATAATACATGTTGCCCTTGGGATGCCCGTACATATGTATAATCATCATTCCTTTTCGTATTCCTTATTTCCTGTAACCTGCAACCATCAGGGTTAACAACAATAGCCATATACGCTATGCATCAACATTCAATACATAATAAAAACACATTATAAACGTATGGATATGCAATGTCATGACATTCTTCCTCTTTAAATCCTTATTTCATCCTGAGCCCTTATCATTAGTACATTTTAATGCTTCTTGCTACTCCATGTAAGCGGGACTCTTCATCGCTTCCACTGGACTTTAGCGTTGCTACTCCATGTAAGCGGGATTCTTCATCGCTTCCACTGGACTTTAGCGTTGCTACTCCATGCAATGGACTTTAGCGTTGCTACTCCATGTAAGCGGGATTCTTCATCGCTTCCACTGGACTTTAGCGTTGCTACTCCATGCAATGGACTTTAGCATAAGCCATTAAAATCCTTACTAAGATAACTTTGACTCAAGAAATACACCTCTTATATTTCATAACATGCATATGCAAAAACAATGCACAATAACATATACCATAACCTTAATGCACCACTTTGCATTCATCATGTGTCAACAAGACAATATAAAGTACATGTTACCTCGGAAATATCCCTTTACCGGATTTTCTTAAAAACCAGCTTCCTTGGCACATAATACACGGAGTGCCAGACATCCCTATAAATGTCATCCTATCGTGTTCCACACGATTCCTGCAACCACAATGGTTAGCAATACCACTTTTCATATCATAAGAGCACATAAACAATTTGTTATGTCATACAACATTAATGCCATCATGCATAAATATGTGCTATCAATAACTTCCTAGGCCCTTAACAGCCCCAATGAGCAACCACTGCTCTGATACCACTAATGTAAGGACCCCAAGCCCTTAAACCTTGATTAGTGTATTAACCACTATGTGTGGTACATGCTTTCTATAAAATGTCAATCGGGAAGCTCTGATGATACTTAATCATTGCCTGTCAATTACTATGTCATACAACATTAATGCCATCATGCATAAATATGTGCTATCAATAACTTCCTAGGCCCTTAACAGCCCCAATGAGCAACCACTGCTCTGATACCACTAATGTAAGGACCCCAAGCCCTTAAACCTTGATTAGTGTATTAACCACTATGTGTGGTACATGCTTTCTATAAAATGTCAATCGGGAAGCTCTGATGATACTTAATCATTGACTGTCAATTACAAAATTTCCTGTAATACTCAATGTTATAAGATCATCATCCTGACAATAAAAGACTCATATGTTTGCCCTTTACCAACCCCTTGGTGCCACTTTTCACATTGTAAACTTTTATAAAAATTTGGGCAGAGTCTCCCCATAAATAGAGCTATCCCAAAAAAAAAAGTACAACACATAACAAAATTCCCGGCCAGGGAAAGCATAATACTCAACAGAAAGCAGCAATACAAGTAAATTCCCAGCCAGGGAAGACACCACACATAATACACCAATGACTCTCATATCATTCTAGCAATTCAACCTCTAATTGCATGCAACCTTAAATGAAAGAGAGATAGGCTCATGCCTTTATATACAATCCATGTACAAGTATAATCGTGCTCACATGCGAGCATCATGAATATGTATAAATCCTCAGGTGTATACATAGGTACTCTATACGATACCGTGCTCCATCAAGCCCTGGTACCACGATCCTGGGAGTACCTCAAATCAACAGCTCGAGCTCAGCTCCATAGCCATCGATGTACCTGTCCACCTGTCCCAACAGAGACAGCCCCCAACGGGGTGAGCATACCAATACACAAAATCCCATAATCATAATAATGAAATTCATAATTTACAACAAAGGTAAATGCTAATGAATTTAAATGATACTCCCTGGATGGCAACCTCATCCGGGATTCCGTGTACTGTCCCTGTTCTCACAATCATCAAACTCATCAAACCTCATAAATCAGTAAACCAACACATTGATTTACACATCGCATGCCTGATTCTCAAATATCAATAATGAATGATTCCAAGTTCATATATATGCAAATATAGATATATCAATATCTAATATTGATTTCATAATCTCGCTTTCCATTATACCTAGACATCTCAAATGTCTCAAAATGAATACATGATTCTACGAACCTAGACATCTCAATGTCTCACGAAGAATACATGATTCTACAAACCTAGACATCTCAAATGTCTCATAATATAGTCATATAAACCCAGTACCCCTTATATCATGTAAGAGTCATCCTACTCTAGTGTCACGCACGCTACAAGCTGCGATATCAAGATTTGGGTCATTCCTTGGCCATATCAACATATATGTATAACCATACGCAAAACATTCAATGAAATCAAAAACACCTTATGCATTTCACATATATATAGTAATGCTCGTACGTCGCACGTACCTTAAATTACCGAAGTCCGAGCCAAACCTTGCTCGAGTTCCATGCCCCGAGGAATGATGTGCCAACGAAAATCGGAAGCAAAATCGTTCAAAATCGATGAACCCTAACTTTTGGGGATCGACGCCTTTCTGCCAAATCCGAACGAGAAACGCGACGAAACCTTCAATTGACGGAGGGGAAATGAGCGCCTGGACGAGACGAAGCCGTGGGTAGGTCGCACGCGCCAATCGGCGGCCGGACTGCGGCTGGCGGAGCTCCTGAAACGGCGGGGCAGGGGAGGTGACGGGAAAATCGCGGCGGGAGGAGGGAGAAGAGATTTGAGTTGAAATGATATTTTTTCTTAAAATTTCGGGTTCAACTGCTATTTATAGCAAAAATACCCCGAAAAAATAATAGCCCCACAAATACATCATGATTCCTTAAAAATCATCTGTTTTCAAAAACTCTCTCTCTAACTCCAAAATCCCCTACCGGTGCTCACACAGCACCCGAGATTCCGAGACACATCAAAAACCCAACTCTTAGGTTTTACACCGTAATGTGAATACAATCTCAACCTCTGGATCCAACGATCCCAACTGCCCAAATAAACGAGCCCAGAAGGCCCAACACCTCGATTAAATTCCAAATCGCCACGTAAAACCACTTTAGGGATTATTAATACTCCGGGATTAACACCTATAATCCCTGGTCATCACAATATCCCCCACTAAAAGAATTTCGTCCTCGAAATTAGCACAACCTCGATTCCTGACCATATCAGAATCGTATTAATAAACGCGAGGATACTTACCTCTCATCTAACTCTGAAACAGAGCGACATACCAAAACCAACATAACACCCAAGAGGTAAAACGTACCTCGATGCGGGTCATCCCAGAAGTCAGCCTCTCATGACTGCAAATCAACCAATACTTACGACTGTAGATCGGACAGTCCTCCTTCGATCTAATATAACAGTACGAACACGTCCTGAATGACACCTCAACCGTAAGAACGTTGACCTCGTGTCAAACTCTGGAGTGGAGTAGACTTCCAAATCCATCATCACGTCAAAGAGCGTCAGTACAACTCAACGCTAATAATCCAAAAGCAGTTAGTCAACTGAAACTGTAAGGATTCGAATCGCTCCTGATTCTATCGTAGATATCATCCAATGACATCTTTACCAAGACTCACGATGTCTAACATACATCGTTACGAGGGAAACACTAGTACAACCACGGTGTACACATACCAAACCTGGTTTCCACTTTCAAACTTCCTCCATCGAAGGAGTAGTCGCCTCATTGCAACTTAATTTGGGCAACTCACGGCCACAAATTCAAACAAAAGACATCTCACAAGATGTCCACCTCCGGATGTTCCAAGAATCACGTCCTGATCATAAATAACAACCGAGACTCCGCAGAGTTTAAAATTCTTAAGGGGCATGCAATAAACCCATTGCATCCTCAACGCTTGTGTCGTCAGCGACACTCAACCAATCCGAAATCCTGCCATCCCTTGAAAATCCTCGGATTTAACAATCCAAACTTGGGAAGGCTGTCGCATAACTCGAAGGAAAACACCAATAAGGGAAATACCTTAACCCTCACAAGAAAATCCCTCCTCAAGGGAGTCAACTAACTTCACGATCATTACTCATAATCATCGTGCCATGGAGATTCCCAATCTGAAGGTGTTCCATATCTCTCATCAGAGATTTAACCATCCAAAAATAGCATAACTCTATGCTCGACAGGAAGGAAAACAACAACTGGCATCCGTATACTCATCGGTATACCTGCCTAAGCACTGACATCGGATGCATACTCAAAGCACTTGGCTCGGGTATCTACAACCTACCCCTAAGCCCCAAACACAACCGTCAATTCTGAGTCATTCCTTACTCAGTGGAGGATGAAAATCGACGATTAACAATACACGGTGTGATTCCCAAAATCAACACCACTTGTACCAACTTACCGAATCTTTCAAAGATTCCCAAATAGGTATAATACTACCTCCTTCCTCGCAAGGGAAGCGCCATCGAACTCGAGATCCACAAGTCTCGAACCATCGTTCGGAAAAACTGGATACAATAACACCCATTGTATCCCAATACACGGGTTCCTTTAGATTGAGTCAATAACAACCTGATGACTCTCTTGTTGGTACTCCAACATCCTGAGCTGTCCCAGACAAGTCTCCAAGATTAAACATAAACGTATACACGTTTCAGTGAGGCATGAACAACCTTAACCTCAATGACATGGTGACTACTAGAGTCCACCACAATCCACATCGTATCACCTTACGATTTGCCAAACTTGGTTCCAACGAGCAGTGTAACGGCTCTAGCAAGCCCATCATGGTGCTGCACACACACGGCAGACAAACCAGTCGCTGCCTCTCTAGGTTCACCTCAAACCTACCAACAAGACGGACGTTTCCACATGGTATAACATACTATGGGAAGAAAACTCAATAGAGTAGCGGGTCTTTATCCAACATTCCTCAATGCCGATACACCCTGGACACTCCAATGTCCCTATGTACTTAACATAACCTGATCCTACTCCCTTAGGACCCATCCTACACCCTCAAGGGTGGTGTGATCATGTCTACCACATGTCACATCGACAGAAAGCGAGTAATTTCCTCCATGATTACTCCTGTCGTCAAATCACATGGCCAAAAGCCATTCCAACGAGCATACCTCAAGGGTATCACCACTCGTAAAATGATTACCCCCAAACATAAGCTGCGGTGCAATCACATGTACAGCGCATCCAACCATTCCTCGAGCAACCCGCTCGGTATAAGGGTCACGTCAATCGGTGTCGCACACGCCACCTTGTGCTCGGTACTGGCACCCAAGGCATACCACAGAATACGTATACTCAACGCATCGATCATCGTAACGATGATGCATGTCTAATAAGACATCTCCTACACCATCGTCATCGTCATCCTGTGACGACACATGCCAACTCATGGCATCTAAAACATTGTCAACTAGTGACGATACATGTACATCAGCGTATGTCATCCACTAACATGCTAGTAAAATAGGCATAATAAAACATGTATATCAATGCATGCCAGCTACAATAAAGCTAATAAAATAGCAATATCTCATACCTCATCGCTAGCAATATAGCGTCATACCTGTCTCCGTCGCTCAATAATAGTGCGTAATCAGCACCCATCGCTCGAAGGCGGCAAAATCCTGTGCTGAGTACATAGCGGCAAAATCCCTCGCTATAGAATCGACGGCATGACACCTCGTCATATAATAAGTGGCATGAAACCTCGCTATACTCCTGAGCATGAATCATCGTCCACATAGTAGCGGAAAGAGGCATCGCTATCAATACACCTGGCGGAATGAACCATCGCCAATCAATATAGCGGAATGAACCGTCGCTATAAATACACCTGGCGGAATGAACCATCGCCAATAGATATAGCGGAAAGAACCATCGCTATAAATACACCTGGCGGAATGAACCATCGCCAATAGATATAGCGGAATGAACCATCGCTATAAATACACCTGGCGGAATGAACCATCGCCAATAGATATAGCGGAATGAACCATCGCTATCAATACACCTGGCGGAATGAACCATCGCCAATAGATATAGCGGAATGAACCATCGCTATCAATACACCTCGAATTGAGTCACTTATCAGTAGTGTATTTCAATGCTTCTCACTACTCCATATAAGCGGAATCCTTCCTCGCTTCATATGGACCTTAGTGCAAGCATTGAAATCCTCACTAGGATAACCTGGACTCGTGAAATATCAGTGCATTTCAATGCTTCTCACTACTCCATATAAGCGGAATCCTTCCTCGCTTCATATGGACCTTAGTGTAAGCATTGAAATCCTCACTTTATATTTCACAATATACATATGCAAAACGATGCGTATCAACATGTATCATATCATAATGCACTATCTTATGCATACCTTGATTTACCTTGTGTTAAATGACTAACCACATAATACATGTTGCCCTTGGGATGCCCGTACATATGTATAATCATCATTCCTTTTCGTATTCCTTATTTCCTGTAACCTGCAACCATCAGGGTTAACAACAATAGCCATATACGCTATGCATCAACATTCAATACATAATAAAAACACATTATAAACGTATGGATATGCAATGTCATGACATTCTTCCTCTTTAAATCCTTATTTCATCCTGAGCCCTTATCATTAGTACATTTTAATGCTTCTTGCTACTCCATGTAAGCGGGACTCTTCATCGCTTCCACTGGACTTTAGCGTTGCTACTCCATGTAAGCGGGATTCTTCATCGCTTCCACTGGACTTTAGCGTTGCTACTCCATGCAATGGACTTTAGCGTTGCTACTCCATGTAAGCGGGATTCTTCATCGCTTCCACTGGACTTTAGCGTTGCTACTCCATGCAATGGACTTTAGCATAAGCCATTAAAATCCTTACTAAGATAACTTTGACTCAAGAAATACACCTCTTATATTTCATAACATGCATATGCAAAAACAATGCACAATAACATATACCATAACCTTAATGCACCACTTTGCATTCATCATGTGTCAACAAGACAATATAAAGTACATGTTACCTCGGAAATATCCCTTTACCGGATTTTCTTAAAAACCAGCTTCCTTGGCACATAATACACGGAGTGCCAGACATCCCTATAAATGTCATCCTATCGTGTTCCACACGATTCCTGCAACCACAATGGTTAGCAATACCACTTTTCATATCATAAGAGCACATAAACAATTTGTTATGTCATACAACATTAATGCCATCATGCATAAATATGTGCTATCAATAACTTCCTAGGCCCTTAACAGCCCCAATGAGCAACCACTGCTCTGATACCACTAATGTAAGGACCCCAAGCCCTTAAACCTTGATTAGTGTATTAACCACTATGTGTGGTACATGCTTTCTATAAAATGTCAATCGGGAAGCTCTGATGATACTTAATCATTGCCTGTCAATTACTATGTCATACAACATTAATGCCATCATGCATAAATATGTGCTATCAATAACTTCCTAGGCCCTTAACAGCCCCAATGAGCAACCACTGCTCTGATACCACTAATGTAAGGACCCCAAGCCCTTAAACCTTGATTAGTGTATTAACCACTATGTGTGGTACATGCTTTCTATAAAATGTCAATCGGGAAGCTCTGATGATACTTAATCATTGACTGTCAATTACAAAATTTCCTGTAATACTCAATGTTATAAGATCATCATCCTGACAATAAAAGACTCATATGTTTGCCCTTTACCAACCCCTTGGTGCCACTTTTCACATTGTAAACTTTTATAAAAATTTGGGCAGAGTCTCCCCATAAATAGAGCTATCCCAAAAAAAAAAGTACAACACATAACAAAATTCCCGGCCAGGGAAAGCATAATACTCAACAGAAAGCAGCAATACAAGTAAATTCCCAGCCAGGGAAGACACCACACATAATACACCAATGACTCTCATATCATTCTAGCAATTCAACCTCTAATTGCATGCAACCTTAAATGAAAGAGAGATAGGCTCATGCCTTTATATACAATCCATGTACAAGTATAATCGTGCTCACATGCGAGCATCATGAATATGTATAAATCCTCAGGTGTATACATAGGTACTCTATACGATACCGTGCTCCATCAAGCCCTGGTACCACGATCCTGGGAGTACCTCAAATCAACAGCTCGAGCTCAGCTCCATAGCCATCGATGTACCTGTCCACCTGTCCCAACAGAGACAGCCCCCAACGGGGTGAGCATACCAATACACAAAATCCCATAATCATAATAATGAAATTCATAATTTACAACAAAGGTAAATGCTAATGAATTTAAATGATACTCCCTGGATGGCAACCTCATCCGGGATTCCGTGTACTGTCCCTGTTCTCACAATCATCAAACTCATCAAACCTCATAAATCAGTAAACCAACACATTGATTTACACATCGCATGCCTGATTCTCAAATATCAATAATGAATGATTCCAAGTTCATATATATGCAAATATAGATATATCAATATCTAATATTGATTTCATAATCTCGCTTTCCATTATACCTAGACATCTCAAATGTCTCAAAATGAATACATGATTCTACGAACCTAGACATCTCAATGTCTCACGAAGAATACATGATTCTACAAACCTAGACATCTCAAATGTCTCATAATATAGTCATATAAACCCAGTACCCCTTATATCATGTAAGAGTCATCCTACTCTAGTGTCACGCACGCTACAAGCTGCGATATCAAGATTTGGGTCATTCCTTGGCCATATCAACATATATGTATAACCATACGCAAAACATTCAATGAAATCAAAAACACCTTATGCATTTCACATATATATAGTAATGCTCGTACGTCGCACGTACCTTAAATTACCGAAGTCCGAGCCAAACCTTGCTCGAGTTCCATGCCCCGAGGAATGATGTGCCAACGAAAATCGGAAGCAAAATCGTTCAAAATCGATGAACCCTAACTTTTGGGGATCGACGCCTTTCTGCCAAATCCGAACGAGAAACGCGACGAAACCTTCAATTGACGGAGGGGAAATGAGCGCCTGGACGAGACGAAGCCGTGGGTAGGTCGCACGCGCCAATCGGCGGCCGGACGGCGGCTGGCGGAGCGCCTGAAACGGCGGGGCAGGGGAGGTGACGGGAAAATCGCGGCGGGAGGAGGGAGAAGAGATTTGAGTTGAAATGATATTTTTTCTTAAAATTTCGGGTTCAACTGCTATTTATAGCAAAAATACCCCGAAAAAATAATAGCCCCACAAATACATCATGATTCCTTAAAAATCATCTGTTTTCAAAAACTCTCTCTCTAACTCCAAAATCCCCTACCGGTGCTCACACAGCACCCGAGATTCCGAGACACATCAAAAACCCAACTCTTAGGTTTTACACCGTAATGTGAATACAATCTCAACCTCTGGATCCAACGATCCCAACTGCCCAAATAAACGAGCCCAGAAGGCCCAACACCTCGATTAAATTCCAAATCGCCACGTAAAACCACTTTAGGGATTATTAATACTCCGGGATTAACACCTATAATCCCTGGTCATCACATGAATAGATCTCCTTCTTGTAGCCCTTGAGTAAAGGCGCTGATAAGTATCTCCGATGGACATGAGGAACATCGAGGCATGCTTGATTAAATCTTTTCAAGAAGTCTCGAAGTGACTCCTTTTCAATCTGTTTAAGTCTGAACAGGCTGAGGGCTGTTATCTTGCAACTTTTGCTGCTCGCAAATTGATGTAAGAACATCGAGCTGAACTTCGGGAATGAATCTATGATCCCCGATGCCAGTTGATTATACCAAGATTGAGTAGCTCCTGCTAGGGTAGTCAGAAAAACCCTACACTTCACTCCATCTGTAAGTTGGTGAAGAAGCGAAGCGTTCTCAAACCGTGACAAATACTCCCCAGGATCTGTGCTGCCATCATAATTCACCACATTCAAAGTTTGTAAGTTGAATGGCAAGGGATCATCAATAACTTCAGGAGAAAATGGTGTGCTCCTCCATATATGGTAGATACACCCCTCCATCTTGTTGCGCATCTGCTGCAACTTATCTTTCAGATCCTCCATTTGATGATGCAGAGTTTTACTATTCTCTTCTCCTATCTGACTGGAAAGGTCATTAACCTCATTTTTATCATCCTCATGTTCTTCTGAAGAAGCCAGATCTTCTTCCTTGCTTGTTCTTTCTTGCTGGGACAGGGTCATAAGTTGCTTCATGACCTCCCCTACAGTTTTGGCGATCACCTTCGTCAATTGTTCCATTGGCATTCCCATTGTAGGAAATGTGTGAGGATTAGTTTGAGGAGCGTTTTGAGACGATTCCACATCCTCCTCCTCTCCTTCATGTATCGGGGGTGAATATGATGGGGATATACCCCCGTGAACTTTGCCCGCGACCGTTACTTCTAGCCATGTCCTCCCTAATTTGTACAAAATTTCTTTTCTTCAATGTCGTAGCTCGAGATTCCCACAGACGACGCTAATGATGTGATTCGATTTTTTTCGTGTTCGGTAGAATTAAGTGTTGCGAAAAATAAAAGAAAGACTATTTTTACGTTGAAAACCTCCAAATCGAAGGAAAACAATGTGACCTAGTCTAGTATAAATTTTCAATATAACATTTAATTTGATTTACATTACTCTGACACAAAACAAGAACTTTCGAAAAACAACATAAGAGAAAAAGACCGAACAGACTATGATATGCTCTCTGCAGAGTCTTTTCTTGCCTAGAAAGTTCAACCCCTTATAATGAGACCATAGACGTGTTATTATAGTGTTGATCCTGGTGGTTGGCATGCGATAAATTCGGAACACGATTTTCTCTGATCGTGGTATTATTGGCTCAAAACGTGTCCGAGAAATCCGCGTTCCAATACTACACGTTTATTTGTGCCGGTTGATTTGTCAGTTATACCCGTGTTTTCGCTTTGACCATTATGCCGAGCAGGTTTTGATGTTCCTCGGGCAACTTGTGTTCGGGGTCTCTTGCTCGGCACTCGCATGTGATTTTACCGAAGAAACTTACTCATCCAATGACATCCATATATATATATATATATATAACATTTTTTCTGCGGGGTGTGGCTACCCCTTGCACGCACCCCCTCCTTCCGCCACTGCCCACATACAATGACTTGTGGGTCCATTATTATGAACATAATAGAATAAATAATAATATATCCTTGACTTGTTAGGAAATAATCCATTGAACAAGGGAGGTCCATATGACAGTCATAGTATAGCCTTTTCCAATGTAATAAAGTTACGCAGTGTCTATTTTGCTTTGCGAAAGGGCTAGCTACATTTGGATGATAATATTTTCATCTAACATAAATGAGAATATTCAGATCCAATAATTGAGTTGCCCTAAGAAATAAAATCAATCAAACCTCAATATTGGTGGCCATCCATGGAATCCAACTATCAATCAAAGTTATTTTTTTTAAAAAAAATAAATTTATATAAAATTCAAATCATTTTTAATCAAGAATCAAACAGATTTAACTAAGATAATTAAATGGAACATGAGAAAAGAAAAAAAAAACTTCTCCAAAAATTTGATATAATCAATCTGTAAATTTTTTTTTAAATAAAAAAAACAATCTAAATTATTGAATTATATTTAAATCGAACTTCTATAATAATTTTGGCAATATAACCAAAATTTCCGTGGAACTTCGTATATGTTGACCTCATACTGCCCGTCTTCCACGTTTTTTAGTGCTTTCAATGTCATTAGAACGTTGACTTTGACAATAGACATTTGTAATCTTTCTGAACTATATAATATCTAAAATTTATCCTTAATTTTTATAACTATGTTTACCAGTTTTTAATGCAAAGATGAGTTGTGTATCGTAGATAAGTTACCTTCAATTTTCCATTAATGGTGCTGTAATATTCTCCTTGCTTCTTCTTCTGTGAACCCATTATCTTCCCTAGTTCCAATGGCTTATGCAGTTAATTTCTGTAACATGCTATATTTCATGTTGGTTCTTTGGCTTCCAATGTTAGCCACCGCGCAGCCCTATCGCAACGTTTCGTTGGGTTCATCTCTCATTGCAAACAATACGAATTTGACTTGGTTATCACCATCTGGTGATTTTGCTTTTGGATTTCAACAGATTGTGACTGGTGGAGGCTACTTGCTAGCCATCTGGTTCAACAAAATACCTGAAAGAACAGTAGTTTGGTCTGCTAATCGTGATAATTTAGCCGAAGAAGGATCAAAGATTCAACTCTTTGCGGATGGAAGGTTTGAGCTTAATGATCCTAGAAGCCAGCGGATTTGGTCTGCTGACGTGGCGAGCTCTAGTGTGACCTATGCCGCCATGCTTGATACTGGTGACTTTGTGCTAGTTGGAAACCCGTCTTTGATTTTGTGGCAGAGTTTTGGTATTCCAACCGATACAATTTTACCGGCCCAGATACTGTATCAAAGGGTTAATTTGGTTTCCAGGTTTTCGGAGACGAATTACTCGAGTGGGAGATTCATTTTTGCGATGCAAGATGATGGGAATCTTGTGTTTTACAACAGAAACTTCCCCATGGATAACAACGTCGATCCATATTGGGCATCAGTTACTGTTGGCAGTGGATTCCAAGTGATCTTTAACCAATCTGGCTACATCTTCCTCATAGCAAAGAATGGAACAATCCTGAATTTCCTGTCTTCAAATGGCGCTTCAACCGGACAATATTACCAGAGAGCAATATTGGATTATGATGGGGTTCTCAGGCATTATGTATATCCCAAGTCTGGTAATTCAACAGGTGGAAGGCCGATGGCTTGGTCCGTTTTGCTCTCCTTGCCTTTGAATATATGTTTACGAGGAGCAACTTCGGGATGGGGTGCCTGTGGTTTCAACAGCATTTGCTCCCTAGGAATTGATCAGAAGACTAATTGTGTTTGCCCCACTGGTTACTCTCTTGTCGATCCAAACGACAAGATGAGCGGATGCAAACCGGATTTTGTTCCACAGATTTGTGATCAAGAATCACAAGAAACATCACTTTTCGCCTTTGTCGACATGCCTAGCACCGATTTCCCCGGTAGTGACTACAGTTCTTTTCAATCAGTACAAGAAGACTGGTGTCGACAGGCTTGTCTTGATGATTGTTTCTGTGCCCTTGTTGTGTATCGAGACAATAACTGTCGGAAGAAGAAGTACCCTCTTTCGAGTGGAAGATTTGACTCGAGCCTAAGCGGAAAAGCATTGATAAAAATAAGGAGAAATAACTCCACGACCACATTAGCCCCTCCAGCTAATATTCCGAAAAAGAGCAAAAGATCCACTCTCATTATCACAGGATCTGCTCTGTTGGGAAGTTCGGTGTTTGTAAATGTACTCCTACTCCTAGCTTTCATGTTGCTTGGTTTTCATTTAAAACGACGAGAATCAAATATTCTTCAACCATACTCGGCCTTTCCCGGAGTAGCGAGCATAAGAAGTTTCACTTTCAAAGAGCTACAAGAGGCAACAAATGGATTCAAGGAAGAACTGGGTGTTGGGGCTTACTCAACTGTGTATAAAGGAACTCTGAAGAACGTAAATGATGGTTTAGTTGCGGTGAAAAAGCTGAATAAGATAGCCAAAGACGCTGCAAAAGATTTCAAAGCCGAAGTGAACTCAATCAGCAGAACTAACCACAAAAATCTGGTGCATTTACTAGGATACTGTGATGAAGGTGAAAACAGGTTACTTGTTTACCAATACATGAGCAATGGCTCGATAGCCAGCTTTATTTTCCAGAACGCAAGGCCAAATTGGTACCAAAGAGTGCAGATTGCATTTGGAACAGCAAGGGGACTCTGCTATTTGCATGAAGATTGCAGCACTCAAATCATACATTGTGACATCAAGCCTCAAAATGTACTCTTGGACAAATCCCTCGTAGCAAAAGTCTCGGATTTCGGGCTAGCAAAACTTCTAAGTCCTGATCAGACCCGAACAACTACTGGGATCCGTGGAACTAAAGGATATGTAGCTCCTGAATGGTTCAGACACTTGCCTATCACAGTCAAGGTCGATGTCTACAGCTTCGGTATCTTGTTATTGGAGCTCATTTGCTGCAGAAGGAATGTCGAAACGAGTGTTAAGAATGAGAATGAGGAGATTCTTGCTGATTGGGCCTATGATTGTTACAAACAAGGTACACTACGTTTGCTAGTAGCTGATGATGAGGAAGCTTTGAATGATATCAAACGGTTCAAAAAATTCGTGATGATTGCCATTTGGTGCATACAAGAAGATCCATCATTGAGGCCTAAAATGAAGAGAGTATTGCAGATGCTTGAAGGATCTGTTGAAGTGCCTCTTCCTCCAGATCCTGAATCCTTCATTGATTAGATCTTGAGCATGATGGTGCATGGTTGTTGTTAATGCTTTATGATGATGTTTGAAGTCGAGTTATTGAAGTTGAGTTTGAAACAAGGAAATAAGGAATATTTATTCTAATAGTCATACTGATACCTAATTAATGGTTTTTTTTTCTTCTCAAAATATTTATGAGCAATATGTACGAATAAAATTTTAAATTGTTAATATCTAAATTTTGAAAAAAAAAAAGAATTTGGGACAAAAATTAATGATTAAATACTTGAACACTTTCATTTATTTGTCTACATGTATTGTAAAAACATTATTTAAGTGTGCATGAAAATTTTAATTCAAACAAGCATGTTATTTGAAAATTTAAACTAAAATTTTAATTTATACCAAATTATCAAGATGAATATTAAATATTCATATGTAATCTGTGTTGGGTCCAGCACAAATAACAAGAGCCCATTTTACTTAAGTCCATTATGACTTATATTAATGGTTTTTGTTGACAATTTTTGGTATCAATCATTTTTTCCTTTTCACGAGAGAGAGAAATGAGAGGCAGTAGCATTTTTCTTGAGAAATAAGAAAAAGAGAGTTCCTGGCAGATTTTTTTCAAGGCAATGATTTGAGGCTTATTTGTGGTCCGATTTTACTGAAATTTGGGCAGCACCTTCAGAACTCATTTAACTTCTTTTTGATTGGTGGAAATCGAGTTTGGAGCCCCAGAGTTGCAGATCTCGTGGCTGGAATAGTGCTACAAATTTTAGGTGATTTCTTGCAAAACTCTTGTTCATGGTTTATGATTCTTGTGTTGATTGTTGAGAATCATTTGTTGCTCTAAGTTTGAGAGCTTTTATGTTTATGTTACTGTTGTAAGAACCCCTCTTTGATTAATGTGGATTTGATTAGATCTCGTAGGCCTCGTGGTTTTCACTCTTCACCTTGAAGGGGTTTTCCACGTTAAAATCTCGTGTTGATTGGTTATCGTTCTTGATGGTTATATATTTGTGTTGATATGTGAATGTTTACCTATTGATTTGAGAATTATTGTTTAGTTTATCCCAACAAAGTTGTACCAGAGCTTGGTTATTTGTGTTGAGCTAAACTTGATTTGAATGATGGAGGCAAATTTGAGAAAAAAAGGTTTGTTTGAATGTGACTAATTATCATAAATGGAAAGGAAAAATGAAAGATCTTCTATTTTGAAAAAGCTTCATTTACCAGTTTTTGCTACTGAAAAACCTGAAGCTAAAACTGAAGAAGAATGTGAGTTTGAGCATTTGCAAGTTTGTGGCTTTATTCGTAGTGGGTAGAAGATAATGTTTTGAATTACATTGTGAATGAGACGCATGTTAAAACTCTGTGGGCTAAGCTTGAAATGTTGTATGCATCAAAGACAGGAAATAATAAATTTTTCTTACTAAAACAGGCGATGCACTTGAGATATAAGGAGGGGACTTCTGTATCTGATTTCTTGAATGAATTTCAGGGTTGTTTTGATCAGCTTGTTGGAATGGGAGTGAAGTTTGATGATGAAATTCAGGGACACTAGTTGTTTAATACTTTACTTGATTCTTGGGAGAATTTTCGTGTTTCAATAACTAATTCATCTCCTAATGGTATTGTAACTATGCAGTATGCGAAGAGCGGTGTTCTAAATGAAGAAATGAGAAGAAGGACACAATGTGCCTCAACTTCACAGTCAGGGGTTTTGGTTACAGAAAAGAGGGGGAAAAGTAAAAGCAAGGTTCCAAAAGATAAAGATAGAGGCAGAAGTAAATCCAACAGATATGCCAATGTCAAGTGTTACAATTGTGGTTACACTGGACACAGAAAAATATTGTCGACGACCACGGAAAGAAAACAAGTGGAAAAGGGAGAACAAGTCTGCTGCTAAGAAAGATGACGATAATAGTGACTGTGTTGCTACCACTACTACATATGATCTTATTATTGTTTATGATGCAAATATGTTTAATTTGGTCTGTCATGAAACCAGTTTGGTAGTTGATAGTGGTGCTTCCTTCCATGTTACATCGAAGAAAGAATTCTTCCCGTCTTATTCAGGTGATTTTGGAGTATTGAAGATGGGTAATGATGGTTTATCAAAAGTGGTTGTACTGGAACTGTTTGCTTAGAAACCAACAATGTTACAAGATTGGTACTTGAAGATGTCAGACATGCCCCGGATATTCATTTTGTAAGGACCCTAGTTCCTTAAGTGCGGATTAAAGGCATAAATAGAGCTAACATGCATTATCAGAGTTTAATAGTTCGTGTTGAGACTGTGAGCCTTAAGAATTACATGCCAAGTTAAGGATTATCAAATGGATTAATTACATTCTCAAACAAATGAATGTTATTCCCTATAGCTTTACACTACTCCTAGAGTAGATACTATACAAAATAATCATGTCCTTCCTATCAAAAGCGTTCTTCACAAGCTCATCGTCTCAACCCGCCTTAGCCCCTTTTATCATGCCAAGATGTACCTACAAGGACAACCCCCAAAATATGAGCATATAATAATTCATATCCAACACAATATGAATATAAGGCGTAAATGCATAAACCATAATAAAACACTTCCTGTTTTTCCCATGCATTTTAAACGCTCCCTTTTGGTTGTCCCTTTACCATAACTTATGAGTATAATCAATAGATTATTTAATGGTTCACACATGTCATGACATAACACCATTCCATTATCACCAATTACCAATCCCTAGTCTGTTCATCACAATGTATTTTAATGCCCCTCGCCCACATATAAGCGGCATAGAATAACCTCGCTTCAATGGACATGCGGTACTCCCACCCCTCGCTTCACATTTTAGCGGCAAATATTCTTTCCTCGCATCATATGATAACCTCGCTTCAATGTGACATGCGGTACTCCCACCCCTCGCTTCACATATAGCGGCACAAAATAAATAGCGGCAAGCATTAAAATCATCAAGGTGATAACCATGACTCATGGGATGTGCACCAATAATCATCATATGCATATACAATCATCATGCATAATTCAACATGTATTTGCATCCACAATGCACAATTTCATATATACTCGCATCCACAATGCATAATCAATGAGTATAATAGATACATGTACCGTTGGGTGCCCGTACATCTTCTACGTATCTTTCCAAAAGTAGGATTTGGTATGACTTCACTTCCTTGGTTGTGTCGCCACCTGGGATGGTTCTACACATTCACACAAACCAATATTAGAACCCAAATATAGTCCAATACCAAAAAATCCCACAAAATATCCAAAAACACAACATTTTATATCTCGCGATCGATCGCCGCGAGGGGCCGATCGATCGCTAGACCTCTCTGCCCGCTCCTCAATTTTTTTGTCTTTGGCGATCGATCGCCAGCCTCGCCGATCGATCGCCCAAAAGTGGCGATCGATCGCCAGACACAGTAAACGCGCACTGCCCGCGCGATTGATCGCCAATGTCTGTTCCCCGAAAAATCACCATTTTTCTTCCCAAACCATACCAACTCTCATACCTTCAAACCAACAACATAAAAACATTAAAAACCTTCAAAATACACCTTCAAACACTCAAAAATCCAACACCCAACCAAAATAATACCAACCCAAAACAAACCCATTTCAAAACCATCCAAAACCATACCAAAACTAAACCAAACACTATAAAAATACCAAGGAGGTATCCATACCTCTTGGGGACTCCAAATCTCACAACAAATCCCACAAATAAGACTTTTGCAAGGATTTCTCCTTCACTTCAATGTCAAAAACGAAAATGGAGAGGATAAGGGTTTGGAGGAATGATTTGGGGGAATTAGTAAAGTGATTGATAAAGGTGGGGGGTAGTGGGGTTAAAGTAATTAAAATTATACCCCAACAATTAACATGGTGTATAAAACATCCCAACATGATATTTTAAAAGCATTTGACCAAAATGCACCAAACCTCAACTAAATCCATACTTTCCACATAATTAACAACCAATACAAATAAATCATGTTAACACCTCATTTCCCAACACGCATAACATGCACCCTGAAATGCCCTACCGGGTCACGCCTATCATGTGACTAAGCATTTTCCCAAAGATAATTAATTCCAACACATAAATCAATTATCACCATAATTAATCATATAAACATAATTAATGCCCAAATTGCAATTAATTATTTCGGGGATATCACACATTTGAATTTGATCTCTGCAGGTAGATTGGATGATGCTGGGTTTTGGAACATTTTTGGTGATGGACTTTGGAAACTCACCAAAGGCTCTTTGGTTGTGGCTCGAGGCAAGAAGTGCTCCAGTTTGTATTTGATGCAGGCTTTGATTTTTGGAAATTCAGTAAATGCAGTTAAAGGTGAAGATTTATCTGAATTATGGCATAAGAGTCTCAGTCACATGAGTGAAAAAAGGAGTTAAATGTTTAGCTAAAAGAGGTCTACTTTCTGGTATAAAAGATGCAAAAATGGAAATATGTGCTCATTGTGTAGCTGGAAAATAGAAAAGGGTTTCTTTTCAAAGTCATCCTCCACATAGAAAATCTGCTTTTGCTAGAGTCAGTACACTCAGATGTTTGTGGTCCAATGAAGGTAAAAACTTTGGGTTTATGCTTTGAAGTCCAAACACCAGGTTTTTGGAGTATTCAAAAAATTTCAGGCTTCCATTGAAAGACAAACAGTAAAGAAATTGAAATGCATCCGGACTGATAATGGTGGTGAATATTGTGAACGATTTGATGAGTATTGTTGACAGCAAGGCATCAGACATCAAAAGACACCTCCTAAAACTCACAGTTAAATTGCTAGGCAGAAAGGATGAACAAGACATTAATGGAGAGATTTAGATGTTTGCTTTCAGAAGCGAAGTTGTCTAGATCGTTCTGGGGTGAGACGTTGTATACTGCTACCAATGTAATCAACTTGTATCCTACTGTTGCATTGCAGGATGATGTTCCTGACAGAGTTTAGTATGTCAAAGATGTCTCTTATAATCATTTGCGGGTATTTGGTTGCAAGACTTTTGTGCATGCGCCTAAAGATGAAAGGTCTAAGTTGGATGTTAAGACTAGACAGTTTATCTTCATTGGTTATGTCCAAGATGAATTTGACTATAGATTCTATGATCCAATTTGAGAAGAAACTTGTTAGAAGCCGTGGTGCAGTTTTCATAGAAAATCAAAGCATTGACGATATTGATAAGACAGAGAAGTGAGAGTGTCAGATTCAAGGTGACCTGATAGATTTCAGCCCAGCTCCTATGACACAGTTACCTAATGCAACTGAAACTGAAAATCAGAATGATGTAGAGAATGAGGTTCATAATGATGTTGAACATGGCCATGAAACTGCAGAAGAGGAAGATGCTCCATCACATGAAGTTGTTGGTGAACAGGTACATGATACTATAGAGCAACCTGCAGTTCCTCTCAGAAGATCTACTAGAGATCGCAGTTATCCGCCGATGAGTATATATTCTTGACTGATGGGGGAGAACCAACAGATTTCCAAGATGCTATGGAAAGTAACGATAAGGATGAGTGGGTCAAAGCAATGAAAGATGAAATGGATCCTTTATATGAAAATCAAACATTTGATCTTGTCAGGTTACTGAAAGATAGAAAGGCACCAAAGAATCGATGGATTTACATTGTAAAGAATGATGAAAATACCTCTACCCACGATATAAAACCAGTTAGTTGTTAAGGGTTTTGGTCAGAAAAAGGGGATTGATTTTGGAGAAATTTTGTCACCAGTTGTAGAGATGTCATCAATCCGAATTGTTCTGAGTTTGACAGCCAGTCTTGATTTGGAGATTGAGCAGATGGGTTAAAAACTGCTTTCTACATGGTGATCTAGATGAAGAGATTTACATGGAGCAACCTGATGGTTTTGTGGTGAAAGGAAAGGAGAATTATGTTTGCAAGTTAAATAGAAGCTTGTACAATTTAAGCAAGCTCCAAGACAATGGTATAAGAGGTTTGAGCAAGTTATGACTCAATTGAACTTCAGAAAGACTACATCTGACACTGTGTATTTATGCAGAGATTCTCTGAAGATGGTTTTATCATTTTATTGCAATATGTTGATGATATGCTTATTGTTGGTCAAAATTCTTTGTGAATTGACAGGTTGAAGAAGGAACTTTCTAAATCTTTTGCAATGAAAGATTAGGACCAGCAAATCAAATTCTTGGAATTGGGATCCCTCGTGATAGAAAGAATAAGAAACTGTGGTTGCCTCAACAAAGGTACATTGATAAAGTACTTCAATGTTTTGACATTGATAAGGCTAAAGTGGTATGCACCCCTCTTGCTTCACACTTTAAATTAAGCAGTAAAGAGTCTCCTTCTAGTGATGAAGAGAAAAGAGACATGGCAAAAGTACCTTATGCATCAATTGTGGGCAGCTTAATGTATGCTATGATTTGCATGAGACCAGATTTAGCTCATGCAGTTGGCACAGTTAGTCGATTTCTATCTAATCCGGGTAGAGAGCATTGGTGGGCGGTGAAGTGGATTATGAGATATCTTCGTGGCTCTACTGATTTGAGACTTTGTTTGGGTCTGAAAAGCCTATGCTTGTTGGTTATACAGATTCAAACATGGCCGGTAGTTGGACTCAAGAAAATCTACTTCAGGCTATTTAATTACCGTTGCAGGGGGAGCTGTAGCATGGCAATCCAAGTTTCAAAAATGTGTTGCTTTATCTACCACTGAAGCTGAGTTCATTGCAACTACTGAGGCTTACAAGTAGTTGCTATGGATGAAGAAGTTTATGCATGAACTTGGATTCACTCAGGAGATGTATGTATTATTTTGTGATAATCAAAGTGTTATTCATCTTGCTAAGAATGCAGCTTTTCATGGTAGATCAAAACATATTGATATGAGGTATCATTGGATTAGAGATGTTTTGAACTCTAAATTGCTTGAACTTGAAAAGATTCATATATAAGAATGCAGCTTGTGTCTCGTGAGAAGCTCAAGTTATGTGCCGGGAGGCCGGCATCAACTTGAAGTGACGAACTTGTTGCAGTGTCTCCTCCTTCTACTCATGGGCTGGAGGGGGAGATTTGTTGGGTCCAGCTCAAATAACAAGAGCTCATTTTGCTTAAGCCCATTATAACTTATATTAATGGTTATTGTTGACCATTTGTTTGTATCAATCAGTTTTTTCCTTTTTCACGAGAGAGAAAAATGAGAGGCAGTAACCTTTTTCTTGAGAAATAAGAATTAGAGAGTTCCTGGCAGATTTATTTCAAGGCAACGATTGAAGGCTCATTTGTGGTCCGATTTTGTTGAAATTTGGACATCATCTTCAGAACTCATTGAACTTCGTTTTGATTGGTGGAAATAGAGTTTGGAGCTCCGTAGTTGCAAATCTCATGGCTGGAATAGTGCTACAAATTTTGGGTGATTTCTTGCCAAACTCTTGTTCTTGGTTTATGATTCATGTGTTGATTGTTGATAATCATTTGTTGCTTTTTTGTTTGAGAGCTTTTATGTTTATGTTGTTGTTTAAGAACTCCTCTTTTATTATAGTTGATTTGATTAGGTCTCGTAGGCCTTATAGTTTTTACTCTTCACCTTGAAGGGGTTTTCCACGTTAAAATCTCGTGTTGATTGGTTATCGTTCTTGATGGTATATTGCTCTATAATTGTGATTCATCGATTTGTTGATAGTTGAAGGTTTACCTATTGATTTGGGAATTATTGTTTATCTTATCCCAACAATCTGACTCTCTTTTCTCTAAGATTATAAAGGATCATAGTCACTTTATATTTAAACTCATTATATAAATAGAAATTTACTTAAGTCTCTATAAATTAATTAGCCTAAAGGTCGGGGATATTATTTTCCCCTACGATGCACGGACACCGACATGATGACACTAACACGACAGGACACGGACACGACAACACAAATTTTCAATATTTTCAGGATACGACACGGCTGTAATACGTCTATATATTTTTATATATATATTATCCATGTACTATATTACAAAATACTGAAATTCACATTTTTTAAATTCTAAAACATGTAAAAGCAACAAAAAACATTCTTACCAAGTTCAAGAAGTATATAAATAAATACAGGTCACTGAAATCACCATAGTATCATTCATACTAACACCAAATGCATATTACTTTCAACATGATAAAATTCAACAAAAACATCCAAATAAAATATAACACCCAAAATATTCTTTAACGGGAGGTTTACACACTCTAGATGATAGAAACCATTTCTTTCCTTACCAATCTCAACTATATTTCCATTCAACAATTTATGACACAAACAAAAACAAGGATAGAAAACCACTACACAGTGATTATCTTTGGTTTGTTTAGAAATAGAGAGTAAGTTAGACTCAAAGGCAGGGGCTTGGAGAACATTATGCAAGGATATAGTTTGTGTGACATCAATAGATCCAATCATAATAATCTTAGTTCTACTACTACTCGGTAGCCTTACTGAGCCACTCGAACCAACACAAGGTTTAGAGTTTTTCATGATAACGTATTTTCCAGCCATTTGATCACTAGCACCACTATCTATAATCCATTCCAAATTAATACACTGCGAAGAGTTGGAGGTGTTACCTGCCATTTTCACAAGAGGTGCAGTATTATATTAGGCTTGTTAGGCTCTGCATTTCGCTCCAAAAGCTTCAAGAGCTCAGCATATTGAGATGGTGTAAACATCATTCCTCTACTGATGTCGTTAGACTCATTCTTCTCCTCTACTCCAGCATCATTAACAGTTCCTGTTGTCTTTGTGCCTTTGAATTTTTGATTTCAAGATTTAGTTTTGCCTTTAGAATGCCTATGGCCTGGAGGATACCCGATCATTCTATGACAGTTGGATTTGGTGTGTCCATTCCAATTGCAATGCTCACACTTCAATGTTCTCTTGGCCTCATTTTGTTCCTTGAGCAGTATCTAGCGGTGGTGTTTGTTGGGTATCAAATTATATTTTATGAATCAAAACTCTGAATTAGAACAATAATTGAAAATGAATTTGGATCAAATAAAGGCCGAAGGAATTGAGAAAAATTATGAAGGCAATGGAGGATTTTATTGTATTATATCTTGTTGATATTGTTCATATGTATCATTTTGTCTATTTAAAGACAATTCATCATTACAATACAAAATTATTAATTAGCAATTCAAACGCATCTAAACTTTTGACTAAGATAATGTCTCTAGCTTGTCTTGCATGTCTCTTGCATTGAATGCAAGAGCACAGTTTCGTATGTATTATTGATTGTGCAGACTATCTTGACTATTGCAAGCAATTAACATTTTTACACCACTCTTTAATTTGTAATGCATATACGATTCTTGAAGTGTTTCAATTTTTCTGAATAGATTGACTTTGTGAATGTCTAATATTTGACCTTCAGTGTTAACAAAAGTCAACTGAATTTCACCATTATTGACAAGATTTCTGATGAAATGGTGACGAAGTTCTATGTGTTTTGACCTTTCATAAAAGACATGATTTTTTATCATAGCAATTGCAGAATATTGTCACATAATATTTTCTTAGGACTTTCTGGCTCTTGTTGTAAATTTTTGAGAACTCTTCGTAGCCAGATTGCTTCACAAGCAACATCGGTAGCAGCAATATATTTCGTTTCTACAGATGAAAGTGCAACTGTCTTCTATTTTTTAAAAGAGCAAGAAATTGGTTTTGAACCAACAAAAAATATTTATCCAGGCGTGCTTTTTTATTGATCCAGCCCAGTCACTATCAGTGTAGCCAATTAGGCTATTTTCATTTTCTTTGACATATTTGATACCTTTCTTTTTTGTTCCTTGTAAATACCGTAGCATTCTTTTGGCAACGAAAAAGTGATTCTGACTTGGATCATTCATAAATTTGGTTAGCATGTTCACTGAATGAACAATATCTGGTCTGGTATTAGTGAGGTATATCAACGAACCTACTAGACTTCGATAAATTGTTGCATTAGCCTTTTTTACTCCATCATTTTGTTGTAATTTCTCATCTAAGGCCATTAGAGTTGTAACAGGATTACACATTGACAAATTAAATTTTTTGATCAAATCTTCTGTATATTTTTCTTGAGAAATAAAAATTTCATCTTTTTTTTGTTGCACTTGAATGCCAAGAAAATATTTCATAAGGCCCAAATCCGTCATTTCGTACTCTTTCATCATGGCCTTTTTGAATTTCTCTAGTATCACAGTATTAGTGCCAATATATATCAAATCATCAACTACACACTACCAAAAAATCTTTTGCACCTCACTTTTGACATAAAGTGATGGTTTACTTGGGCTTCGATGAAATCCATTGTTGCTAAAGTAATTGTCAATTTTACTGTTCCAAGCTCGAGGTGCCTGTTTCAAGCCATAAAGTGCTTTGTGGAGGCGGTATACCATTTTTTTCTTTATCTTTTACTACATTGCCTTGTGATTATTCTACTTAGACTTCTTCATCCAATTCTCCTTTTAGAAAAGCTGATTTGGCATCAAGTTGGTAGACTAGTAGTTCATTTTGTGCAACAACAACAAGTACAGTCCGAATAGTCTCCATTCTCGCAACAGGTGCAAATGTTTCATTGAAATCAATAACAGGCTGTTGTGAATAGCCTTTTGCTACAAGTCGAGCTTTGTACTTTTGAACATATCCATCTTCATTGAATTTGGTTTTGTAAATCCACTTTAATCTGACCGCATCTTTATTTTTAGGAGGATCAACCAGGTTCCAAGTTTGATTTTTCAGAATAGTGGTCATTTCATCATCCATGGCTTTTGCCATATTTCCTTTTTCACAGTCTTCGAAATTCGGAGGTTCACAAGAGAAAAATGCAATATACGATAAATCATATTTTTTTCTTAATTGATGTACCTTTCTCACCGGGGATTCTGAATCAGAATCTGAGTCGAATATATTTTGGTTGTGTGATGGATCTATTGAAAGATTTGCACCAGAGTCTTTTGTTTGATTTGATTCGACTAGATTTTTATTTTCCCAGTCCCAGGCTTTCAATTCGTCAAAATGCACATCTCTTGAGATTATTAATTCATTTGTTTTTGGATTAAACAAACGACACGCCTTTGATTCATCACTGTAACAAATAAAAATTTATTTTTCACCTTTTTCATTGAATTTCTCTCCTTGTTGTGAAGGAATGAGAGAATAAACCAAACATCCAAAAACCCGAAGATGTTTGATATCTGGTTTACGTTTGTGCCAAGCTTCATATGAAGTTTTACTTGGATTGGTCTTTGTGGGTGACTAGTTGAGGATGTATACCGCAGTGTTAACAGCTTCAGGCCAAAAGGTGTTGGGGAAGACCTTTTTGCTTTCAACATGCTTCTGGCCATTTCAACAATTGTTCTATTTTTTCTTTCAGCTACACCATTTTGTTGAGGTGTGTAGCATGCCATCAACTGCCTCCGGATTCCTTCTTGACTGCAATAATTCGAGAATTCTTTAGACAAGAATTATCCACCACGATCATTTCTGAGTGTTTTGAGCTGGAAATTGTTGTGCCTTTCCACCATCTTCTTGAACCGTACAAATACTCCAAAAGCTTCTGATTTTTTGCTTCAGAAAGTATATCCACATCATCCTGCTAAAATCATCAACAAAAATAAGAAAATATTTTTGTTTTGAAATAACGATGTCCTTGTTGGTGCACAAATGCCCACATGTATCAGTTCAAGAGGTCATCTTGCTCTCCAAGCAATCTTAGGAAAAGGTATTCGGTGCATTTTGCCATAAATACATTCTTCACATGGTTGGTCCAATAGTTCAATTTCCGGGAGTCCAATTACCATGTTTTTATGTTTCAACAGTTTCAGTCCATGGTAGTTCAAATTTCCAAATCTTAAATTTCGCAATAAGGATTCACCAGATTTTTCAACTTTTAACAAGATATTATTGTCTAGTGGCATTGTCAATGAAAATACTTTATTTTTTGCCATTTTAATTTCCGCGATCAACTTCTTATCTTTGTCCCTTATTTTACATTCATCTTTTTTTCAAAATTAACTGAGTATTCATTTTGAACCAATTGACCAACAATCAGTAAATTTGAAGTAAGATCGGGGACATATAGTACATTTTCAATAAATTTTGTATCAACTCCCTTTGTTCTCACAGATATTGTTCATTTGCCTTTAATATGTTGTAATTTTCCATCTGCCATCTTGAATTCTGATGAAAAATTTTCATCAAATTTGAAGAAATAATCCTTGTGTCTTGTCACGAGATTATTGCAACCACTATCCAAGTATCACATATTCAAGGAATTACTGGTCATGTTCATACATGAATAGATTATGATTTTTTGATCATCTTCTTCCTTGAAGTTGGCACTGTTTCTTTCATTTTTTGTTTATGATAGCAGTCTTTATATAAGTGATTTGGAATTTTACAAGTTTTGCATCTATCCCAGAGATTTTTTGTTTCATGACCCGATTTTTTGCAAATAAAGCAAGAAGGGTTATAATTAATGTTACCACCACCTCTTTGGGTGTTGATGAATCGTAGTCTTCCTCGTCCTCGTCCACGATATCGGTAATTTTTGTTTGCTCCTTTTTGTTGAAATTGTTGGGATGTGCTTGTTTCTCCGCCTTCTAATTTTTTCTTCTCCGTCATATTGAGTTTGGAGTCAAAGGCTTGTTCAATAGATGACCAACAAATTTATTCATTCTTTGTTCATGGGCTTCTAAAGAACCCATAAGCTCCACCATCATAAGTTTTTACAAATCTTTTGATTCTTCGATTGCAACCACGATATGTTCAATTTTTTGTGGCAAACTCCTCAATATTTTTTCAACAATCTTCTTTTCTTGGATGGTATCTCCATAACTCTTTATTTGATTGATTATTTCAACAACACATGAAATAAAGGATCGGACACTTTCATTATCTTTCATGACTAAATTATCAAAATCTCGCCACATAGATTGAAGTTTAACAGAGATTACTTTCTTACACCCTTGAAACTCTAATTTTAGAATATCACAGGTAAGGGTGCTTAACGGATCGGACCGGTCCGGAATCAGCGGGTTCCGGATCCGTTAAGCACAGAACCGGTCCGGTCCGTTAAGGAACCGGATCGGATCCGGTTCCGCTCCGATCCTTTTTTTTTTTGAATTTTTTTATTTTTTTTATATTGTAAATGTTTCCCCAATATTCGTCACAAATTCAATATATTTCTTCTTCATTTCATAATATAAATACATACAAATAATTGTAAAGAGATGGCAATTGAAAATCTAAATAAAAAAATATTACTATTTAGCACTCTTCATAATTGATAAGTATTGTTTTGGCGTTCTCTTCTTCTTGCTCGTCATAATGATTTACGAATTTGTCAACCGCCACATCTCTTCTATTCTTATATTCTGATTCAAACCAATCTTTAAGTAATGTGAGCATGCATAACGAATCAGCAGATAGACTACTTCTGTATTCTCCAATAATTCGACCACATGTTGAGAATGCCGATTCAGAAGTGACGCTTGAAGCTTGTACCGCATACACGTCTCTAGCCATTCTAGTTAAGATAAGGAATTGTGATGCATTTGTTTTCCACCATTGTAAGACGTCGAAGTCGTCTTCCTTTAGAAATTGATAATTCGGATAAATTTGCAACTCAGTCGACGTGCTAGTAGAAGGTCCTTTTGCCTTAAGTTTTTTCCTGCCCAGCATCCTAAGCAAATTGATGCCCCCTCCTTTAGATTGAGCTTGTGGTTGTTCTTCAACAGCCCTTTGTTGCGATGATTCACTTGCCTATTGATTATAATACAATTGGAACATATTTTGGAGAGATTGCATTGTAGATGTCTTTTAATCATCAATAACCTTCCCCAAAAATTTAGCATAATATTCAAAAAATATCTCAAATGAAGATAAACATTGACTAGGATCTAGCAATGTTGCGATGCAGTGCACATGTGGGATTTGTTCCCAATACTTTATAAATTTAGTTTCCATTGCACTAACAAAAGCATGCAAGTCATAGTCGTCTCTAAATTATATAAACTTATCAAACATGTTAAATACTAAAGGAAGAAAATAAACGGAAGTTGGATAAGTAACATCGGAGAAGCGTTCCGTCGCTTCTTTGAAAGTACCTAACAATGATACACAATTTTCAACAAATTCCCAATCCTCATTAGTCAAATAAATACTTTCATCGCTATCAGGCATTTGATATGAATTATAAAATGGAGTTAAAATATCTTTGTAAGGTAACATAGCATTCAACATATTGTACAACGAATTCCACCTAGTTTCTATTGGTGGTGGAAAAAGAAGATTCTTTAAACCATTAGATAAACATAATTGTTTCCAGTCACGCTTAACACGGCTCGCGCGTAACCATTTAGCGCATTATTTCATTTTCTCAATATATGCTGAGTGATTGTCCTCATAACCAACTTTAACAGCCAAATTAATCACTTGACATGGACATCTAACATGAGCATTGGTTTCAGATAGGTCTTTAAATCACGCATCGCAATTGTTATTCGCAGCGTTGTCTAGTGTGATTGAAAATACCTTATCCTGAATTCCATAATGTCTACAAGTGTTGAATACATATTCAGCAATTACATAATCAGTATGTGCACAATCTAACTCATCTAAAGACAAAATCCGTTTTTGCATACACCAATTATCATCATTCCAATGACAAGTGACAACAAGATATGAATCCGAATTTACATTTGTCCAAATATCGATTGTTAAGCTAACCCTACAAGGCAAACTAGAAAGATGTTGAAACAATGTAATTCTATATTCAACAAATACGTCCATACAATTTCTTTTTAGTGTGTGCCTAGAAATATGTTTAAACATGGGTTGTATAGACGAAGCAAATTCAATAAAACCAGCATGTTCAACTTGTATAAAAGGTAGTTCACATCTAATCACATATCTAATAAGTGACCTACGGTTAATTTCAGCAGTTAAAATAAATTCGTACCAGTGAGAACATTAATTTGTGCTTGTGTTGCTTCTCGACCTAATGGTTGTAATGTTGTCTCATCAAAGTTATGTTTTTTTACTAAGTGTTTTTAAATGTTCTGGTGCTTCACTGGAACCACCAACTTTATATGAATATTATATCTTACATAATTTACATATTGCAAAAGATTCATTAGTACCTTCTTTTTGAGCGAGTTCAAAGTGATCACATATCTTACTTCTTTTGGCACGAGTCGGTTGTCTACTCGCTGTTGTAGTGGCTCCGGATGACTCCAGTTGTTGCCTCTCTTGGGCTTGGGCAGTAGGAGGTTCGGCAAGTTGTTCGGGTTGTTGCGGTTCGACGTTCATAGAGGAACCACCAAATTGAGGTTAGCAAAAAAATCATAACTTTCATTTAACTCGGGAATTGGCACAGGCAAATTCATTGGCGAAGATGAACTCAGTGATAGACGATCCGGGACGAGACCCCGACTGCGACCCTGGCTACGACCAGGGACGCTGATAGATGAAGATGCCATTATTATATAAGTAAATTGTAGATAGCACAATGGAGAGAAAAATATGAGATTGAAGTATACAACTTTGCAAGAATGAATTGTAAAGAATTACAAAGCACAACACACCTATTTATATTTTATTTTTTTAAAAAAACTAAAAATAAAATAAAAAATGAATGTTGGCAACAGCTAAAGAGCCGTTACCAACGTTCAGCAAGGCAACGACTTTATAACCGTTGCCTTGCTGAAATTCCATTTTTTTAATTTTTTTTCGGTAACACCGGAACCGGTGGTGCCACCGATTTGGATTCCTAGAACTGCCCGGATCGGTTTCTTACCGGTTCCAGGGCGGTTCGAAACCTGTTAGTTTGGTTCCTGTTCCGAACCGGACTAACCGGTTCGGTTCCGGGCTGGGTCCGGTTTGACCCAGCCCGATAAGCACCCCTAATCACAGGAATCTTTGCAATATTTGGCACCCATAATTCTAGGAATATGGATCGATGTACACCTTGTTGGATGAACAATAAGGCTTTGGCATCTTTCCGAATATTTTCCTGGTACTCCTTTTGCTTAGTTTGAGTCCATGATGCCAAGGTTTCGGCATCTTCTGGTTCTGGTATACCATTCTTTACTATTTTCCAAAAATCTTGAGAAATAAATAGAGTCTTCATTTGGACTCTCCAAAATTCATAACTCTCCCTTTCAAATATAGGAATGGGTGTAGTTAATGAATCTTTAGACATTTTTTAATGGAATGATGTTGCAAAGGATTTTTTTATATATACTGGATGTGGCTATGATACCACAAATTGTTGGGTACCAAATTATATTTATTAATCAAAGCTTTGAATTGGAACAATAATTGAAAATAATTTGGATCAAATAAAGGCCGAAGGAATTGAGAAAAAAATATGAAGGCAATTGAGGATTGTATTGTATTATATCTTGTTGTAGTGTTCATTTGTATCATTTTGTCTATTTAAAGACAATTCATCATTACAATACACAATTATTACTTAGCAATCTAAACATGTTTAACTTTTGACTAAGCTAATGTCTCTAGCTTATCTCTTAGATGTCTTTTGCATTGAATGCAAGAAGATTTTTGAAAATGTATTATTGATTGTGCAGACTATCTTGACTATTGCATGCAAATTAACATTTTTACAGTGTTGGTGTAGATATCAAGGCTCGGTGAGATTCTTCCTGAGCAATTATTGAAAAAGCTTATCATACCGAAGGTAATGGACTCATCATCAAGATCTGGATCTGAATTTGTGTATAACTATCATTTAATCCCTTCAGAAATTGTAATAGATTCTATTGTTGATCATGTGCCATTTATTTCTTTGAAAAATCACACTAGCACGAAGGAAAAACCCCAAGCAAGCATACTCATCCAAAGTTGTCTCAGTTTCGAATATGCAGAGACAATACTATTACCTTGCATCAAGCATCAATTTCTCGATGAAGAGAGAAGACCAGAGATCCATTCACCTTGTCAAATCTCTCCTCAAATCTGACCAAACGGTTGTTGCATCTGTAGGGCCCCTCGAGTTAACATCACATTAGCATGCAATTCATACATTAATCATGATCAATAATCAATCAATTGAATTCCGGCTACAAAAAAAAATTTGTCTTAAAATAAATATTAAATTTAAATCAAACATAATGGGGCCATTTAAAACCAAGACTAACAACGTGATAATTTATAAAATATACTTGAGCAGAATATATTAAAACCAAACAACAAACAGACAATATTTCAACTATAAATATCATAATCCAACATCACAATCCTAATCAAATCATGACAAGCCCACTATTGCCAAAATAAATACTTCCCAATAACAAACTCACAAATAGAACAAAAGTCTAACTTGTCTAGTTAAAATACATACACTAATAACTAGTGGCTCTCTACCTTTTCACCCGTCATCAATCTAACTCTGATCCCGTCCACAAGAACCTGCCCTATTGCCTGGAAAAAAACCATAAAAAGGGGAGATAATGCTCAGTACGATCATATCTGTGATGCCCAAAATTATTTATATTTAAATAATTGATTAGTGTGGTAAATTATGAAATAATTTACGGAATTAAATTCTTGGAAATATTTGGTTCGTAGTTGGAATAAATAATTCCGGGGTATTTTTGTGGTGCAAGAAAAATGCATGATTTAATTTGAGGAATAAGTTGTCTTTTATTTTAATAATGAAAGGAAGAAAGAGGAGGAATAAAAGTTAGAGTGTTGGCTTTAATTTTAAAAAGGAAAGACTAAATCCTACACACACCACACCCTCTACACACACTAAACAAATCGGTTCTTCTCTTCTCCCCCAAACCCCAATCCCGTCGCCACTTTTCATCTCACCAAGAGGAGCCGACTCCTTCTTGTTCAAAGCATGAATCTTGCTCAAAACTTGTGTGGGTAAGATGTTATACACTCTCTTAGTCATTATCTTCATCTCGTGCCTCGATTTTGATGGGTTGTGTGAAGAACTGGTTCGATTTTTGCTAGCTTTATTGGAAGGGTTTGTTATGTGGTTTGATTTTTGGGCTTGTTAATAATGTTTTGTGTTGTTTTTGTCCATCTTAAGAGTGTGTACAGATGTGTGTTCAAGTGTGTGCAGCTGTATGTGCGTGTGTGTGCAGTAGTGTGTGCGTGAGTGTGTTTCTGCGTGTGTGTGTATCCAGCATGTAATTGTGTGTGTAGATGGTGGTGATGCAAGTAATTATGTATTTCTACATGTATTGAAATGTAAATGTGTTAAGTATATACATGTATGTGGCTAGATTAAGCATTGTTAAGAATGATAACTTGAATTGGTATAGCGGGATAAGGCGGTTAAGTGATTATAAATCGAGTACGAATATTGTAATTGGGAATTGTTGATTTGTGCATTGACTAGTATCATTGTTGGTCAAAATATGAAGATTAAAAATCATGCATGGAAGGTGCTTGTTAATATGCTTAAATGTGATTCAAGTGTAGGTCTAAGCCTTGTTAGTGGCGGTGAAAAGAACTAACTTCTATGCTTTTAGCCAATGTAATATTTTGGTGGGTGTTGGGCTATGGTATGAGATGTGTTACATTTGGAAGCATGTGTAATGTGTAAATAAATGGGTTAGATACATGCTAGTATGTGTTATAACATGGAATAGAGTTTATGGTAATGTTTATGCTTGAATAGATAGCATAGCATGTATTATTGACTTATGTCACTTTATTGAGTTACTAATCTTAGTAATGAGTTCTAAATCAAGAATTTTGGAATCCAATGCATCTTTAATTTCTTAAAGTTGAATTTAAACAAATAAATGATTTTATGTTGGGATTAAGGGAATTGGGTTTAAATGGTAGAATCTCTTATCTACATGGATCATTTCTTTCATGTCTTGGTTTGAATCAATTCGGTGTTGGTTTGGATGTTTGGAACATGTTAATTGGCTAAATTGAGTTTTGTTGTTTGGTGGTTGGATTATGTGATATTATGGGCAAACTTAATGAATTAATATGAGATTTTGTGCATCAAATATTGGTTATGAGATAACCCTTATAGCTTCATGTAGAGCCTTCTTGAGCTCTCGGACAACAAGGAGGGTGACTTGACTGTAAACACATATAATAAGGTACGTAGTGACGTACGAGCAGGTATAATATGAATTATTTCATATTCCAGTATTCATGTATTGTTGAATTGTGATGATTGAATATAAGGAAACGAATATGTGAATTGAGTTTTATATATGTGGTGTGGTGGACACGTAAATGTACGTGGTCCGGAATATGGAGTTTTGTATGGATGCATTTGGCATTATCGATATGAGAAATGGTTGAGAATGAGATTAACTGATAGACATAGTTGCCTTCTATATGAGATTCGTTATGATTGAGCATAAATGATGAATTGTGATTTTATTGAATTTATTGCATTGATGAGTATCATGTTTTGAATAACGATACTGAACTTGATGTTTATGAAAGTGTATAAGATTGAAACAGGAACAGTTCGTGAAAGCTATACTGGTTCGGAATTGTATAGGGAGTATATTTTATGGGTCTTGAATAATTTAAATTATTGTATTATTGTTTCGTATATTCATGTGTGAATGATTATTGAGTTGGAGTATGGTCACCCTGTGTGGGGGTTGTTTCTGTTAAAACATGTATAACAGGTACAACGTTGTATCGGGAAGAAAGAACCCATGGAAAATAGTGCTCTCAGGATTATGGTATAAGTAGCGGTTGATGGTACATACCAATTACGCATTGAGAATTGATTCATTGATTTGTTGCTCGTATGTGAGCTCCTGGATGCGTGTATATAGATTGTATAATAGTGTTGAAGTCCTCTTTTATAAAGTTGATTGATGTGCATGTTATTTTGAGGAGCATGTGCTATACAGCTTTAGTGATGACGGGAATTCATATCTTGCTAGTATTGTAACTTCCCTGGCTGGGAAATTTTATCTTTGGATTATGGTGTTTTCATATTGAGGGTGTTTATAGTTGTATATTTTCTGGGATAGTCCAATTTATGGGGAGACTCTGCCCAAATTTCTATAAAAGTCATGGGGAATATGTGAAGCATGTAATGATTCTTTTAAAGAATGAAAATTTTCACATACATACGACGTCGTAAATGCTTAAATGTAGTCTTTAAGAGTTGGGGTCTTACATTAGTGGTATCATAGCAGTGATTAGCTCTTTGGGATGTCTAAGGCCTAAGGGTGCGTTGAGAGAATTGAATAGCACATGAATTACGCATGGTTGTAGTTTTGCGACAGTGTGATGTGACATTTACACCTATGCATATTATGATATGTATGATATGAAACAATATAAATTGTGTTATGGCTAACTGTTGCGGTTGCAGAGTTGATTAGGGATCATGAGGAACATGACAATGATGAATCATTGTTGATTCCAGTAGATACACCAATTGATGGAGGTATTGTTGAAAAGCTCATGAGTATGGTATTTCATTTTAATTACATCACTGACTTGAATATTGTGAAAGTGATGATGTCTTTTAAGATGTGTGATGAATGGCATGCCACGCTGACGGTATTTAAGGATTATGGTAATTGGACGTTATTGCTAATAAAGGGATAAATGTGTTTTATTGAGTTGAGTTTTGTGTACATGTTATGTATATATATGTACAGTGCCGAGGAATCTGATTTTGTAGGGGAATCAGAAAATGGGAAACGAGATACAATATCCAGGGACAGAATAAATAGACTATGTGACGATTGGGCATGTGTCATAAATTTGATGACACAGGTATGTGACGACGTACTAATGCTAATTCAAGTTATCTCTATGTATTTTATTATGTATTGGTAATGCAGATATGCCCTCACGAATGGACGATGGTGATAATAATGAGTTTTCAGTGTGGAAAATATTATTTGAGATTTTCTTTGACGGTATTGTGGGGAATTTTCACTGATGATGATATTGATGGTTCTAGTGGATGGTGAATTGATGTCAAGTTACTGTATCAGCGCCACTGACGAGTGAACGATGTGATTTCGGTCGCCGCCGATGAGCGAGCGATGTGATACTGGATCGCCACTGAAGAGTGTGAGATGTGATTTGGGTCACCGCAGACGAGCGAGCGACGTGATATTGCGTCACCACTGAAGAGTGTGCGATGTGATTTGGGTCCCCGACAACTAGCGAGCGATGTGATATTGGGTCGCCACTGAAGAGTGTGCGATGTGATTTGGGTCGCAGCCGACGAGCAAGCGATGTGATATTGGGTCTCCACTGACGAGTGTGCGATGTGATTGGGTCATCATTGAAGGGTGTGCGATGTGATTTTGGTCGCCGCTGATGAGCGTGCGATGTGATAGGGTCGACGCTGCTGAGCGAACGATGTGATACAGTCGCCGCTGATGAGCGAGCGATGTGACAAGCGTACAATGTGATAGGGTAGCCGTTGACGAGCGAGCGATGTCACAGGGTCTCCTCCGACGAGCGAGCGATGTGTTATTGGGTCGATGCTAGAGAGATCATGCAACGTGTATATTGTTATTGGATCGATGCTAGAGAGAGCATGCGATGTGTATATCGATATTGGGTCGATGCTAGGGAAAGCATGCGGCGTGATTATTGTCAGGATCGACGCTAATGAGAGCGTGCAATGTATTATATGTGCCCCCACTATAGAGGGAGGGTAGTGAATATATGTTGATTTAAATTGTCCTTGTTGATTCAACATATTGTGATGATCAAATGCACAGGTAGATCATGGAGAGAGTGGATGAAGAGACACTATTGTTTTCTTTCATTTTTATTGCAGTGGTGATGTAACAGCGGGTGTGATTGACACCGATATATTGATGACATTTATTGGCGAGATGATGGTATGATTATATTGTGATATTTGAGATTTATAATATTTGCCGCGATCATATCGAAGCGATGGAAATATTATGAATGCCGCTGATATGTCGAGGCGATGAATATTTTGGACGGTCATGTTATGAGTATATCAATTGTGTATTGATATGAAATTATATTTTGTTGAGAACATGGATAGTTTTAATGATCAAGTGTGGATCCATTGTGTACAGTAAGTGTTAATACATCTTATTGTTTTAAGAATGTAATTTTATTCATTGTGATTATGAATATTATATGGATGTCGTAGTGACGATGAGATTATGCATGACAGTGTTGGCGATGAGTATTGATATATTGCTGTTGTGTTAGCAATAAATATTGTTGTACAACTATTGTGTTAGCGATGAATATTGATGTTATGTTGATTGCAGATAGCAGTGAACGTTGTGTTATACAAACCATATTATTATTTCTTGGACACATGAGTTGTAGGCTCAAGAGAATATTGGAATGTTTCACGGGAACGAGGAATTGAGGGAAATTATTTCGTTTGGTTTAACATGTTTGATTATTGTGAATTATCTTGATTGATTGATATGATCTATGAGATCCAATTTAAAGATGATGAAGAACTGAGAAAGAAATTGAAATGACGTATAGTATTGATATGTTCATTGATTAATTGTGCAGACACGAGATAACAGTGGGGTAATGATGATCAGATTGAAATGATATTAGTTTATGAAAACATGATTGTTTTGTATACTGTGAGATTATTGATCTGTTAATCATGTTATACTGAGTTAAATGTAACCATGTTGGAATGAGATTAATGAACAGGTTATGAGATGACATGGAACGTCACGGGATGACGTGAGATCGCTACAAATGTCCTGTGTGGACATGTGATCATTGTGAACGTTGCGGGTCGACGTAGTAAGTACGAAATTATGATATGTTATTCATTCATGAAATAGTGCTTTGTTGAATAAAGTATCGAAAGAAATTACGTCATTGAGGCATGAAATTCTTTTGTTGAATTTCAATCACACAGATATGTGATAGTATGTTGTAGCTTGATGTGTACAGGATTGCGTGAAACTTTGTCGCATGGATATTAATGTTTGATGACAGAAACATTATGAATATCAATAATGTGTAAATGACAAAGTACGTGTTTATGTTATGAGTATTTGAGAAATACTAATGAGTTTATTTTTAGTACTTGTTCCATGACAGATGATAGTTGGGTGATGAAATACGGAAGTTTGATGCTTAAGAGCATGTGAGTACTGTGATGAACAAGATATTATGATGCTATTGTATATTGTAGATGATTTCACCTACAAAGGTATGAGACGAATTATTCGATATTGATGTTGATGCCATGTTTTAAATGGCTTATGCAAGTGATTTGTAAGGAGCGATGGCCAGTACAAGATAACTCATCCAAGTGGATAAGAATAAATGATGGGTTATGAGATAAATTTGAGGGATGAACAATATTATGATGCTAATGTGAGTATAATCGTAATGTAAAATATTCATATTATACCATTCATTATGTTTTGTTATTGATGATATGTGGTTGTTGTGCGTATATTGTTGTTATATGTGTGAGAATTACTAATAGGCTTTCGAGCAATTGCATTGCACCAGATAATAACCAGAAGAAGATATATGAGAAGTTGATGTTTAAGGGCTCAAGAGTACCATTATTTCATACGGACAAGGGTGGTGTGCGATATAACGAGGTTGGTATAAATTGCATAATTTTGCAACCACACAGATATGAGGTTATTTATACGATAAAAGGGTGGTGTATCGTCATACATTCTGATTTACATGTGATATGCATGGATTGCATGATTTAGCGATTATATGATGATGTTAATCTCGTAAGGATTCATATGAATAAGGGTATTCATATATGATAACTCATTGAATGTTAATGTTGGAATATGGTAAAGTGATGTGACTTGCAGTCTTGAGATAATTGGTGTGGTACGCCACGTTTACGAGCCATGATGATTCGAATAATGTTGTCCTACAGATTTGAGCTATATAACGGTACGTAAATTTTACTGTTGGCTTTTAATGGTAAGCATACAATTAAATTTCGGGGTTGAAATTTTATTAGTTGGGGAGAATTGTGATGCCCAAAATTATTTATATTTAAATAATTGATTAGTGTGGTAAATTATGAAATAATTTATGGAATTAAATTCTTGGAAATCATATTTGGTCCGTAGTAGGAATAAATAATCCTGGGTAATTTTGTGGTGCAAGAAAAATGCATGATTTAATTTGAGGAATAAGTTGTCTTTTATTTTAATAATGAAAGGAAGAAAGAGGAGGAATAAAAGTTAGAGTGTTGGGTTTAATTTTAAAAAGGAGACTAAATCCTACACACACCACATCCGCTACACACACTAAACAAATCGGTTCTTCTCTTCTCCCCCAAACCCCAATATCGTCGCTCCTTTTCATCTCACCAAGAGGAGCCGATTCCTTCTTGTTCAAAGCATGGATGTTGCTCAAAACTTGTGTGGGTAAGATGTTATAGACTCTCTTAGTCATTATCTTCATCTTGTGCCTCGACTTCGATGGGTTGTGTTAAGAACTGGTTTGATTTTTGCTAGCTTTATTGGAAGGGTTTGTTACGTGGTTCAATTTTTGGGCTTGTTAATAATGTTTTGTGTTGTTTTTGTCCATCTTAAGAGTGTGTGTTCAAGTGTGTGCAGCTGTGTGTGCGTGTGTGTGCAGCAGTGTGTGCGTTAGTGTGTGTGTGTGTGTGTGTGTGTGTCCAGCATGTAATTGTGTGTGTAGATGGTGTTGATGCAAGTAATTATGTATTCCTACATGTATTGAAGTGTAAATGTGTTAAGTATATACATGTGTGTGGCTAGATGAAGCATTGTCAATGAAGAATGATAACTTGAATTGGTATAGAGGGTTAAGGAGGTTAATTGATTATAATTCGAGTACGAATATTGTAATTGGGAATTGTTGATTTGTGCATTGACTAGTATCATTGTTGGTTAAAATATGAAGATTAAAAATCATGCATGGAAGGTGCTTGTTAATATGCTTAAATGTGATTCAACTGTAGGTCTAAGCCTAGTTAGTTGGGGTGAAAAGAACTAACTTCTATGCTTTTAGCCATTGTAATATTTTGGTGGGTGTTGGGCTATGATATGAGATGTGTTACATTTGGAAGCATGTGTAGTGTGTAAATAAATGGGTTAGATACATGCTAGTATGTGTTATAACATGGAATAGAGTTTATGGTAATGTTTATGCTTGAATGGATAGCATAGCATGTATTATTGACGTATGTCACTTAATTGAGTTACTAATCATAGTAGTGAGTTCTAAATCAAGAATTTTGGAATCCAATGCATCTTTAATTTGTTAAAGTTGAATTTAAACAAATAAATGACTTTATGTTGGGATTAAGGAAATTGGATTTAAATTGTAGAATCTCTTATCTACATGGATCCTTTCTTTCATGTCTTGGTTTGAATCACTTCGGTGTTGATTTGGATGTTTGGAACATGTTAATTGGCTAAATTGAGTTTTGTTATTGGGTGGTTGGATTATGTGATATTATGGGCATAACTTTATGAATTAATATGAGATTTTGTGCTTCAAATATTGGTTATGAGATAACCCTTATACCTTTAAGTTCATGTAGAGCCTTCTCGAGTTCTCGGACAACAAGGAGGGTGACTTGACGGTAAACACAGATTATAAGGTACGTAGTGACGTACGAGCAGGTATAATATGAATTATTTCATATTCCAGTATTCATGTATTGTTGAATTGTGATGATTGAATATAAGGAAACGAATATGTGAATTGAGTTTGATATATATGGTATGGTGGACACGTAAATGTTTGTGGTCCGGATATGGAGTTGGGTATGGATGCCATTGGCATTATCGATATGAGAAATGGTTGAGAATGAGATTAACTGATAGGCAGAGTTGCCTTCTATATGAGATTCGTTATGATTGAGCATAAATGATGAATTGTAATTTTATTGAATTTATTGCATTGATGAGTATCATGTTTTGAATAACGATACTGAACTTGATGTTTATGAAAGTGTATAAGATTGAAACAGGAACAGTTCGTGAAAGCTATACTGGTTCGGAATTGTATAGGGGGTATATTTTATGGGTCTTGAATAATTTAAATTGTTGTATTACAGTTTCGTATATTCATGTGTGAATGATTATTGAGTTGGAGTATGTTCACCCTGTGTGGGGGCTGTTTCTATTGAAACAAGTTGGGGGCTGTTTCTATTGAAACAGGTATAACAGGTACAACGTTGTATCGGGAAGAAAGCTTGAACCCATGGAAAATAGTGCTCCCAGGATTATGGTATAAGTATCGGTTGATGGTACATATCAATTACGCATTGAGAATTGATTCATTGATTTGTTGCTCCTATGTGAGCACCTTGATGCGTGTATATGGACTGTATAATAATGTTGAAGTCCTCTTTTATGTAGTTGATTGATGTGCATGTTATTTTGAGGAGCATGTGTTATACGATTTTAGTGATGACAGGAATTCATATCCTGCTAGTATTGTAACTTCCCTGGCTGGGAACTTTTATCTTTGGATTATGATGTCTTTATATTGAGGGTGTTTATAGTTGTGTATTTTCTGGGATAGTCCAATTTATGGGGAGACTCTGCCCAAATTTTATAAAAGTCATGGGGAATATGTGAAGCATGTAATGATTCTTTGAAAGAATGAAAAATTTTCACATACATACAACGTCATAAATACTTACATGTCGTCTTTAAGAGTTGGGGTCTTACAATATCAAAACAAAAACATAAATTATACAGATCGTAAGCATCTCATCGAAAAAGCTCAACAGTTTAACGAATATTAATACATTGTTCCTTTACCTCTTAACTAATGCTTTCAAGCAAAACAACAATAATATATTATGCAATAAAAGCGAGGTTCAATATCAAATCATATCATCTCATCATCTATTCATATCAAATCGTATCATCTCATCATCTAATATGTGAAATGCATCGCAATGCATTCAACATCATCAGACCATTTATGTCATCCACTGGCCTACATCAAGAACTCGTCAGTCCAGGACTCGTCAGTCCACATCAAATGTATACATGATATTAGGACCAGAAATTTCATACACTGGCCCAAATTCTGGACTCATGATATCCACATCAACCACATCAATATATCAAAACCGTATAGTTATTCATTGCCCACATCAAACTATGGCTCGTGCCAATCACACAATTATTTAACTTCATTGTATCAATTCAATCATCAACCCCAATATAAAAACATACAATATTATTTATATCACAATTCTATCACAATTCATTAATTTATCTCATATTTTCAATTCTTCTCATTTAAAGATATTCGATAACATGTTTGGATGGGAAAAAACTCTACATAATGACTTACAATTGTATATCAGCAGGTTCAAACCCAATGCTGATCAAGAAGATTGATGGATTTGGACCCTAGAAGGTAATGGGATATACTCAGTCCAATCGGCGTATAAATGCATCTATCATCGTAGGGATCGGGAGGTAGAGATGGTTGATCAATTTAGATATGTGTGGTGCAAATATGTTCCTATTAAAGTGTCGGCTTTTGTATGGAGATTGTTTCTCAACAGTCTACCTATCAGAATGAATCTTGCTTTACGAGGCATACTACAGCTGGATCAATGTCTTTGCCCTTTCTGTGGAGAAAGTGAAGAAAACACCAATCATATCTTCTTTAGATGTCAATACAGCTATAGAGTTTGGAAAGGAATTCAAGATTGGCTTGGGATTGTTTCAATAAGTCGTGGGTTTCCTTATGGACATATGGTGCAACACGTGGGGTTAAAGCAACATTCAATGCCTTCAGAGAGTTGGATTGCATTATGGCAATGTGTAAACTGGAGCATCTGGTATCATAGAAACAACTTAATTTTCAAAGGTGGTGAGATGAACTTGGTAAAGCTTATGGAATGCATTAAAATTATATCGTGGTCTTGGTTAAAACCTCATAAAGGTAGAGGTTTATCTATCTCTTTGACAGACTGGTTTTTTGAACCCTTGGTTTGTTTGGGACATTTTTCTGTGTAATCTTGACCATTTAGATTCTGGTGTGTAGCGTCTGAGATGTTGTTGACTTGTAAACTTTTAAGTATTTCCGGTACTCTTTAATTCAAATAAATTCTTTTTGCTGATAAGAAAAAAGACAGACGTATCTGAATAGTTAAAACACAAAGAATCTTAGTATTCAACTGTCCAACTGACCTTTGCAGCAAATGTATGATCACAATATCAATTTAAATACTTTTAAACTTTTTAGCAACTATCATAATCAAAGCAACCGAATAAGATATGCACATCTACATTTTAACGATAATAATACATTGTTCCTTTACTCCGAACTAATCATGTCAAACAAAACAACAACAATACATTCTGCAATAAAAGCGAGGTTCAATATCAAATCATATCATCTCATCATCTATATGTGAAATGCATCGCAATGCATTCACCATCATCAAACCAGATATGTCATCCGTTGGCATATATCAATGCCTCGTCAGTACACATCAACTATATACATGATATCAGGACCATAAATTTCATCAACGGGCTCAAATCATGGACTCATTAGTCCACATCAACCACATCAAACCATATAGTTATTCTTTGCCCACATCAAACTATGGATCGTGACAATCACACAATCATTTAACTTCATCGTACCAATTCAATCATCAACCCCAATATTAAAACATACAATATTATTTATATCACCATTCTATCACAATTCATTAATTCATCTCATTTAAAGATATTCGATAACATGTTTACTCAAAAGATAATTTATCGTCCATGTTAAGACAGAACATACCATTGATAGTTGAAACACAAATAATCTTAGTATTCAAAGTGTCCAACTTACCTTTGTCTGATCACAACATCAATTTAAATACTTTTAAACATTTTAGCAATATCATAATCAATGAGATGGAATAAGAGATGCACATGCACTGTGACTATCAGATTCACTACCATTCATGGCTCACCTATTTCTTTTTCCTCAATTTACCCGATCGACCCAGTTTTCTTAAGTTTCTTGAATTTTTAACAATTGTAAAGCCAAATCAATTAATCATTTCCACTAAAACTAAATATATTCATATGTTTACAATTCAATATAAATTCATAAACATTATTTTTTACCTATCCTTGTAAAATTTGATTGTACTAAAATTATCACCAAATTAAAAAAATATGAAACGTAGCCCATACCTCAAGGATGCCAAATACGTGTTTGGTTCACAAAAAAATTGATCGAACCATATAAAAATTATCCGACAAGTTTCAACCTTTTTCTCCTAATTTTTGTTCTGCTTTTTACGATTTTTCATTTATGTTAACTCATTATATTGAATTGTATATATTAAAGACATGTAGATTCACTTTTCAAGATAGAATATATATATACTAGGTCATCAACTTTATTCTTTTTATCTTTATTTTTTATAGTTTATCTACTTAGGTACTACCAAGGAAACAATGAGTACAACCACTCCACTCAAATTTTAATCAAAGATTACAATTTCATTTCTCTTCACACATATATATATATATATAAATGCCACCTCCAATTTTTTTTAAACAAAATGACATTGTCAATTCCTCTAACATGATTCTGTCAATCAAAATTTAACATGAAAATTTCTTATTATTTCGATAAAACTAAATAGTGTCTATTAATTCTCATAACAATTTAATATTCTTCCAATATAGTCAACATATAGGATTTTTCATATATTTCTCGATTCCGGCATACCTCTAGTATATTTCATTCTTATCACATTATATATGTTTTAACCCTTAATTACCTTCTTAACTTTTCTTAATTACCTTTTTCTAAATCTATGTGGGTGATACAGCATCTGTGGAATATACAATGCCACTAAATATTTCTTTAGAAACACCATTCATGGTCCATGAGAGGACGATAGCGGAGCTGATCCAGCTTCAGGACACGGACAACATCCATCGATAAAGCTTGCTTGTTCTTCGCACAAAGCGCAATGATCATAGCTCTACTCCAGAATCCTTAGTTTTCTGATCTAATTAAATTATATGAAATCAAGTTGAGACCAGGCGCATCAGTTGGATGAAGATACAACGGATTGCGAATATCGATCACATTGGAATTCAGTGAAACAGCCATAAATACAGAGAATTGAAAATGCGGGAAGCTGGAAAAAGATATTTATTTGGAAAATAAATCTCGATCTCAATCGAGGATGATCTAAGCTCCCTGCACCTGGTACCAGTGTTAAAAGGAGAAAAGAATTTGGAATTTTCTGATTTCATTTCACGAAAGTAAGTGTACAATGAAAAAGCAGTTAACTATTTGTACATTTTGATCTAGAATAATTACTGCAATGCCTAACTAACTAAACACGTTTTAGACATAAATCGTAATATAGATAAAATAATTCTCATTAAATATGCTTTGTTTCGTGTTCTCGAGTTATTATTATTGCTAAAGAATCATGAGAAAATTAGCACTTCCAGCATGGGGAAGTTATATGGCACAGGAAATTGCGTGGTCATATTTTCAATTGCAATCAATATTCACACCTAATTTATAATTCAAGAACATCTTAATAGTTTATTAATATAACCTGCACTCATATCCAAGGGGCATAGACGGGTTGATAAGGGCTGAGGTGATGTGAGGAGATTCATCCGACGTCGAATGTTCGAATCCCGTGTGGGACAAATTCTCCACTGAAATATTGTGTGGGTTTGTCATTGGTTTGGGTCATGTTGGTCCGCTCCTTCAAAAACCTGTCATCCGTGCACATCCCTCGATTTACCTGATGGCGGTCCTGAGGGGCCGAGGTTATCACCCAATGATTAGTCAGGCGCAAGTCTGGATACCTTATTAAACTAAAAATGTAACATGCACTCAAATATCAAAAGATAACATTTTTAGTTTCAATTTTATTGACACCTCAACAAACTATATTTACAAAAAAATAATGGTAAACACGTCGTGACCTTCTCGTAGCTCCCTATTGATATAATAAAAGGGTATTGATAAAAAAGGGATGAAGGGTGAAAGAAAAATAAGAAGCAAGTTTTGAGGGGATAAAGAGCAACCGTCAGGTAGTTCTACGCCAACTGCGATCGATTGTCCTTCCTTTCAACAATTAGCCGCTTGCTACTCAGCATATTATTTGTATTTTTAGTCCACGACCAAATTTTCCGATGTGTCTGAAAATCTTTTCGAATCCAATCAAGATATGAAACTAAAGTTAAGCCCACTAAGGCCCAATCACAGGCTCAATATCATTAAGGGAGTGTTTGGTAGGTGAGTTTAAGTAGGATAAATGAATGATTAAATATTTTATCTAATGTTTGGTTTGATTTTAAACAAACCAGCCATTTCCAATAGGCCCGTGAATTAGGCTGACTAACCCTTGAAAAGTATTTCACCTCCCCCACCTGGTATAATTTAATGGTGGTTGTACAGTAGAGATGATATGGGAAAAAAGACATTTGCACCCTTTTGCCCTATTTACCACATTCATTTCATTTCCGCATAACACACAGCAGCCTTCATAACTGAGATCTGCGAAATTGATATCGAAGGGGAGAAGGGAGTGGAATCTTCGTCGCTGTGAAAGCCCAACCTTTTTCGTCTCTTTTCAAAGGTAAATCAGCATATATGGTGTGCTTTGATTAACTTGGTTACGCGAAATATGTACCAGTACATCGCGAATGCTGCATTTTGTCGTGCATTTGGTTCTTTTCTTGTTAAGATATAGTTTATTCTAATGTGTTGTTAAGTGCTTGAACGTTAAATGTTTGGCAACACGGTGCATTGGTTTAGTTGCGTTTTTTGTTGTAAACTTTTGAAACTAGTAGTCCTCTTTAAATCCTTGTTTACTGCTCACAATAGGCTGTCATAGTAAGATTCAAAAATGAATGTTGAAGACTTAACAGTCGGAGTTTAATTACGTTTTGTGTAATTATTTTACAGTGCATGTTGGATTAGGTTGAGACACTTTCATTTAGTTTGGACTATATATATGTACCTGTAATGTTTTGTGGTACGTTAATTGTAGCTTTTGCTAATTTATTTCTTGGTTGCAAGTTATTGAATCCCCAAACTTCATTATGGGGATGTGGTATTGTCTTTGTGTTTGTACCGTTGGTATTTGTGATTTGCTATTGTTAGAATTTGAATTAAAAGTATAAATGTTACCTGAAATATATCTTACCTGGTGAACGAATGTACCAATGGCAATCTAGTAGTATTTTTTTTTTGAATTTGTTGGAGGGAGATGAGAATAAAGAGATTCAGAATCGGACGAGGGATCTTAAAGATGTTGACTAGAGTGCTTACTGAAGATGGTTCTTCCACAAGATCACTCTCTCAAGTGGTTAATAAATGGAAGAGTAATTTGGGTGATTCTGGTGAAAGGACTGATGTTTAAGCCTAATTGTGTTAATTCCTTAAAATTAAATGTTCTTGCTTTTAAATAAGCGATTGCAATAGTCATGCTTGTACTTAATTAAAGTGTCTAAATTTTTTGTATCAAGATAGTGAAATTCCTTATGAAATATAGAACTCGTTTATTTCAAGCTTAGAATACACACCACAAACAGAAGATGCTTTCCTAGGTTTTTAGGGGGATATTTTGGTCATTTTGCCAAAATATCCTATATTTATTATCCACTTCATAAAAAAATACACCAAACATGATATCATTTAACACAACATTTTCAACATCCTTACATATACACAGTTTTATCACTTTTTTTATTAATCATTCAATAATCATACATTCAAACCAAACCAAGCGATGCGAAGCCTAAATAGAAAAGCCTGGATTAAATCGCATTAGCTTCTTGACCCTTTACACTAAAGTCGCAACTTTTCTTTTTGGGGACAAGGATTAAAACATTTCATCAGCGGACAATTCAACCTTTTTGAGGCATATATTCCCACATGACACCCAAACAGTATACGTATATGCACCAAAAATTTGGCTGATATGGTGGCCCGACTAAAATCAGGATCATAAGGAAAAAGGCGATTAATCTATATGCATATAGAATTTAATTTATTTTTAAAATTATGAATAAATTTTAATATATTTCAATATGAAGCAATTATTTCTATTTCTCGTTTGCAAATAGCGAGCTTATGTTTGTGTGGATGAATTAAATTTTAATAAATGGATCTGATTTGACATTGTATTTGAAATTTAGATATGAAATGTCAGTTATCATGAGTGCATTTCAAATGCACCTTAATTATTATTAATTTTGAAGAAAATCAAGGTGCATGAATATTATTTATTTTACCAATATAATCATAACTTTCCCATCTCTATAGCTTTGAAAATGAATATATATATATATTCCTTAATTATTATTAATTTTGAAGAAAATCAAGGTGCATGAATATTATTTATTTTACCAATATAATCACAACTTTCCCATCTCTATAGCTTTGAAAATGAATATATATATATATATATATATATATATATATATATATATATATATATATATTGATGTCATATGACATATTGACTTCCTCGGGTAAAATCTCCTCAAGAGCCGAACAAGTCATATACCGAACAGAATGCACCGAGCAGATAGCACCGAGCAGGGTTTTGCCGAACAGCTGCTAAACCCTCCTCGATTTTCTGGTCAAAGATTAGCGGAAGACCCGGGAGTAACCAACAAATTAACCAGCGTGAATAAACGTGCAGTAATGAGGCGCGGATTTCTCGGACACGTTGGGCTCCAGTCAAGCCACGATCAGAGGACATCATGTTCCGGATCCACCGCGAGCCAATCACTAGGAACAGTCCTATAAATACCCGCAGAGGTCATCATAGAGGGGGTTGGATTTTTCTGGGCAAAAAAGACTCCGAAGAGAGCAGATTTGTGTCTGTTCGGTCTTTTTTGTTATTTCTCAAAAAATATTCGTACAAGTCATTTAGCGATTGTGATTTGTGTCCAGAGAGTCTTGTAAATCATCAACGTTTATAGTGAAGTTTTATACTGGACTAGGTCCCGTGGTTTTTCTCTCAATTTGAGGGTTTTCCACGTAAAAAATCTTGGTGTGTTTATCGTTATTTTTCATTAACACTTTATTCTACCTTATATTCAAAAATCACGAGTCACATCATTGGCGCCGTCTGTGGGAACTAAAGAGTAAAGACATTGAAGCAAGGATATTTCATTAAGAATCCAAAGTGAAATGGTTAGAAGCAAAGGGCGAGGGCCAATGTCGGGAAGGGATAAACCAACGACCCCCCCACGTTCATGTCCAGAAGCAGAAGGAGCAGGGGAGGCTGGATCATCACAGAATGTTTCACGAGTATTACCCACCGGAGGAATACCCATGGAACATTTGACTGAGATGATTGCTAAAACTGTCGGAGAAGTTATGAAACAATTTATGACCCCCTGTCAGGAAGAAAATAAGGAAGAAGAGGAAGACTCAACCTCTATAAAGAAGTCGGAGGAGGAGGCTGAAGAATTGAAAGACTTTCCTAATCATTCAAATGATGAAATAGATAAGGCTTTGCACCATCAAATGGAGGATTTAAAGGAGGAGTTACAAAAAATGCGCAATAAAATGGAAGGTCGTATTAACTCGGCAAGGAGGAGCACCCCATTCACTCCTCAAGTCATTGATGATCCTCTGCCTCTTAATTATAGAACTTTAAGTGTGGGGAATTATGATGGCAGCACGGATCCAGAAGAATATTTGTCTCGATTTGAGAATGCTTCACTCCTTCATCAGTTGTCAGATGGGGTGAAATGTAGAGTGTTCTTGACTACCCTAGCTGGCGCTGCTCAATCGTGGTTCAATCAATTACCATCAGGAATAGTGGATTCCTTTCCTAAATTCAGCTCGTTGTTCCTTCATCAATTCGCGAGCTGTAGAAGTTGCAAGAGAACAGCCTTGAGTTTGTTCGGTCTCAGGCAGATGGATAAGGAGTCCCTGCGGAATTTTTTGAAAAGATTCAATCAAGCGTGCCTTGATGTTCCGCATGTGACGTCTGAAATACTAGCCAGAGCTTTCACCCAAGGGTTGAGGGAGGGGGATCTGTTCAGATCGTTGGCCAAGAAGCCACCGTCGGATTATGATGAATTACTAGGGTGTGCCTCTAAATATATTAATTTGGAGGAAGCTGGTGTGCGTTTATCGTGTACGCCAAAATTAACCCTTCTTCAGTTAATAGCAAAAATATGTAGTAGTGGAAGTAGGGATCGATCTCACAGGGAAGGTAAATTTATTTCGTGCAAAAAACGAATAGTAACAAGGGGGTTTTAGGATGAATGGTTACTACTAAGCAAATTCTAAAATTAAACTAATTAACGAGATTAACTAAGATGATTTAAACTTATGAGAGTGAAGCGATTCTTGGTTTTCAGGTAACCGTACTTTTGGAAAATTATCTTTTAATCATCAAATCAAAACATTCGAATTCTTTCAATTATCTATCGATTGGAAATTCAATTCCTACTCATCTTATTCGTAGTTAAAGAGAAAACAGCATTCAATTCAACCCTTACCAAATCTCTAATCACCACTACAGCCGTTAATGATTAAATCAATGATAGTTTCAAAACTAATGAGTTCGATAAATCTAATCAATGAAAAGTACAGCCGTTAAAATTGATTACTCAACCGTTTCTCCTAAGAATTCAATAACACCTACAGCCGGTTAATTATTAATCTTAGTTGTTTCTCAACAAACTATCGATTATGTAATTGAATATTAGGTGATCGGTCTAATACACAAACACAACAATCATGGAATTTGAAATCTGAGAAACGAATTGAAATCGAAATCTAATTCAACAATCAAACCAAATTCTCATAAAAGGTTCAAATCCAAAAGCAGGTATCCATTCAACCAAGAATCGAAGAGTTTTAGCCTAGCATAATTAAATCTAAAAACAATAAAAATTCGATGGAAAACATTAAATAAATAAAGGAAAAGAAATTACTAATATAAATCACGATTCCGGCTTGTCGATTCCGGTTCCGTTCTTCGTTGTTCTTGAAGAAAACTTGAAAGAAAATTATTCTCAAAACCTAAAAATATTCTAAAGTCTGGAATAATATGCCTAAGAACTGAATTATTTCGAGGTATGGGGGTTGATGGTTGATAAAATAGGTTACAATCTTCTAAACATGGTAAAAGACCTAATTTCCTAATTTTCGGACTCTTCGGCGATCGATCGCCTTGAATGTGGCGATCGATCGCTGCATTATTTTTTTCGGAAAAACCCTTGAGGCGATCGATCGCTATAAAGTGGCGATCGATCGCCGAGCTCCAGTAGACTTTGGCGATCGATCGCCCCTTCTTCGCGATCGATCGCTGGCTCTTCAAATTTGATGCAAATGTTTCTGTCCATAGGCGATCGATTTCCTCTTCGTGGCAATCGATCTCCTCCTTCAAAATTACATTTTTGCCATTTTCTTGATCAACTTTGAGTCCTTGTCATGTCCATGTCTCTTCTTGGTCTTTATACATCATTTTTAGCTCGTTTTCTTCGATTGTACCTACAATTACACAAATATACGATTAGGTAGCATACGTATCAATTTATCCATCAAAACCTACCAAATCGTAGACAATTAAGCACTAAAGATGTGTCTATTTCTAGTCACATCAAACTCCCCCATACTTACTCTTTACTCGACCTCGAGTAAACAAAGAAAACTACAATATTTTTGGTTGGCTCATAGGTTCATAAAAAAGCAACTTGTCCTCACTTTAATGCCTCAACAATTTTAACATGTATAATAATGAACGGCGGTGAAAAATTAACAGTGGAACAAGTTCAATCCCTAAACATTTCGTACCCAACGAAGTAGTGAACGTGTGTGTGTGGTCATAAACAAGTGTTGTGTGCAAATTATAGATCCAAAATATGCAAAGCCATAATAGTTCAAGTCATACACTAACACAAGTATAAGCTCACTTGCACACTCTTCTCCACTATCTTAGCTACTTTGCAAACATAAATCAAGTAGGTCTTTATTAGCTTGTAGCTTGGCCTAGGTATTGGCTTATGAAAGAAAGGGTAAGAATATTCAAACAAGAGAGTATGATGAAATGCACACTAAAAGCTTCTCTTCTTGTATGAATTTTTCAACTTTGTTCTTTTTCACAAGGTTTATTTCAACACTTTGCTTCTTTTGTGCCTTGGCTCCCCTTGGAGTCATATTTTTATCTATTTTTTTTTTCAAGGCATCCCTTTTTCTTTCATGCATTCCATTCTTTTGACAATTAAGCTCACAAATATACTTCAATGATTCCCAAGTGCATTTGAATGAAATACATCATACTCCCTTAAAAGGTATGGATTAAAATCACATTTAGGCTTAAAGGGTAGGATGATAAGCTAGTCAAGAAATGTTGAATGGGGGTCTTTAGTATGCTTAGCATACTACCATTCTTTTACATTTAAGGCTCAAAATAGGTACTAGAGAATGATTTTGTTTACATGGTAGGCTTGAAAGGCTCAAAGGCATCAAAGATCGCCTATATCATTTTCATGTTTGCAAGTAGTCTTGACATACGCCTCAAAGAGCATGTAGTTAAGTTCTAGCATGTATTAGAGACTTCTTAAGACTATCACAAAGTTCACACAATCTTCACTAAGTTATGCACACTTCACAAGTCAAGACAATAATGTGCTCAAATTATTCAACTTACTAAGTTAAAGTACACTTTGCTTTAGAGTTCAAAGTGTTCCAAAGTTAACAATTCACCTATGTTCAAAAGCATGCATGATATCAATTAGGTTTCATCATGGGCTAGTGATTCTAAGCATGTGTTCATTACTAACTATGAGCTCAAAATTTTAAATTTTTCGATTTTTTTTGTATTTTTGAAATAGGGAAAAACAACAACACGCTACTAATCCCTCCCCCATACTTAAATCTTACATTGTCCCCAATGTAAGGCAAAAAGACAAGAGAAAAGAAAAGTTCAACTATGAAAGCAATAAAAATAAAAGGGTAAAAGGGAAACTAACTCCCCTTGGGTTGCCTCCCAAGCAGCGCCTCTGTTTAACGTCGGTGGCCCGACGCCAGTCCTCTATCAAGGTGGTTGATGCAGTGTTGCTCTATCCTTCCTTAACCACCTCAATATCTTCTTCACTCCTCGGTATCTCGGCTTGTTGCTCTTTGAGTGGTCGTCCCCAGTCTTTGTTACTCCTCCAGCATTTGTTGCTTGCTTTGGTCTATCCGGAGGGTGCTTCTTTCCAATGGTACGATCCTGCAATTGAGAAATAAGAGGGTCAGCAGTATCATGAGTAGATAAAGCAGCAATAGTATGAACAGTATGCACAGGAGGAGGATTCATACCTCTCTTCTCGTCAAGGCCATCAGTAGCCTTTCCCATTTCCCACAACTCATCATTATCAAAATCAGAATCATAATCATCATGTACATCAATAGCGTAACTAGAATGCTCAAGAAGTTTAATGGTTTCATACATGTTGAATTTTTCAAAGTCACCATTTGACTCCAATGTGATCATACCGCTATTCATATTGATTACTGATTTTGATGTTTTCAAGAATGGTCTCCCTAAAATAATTAGACCGGAAGGATCATCATATCTCATGTCTAAAACATAGAAATCAGCTGTGAAGACCAAGTTCTTTACATGCACAACTACGTCCTCTACTATCCCCTTGGGTTTGATCGTGGATTTATCCGCTAAGTGAATAACTGCGCTATTTCTTTTTAAAGGTCCCATTTTCAGTTGAGAGTACATTGAGTAAGGCATGATATTTATGGATGATCCTAAATCGAGCATAGCCTTCTCAATCCTCATAGACCTAATCTCACATGGGATAAAGAACATACCTGGGTCCTTGCATTTAATGGGGATGCTTCTTTGGTTGTCCGCCGAAACATTGTCATTGAGCTCGACCTTGGGCTGCCCTTTGTGTTCCTTGCTTTGATCCTTTTTCACGGTCTCATGCAATGGGGCTTGCTCTTTGCAGCGTGTACTCATCTTGTAGAGCCCTTTGAGTCCGGCACCTTTCCTATTGTCCTTCAATGCTTGGGGGAAAGGGGGTGGTAATTTATATTCAGAAAGTTTAGGGAACTCACCTCGTGGTTCCTCCCCTTGCATTGGCTCTTCAACATCTGTCTCTGTCTCCGTCATCTCTTCTGTTTGGGGTGGCGTCAGTACCACCTTTTCTTCAGCTGCATCTTCATTCACATTCACTGTGATAGCACTCATATTTTCCCGGGGGTTCAGCTCTGGTTGTGACGGCAGTCCATTTGAAATCCTTGCTTCGATCTTGCTGATTGAAGTTGCCAATTGTCCCATCTGCGTCGTCAAGCTCTGGATGCTTGCCCTCGTCTACTGTTGAAATTGTAAGCTATTTCAGCAATAATTTTAATGCTATGTTCTAACCTGTCAGAAGGAGGGTGCACTGGCGGTGGTGGAGGTCGCTGATATGGCGGTCTGTAGGGTTGAGGTTGGTGCATCTGTGGGTTCCCATAGCCTTGGTTCGGATGGTCCCTCCACCCCTGATTGTAGTTTTTTGGTGGATGGTCATAATTCCTTTGTGGGGGGCCTGGGAATCCTCCTGCAGTATTCACGTTCTCCGTGGTTGTCTCTTGTAGTGAGGGGTATGCGTCTGTGGAATGGTTCACCGCCAAACAGATTCCACACGGCTTTGTCTTTCCTACATTTCCACCTGCCATACCACGCACAAGAAAAGTGAGGTCTATCAGTTGTTGTTCTAAGTTTGATATGTTTACCTCTTTTCTTTGCGGTTGTCCATGGCGCACAGATCCGAATTGTTGGGAGTTGGCCGCCATGTTAGCTATCAACCTTCTAGCTTCCTCCGCTGTTTTATCTATAAATGCTCCTCCGCTTGCCGCATCCACTAAGTTCCTGTCAGAAGAAAGTAAACCTTCATAAAAGTATTGGATGAGAAGGTGTTCACTTATCTGGTGTTGTGGACAACTTGCGCACAACTTCTTGAATCTCTCCCAGTACTCGTGTAGTGATTCCTCGTAGAGCTGCTTCACACCATATATCTCTTTCCTCAAGTTCGTTGCCCTTGAAGCTGGGAAGTACTTTTCTAGGAATACTCTTTGTAAGTCAGTCCACGTGGTGATCGATCCGGATGGTAAGTAGAAGAGCCAGTCTTTTGCAGCGTCCTTTAGAGAAAACGGGAAGGCTCTTAACTTTATTTGATCCTCAGTGATTCCGGTCGGCTTCATGGTAGTGCACACCACGTGGAACTCCATCAGATGCTTATGCGGGTTTTCTCCTGCAAGACCATGAAAAGCTGGCAATAAGTGAATTAAACCAGACTTAAGTTCGAAGTTTACGTTATTGGCCAGAGCAAGGAAACTGATGCAGAGCGGTTGTTGATCCAAGTTAGGATTCGCCAACTGCCTCAAGCTTTGATTTGCAGCCATGTTGTTCCTTTCCTCCTCTTCTTGTTCCAAAATTCTTCGTGCGTATCGTCTCCTCTGATGTAGTGTCCTCTCTCTCAGGATCGTAGTGAAAGTTATCTTCGTGATTGAACGATCCACCTGTACTCATTAACAAACCAAAGTAGTAATGCGGGATAAAAATAAAAAAAATCGACACAAAATAAATGTTGCCTTCCCCGGCAACGGCGCCAAAATTTGGTGTGCGTTTATCGTGTACGCCAAAATTAACCCTTCTTCAGTTAATAGCAAAAATATGTAGTAGTTGAAGTAGGGATCGATCTCACAGGGAAGGTAAATTTATTTCGTGCCAAAAATGAATAGTAACAAGGGGGTTTTAGGATGAATGATTACTACTAAGCAAATTCTAAAATTAAACTAATTAACGAGATTAACTAAGATGATTTAAACTTATGAGAGTGAAGCGATTCTTGGTTTTCAGGTAACCGTACTTTTGGAAAATTATCTTTTAATCATCAAATCAAAACATTCGAATTCTTTCAATTATCTATCGATTGGAAATTCAATTCCTACTCATCTTATTCGTAGTTAAAGAGAAAACAGCATTCAATTCAACCCTTACCAAATCTCTAATCACCACTACAGCCGTTAATGATTAAATCAATGATAGTTTCAAAACTAATGAGTTCGATAAATCTAATCAATGAAAACTACAGCCGTTAAAATTGATTACTCAACCGTTTCTCCTAAGAATTCAATAACACCTACAGCCGGTTAATTATTAATCTTAGTTGTTTCTCAACAAACTATCGATTATGTAATTGAATATTAGGTGATCGGTCTAATACACAAACACAACAATCATGGAATTCGAAATCTGAGAAATGAATTGAAATCGAAATCTAATTCAACAATCAAACCAAATTCTCATAAAAGGTTCAAATCCAAAAGCAGGTATCCCTTCAACCAAGAATCGAAGAGTTTTAGCCTAGCATAATTAAATCTAAAAACAATAAAAATTCGATGGAAAACATTAAATAAATAAAGGGAAAGAAATTACTAATATAAATCACGATTCCGGCTTGTCGATTCCGGTTCCGTTCTTCGTTGTTCTTGAAGAAAACTTGAAAGAAAATTATTCTCAAAACCTAAAAATATTCTAAAGTCTGGAATAATATGCCTAAGAACTGAATTATTTCGAGTTATGGGGGTTGGTGGCTGATAAAATAGGTTACAATCTTCTAAACATGGTAAAAGACCTAATTTCCTAATTTTCGGACTCTTCGGCGATCGATCGCCTTGAATGTGGCGATCGATCGCTGCATTATTTTTTTCGGAAAAACCCTTGAGGCGATCGATCGCTATAAAGTGGCGATCGATCGCCGAGCTCCATTAGACTTTGGCGATCGATCGCCCCTTCTTCGCGATCGATCGCTGGCTCTTCAAATTTGATGCAAATGTTTCTGTCCATAGGCGATCGATTTCCTCTTCGTGGCAATCGATCTCCTCCTTCAAAATTACATTTTTGCCCTTTTCTTGATCAACTTTGAGTCCTTGTCATGTCCATGTCTTTTCTTGGTCTTTATACATCATTTTTAGCTCGTTTTCTTCGATTGTACCTACAATTACACAAATATACGATTAGGTAGCATACGTATCAATTTATCCATCAAAACCTACCAAATCGTAGACAATTAAGCACTAAAGATGTGTCTATTTCTAGTCACATCAGAAGCGCAGAGGATGAAACAGAAGAAGGAAATAAAAAATGGTGGTGAAGTCAATAGGAAGGAGAGGCCACTGGAACAGCCTAAGAGGAACTTTGATCAATACCTACCGATGAGATCTTATCGGGAGGTAGTCATGAATCAAATTATGCCGAAGCGGGGTCGGGGGGTACCTTATGGAAGAGGAGTATTCTGAGGAGGAAGCACCCGAGGAGGGAGCGTTCATGAAGGAAGAATGGGTGTAAGGCGAGGAGCTGACGATGACCTGAGGAACAGTGCTCCTTTCCCTCGGAATAATGTTAATCCAGGGAGAGGAGCACTTCAGCCAGTTCCTTGGGCAGTACGAGGGGAAAGAGTGGAGGGAGGAAATCAAGTTACCAGGGAAAGAACCGTGAGCAATGTTCCTAACCGAGGAACTATACATATGATTTCAGGAGGAACATCATGTGGAGATTCTAACCGAGCAAGAAAAAGTTATGCTCGAAGACTCGAAGTGTTATCCATTAATCCAAGTCATACTCAGGAGAGTCCTTCTATAGCTTTCGGACCTGCAGATTTACAAGGGATTTATTTTCCCCACGAGGATGCATTGGTTATTTCAGCCACAGTGGCCAACTACAATGTGCAAAGAATCTTCGTCGATACAGGCAGCTCGGCAGATGTGCTCTTCCTTAATACTTTGAAACAGATGGAATTGAGAAATATAGCTGTACAAAAAGTGAATACTTCTTTGCATGGGTTTACCGGAGAAGTCATAAGTCCTATAGGACAAGTGTCTTTACCCGTCACATTAGGAGAGGAGTCCAAGACAAAGACGAAGATGATCACCTTCCTCATAGTCGATGCACCTTCCTCTTATAATATAATATTGGGTCGGCCGGCATTAACGGCCTTCGAATCGGTTGCTTCTACTTACCACTTGAAGATAAAATTCCCAGTAGGAGAGGAAGTGGGACAAGTAAGAGGAAGTCAGATTTCATCAAGAAAATGCTATGTGCAAGAGTTAAAGCAAGACAAGGGAAATAATAGAGAAGAAGGGGAGCGAGGAAATAATAAGAGGAAACATGGACAGCCTGAGGCGGAGGAGCGGATAGTCCCCGAGGAGGAATTTATGAGTATCGAGTTAGGTCACCCGGCGAAAACTACTCGCATTGGATCCAAGTTGGATCCAGAATTGAGGAAAAGGGTGATTGAGTGCTTAATAGATAACGTGGATGTGTTCGCTTGGAATACCTCTGATTTAATTGGGGTAAAACCTGAGATTGCTGAGCATCATCTAAATGTGGACCCGAGTGCTCGGGCAATTAAGCAGAAGAGAAGGCATTTCGGACCCGAGAAGGATGCCGTCATAGCTAAACAAGTAGAGGAGTTGCTGATGGCAGGCCATATACGGGAGATTAGTTTCCCTACATGGCTCTCAAATGTGGTTCTAGTACCTAAAGCAGGAGACAAGTGGAGGATGTGTGTCGATTTTCGGGACGTGAACAAAGCGTGTCCAAAGATTGTTATCCATTGCCGAGGATTGATCAATTAGTGGATTCTACTGCGGGACATGAGCTGTTATGTCTTATGGATGCTTATCCGGGATATCAAATCCCCTTAGCCCGCGAGGATCAGTCCAAGGTTAGCTTTGTCACAGCGGGAGGAACTTTTTGCTATGTCGTAATGCCCTTCGGATTGAAAAATGCTGGGGCTACTTATCAGAGACTGATGGATAAGATGTTCAGAGATCAAATAGGACGGAACGTGGAGGTTTATGTTGATGACGTCCTGATCAAAAGCAAGAAGGCCCAAAATCTGATCGAAGATATGGAGGAAGTCTTTGCCACTTTGAGAAGATTTGGCATGAATTAAATCCAGCCAAATGTACCTTCGGAATTCATAATGGAAAATTCTTGGGGTACATGGTGATAGAGAGAGGTGTGGAAGCTAACCCTGAGAAAATCCGAGCAATCCGAGAAATGAAACCTCCTCGGACCTTGAACGAAGTACAAATGTTAGCAAGAAGAATAGCAGCGCTTAGTCGATTCATATCTAGATCGGCTGATAGGAGTTTGCCTTTCTTTAAAGCATTAAGGCGAGGAATGCAGTTCGAGTGGGATGATCAGTGTCAGAAGGCTTTCGAAGACTTGAAAGAATATTTAGCTCAGTTACCCTTAATGAATAAACCCGAGCACAATGAGACCCTCCTCGTCTACTTGTCGGTAACCGAGGAAGTTGTCAGCTCGGTGTTAATTCAAGAGAAATTAGGGCAGCAGCAACCGGTATATTATGTCAGTCGAGCTTTGCAAGGAGCCGAACAAAGATACCCTGAAATTGAAAAATTAGCTTTGGCTCTGGTGATCACGGCAAGAAGGCTTCGGCCGTATTTTTTATCTCACCCTATCATGGTGGTAACGAGCACTCCCTTAGGAAGGCTCTTGTCAAAAGCTGAAATTTCAGGAAGGATGGTGAAATGGGCCACAGAATTGAGTGAGTTCGATATTTCTTATCAGCCTCGGACTACCATCAAAGCTCAGGCCTTATCTGATTTCTTGGTTGAAGTGACTCATGCTCGCGAAGAAAAAGATTGGAGCCTATTTGTAGATGGATCATCTACTCAAATAGGAAGCGTTGCATTAATTATACTGATCAGTCCAGAAGGAGAGGAAATTGCCATAGCTATTCAGTTCGGTTTTCATTCTTCAAATAATGAAGCCGAATTCGAAGCTCTCCTCTCAGGTTTACGAGTAGCATTAGACGCCGGAGCTCGGAAAGTAAAAGTGGTCATGGATTCAATGCTGGTTGTTCAGCAGGTAAATGGGGTGTACAAGGTGAAAGAAGAAAAGTTGAAAAAATATGTGGAGAAAGCTCAAGTATTAATGACTCAGTTCCAGGAAGTGGAATTGAAGCAAATACCAATAACCGAGCAGATTCACTCGCAAAGTTGGCCAGTTCCATTCATGAGTGGAAGAACAGGAAAGTGCTGGTACAAGATCTTTTGGTCTCGCACATAGCTATCAATAGTATAATGAATTTGGAGCCCTGTATCATATCCGATTGGCGAGAGCATATCATTAAATTCTTGAAAAATAGGGTGTTGCCATTAGATCCGAAGGAAGCTGCTCGGGTGAAGAGAATGGAGAGACGTTTTGTGTTAGCAGAAGGTAAATTGTTCAAAAGGGGATTTTCAGCTTCCTTCTTGCAATGCACATCAGTACAAGAAGGAGAACATTTGCTAAAGGAGATTCACGAAGGCTGTTGTGGGAATCATTCGGGAAGTAATATGTTATATCAGAAAGCCCTTCGGGCAGGATACTATTGGCCCAGTATGAGAGAAAATGCCGAAGAAATTGTTAAAAATGTAACAATTGCCAGAAACATGCAAATTTATCTCATATACCCGCAGAGGTCCTAAATAGCAGTATTACTTCCTGTCCCTTCGATCAATGGGGGATGGACATCGTCGGACCTTTTCCTCTTGCCACGGGGCAAAGAAAATTCCTCCTAGTAGCAGTTGAGTACTTTACTAAATGGGTGGAAGCTGAGCCTCTAGCAAAAATAACTGAGGAGGAAATCATCAGATTCTTATGGAGAAGCATAGTATGTCGGTTCGGAATACCGAGGAGAATTATTTCGGATAATGGAAGGCAATTTCAGGGAAAGAAACTACAGGAGTGGTGCGAGGATATGAAAATCAAGCAACTATTCACGTCAGTAGCCTATCCACAGTCAAATGGGCAAGTCAAAGTTATTAACCGTATTCTATTACATGGGATTAAGACGAAGCTGGAAGGGCCCGAGGAGAATGGGTAAATGAACTACCTGGAGTCTTGTGGGCTTACCGAACAACTCCTCGGGTATCTACAGGGGAAAATAGTCTGATAAACGGTTCGGAGGCCCTCATTCCAGCGGAAATTGGGGTTGAATCTCTCCGCGTACAATGATATGATCCAGAGCAGAACGAGGGTAAGAGAATGCAAGAGTTAGATGAGATTGATCAGCTAAGAGAACAAGCTGTAGCAAGAACAGACCTATATAAAGTAAGGATTACCAATGCCTATAACCGAAGGGTTCGACCAAGAACATTTCAAGTTGGGGATTTAGTGTTACGAAGAACAAATCCTGCTGGTGAGGTAAAAAAGTTGGCACCCAAATGGGAAGGCCCTTACAAAATCAAGGAAGTGATCGGAAGAGGAGCCTACAGGCTGGAGGATCATGAAGGTCGGAAGTTGGTAAGACCTTGGAACATTCATAACTTGAAGAAATATTTTGTGTAATCTTTCTGTTTTATTTATTTTATGAATTCAGCAGTAATAAAATGAAAGTATTTGATTCATCGAGTTTGTTCGGAATTCTAATGATTTACTCGTGGGATCGGGATGTTTGGTCCACGTTTAAACATTAAATTATCATCGATTTACTCGTGGGATCGGGATGTTTGGTCCACGTTTAAAAATTAAATTATCATCGGTTTACTAGTGGGATCGGGATGTTTGGTCCACGTTCTAAACCTAAAATTGCCTAAGTGTTTGTGCTCGGGGTAGCGAGCTTTGTTCGGAATTTTAGTTGTTTACTCGTGGGATCGGGATGTTTGGTCCACGTTTTAAACCTAAAATTACCTAAGTGTTTGTGCTCGGGGTAACGAGCTTTGTTCGGAATTTTAGTTGTTTACTCGTGGGATCGGGATGTTTGGTCCACGTTTTAAACCTAAAATTGCCTAAGTGTTTGTGCTCTGGGTAGCGAGCTTTGTTCGGAATTTTAGTTGTTTACTCGTGGGATCGGGATGTTTGGTCCACGTTTTAAACCTAAAATTGCCTAAGTGTTTGTGCTCGGGGTAGCGAACTTTGTTCGGGATTTTAGTTGTTTACTTGTGGGATCGGGATGTTTGATCCACGTTTTAAACCTAAAATTTTATAAGTGTTTGTGCTCGGGATAGCGAGCTTTGTTCGGAATTTTAGTTGTTTACTCGTGGGATCGGGATGTTTGGTCCACTTTTTAAACCTAAAATTGCCTAAGTGTGTGTGCTCGGGGTAGCGAGCTTTGTTCGGAATTTTAGTTGTTTACTCGTGGGATCGGGATGTTTGGTCCACGTTTTAAACCTAAAATTGCCTAAGTGTTTGTGCTCGGGGTAGCGAGCTTTGTTCGGAATTTTAGTTGTTTACTCGTGGGATCGGGATGTTTGGTCCACGTTTTAAAACTAAAATTGCCTAAGTGTTTGTGCTCGGGGGTAGCGAGCTTTGTTCAGAATTTTAGTTGTTTACTCGTGGGATCGGGATGTTTGGTCCACGTTTTAAACCTAAAATTGCCTAAGTGTTTGTGCTCGGGGTAGCGAGCTTTGTTCGGAATTTTAGTTGTTTACTCGTGGGATCGAGATGTTTGGTCCACGTTTAAACATTAAATTATCATCCGTTTACTCGTGGGATCGGGATGTTTGGTCCACGTTTTAAACCTAAAATTGCCTAAGCGTTTGTGCTCGGGGTAGCGAGCTTTGTTCGGAATTTTAGTTGTTTACTCGTGGGATCGGGATGTTTGGTCCACGTTTTAAACCTAAAATTGCCTAAGTGTTTGTGCTCGGGGTAGCGAGCTTTATTCGGAATTTTAGTTGTTTACTCATGGGATCGGGATGTTTGGTCCACGTTTTAAACCTAAAATTGCCTAAGTGTTTGTGCTCGGGGTAGCGAGCTTTGTTCGGAATTTTAGGTGTTTACTCGTGGGATCGGGATGTTTGGTCCACGTTTTAAACCTAAAATTGACTAAGTGTTTGTGCTCGGGGTAGCGAGCTTTGTTCAGAATTTTAGTTGTTTACTCGTGGGATCGTGATGTTTGTTCCACGTTTTAAACCTAAAATTGCCTAAGTGTTTGTGCTCGGGGTAGCGAGCTTTGTTCGAAATTTTAGTTGTTTACTCGTGGGATCGGGATGTTTGGTCCACGTTTTAAACCTAAAATTGCCTAAGTGTTTGTGCTCGGGGTAGCAAGCTTTGTTCGGAATTTTAGTTGTTTACTCATGGGATCGGGATGTTGGGTCCACGTTTTAAAACCTAAAATTGCCCAAGTGTTTGTGCTCGGGGTAGCGAGTTTGTTCCGAAATACAAGTAAATGATTTCATTAATGAACGAAAAAGAAATACAAGAAAAGGTAAAAGTTCTACCCTACGGCTGGAATAGCTCCTCGGGGAGGCTCTCCAGAGCAGCATTGACATCAAGTAAATCTTTTGAAGCTCCTTCGGGTGGGTAGCCTTGAGATCCAAATTGGCTGACGCATGCTTCATAGCCATGATCAAAGAACTTGTAAGCACGGTCAGCCACCATGTTGCTATACTCTGGAGACTTCAAAAACTCAGCTTTCTTCGAGAGCCAGAGTTCTTCCACACGAGCAACAGTGGAAGATTTCTCTTGAGCAAGCTGCTCGGAGACAGCTTGATGTTGCTCAGCCAGAGATTTATACTGCTCTGACAAAGTAGAGTTAACACCTTCCATATCAGCAAATTTTGTCCGCTTCTCTGCCAGGGCCTACTCCGCCTTGTCCCGAGCTGATACCAGGGCCAAGTGCCGCTCCTCCAGAAGGCTCACTGTTTTCTTCAGCTCCTCACCCATACCCTCTAATTGCCTGATGCGCTTCTGGTTCTGCCCATCAGCCAATCGAACTGAATGAAAACGGGTGAGAAGTTCACCCGCCATCATGTGGGCCTGCATCAGATCATATATAAAGTTAAAAGTGTATTGAAAAAAGACAAGCGAAACAGATTAATGGGTAAAAGCATTTACCTGAGTAAAGGAGGAGGAGAAGTCGTTTACCAAGTTGCTGAAAGCCAGTTCCCCAAGGTACTTTCGATCAGCTGAGTTGGGGGTGTAGCACAAAATGGAGTGGGAGGTTTTGGGATCGGGTTTTTTCAGTAGTGGAACAGTGGGGGAGTACGTCCACGAAGGGATATGATATCTCGAGGTAGGCCGGATACACCGAGAGCGGGTTGAGAGGAGGCTCGAGGTTCGGAAGGAATAAGGGAAGAAGAAGTTTTCTTATTGGGAGGTGCTTGGGGCGAAGAACCTGGACCTTCGGGAGTAGCCCTCTTCCGACGATGAAGGGCTTGAGTCCCCTCAGGAGAAGCCCTCTCCTCAGGAGGAGTCAAAATCTCGACAGACGGAGGAGGGGCAGAAGTAGTAGCAGCCTTAGAAGTTTGACCTTTCTGGCTCTTCTCCTTCAGCTTCTCGGCAATCCTAGCCTTCATCATTTTTGTTTCTGAAAAGAGCAGAGAAATATTAGTCCGAACATGATAAGTCGAAAATAAAACGCAGAAGACTGCTTGAAAAGCACTCACCGAGGGGCATTTTCAAGGATACACCCTTGGGGCTCAACTGGAACAAGTATAGCAGTCCGTCGTCAATCAGCTCCATCAAATTAAAACACTGGTCGCCAAGTGCAGGACGAACCGACAAATACGGCTCCTCCTCAAGGTGACACTTGATTGATTTCCCCCTCGGGAGACTTTCCCTCCACTCCATAGGGCAATCCCAAGGCTGAAGCGGACGAACAAAAAAGTAAGAGTTTTTCCAGTTTTTTTATGGACGAGGGGTATTTTTTAAGGAAGCCAACCCCTGTCCAGGAGGAAAAGTAAAAGAGCCCGATCTCTTTCTTGTTCAGTTGAAAAAAACAATGAAAAAGTTCAGGAGTAGGGGTAAAACCCAGATAAGAAAGTACTACGAAAAAGCCTGCCAATAGTCGATAACTATTGGGGAATAATTGACTAAGGGAAACACAGAAGTAGGAGGCTACTTCAATAAAGAAAGGAGGGATAGGAAAACGAAGGCCTCCTCGGAGCTGGTCTATATAAAAAGGAAAATACCCCTTAGGGGGTAAGTGAGGACGAGATCCAGAAGGGGGAGCAATAATAGAAGTCCCATCGGAAATCCCCCATTTAGTTCGGATATTGCTGAGGTGCTGAGTCAATTTGACCTCAGACTCGAAGATCTCGAACCAGGGAACGCGGGCTTTAACTAAATCTCGCTCTGTAGCAAGTCTCTGCTCCTGTATACGAGCAGCTGACGCGGCAGAGGAGCTTAGAGTTCTGTCGCTATCAGAAGAAGAGGAAGATGGTTGAGGAGAGGGGCTAAGAGCGTCTCCTTCATTGAACCTATCTATCGCTTGCAATGAAGAGTCAGCTGAGGAAGAAATCATACTTGGTAATTAAAAAAGGAAGACTGCGGGGGAAAGTTGTTCGATCGTCTGGTGCTAGCTCGGAAGCAAAATGTAGCAAAGTAAAAACAAATGAAGAAAAGGGAGGGGTATTTATAGCGGGGACCATATGAACAGTCATTCAATCTTCACCGTCCAAAAATAAGAGAATGAACGGTCATAAAGGTGCCTCGGGAAACGAAACGTCGCGCGGCATTTGAAATTTTTGAGCGGGAAAAAAGGGCGGCAAAATATCCCGAGCAGGTTAAGTTTAAGATTTTACCCGAAGACAATAAAACAAAACTTCAAAAGTCTCGTCTTGCTTTACTTTAGGGGGTGAGGTGATGTCATATGACATATTGACTTCCTCAGGTAAAATCCCCTCAAGAGCCGAACAAGTCATATACCGAACAGAATGCACCGAGCAGATAGCACCGAGCAGGGTTTTGCCGAACAGCTGCTAAACCCTCCTCGGTTTTATGGTCAAAGATTAGCGGAAGACCCGGGAGTAACCAACAAATTAACCGGCGTGAATAAACGTGCAGTAATGGGGTGCGGATTTCTCGGACACGTTGGGCTCCAGTCAAGCCACGATCAGAGGACATCGTGTTCTGGATCCACCACGAGCCAATCACTAGGAACAGTCCTATAACTACTCGCAAAGGTCATCATAGAGGGGGTTGGATTTTTCTGGGCAAAAAAGACTCCGAAGAGAGCAAATTTGTGTATGTTCGGTCTTTTTTGTTATTTCTCAAAAAATATTCGTACATGTCATTTAGCGATTGTGATTTGTGTCCAGAGAGTCTTGTAAATCATCAACGTTTATAGTGAAGTTTTATACTGGACTAGGTCCCGTGGTTTTTCTCTCAATTTGAGGGTTTTCCACGTAAAAAATCTTGGTATATTTATCGTTATTTTTCATTAACACTTTATTCTACCTTATATTCAAAAATCACGAGTCACATCATATATATATATATGTGTGTGTGTGTGTATGTGTGTGTGTGCGCGCATTATATATATACATGTCTATATGTATGTATATAGTATACCCAAGTTTAAATACTTGTCCACTCGAAAAAATGGATAAATAGTTTTGGAGAGGTGACCTGCACATGAGAATGAATTAATGTATGTTAACCCTAAGAGATAGCTGCCCCATCAAAATATATATATTTGTTATTATATTTTGCCCTATATGTTTAAAAATCTTACAATTTTGGTCATCTCAATAAAAATCCAACAATTTCACCCCTAATCTCAAGGCTAAATTCACCAAAGAATGTAAGACTGAAATCTACCGGTGCATAGACTGATCATTAACTCAGATACTGGTTCTCAAACGATCAAGCGACAATCATTTCCCAAGATATAACGACTATAACTTGTGATGGGAGCATTCGTCCTCCAACCACAAAGGTTTAAAGGCACTTCAACAAGAACATGAGATGAATAATATGTATATACAGATTTTGCTCTCAAAAATGACTTTGATCTAGCATAAAAGTGTGCTTAATTCACTTAGGGGTTGTTATATTTATACTTGATCAAGGGACATCACCAAGAGACATCAGTTGGTAGCAATTCTACATGGAAAAATGCATCCAAACTTTTTCAAGTATTCGACTTTTGCATGCTTAATTTGGGCAGCAGTATGAGCGCTCGAGCACCGGTTATGGGCGCTCGAGCGCCCAATGTTCTATCCAGAATATTTTGTGGCGTTTTTTCGTAAACTGGTGTGTCCCTTCGCGCCGGGATGCGTTTTTTATGAAGTAATGCTAACAAATGATATCTCTTGGTGATGTCCCTTGGTTAAATATAAATAGAACAACCTCTAAGTGAATTAAATATATTTTTTATGCAAGATCAAAGTCATTTTTGAGAGCAAAATCTGCATACACATATTGTTCATCCCATGTTCTTGTTGAAGTGCCTTTAACCTTTGTGGTTTGAGGACTTGTGTTTGCAGTGCTCCTATCACAAGTCATAATCGTTGTATGTTGGGAAACGATTGCAACTAACCGTTGGCACTATAGTGGGGATTTATCGTTTCCTCGACAGACATTCATAAAGCCATTGTTACTTTACTTGCTATTATACCCAAAGGTACAGATCCATACAAATATTCATACAATCTTGAAATGATATTGTAACAAATGGCTTCAGCGAGTGGAATAATGACTATCGTTCATCATGGAGAAAGGCTTGCGAAGTTCAACGGAACCGACTTCAAGAGGTGTCAACAAAAGATGCTATTTTATTTGACAACCTTGGGGTTGGCAGGGTTCATCAATGAGGATGCTCATACCGTCATGGAGAGTAAAAGCGACAGCCAAAAGAGGGCTGCAATTGATAGGTGGAATCAAAGCGATTTTCCTGTGCATGAATACATTCTCAATGGACTAGACAATACATTGTACAATGTGTATTGCCTAGTAAAGACGGCCAAGGAATCATGTCAATCCTTGGAGAAAAAGTATAGATCTGATGATGCCGGCATGAAGACATTCATTGTTGGGCGATTCCTGGATTTCAAAATGATTGACACAAAGTCGGTGATGGCGCAAGTGCAAGATTTGCAAATAATCATGCGCGGAATTCATGCGGAGGGAATGGTTCTAAGTGACTCTTTCCAAGTGACCGCAATGATTGAAAGTTGCCTTCATAATGGAAGGACTTCAAGAATTATCTCAAGCATAAATTAAAAGAAATGAATCTAGAAGACCTTGTGGTTCGCTTGAGAATCGGAGAGGACAACAGAATTTCCCAAATGAATGAAAATAGGCACCAACATGAAGCACGAGTGAACTTAGTGAAAAAACCTGCCGGAACAAAGCACATGTTTGATGGCATGACCTCCAATTCTGGAAAGGCGAAAAAGTTCAAAGGCAAGTGCTACAAATGTGGAAAACCCAATCACATGGCGGATGATTGTCGCAATAAATACGATCATGGGAAGGCTATGGATCAAGTAAACATAACCGAAGAAGATCGTCTCTCAAATGATTTGGATGATTTAGTGTCTACCGTTTAATTAGATTGTGTATCTTTGAAAGTTGTAAAATCCAATAATGAAGTGATTATAAACATACGTAATAACGATAATTGTTGAAAGTAATAAAATTTATGTTCTTACTTCTTGGATTGAATCTTATTGTTTGTGATGTGATTGTTAGGATCATTTAAACCATGGTTCGCATCTCAAATTGTAATGTTAAATTTATTTCTTGTGTGTGCTAAGCTAACAAAATCGTCATTCATTTGTTAGAAGAAACGTAACGTCTCTAGAATTAATTCATAATAATGTGTGATGGAAAGATTGTATAAAATAGAGATGTAAGAAAAGTAATTTGTTATTTTATCAATATTGCACATGATATTCTTGTGGCTTCTTTGTTACGAAGCAAAAACGACGCCGTTGAGGTGCTTAAACACTTCAAGAATGAGATTGCAATCAAATTTAGCAAACGATGTTTGCTATTGGAAATTGTGAGTATATTATACTTGTGTCGTCTAAGAATTTGACGCTTAAGCTTGAATTTGCAATACAATAAAATCTTGAATTCGAGTTTCTACGTTTTGTACCCTTAAACACAAGTGGTGAATCGAAGCCACAAATTTTTGACTAGGCATTGTAATATCTCATTTGGTTCATTTTGAATTTCTAAGCTAGTACGCTTAAAACATGAATTTGCAAGATATAAAATATTGAATTCAAGTTTTCTAAGTTATTGCGCTTAAAGTGTAAATTGTGAACCGAGTTTGAGAATATTATCCAAGTTTCAACTTTTATAAGCAAGTACGCCTAAATTTGAAAGTTTCAAGAAATAAAATCTTGAATTTGGATTTCTAATTCAATAGCGCTTAGAACTTGGAACATAAAAGTCGAGAATATCCCAAAGTTGTGGGGAATTGGAATTCTATGTGTCAATCACATCCTAAGTGCCGCATTTAGGTAAGGACGAAAAACCTTGTGATTGAAGGAAAAGAGAGTTTCCTAATATAATTGAAATGTGGGGATGCTTGGCTAAACTAGAATATAAAGGCCAAGTAAAGTCATAACAAACGTCAAATATATGAAATGAAAAGTTTGACAAATCATGTTGCAAATAGATTAACGAGTGTGACAAATGTGTACACACCTAAGCATATGTGTGGTTGTATATTGATGATATGCTCATTGGGGGAAGCAATTTAGAAATCATCAAGTAACAAAGAAAAATGTTGACTAGACATTTTTGACATGTGTGCATCAAGAACAATGCTTCGAATTAAAGTTTCCAAGACATTTGATGATGAAATCTCAAGGATTAATTCGAGTTTCAAATTTTAAAATTTTGTAAGAAATAACACTTAAATCCAAATTTATAAGAAATTAAATCTTGGAATTGGATTTCTAAGTTTTAAATGCTTAAAATTCGATGCTGAAAATATCCTAAAAGGATAAAATGATGCAAAGGAGGTAATATATTACCGAAACTGAAGATATATTGTTGTGAAAAATTCTTTATGCAAAACATGTAAAGCTTCTTCGGCCGAGTTGCTTTATAAGTTGTTAGAGAAAATCCTTATTGAAATGAAGCTTGTGCATGCAACTAAGATTTGTTGCGCTAATGCTATAAAAGGTGCACGAAGTATTAAGTGAAATGGTAAGTCTTGGCAGAGAAGTCTAGACATAATAACATATGACAAAATTATCTCTATTGGCATAACCTTGAGTGATTATGTGAACCGTGGATCCGCAAATGAAATGGTTAACCGATAAATCACATGAAAGTTTATCAAGGGGAATGTGATTAAAAACCCATTATTAAAATCTTGTAGTGGATACCCAATCTATGTGACTGAAGATCCCAAGATCTAGGTTCAAAATGGACAACCAAACTACGAGATTGTATAAAGACCTTGGAGAATTAATCCCCGACTCATTCCTATGATATGAGGTGTAGCCCGTAAAAGGGTACGAGGATAGACAAATACCTTTATTCCTAATACATGTAGATAAACATGTTGGAGTATAGTGGGATACTCTTTTAGGAGATCACCTACTTGAGTTCAAAATGTGGTCGCTTCAAAGATGAAAAACACTTATGAAACCAAGCGTGGTCCATAGCTGAAACAGACACAACCGTAAAAACAAATACAAAGGTTAGAGTTGTTATGGTGTGGGTTCAATTATCTCGGTTTACACAAACGACTAAATATTTCAAGACTTTGAGTTCGCTATTAAGTCTGTAAATCCGATTGAATACCACTACGGAAGGTTCAAAGACGCAAGCAACCTCTCCAGATGCTATAACGATTCGTTAAAGACACTCATTTCATTCATGCATTAATTTTAATTCATGTGAGGGATTTTTGGAAAAAAATATGCTTAATGAATTGAAATTAAGCATGAAAAAGTCAAATACTTGATAAAGGACGAAACGTGAAAAAACTGGAAAAGAAAAAGCTACCCGGGAAAACCCGGGTAGCAGGGTGGGCGCTCAAGGGCTGGTTACGTGTGCTCGAGCGCCTAATGTTCTATCCAGTGGCAGCTTTTTCATGAACGGGTGTCTTTCCGCGTCCGGTGCGTTTTTCATGAAGTAATTCTACCAAATGATATCCCTTGGTGATGTTCATTGGTCAAGTGTGTAAGGAATCCAACACACAAGTGCACAGCGGAAATAAAACTATGGATTCCTAACCAATGACCTATACAGAGTATTCATATCGGAATGATTAAAAGAGTCTCACCCTTGTTGCGTGTTTGAAGCAGATTCCACGTTGTAGCACCACGAGTCACAAACAAAAGTTTGCACCTTTGTCTCTAAGGTATCCACATGATCAAATCGAAAGGGTGTTCAAGAACAAGTTGCTAGACTTGTTCTTAAACTAATCAAAACCACACGGTTACAATAACCGGACGACGGTGGCCGTGAAGATCAAGGCGGGGTGGCCGAGAGCTTCAAATGATTCGGCGGCCGTGGCTCTTAGGTTTTTAGGTTTTATGAATTGTATGATTAATCCTCATAAACCTTGTTATCATATATATGTTAGATTTAATTAAAGGTTCAAGACTTTCTTAAAGCTTCATGGGCCCAAACCCATGATTTAATTAAATCCTTATAATCATGCAATTAAGACTCTTCTTAATTAATTAATTCATCCAATGAATTTAATTCCCTTTATCGATTTAATATTTCGTGCGACCCGTTAGGATCCTGCAATGTTGGCAGTGACATAAATCTCATATTATGTCACAAGCATTGAGTGGTATCTAGCAACACATCAAGGCTACCCAAATTACAAGAATGTCATTGACTCGACATAACCTACGAACTGCGATAATATTAACCATGTAACTTAATCCATTTGTCCAATGTGTTTAGATTGAACACGAGTCATGGAATAGTCATACTCGTATATTCAATCTTTATTTCTTGATCCCCAAGTAGAACTAGAATAAACGAATAAGCTCGATATCACATATCGACTCATTCGAGCACGGCCATGCATTTTAGTCTTACTTGATCAAGGGCCCAAACACTTCTCATGTTATATAGGAGGAACAAATCCTTTCTTGATCACTCAACATCCCTCTACATAATTCGTGGTGTATCCAATGATTGTCTTTATAGTTTACCCTGTTACAGGTAACGATTGACAATATCAAGATACATAACTCCTTATGTTGGGATCTCTGATGATCTCAAGTCGTAAGGATTACATACATTATTATCACTATGAGAATTGTTTATGACTCATATAACTATCCATGTAGCATTCTCATGGTGGGTCTGTCCAGTACATTGTTCTCTTGTTGATTTGATATCTCATATCCATGAACAATTCATCAATCAAAACATACTAGTCTCAATGCATTATCATTATCCCGATTCATGATAATACTTGACTAGGGACAATCTTTAAGAACAATACAATATTATTCTAAGGACATTAACTTATATATCAATTCATATTGCACAGATATTCAAATAAGATATAATAATGATTTGCCATTAATAAAATCATAATACAGTATATGTCATAAACAATCATCTAATGACTTGTCTTAGGGCATATCCCAACAAATATCCCACTTGCACTAAGACCAATCAGACATATACTTAATGCCTAGAGATCTAGTATGACGATCATGCTTCTGCTGTGACAGTGGCTTCGTCAATGGGTCAGATACATTATCATCTGTTGGTACTTTGCATATTTTAACATCTCCTCTTTCAACGATTTCTCGAATGAAATGAAAGCGCCGAAGTATGTGCTTGGATCTTTGGTGAGATCTAGGTTCCTTAGCCAATGCGATGGCTCCATTGTTGTCACAATAGAGTTCTATCGGATCTAGTATGCTAGGCATCACCCCAAGTTCAAAAATGAACTTCTTGATCCAAACAGCTTCCTTTGTTGCATATGAGGCAGCAATATACTCAGCTTCAGTTGTAGAATCGGCTACTGTCTCTTGCTTTGAACTCTTCCAGCTCACAACACCTCCATTTAGGCAAAACACATATCCTGATTGCGATCGGAAATCATCTTTGTCAGTTTGGAAGCTTGCATCAGTGTAACCTATTACATTGAGCTCTTCCTCACCTCCATAAAGCAAGAATGTATCCTTAGTTCTTCTCAAGTACTTCAGGATATTCTTGACTGCAATCCAGTGATTTTCACTTGGATCTACTTGATATCTGCTCGTCATGCTCAAAGCATACGAGACATCGGGACGAGTACATATCATGGCATACATGATAGATCCAATAGCTAACGCATATGGAATCTTACTCATGTGTTGTCTCTCATCTGGTGTTGAAGGACACTGATCCTCCGAGAGATGTATCTCATGTGTCATAGGCACGAATCCTTTCTTTGATTCTTCCATGCTAAACCGTTTTAGCACTTTGTCTATGTATGTACTTTGACTTAGGCCAAATAATCTTCTTGATCTATCTCTATAGATCTTGATACCTAATACATTGGCGGCTTCACCCAAGTCTTTCATAGAAAAGCAATTCCCTAGCCAAATCTTTACAGATTGTAAGGCATGGATATCATTCCCAATTAGAAGTATGTCATCTACATACAATATTAGGAAGATAATTATGCTCCCACTGACCTTCTTGTAGACACAAGGTTCATCTATGTTTTTGATGAAACCAAACTCTTTGACTGCATCATCAAAACGAAGATTCCAACTCCGAGAAGCTTGCTTCAATCCATAAATGGATCGTTGTAGCTTGCATATCTTTCCAGCATCCTTTGGATCGACAAAACCCTCGGGCTGTGTCATGCACACATCCTCAAGCAGATTTCCATTAAGGAAAGCTGTTTTGACATCCATCTGCCAGATTTCATAATCATGAAATGCAGCTATTGCAAGTAAGATCCTAATGGATTTAACCATGGCAACTGGTGAAAAAGTTTCATCATAGTCAATACCATAAATTTGTTTGAAACATTTTGCTACCAGTCGACCTTTAAAGGTTTGTGAATTACCATCCATGTCGGTCTTCTTCTTGAAAATCCATTTGCACCCTATGGGTCTCACCCCTTCAGGTGGGTCAACCAAAGTCCATACTTGGTTTGCATACATGGATTCCATTTCAAATTTCATGGCCTCTTGCCATTTCTCAGAATCAGTGCCCATTATAGCTTCTTGATAAGATGACGGCTCATCCTCATCAATAAGTAGTAAGTCACCTTGTTGAGTCACAAGAAATCCATATCTCTGTGGCTCCTGCTGTTCTCTTACAGACCTACGATGGGCTTGTGTCTCTTGAGCAGGCACTTCATCCACAACAACTTGTGGTGAGTGCTCTGTTTCCATCTCAATATCATGTTCAATGTTTTCTTGTGGTTGAACTTCACTAAGTTCTATTTGTCTCCCACTGGTTCTTCTCGAAATAAATTATCTTTCAAGAAGGACACCAGTCCGAGCAACAACTACTTTGTTCTCGGTGGGATAATAGAAATAGTATCCTTTCGTTTCCTTAGGATACCCCACAAATAAACACTTATCAGATTTGGGTCCAATTTTATTGGAGGCGTGACGTCTCACGTAAGCCTCACAACCCCAAATCTTCATAAAAGACATACTAGGATGTTTCTTAGTCCATATCTCATATGGTGTCTTTTCTACTGATTTAGATGGAACACGGTTCAGTATAACTATCGCTGTTTCTAAAGCATGTCCCCAAAGGAAGTCGGAAGATCTGCATGACTCATCATTGATCGAACCATGTCCAACAAAGTTCGATTCCTCCTTTCGGATACACCATTCCATTGTGGAGTATACGAAGGAGTGAGTTGTGGGACTATCCCACACTCCTTTAGATAGTCATGAAACTCTTGGCTTAGATATTCACCTCCTCGATCTGATCGGAGGGTTTTGATACTTTTGCCAAGCTGGTTTTGTACTTCATTCTTGAAATCTTTGAACTTTTCAAAGGTTTCATGTTTATGTTTCATTAGGTACACATACCCATATCTACTGAAAATCATTAGTAAATGTAACGAAGTATTGAAAATCACCTCTAGCATGTGTGCTTATTGGTCCACATACATCAATATGTATGAGACTCAATAAATCATTTGTCCTTTCAACATGTCCCTTGAAAGGAGCTTTAGTCATCTTGCCCATTAAACAAGATTCACATGTTTCATATGATTCAAAATCAAATGAATACAATACTCCATCCTTATGAAGTTTTGATATGCGATTCTCGTTTATATGGCCCAAGCGACAATGCCAGAGATAAGTTGGATTAGAATCATTATTCTTAATCCTTTTAGTATTTATGTTATAGACAGGCATATCAAGATTTAATATATAAAGACATTAATCATTTGTTCATTAGCATAAAACATATCATTTAAATAAATGGAGCAACAATTGTCCTTTATAATAAATGAAAATCCACACTTGTCCAAACAAGAAATAGAAATAATGTTTTTAGTAATCGACGGCACAAAATAACAATCTTTTAAATCTAAAATTAAGCCAGAAGGCAAAGATAATGAATAATCTCATATTGCTAATGCAGCAACTCTTGCTCCATTTCCAACTCGGAGATCAACATCGCCTTTCGCCAACAACCTACTCCTTTTGAGATCCTGCACATTAACACAAATGTGAGAACCACATCCAGTATCTAATACACATGATGAAGAAGTAGATAAATTGACTTCTATAACAAAAATACCTGAAGTGAAAGTCACACTTCCCTTCGTCTTCTTAAGATCCTCCAGATAAACTTTGCAATTTCTTTTCCAATGTCCGGTCTCACCGCAATGGAAACAGTTCCCCTCTTTTGCCACTCCTCCCTTTGGCTTTAGTGCAGAAGTATGTGGCTTAGACTTAACAAGGACTTTCTTGTTCTTCTTGTAGCCTTTAGCTTTAGTCTTTCCTTTGCTCTTATTCACAATAAGAACATTTGTAGGCTTAGACTTCTTGTTGTTAGCTTCAAAAGTTCTCAGCATGCCAAGCAACCGTGGTAGAGTCTTTTCAATTTCAATCATATTGTAATTCAAGACAAATTGACTGAAGCTTTCAGGCAACGATTGCAAGATCACGTCAGTGGCCAACTCTTGGTCCAATGGAAAACCCAGCTTCTCCAGATTCTCAATGTACCCAATCATCTTGAGTACATGAGTTCCAACTAGGCTTCCTTCTACCATTCTACACTGGAATAACGATTTAGAGACGTCATACCTCTCTTGTCTTGCTTGTTGTTGGTACAGTTGCTTTAGGTGCTCGATCATATCGAACGCCTCCATTTCCTCATGTTGCTTTTGAAAGCTCAGAGTTCATGGTGGCAAGCATAAGGCATCCAACATCAAGTGCGTCATTTTGATGTTTCTTGTAAGCATCTCTATCGGCTTTAGCAGCCGTCAAGGTAGGTTCCTCAGCAGGTAAGGGTTCCTCTAGGACATATTGCTTTTTCTCTTGTTTGAGGACAATCCTCAAATTCCTATACCAGTCTAGGAAATTAGTCCCATTAAGTTTGTCCTTCTCAAGGACCGATCGCAATGATAGTGTGCTTGTAACGTTGTTGGTTGCCTTGGATATCTACAATATAAATATGCAAAATAAGTTTGATTTTAATCATTTAATATGGTCTTATATTAAATGACACTCCCACTATTTTGTTTAAAATTATCAACCCTCGAAAACTTTAGTGGGCCAAGATCCATATTTCAATTAATCTTGAGTTAGCTTTGGTTAATCGCTCAAGACTCGGTTATTTAGGTAGACAACTCTTTGTCAATTACAATCACATGCAATTCTTGGATAGTTGGACGAACAACACTTTGTTCAAATTCATCTAATGAATTATTATCCAACCCCATGCTCTAGGTTCCCAATCATATTGAGATAACGCTAGTTAAGTCGAACCCAATTTTTTTAAATAACACGGATATTATTTTATCCTTTCGCGCCTTACTAAGATTGTCACGGTGCTTTGCTTTGGCAAAACCCACACATGTTCAATCGAAGTCTTGAAGAGTATTTTTAATTGGAAGGCATCTAAAACTTAATATTATAAGAGGGATTTATTGATCTCATGATTTTATTAATATTGAAAATATGTCTGGTACATATATGAATATATACATATCTACATATATATATATCAAGCATCAATATTAAATAAAACAGTAAACATGCATCTCATACATCAACATAAAGTAAACGTGACATGGTTATAGCCCATACTAGCGATTTTCTCAAGCCAATGAGAAAATCCTAAAAGTCCACCTAAGGTTACTTCTCCAAGCACCTCTTTGGCTCCCTTTTGTGAATGGCCTTCTCATCCCGGCACCATGGTCCATCTTCATTGATCTCCATCAATAAAATAAACTATACTATATAGCATTTACAAGATATAGAGAATTCCTCAAGTCACATTCGAGAGGAACATGGGGGAGGGATAACAAATAGGAAAAATAGAGAAGGCACGACTTGCAGGCCGTATTAAATTACAAACATTCACAAAATCCTATCTAATAGGTCATAGGGCTATAATCATGCACCATGCTCAAACAAACACATAAACATGCTATAACAATTAATGAATTAAATTCTAAACATTTTAAAATTTAATTCCAATAAAACTGTAAAATAAATTTTATGAAATTATCGTACGCTCGGGACATCACATGTCACGGATCCTTAGCCCAAAACCCACGGCCAACCAAGCACGCATGTGACTAGGGTTCGAAAACCCTAGCCATCTCGGTGCCTGTTGGACCGAATGTGGCTAAGGGTTCGAAACCCTAGCCCATTCACGTGCGGCGGCGGCTTGAACTCGATAGGGCTCAAAACCCTAACCACACGGCTGGACCATGCATGAGTCTAGGGTTCGAAACCCAAGTAACAGTCCAAGCCCGTGTGAGCCATGTGGCGGCTGCTAGGGTTCGAAACCCTAGCCGTCTCGAGCCACAAGGTTCGAAACCTTGTCATAGTTCTCGGCCTTTTCATGCACGATTCATGACGGTGGCGGCTCGACCATCTCGAGCCAAGGGGTTCGAAAAACCCTAGCTCTCACGTGGAGGTAACCGCAACCCTCATGCGTTCGTGAACCATGGTCTGAACCATCAAGAGCCATGGGCTCGGCTTTTCGCATTCGTGTATCATATACATAAATTGTCAATTATATCATATATAATTTTACGATCATTTTCACAAACTCGATTTATTCATATCATATATGATTACATACAGTTTCAAAGCATGCAATATAATTCTAAATATGATTAAACCATTAACCAGTTAATTCAGATATGAGCTTTGTACACGGCTCTACCACTGTAAGGAATCCAACACACAAGTGCGCAGCGGAAATAAAACTATGGATTCCTAACCGAGGACCTATACAAAGTATTCATATCGGAATGATTAAAAGAGTCTCACCCTTGTTGCGTGTTTGAAGCAGATTCCACGTTGTAGCACCACGAGTCACAAACAAAAGTTTACACCTTTGTCTCTACGGTATCCACATGATCAAATCGAAAGAGTGTTCAAGAACAAGTTGCTAGACTTGTTCTTAAACTAATCAAACCACACGGTTACAATAACCGGACGACGGTGGCCGTAAAGATTCAAGGCGGCGGTGGCCGAGAGCTTCAAATGATTCGGCGGCCGTGGCTCTTAGGTTTTTAGGTTTTATGAATTGTATGATTAATCCTCATTAACCTTGTTATCATATATATGTTAGATTTAATTAAAGGTTCAAGACTTTCTTAAAGCTTCATGGGCCCAAACCCGTGATTTAATTAAATCCTTATAATCATGTAATTAAGACTCTTCTTAATTAATTAATTCATCCAATGAATTTAATTCCCTTTATCGATTTAATCTTTCGTGCGACCCGTTAGGATCTTGCAATGTTGGCAGTGACATAAAATCTCATTTGATGTCACAAGCATTGAGTGGTATCTAGCAACACATCAAGGCTACCCAAATTACAAGAATGTCATTGACTCGACATAACCTACGAACTGGATAATATTAACCATGTAACTTAATCCCTTTGTCCAACGTGTTTAGATTGAACACGAGTCATGGAATAGTCATACACGTATATTCAATCTTTATTTCTTGATCCCCAAGTAGAACTAGAATAAACGAATAAGCTCGATATTACATATCGACTCATTCGAGCACGGCCATGCATTTTAGTCTTACTTGATCAAGGGCCCAAACACTTCTCCAGTTATATAGGAGGGACAAATCCTTTCTTGATCACTCAACATCCCTCTACATAATTCGTGGTGTATCCAATGATTGTATTTATAGTTTACCCTGTTACAGGTAACGTTTGACAATATCAAGATACATAACTCCTTATGTTGGGATCTCTGATGATCTCAAGTCGTAAAGATTACATACATTATTATCACTATGAGAATTGCTTATGACACTCATATAACTATCCATGTAGCATTCTCATGGTGGGTCTGTCCAGTACATTGTTCTCTAACATGTACCCATGAGTTGATTTGATATCTCATATCCATGAACAATTCATCAATCAAAACATACTAGTCTCAATGCATTATCATTATCCCGATTCATGATAATACTTGACTATGGACAATCTTTAAGAACAATACAATATTATTTTAAGGACATTAACTTATATATCAATTCATATTGCACAGATATTCGAATAAGATATAATAATGATTTGCCATTAATAAAATCATAATACAGTGTATGTCATAAACAATCATCTAATGACTTGTCTTAGGGCATATCCCAACAAAGTATAAATAGAACAATCCCCAAATGAATTAAACACACTTTTTATGCAAGATCAAAGTCATTTTTTTAGGGCAAATCTGCATACAGATATTGTCCATCCCTTGTTCTTGTTGAAGTGTCTTTAAACATTTGTGGTTTGAGAACTTGTGATTTGGAATGCTCCTATCATAAGTCATAGTTATTGTATCATGGGAAACGATTGCCGCTAACAGTAAGCACCATAGCAGGACAATATCGTTTCAAGGACAGATATTCCAAATCTCACATCGACAAACATTCATAAAGCTATTATTACTTTGATTGCTATTATACCCAAAAATACAAATCCATACAAATATTCATACACATGCATCTCAAACTAATAAAGTCCCACAAATTTGAAGCGAGCCCTTTGCGATACACAAATGCATACATACATTTAGTTATTTTCATGATCCCAATATTTAGGGCATGACATTAAATTAGTTTGGAGAAGTTTAAGATCTAGTTTGGGACAATTAAGAAGAAGCATATAAGATATAAATATTATACTAAAAATGAGTCAAAAAAATAAATTATTACAAGGATTATAAATGTAAACTGTGGTAGAGTCAATCTGCTGACAGTAACCGTCCATTCCCTTTGTTTGATATTTTCTTAATAACTTATAAACATTTACGTATTACATACATAAATATGATTTCGTCCAAGCTTTTACTAAAACAACAAGGTTAATTGATATCCAAGAGAAGGTATAATGTTTGATTTTCTTGAGTTGCAAGATAATGTAATTACTTAGGGTACGCTTGGTTCGAGGATATGATAAGTGATGGATATATTAAAAAGTAGATAATGGGTTGATAAATAAACTAATGGATACGTTATATTGCGTTTGGTTCGTATGATTGATAAAGAATGATAAGTAATATTGTGTTTGGTGTATTTGATAATTAGGTGGTATAGATTAATTTTATTCGTAAAATGACAAAAATACCCTCGAATAGGTTCTACACTTATTTCTATTATTTTATTTCCATTAAACTTAAATTAATCAAAATAAATTTATTTATGTAATTTAATTATTAATAAAATATTATATTTAATTATTATTAATCAAAATACAGTCGAAATGATCCAGTATTTCCCAAGTATGAATTTATTATTAAATATTATTAAAACATTTTTTATAAATAATAAAATATTCATTAAAGGACTTGTTAAAAATACTTGACTAAATTAGATTAAATATATAAATTTAAAGATATTGTATTAATCATTAAATAAAATAATTAGATCTTATTTTATTTTCATGTATATCTCTTGGATTATGTCCAGGCTTTATTTTTTTATTTTATCATTACTCATTTTCACTCTAATTTAATTTTTATTTTAAAAAATATATATAACCAAGAACTAAAAATTGAAACCAAAATATCTTCTTCAACTAGCCATAAAGTATTTTTATCTTCATGTACAAAAATAGGTTTCGGTGTTATTATACATATCTATCTTTCAATTATTTCCCTTGACTTCATATATCTGTTTTTCTTTATTGCTAAATTTTTCTACATGATTTATCAATAGTCGTTGCTATTTTCCTTTTAATCTTATTTAATATTTTTAAAGATTTAAATATTAACAGATGTTTCAGAAAAAAAGTTGGTAATGTAACAGTTGTTAAGTAAAAATTAATTAGGCTTATTTTTCTTCTCGTGAAAGAGGATCGAGTAAGGGTAATAATGTAATTTAATATATAATAATGAGAATTACACAAAATGTGATAATTTATCACACCTATTTAATATGATAATTTATCAACTGATTTTGGGAATATAATCTCCACAGTTTCGGGCCCAACCAATTATCAAGGGCCGATAAAAATGAACCGAACGTTGGATTACGTCTTGATTATTTAACAATCATGCATTTATCCTTCAACCGAACTCAGCCTTAGAGGAGAATTATTGGAGAGCAATTATTGCATCTGTTGGGTAGCAATCGAAACATGATGTTTGAGCTACTATATATTTTAAAAGATTGGTATAGTACCAATGTCTCTTTCTTTGTGTGGAGATTGTTGCAAAACAGGTTGCCAACCAAATTAAACTTAGGTACACAAAATTTAATTGTTATTAACTATGAGCTGTTGTGTGCTTTTTTGCAATGAGAAGGATGATGACTTGTCGCACCTATTATTGACATGTAAGTTCTCAAAAGCTATTTGGGAGAATTGTTACCAATGGATAGCCATTTCCGTTACAAGTTCAATTTCAGTGGAGACAAGCATCTTAATTCTGTGCCAACAGTGCATCTTTTGCAAGTTTGGCTTGCTAATTGACAATGTGTTGTTTGGTGTCTTTGGAATTCTAGGAGCAATATAATTTTTCGTCATTGTAGTATTGATATAAACAGAATCATTGAGAATATCAAAGTTAGGTTGTGGGTTTTGCTGAAAGAATTAGGGTCGGTGTCTGTTAACTATTGGTTCCTTCAAACCCCGTATTCGTCTTGGCTTGTAACTATTACCAATGTTATTACTAAAAAAATCGCTCTTGCAACATGCATCCCCCTTGGCCAAAAACAATCGGGTGTCAGCAATGGGGTGGTGCTCATTCTCATCTTACTCAATTACATTGGCATGCTTAGTGTCCACTATTGAAAGAAGTCATGTATAGCCATATGTGACCAATACGGATATTTTTTGCATGTGTAATATTTTACACCAGCTAATTAACTCAATTGCATGATAATTAATTTTGTATCGTTTAAGTAGTAAACTCCAAGCTAAATACATATGTTGTATTTGGATTGATGGATTTGATTTAGTTTGAACGATTTGATATGAGAAATGATTTGGATGATGAATTTCAAATGACATCCAACATGAATGGATTTGAAATCTATCACAATTACAATTGAAAATGTATAAGTTAATCTAGCGTGAATTTGAAATTCTCTTGAATTTTGTTCGTCCAAACAACTCAAGCAATTTGAAATCATGAATTTGAAATCCATCCATCAATCCAAATGCACCCTAAATTTTTTTGAAATGACAGAATGTTCATATGTCATGAGATTTTTTCAAGTGCTCTTCATCTGACGATTGAATGTCAGAATGTTCATATGTCATGAGATTTGTGGATCATGATCCCTTATATACATATTTTCTATGTTAACCCCATCATATAAATAGAAAATATTCATCATATTCTTCGGACTAAAGACTCATATCTTTCAGATTTGTTAAATATCAAATAACAAAAATTCTTAAGAGATTCAGTTTTAATTGGACTTAACCACACACACATAAAATTTCATATATATATATATATTTTTTTGGATGGTAGACATTCATTGCTTGGTTCACTCTGGCAGCCAATACTCAATATTTTTCTATATACTTAACTCGAAATAGTAATGTGTAGGCAATTGGAAATGAAACTGAAAATAGTGGGATGGAGATGAGGGAAAAGTGGGAACTTTAGAGGGTCCACAAACCAAACCCACACATATTTTCTCAAGCATTTTGTGCTTGTCAAGAATAAAATGTTCCTGCAAAAATTAGCCACACGATGGTGGGAAATTGGACCACATATAGTCCGATCCACGTAAGGGCCTCACTTCCCCCTTTCTTGTTAGATTCGGTTGTATGTACAAAATATGCACCTACACTTGCCATTAATTCAAAACCCCAAATATAGTACAATCTTTTTTGTCTATGAAGTCATAAAAAAAGTTTTTTTGGATCAACATTTAACTATTTTAGTGCAAACCTAGAGATCAGCAACGAGCGTGGCCACTATGATATATGAAAAATTATATCAAAATCATCCAGAAAGTTAGCCTATTATAGGTTTTTATTCTCTATATAATCAAAAATTGGTCTTGCTACAATAAATTAGTATTTGTTTTTGGATTTTTAGACATTTTCTTGTCGAACTTTGCTGAAATAATGTTGGATATTACTGACATGATACCAGACATTAGCGTTATATTCGACATCATATTAGTATGTCAAGATAAAAGGAAAGTGTAAAAAAACTAAATTATTGCACGAAGATCAAATTTTGACCGTTTAGATTACCAAAATCTAAAGTAAGCTAACTTACATGATGATTTTGGTAGTTTTTCCTATGTTATCTGAGTTGGATGTGGATAATTTTTCAAAGGTTTAGGAACTAGATTCAGCAACAGGGGAGTGGATGATATAATATATTCAGGGTTAGGGTTTAGGAACTATTGTCAATTATGAATGATTTTGATATAGAATGAAATTGGTAATCCCAAAACATAAACAAAATGTGCATGAAACCAAAATCATAGTTAACCACTCATTCAACATGGAATGTTTTCTAGTTTGTGTCAATTCTTTTTAATGTGAATTACCTATAGTTTCCATCTAGTTTTTACAATAATGAATTCCACCCCTCAAGTTTGAACAATCTACCTCCCATGTTATCTATTTTGATTTCAAATCGTATGAGAGACAATTGTAATTTTTCTTATATTTATTACAAACTAGAGGAGGTTGTGGTATTATAATGTAGCTATTCTATATTGAGTCCATCCATTATTGTTCAAAATAGATGTCAAAATTTATAATAAATCTTCTCTAAAGAGGAGTTAACCGAAATTTATCTTCTTTTTATGTCGGGAATAAGCTCCATTCATTTCGATTTTATTTTTCTTTTATAGAATGATGCCTATAAAATACAATTCGAGAAATATTTGTTATAACAAGTTGGTTAATTGGCGACTGCGCTCCAAAATTAATTTTTTTTTTTAAAAAAAAAAGATATATACCATAATCTTACAATAGAATCTATAGGAAGATTGATACATGTAGTTACTCGCATACGAAATGACCATTCTACCATTAGCCCCACCACAAAGGGAACTGATATCTAAACTTATTTCTCCCTCAGAAACATTTCTTGGTCCTAATATCCGAGGCATTCGATCTACGGTCTCTACTTTGCCAAGCACGTACATTTTGCGCGATTATCAGAGAACATCTGTGAAAATCATAAATCCCAAAGAAAACGAATGAGAAGATGGCGAAAATATATGTTTTTTTGTCATGGAGTACTTAAATTTAAAGTCGCTCTAGATGTTTACCTTTACTTTTGCCTGAAGATCCTTAATGTAATCAACAGCTAAATCCAACATATCCGCGGTATTCGTTTGCTGCACGAATCGATCAAAACGTAAAGAAACAACGGTTTGATTAGCATTTAGTGTGGGAAAAGATTGGTATACCTTTTCCATATTGGGAACAAGTTCTTGCAATTTCCTCATACGTTCACTGATCTTGGTTCTTCTAACCTGAAATAATTTAATCAAGCTTTATGAAAACCGAAAAGTTTACACACTTTGAATGTCGTTATTATCTAATAAAACATTACTCTTTCAGCAATGCTTCGGGGGTGGGTAGCGCAGCCCCTTTTCGCTCTGGTTCGACAAGGTACCGAATCTTGCATCAGATTCTCCATTGCAGATAATTCAGCATAACTTTTCGGTAAACTTAGGTGATGAGATAACAGAGTCGTGGGACGATTTCCTATATCAGTGTTCTGCGCATTACAACAACTCATGATTTATATATCATAAGATGTAAATAATCTGAAAAAGAACAAAAAGGGTCTTAATTAATCACGATACAAGAACCTGGTCACCTAAGGAAGCAACATTCTTGTTTGCATTGAGGAAATTATCTGACAAAATCTCTGAATCGTCCCATGAGTTACCCGATAAACGGCCTTGAATATAATCAGCACGATCATCGTCGAAATGGGTGTCGCCTGGACACGTATCTCCGAGGCCTTTGCTCGAAATCTCAGATATTGGAGCCATGATTCCTGAAGAAAAAGAAGGGTGCATTGAAGAGAAAAGTGGTGATGTTTCTGCATTAGGCCCAAGATTCCCCATTCCTCTCGTTGTAAAGAATTCTGTGAATCGCTAGAACTCGTTTAGAAAACTTTTTATCAGATTGAAACTACAAAATTTGATTAGATATTAACCGGAGGGCCACTTTCTGTGTTTGATTACTTGAGAAAAATGACAAATAACGAACGGGGTGGAATTAATACTTTTGAATAAACTTCCCTTAAAAACTGTCATATATTTTATATGACAGGTGAAATGTAAAGTGAATCAAACAAAACTGGCAAATGAGGCATAGAAAACCAAAAAACATTACCATTTTCGATATTGATGCTAGCAAATAGTCCAGCTGGTGAACTGCTATGTCGGATTAGATTTGAGTTGGCTCCGCTGCCACCACTGACTCGGCAACCGCCACCACCGTCTTCCATCTTGATCTGTGGGACCCGATTCGAGCTAATGGAACCTAGTAATCTGTTGTACGAATTGTCCATAACAGAATTTGCAGCTTCGGAGCTATGATTCTGAAACATCATCTGAGAAACTGAGGAATAATCACAGCTTTTCTGCCTCTGTAACTGGCTAGATCCTGTCTCCTTTCTAGGTAGCAGAAATGGAGAATTCAACTGAGATTGCGACTGTAACTGCTGCTCTTGATTGTTGTCCGAAGAATTCATGAATCTGGAGAAGATTCTCTGTGTCTCAGGACTAGAAGCCCGAAGGTTGTAAATCTGCTCAAAATCCTCCGTTTCTAATCCGCCATGGCTGGAAGAATTGTTTCTGTCCAAAAGGGTAGCGAAATATGAACTCGGAGCAGATCGATACCGGGCTAATCCAGAGCCCGTTTGTTCCTGCTGTTCTTGTGGTTGCTGATGATTCATCAAATTAGAATTTCAAAAATTGTCTCAAATAGAAGAAATCGAGGAGAAATTCAAAGAAAACTGAAAAATTCAAGGGTCGAAAACAAGATTCTGAGTTCTTCCGAACTCACATCATGTAAATATTTAATATAATCACAAAACCAAAGAAACTTAGCCCGCAAATCATTAACATATATATTCCAAGAATCTATCCATCAATCATAAAACCATTGTAAACAAGATATTGAGACGATATGATTGAAATGGAGATGATAAGATGAGATCATCATCCACAAAAGAAAAGGGAATATATACAAATCAAATTCAGACAGCAAAAGCGAGAGTTCTTTAAATAATATAATTATGAAACATGAAGTACAGTGGAACTTTTCTTTGCAATAACTTAGTATCTTTGTTGGAATAGGATCTCCAAATATTGAGTTCCAAGTGGAAGAGAAGAAGTGGAGATGGTCGTTGTGGCAGACTGGTAATGGGTTCTGTGAGTGACACACACACACACAGAGAGAGAGATGAAAATAGTGTAGCCAATGGGAACTCGAATTCCAGAGATCAAAGTTTTTCTTTGAAAAATTATCCAGTTTTTCTTTTGGGAACTCAAGAATTCCAGAGATCAGAATTTTTCTTTGAAAAATTATCCAGATTTCTTTTTCATTAATGAACATTAGAAATTATTAACTTTGTACATTACTTTTTTTTTCTTATTATTATTTTTAGTTAATAAATTTGTCATATTGCTTACCAGACTCGCAACAATATATTTCATTACAGTTTCAATATATGACAAATATTAAAATAATATAAAATCATATTAGTATAAATTATTATTTTGTTTCAATAATTATATTTTGGAGTGTCATGTCGTGAATTAGGATGCATGGAAAGTGACACGATGACACATATATGACACACACGGACACGAAGCATGAATTTTCAAAATTTTCATAATATTACATGATTGGGATACTCCTGTATAATTTTATATGTATTATGCATTTACTATATTACAAAATATTGGAATTCACATTTTTCTTAAATTCTAGAACAATGTAAAAGCAACAAAAATATTCTTAGTAAATTCAAGAAGCGTATAAAAAAATACATGTCACTGTAATCATCGTAGTATTACACATACTAATATCAAATGCATATTTACTTCAATTAACATAAAGTTTAACAATCACGTTCAAATAAAAGTTTACACAAAATATATTCTTACTATATTCAAGAAGCATATAAATAAATTCATGTTACTAAAATCATAATTGTATCACTTATACTAGCGCCAAATATATAATACTTCAATTAACATAAAGTTTAACAAACACGTCCAAATTTCAATTTAGTCAAAAACTTTTAAATTTTACAATTAACCGCCAAAAGTGTACTTTCCGTCGGAATGCCCCTCGGGCGTGTACGATACAGGTGTCCAATTTCATTTTTATTGTTAAATTAAGAACACGCAACGTGACGTGTTCGAGGGTATCAGTATCCTACAAGTGTCTGACAGTGCATCGAATGATTTTCAGAATGTCCGTGCATCATAGCTCGTGAAAAATTATAAAAAATATTTATATAATAAAGTCGTTACAATTATGTATTAGAAAAGACACACATGCTCGCATGTATTTACTTTCACGATATAAAACTAGCTAAAGACCAAATCACTTAAAATATTTGAACTTAAATATTCTTTGTTTGTTAATTAACAACTAATCTAAAATAATAAAGTGATAACAGCGTCTTGCGGGAGTGCCCTAACCTTAATTAACACAAATTAAGACATGGGAAGAATAATTTGCCAGCCAAACATTAACTATAATAATGTAAATTAATTTATGAAAAAATCATATAATATAACCGATGCCAAGATTGTCAACGTAATATTATTGTATAATGTGCTTGCAAATAGCTGTCAATTTATGCTGTTTTATACGATGTGTGTTTTAATTGATATTACAAATAATTGCATTTCCCAAATTTGACTCTAGACTTTCCATGCACACTTCTTTCTTGATTCCACCTGAGCATTTCACTCACCGTAAAATGATAGTTACGTACAACAACTATTAAATCTTTAATCCAATAACTTAGGATATACTAAGTGATCAGAGTTATGCCATCTTGGCAAAATCGAAAGGGGCAACCCGGATGTCAGTCTTTATTTGTAACTGATAAGGGACCATATTTATTAATTATGGTTCAACTTATTTGTCTGGATGTTGAAATAGTCGTCTTCTTCACGTCAATTCGCACCTTAAGCTATTTTTGAAGGCAACTTCATTTTTCGACAATATAATGGGCATATGGTTTGAGGAGACTTGATTTGGCTCTCGTAATCCCTACATGCTTCAGTTCACGGTCTTGTGATTCAAATATGACTCATTCATTAAATTCATTTAGTACACATTGTCATACTATGTGTTAGTCTTTGCCCACATATGACACAAGTATCTATTACTGTTTTTTAGGTTGTTTTATTATGTTTTGTTGGATTTGATCGTTTCTTTGTACTTATACCTGTTGTTTTATTAATATATTTAAAGTTTATGCTAATATATACATATATATATATATGATATTTTAAAATTTAATATAAGATCTAGAGTTTTTTAATTATTTGACCCGAAAAAAAGATATATAACAAAATATCTAAAAGTTTTTTTTATCAAAATGACCAAGTCATCATCTCATATGGCGACTTCAGTAAAAAAAAAAATTTAGATGGCGACTTCAATATAATTTTATGGTTAGTGGCGACTTCCACACACACACACATATATATATATATATATATATATATATATATATATGTAAAAATCCGGATTTGAGGTTATCCATCAATTAAGGTAATTGATACAAGTTAAATTCTTTTATAAATTGATAGGTGTTTGAGTACAACTAGAACACTAATTAATAACTAAGTGTTTTAGATGTTGTCCCACTTCTTCTAAACTCTAGCCAAGAGTTTCAATACACCAAGGAGTCCTCATCCATCTCAAACTCATCCTTTAACCTTCGATTTTCAGCAGATTGGATCGAACCAAACTCCTTCCTTTTAAATCGAATTTCAGCAGATTGAATCGCCACAGAATCAGCAACAATCTGCACAAGTCTCTTCCTATGTTTTCAAGTTAGAGTCCTACTCAAATACCTCATCTTAGCCTCTACTTTCATCTATAAATAGAGCCAGCCAGGAGCACTTCTTTCACATCAAACCATCCCCCTCTCAGCAGTAACCTTTTCCTTCGAAATCTGTAGCCAAAGCCAATAGCTTTCTGCACGTGTTTGTCCAGGAAAGTTCATCAAGAATTTCGAAATCTTTCCAGCAAACCTAGCCGAGAAGTCTGCGCCTTTATACTTCAGAGTTTCAGCAACAAGTTCGATAAAAACTCAGTCCACAAACCATCGAAAATCAGCAGCTATCACCTTCGATAAATTCCAGCAATCTGTTTCGACAAATTCCTTGTGAAACAGCAGCCTTTCAGCAAGCAAGCAACCTTCGAAATTTTGTCCAAAGTTCAAGCTGAAACTATCGAAAAATCCAGCAGCTTTTGTTCGAAAGTTTCAGCAAGCAAGCAGGTTCGAAAATCTATCCAATTGCCTTCGAAAATAATTCCAGAATCTGTCCAGAATTTAATAGAGTAATTCCAGCAAGTTTCTAGATTGAAACCGAGGGATTCTCGATCAATAATCAGCACCTACACCATCGTTAGTCCAGCCTATAAACTCACAACGTTAGCCTCACTTTCGAGCCTTGTTTCTGTCCAAGTTTTTCTGAAACGTTTCAACACTTTGTCCCCTCGAAGTGCAACCCAGATTCTGTCGAAATACGTTTGTGAATTCTGTCCGAAGGATTCCAGAATTTGGTTCAAGTTTTGGACGTCCTTCTCGTGTTACTCATAAGCCAAGGATAGGAAGAATCCGTTCGAGTCATACCTTGATCAATCAATCACGCATCCAAGCACTGTAAGTGGGCTTTTGCTATAATTATTCGTTTCGTTTTCTAAAATTATATAAGTACGTTTTGAAATTCCAATCGATATGTAGTATGTTGAAATTATGAAAGTATTATTTTGTAAGCACGCTAAACTCGAAATCTAATTGGATTTGGATCCCCATGACCCTGATGCTGTGGGATGTAACCGCTAAAAGAACCTTATACGGTGGTAATCCGTTGTTTCTGGATTATCCAGACCCTTTATTCGTGGGTTAGCCGATGTTATGACCTCATCTCTAGGAGGGTTAAGTCTAGAGACTGATATCAGTACCAAGAAGAGAGTAGAATGCTTTACTGTGCTTAAGTATATGAAAATTATGGAACGATATGTTATGTCATGGCTCGTAAGGGCAACCAAGTATGTTAAGATACATTCATATCGATTTATGCAAGTTTTATGATCCAAGTTTATGAAAATTATGTATATGTATGATATCGATTGTCCCCCACTTGCTGAGTGTTTACCAAAGCACTCAACCCCTTACTCTACATCCCCAGATAAAGCCGAAGAAGAATTAGAGCAAGAAGAAGAGCACCAATTTTGGGGTTGGTGAAATCAAGTCCGCTGCGTAGATCAAGATCTGTTTAGGTTTTAAAGTTTTCCAAGTTTTAAGACAATTTCAATTATTCAGTTGTTAAGTTTTAATTCCGCATTCCTTTATTCATTGTAAAGACAATGGTGTTTTTATATTTATGGAAAAAGACTGGTTTTTCAATACTCATGATATTATGAGGCTTATTGGTTTCCTAGTTGTAATGGAAATCAATGCCGGTGTTATTGACCCCGGTCTCGGGGCGTGACATTTTAGTGGTATCAGAGCCAGGTTCTATAATCCCGCTGGGAAAAGTATTCTAGTTAAGGAGTAACTAGAAGAAAATTCCGGTTGAAATAGACCAACTGGAGAAATAAATACAGTTGGGTGAAAATTTTCGTTTCATGATAATTACGATAATCAGGAGTCCAATCTGATTAATCACATGAATACGAAAATTTTTGAATTTTAAAATTTCCAGTTTCTGTTTTTTTTTAAATTTGATTTTCAAAAAAAAAATGATTTTTAAGAATTATATTCGGATTTTTTCGATTTTCAACAGTAAACCCTAGGCTCCTCGCCGCCGCCGCCGATTGCCGCCGCGATAACCTCCGACCAGTGTATCATCGGAACCGCCTCTTCCAGTCGATCTTTCTGCCAAAGTTTCATGTCGATCGGATTCCGGTTGCCCGGTCAATTTCCCGATCGAAGCTCAGGAACCCTAACCCCCAAATTCTGTTCGTTTCTCGATTTTCAGATCATCGCTCGATCGTTTTGAAATTAAAAATTTCAGTATGCTCTTCCAAGCAAGTCGATCATTAACCCTCTGTCAATTTCAGATTTCGAGCATCGATTAGGGATTAATTCGGAACCCCTATTTTTTCGAATTTAGAACCCTAATTTTCGTATTTTCAAAAAAAAAAAAAAAATATATATATATATATATTTTTCCAGATTGCAAAAATCGAAGATTTATGCTCTTAAATTTTTATTCTTGTTCTAAAATAAAATTTTGTCAAGTATTTAATTCCGTGTTTGGGTTTAGGTGATGACAACCCGAGCGCAATCTGCCCAGATTCTCAGTATGGAGCAAGAAATGGAGAAGCTCAAGGAAGCTAATTCGGAACTACATGAGCTAGTAGACCACCTACAGGGCGATGTTCATAGACTGGGTTACTATCACCATCAAGCCGAAGAGCAGCTTGAGGGAACTAAGGAAGAAGTAACTAGACTAGACGGACTCCATAGGACTGCAGAGGAAAAATGCGTAGTCCAAAGACAGCAGCTTGATCAAATGGCTGATCATATTCTCTCACTTCAAAATACGAACCATCGCCTGTCTATAAGAAGCAATGGTTACTGGGGTATAGTCACTCATCTCCTGAATGTCAACAGTGATCTAAGGGAAGCCAATGATCACATGAGAAACATCCTGGATGTTGTCGATTCAGATGAGGATTCGGACGAAGACCCTGAAGAAGAACCCATGCAGGAAGATGTCGTAGAAGAAGTAGAAAGTGGAGAAGTGATAGATCCATAGTTCTTAGAAGCTTGTTTAGGAGTTTTGTTTTCGCTTTATTTCGATATTCAGCATTTTCCTTTTCAGTAGTTGTGATAAACATTTTTCCCAGTGATTAATAAAATTATCATTTTGTTTATCATGTCTTCTTTATCTTTCTGCTATCGTTTTATCTTCTGCGCAAGGATTTTAGATCTTTATATATTGTAGGAAATGGCCGGACGTCCTACTCGCAGCAATCGTAATCCCAACTATGTCGTTCCTCCCAACTCTAATGAGGAGAGAAATACTGGAAATCAGAATCCTCCACCTGCACCGCCACAACCCCCGAGGGTGGGACTGAGTCGTGAGGACTTGGCAGCTATAGCCACCATTGTGGCCACGACACTTCAAGGTTTGAATAACCCTACTGCTAATCAGCCACATCCACAGCCAGCACATGCGCAAGGTGTAAAGTACCACTATGAATCGTTGCGGAAAAACAGAGTTCCAACCTTTGATGGTAACTCAGACTCGGAGGTGGCCCAGAACTGGCTGAAACAAATAGAGAACCACCATAGACTGTTGGAAGTGCCGGAGAATATCAAGGTGGAAGTTACCACTTCTTTTCTCATCGACCAAGCAGGGAAGTGGTGGGAAAACGTGTCGCCATTAATGCAAGAAGCGGGACCAGTTACATGGCAAAGGTTTCGGAGCACATTTCTGAAGCAGTACTTTCCAACTGCAGTCCAGAACCAGAAGTTGCGAGAGTTTGAAAACCTGACACAGACTACAGATATGTCAGTTGTGGATTACACTGCAAGGTTTAACTCGTTGGGAACGTACGCACCGAGTATCATGGCAGACGAATCCCTTAAGCTACACCGCTTCAGGATTGGACTGAACAGTCGAATCCAGTCCGCCCTGGCAATCTTTGAGACAACCAGTTTCGGAGATTTAATGGGAGCAGCCATCAGGGCTGAAGCAGATATCAAGCGTCGCGAGGTAGAGTTTAAGCGCAAGCGACCCCCCACCAGTCAGCATACTGCTAGCAGTCAAAACTTCAAGAGGCCTAGTCCGTCCAGTAACCAGCAAAGGGGACCCACAATAGGCCCAACTCAACAGAGGTACCCCAAGTGTTCGAACTGTGGGTATCATCATCCCGGAGAATGTCTCAGAGGAAAATGTGCATGTTTCCGATGTGGGAAGACAGGCCACCGAATTGCTGAGTGTCCCGAACCTGATATGAGGGGGACGACGGTAAGGAATAACGGCCCTCCTAGTAAACCAAATGGGACTAAGCCGAACGCCAGAGTGTTTGCTATAACGCGAGATGAGGCAGAAGACGCAAACGACGTTGTGGCAGGTACCATTTATTTAAACGAATTACCTGCATATACATTGTTTGATTGTGGTGCCACGCACTCGTTTATATCTAAAAGGTTTACTAAGAAACTAGCCCTTAAGCCTGAACTGCTTAGTGAACCATATAACGTAGCAACACCAGCCAATAAGACCCTTATAGCACATAGCATACATCGAGATTGTAATCTTAGTATTAACGAAATCAAGTTTAATGCTGAGCTAATTCAACTCAACATGGTGGATTTTGATGTTATATTGGGAATGGATTGGTTATCCAAACATCATGGAGTAGTAGACTGCCGTAACAAGAATGTTAAACTACGGACTCCAGACGAGAAAGAGATCGTATACCATGGCAAAGCTAAGGAAAGAAAATTTCTACTGACGGCAGCCCAAACCTGGAAAGCTGTAAAGAACGGTGAAGAAGTTTACCTAGCTACAATAAGCGAGGTTAAAGAGGAAGATGAACCCAGGATAGAAGACATAGCCGTTGTACAAGAATTTCCGGATGTCTTTCCTGAAGAATTACCCGGTACAGTTCCAAACCGAGAATTGGAATTTGAGATTAATTTGGTACCAGGCGCTGCACCAGTCTCAAAGGCACCGTACCGAATGGCTCCGGCCGAACTGAAAGAACTTAAGGAACAACTGCAGGAGTTATTGGACAAGAAACAAATCAGACCAAGTGTATCCCCATGGGGAGCTCCAGTGTTGTTTGTGAAGAAGAAAGACGGGAGCATGAGATTGTGCATCGACTACAGAGAGCTGAACAAGATCACAATCAAGAACAAGTACCCTCTTCCAAGGATAGATGACCTGTTCGATCAACTCAAAGGCGCTAAAGTGTTTTCCAAGCTCGATTTAAGGACAGGCTATCACCAACTAAAGATTAAAGCAGAAGACGTGCCGAAAACCGCATTTAGAACACGGTATGGGCATTACGAGTTCACGGTGATGCCATTTGGCTTAACAAACGCGCCAGCCGTATTCATGGATTTAATGAATCGTGTATTCAAGCCATTCCTGGACGACTTTGTAGTAGTGTTCATCGACGACATACTCATTTACTCGTCGAGCAATGAAGAACACGAACAACACCTTCGCCTCACGCTCCAGACATTAAGAGAGAAAGAACTCTACGCCAAATTTAATAAATGTGAATTTTGGCTAGAAAGCGTATCTTTCTTAGGACACATCATATCAAAAGAAGGCGTGTCAGTGGATCCTAAAAAGGTAGAGGCAGTTTTAGATTGGCCTAGACCAACGACAGTGACTGAAATCCGAAGCTTCTTGGGATTAGCTGGGTACTACCGGAAGTTTGTCGAAGGATTTTCGTCAATAGCAGTACCTCTTACCAGGCTCACACAAAAGAACGCAAAGTTCATATGGAGTGAAGAATGTGAGAAGAGCTTTGAGACTTTAAAGGAAAAGCTCTCATCCGCACCTGTACTGGTATTACCAACTGAAGACATGAGTTTCACTATTTATAGTGATGCATCTAAAGAAGGACTAGGATGTGTACTCATGCAGGAAGGAAGAGTGATTGCTTATGCTTCAAGACAGCTCAAACCCCATGAGCAAAACTACCCTACGCATGACCTCGAATTAGCCGCAGTGGTGTTCGCCTTAAAGATTTGGAGACACTATCTGTATGGCGCTAAGTGCGAAGTGTTCACGGACCATCAAAGCCTCAAGTACTTGTTCACTCAAAAGGAACTCAACATGAGGCAGAGACGATGGATCGAACTTCTAAAAGACTACGATCTCCCTATTAGCTACCACCCCGGCAAGGCAAACAAAGTAGCAGATGCTTTGAGCCGGAAGGCAAAGGAAAAATAATCTTAGCTACGGTCTCAGCTCAACCGTGTCTTCGAGAGACCATCAAGCTAAGCCAAGATCAAGATCCGAGCCTAACCAAGCTAAAGGAACAAGTCAAAGAGAAGAAAGTTACTGATTTGAGATCGATAACAATGGAATTCTTTGGATGAAAGGACGATTGTGTGTGCCAGATGTGAACAACATAAGACAAGAAGTAATGTCTGAAGCGCACAAGTCAAAGTTTTCAGTCCACCCTGGGAGTACAAAGATGTACAAGGATCTGAAGGAAAGTTTTTGGTGGAACGCAATGAAAAATGATGTAGCTAAATTTGTTGCCCGATGCTTGGTATGTCAACAAGTCAAAGCTGAACATCAAAGACCCGGAGGACTTCTTCAACCTCTGGAAATCCCGGAATGGAAATGGGATCACATCTCCATGGATTTTGTCGTGGGACTACCAAAGTCAAAGCAGAGCCATGACGGAATATGGGTAATTGTTGATAGACTAACCAAGTCAGCACACTTTCTACCTGTCCGTATGAACTACAACTTGGATAAATTGGCAACTCTATATATGGACAATATAGTGAGATTGCATGGAGTCCCAGTAAGCATCCTATCCGACAGAGACCCTAGATTCGTGTCGCGTTTCTGGAAAAGCTTTCAGCAAGCTATGGGAAGTAAAGTGACTCTTAGCACGGCCTATCACCCACAAACCGATGGCCAGACAGAGAGGACTATCCAAACCCTCGAAGACATGCTAAGAGCTTGCGTATTAGACTTCACAGCAAATTGGAGCGAACTGTTACCGCTAGTCGAGTTTGCTTACAATAACAGCTATCATAGTAGCATTGGGATGGCGCCATACGAAGCACTCTATGGGCGCAAATGCCGATCACCCTTATACTGGGATGAAGTAGGAGAAAGAGCTATCACCGGACCGGAGTTAGTACAAGCTACTACTGACAAGATAGCCATCATCAGAGATAGACTTAAGACAGCCCAGGACCGACAGAAAAGTTGGGCTGATCTGAAAAGGAGACCCGTGGATATAGAGATTGGTGAGAAAGTCTATGTAAAGATTTCACCAATGAAAGGGGTAATCAGATTTGACAAAAGAGGAAAATTGAATCCAAGATACGTGGGACCATTTGAAGTTCTAGAAAAGGTGGGAACGCTAGCATACAAAATATCACTACCGCCAAATCTGTCGAGGATTCACAATGTCTTCCACGTATCACAACTAAGGAAGTACATTGCCGACCCAAGTCATGTACTTGAAGCAGAACCCCTAGTAACTCAAGGGAACTTGGATGAGTCATTGAAATACGAAGAAATCCCAATCCGTATTCTGGATACCAAGGACCAAGTTCTGAGAAGAAGGACCATTCCTTACGTCAAGATCCAATGGTCAAACCATACGGAAAGAGAAGCTACTTGGGAAATGGAAGAATCAATGCGGGATAAATATCCCTATCTTTTCCTAAATCAGGTTGACTCGAGTTTCGAGGACGAAACTTCCAATAAGGAGGGAGGGATGTAAAAATCCGGATTTGAGGTTATCCATCAATTAAGGTAATTGATACAAGTTAAATTCTTTTATAAATTGATAGGTGTTTGAGTACAACTAGAACACTAATTAATAACTAAGTGTTTTAGATGTTGTCCCACTTCTTCTAAACTCTAGCCAAGAGTTTCAATACACCAAGGAGTCCTCATCCATCTCAAACTCATCCTTTAACCTTCGATTTTCAGCAGATTGGATCGAACCAAACTCCTTCCTTTTAAATCGAATTTCAGCAGATTGAATCGCCACAGAATCAGCAACAATCTGCACAAGTCTCCTCCTATGTTTTCAAGTTAGAGTCCTACTCAAATACCTCATCTTAGCCTCTACTTTCATCTATAAATAGAGCCAGCCAGGAGCACTTCTTTCACATCAAACCATCCCCCTCTCAGCAGTAACCTTTTCCTTCGAAATCTGTAGCCAAAGCCAATAGCTTTCTGCACGTGTTTGTCCAGGAAAGTTCATCAAGAATTTCGAAATCTTTCCAGCAAACCTAGCCGAGAAGTCTGCGCCTTTATACTTCAGAGTTTCAGCAACAAGTTCGATAAAAACTCAGTCCACAAACCATCGAAAATCAGCAGCTATCACCTTCGATAAATTCCAGCAATCTGTTTCGACAAATTCCTTGTGAAACAGCAGCCTTTCAGCAAGCAAGCAACCTTCGAAATTTTGTCCAAAGTTCAAGCTGAAACTATCGAAAAATCCAGCAGCTTTTGTTCGAAAGTTTCAGCAAGCAAGCAGGTTCGAAAATCTATCCAATTGCCTTCGAAAATAATTCCAGAATCTGTCCAGAATTTAATAGAGTAATTCCAGCAAGTTTCTAGATTGAAACCGAGGGATTCTCGATCAATAATCAGCACCTACACCATCGTTAGTCCAGCCTATAAACTCACAACGTTAGCCTCACTTTCGAGCCTTGTTTCTGTCCAAGTTTTTCTGAAACGTTTCAACACTTTGTCCCCTCGAAGTGCAACCCAGATTCTGTCGAAATACGTTTGTGAATTCTGTCCGAAGGATTCCAGAATTTGGTTCAAGTTTTGGACGTCCTTCTCGTGTTACTCATAAGCCAAGGATAGGAAGAATCCGTTCGAGTCATACCTTGATCAATCAATCACGCATCCAAGCACTGTAAGTGGGCTTTTGCTATAATTATTCGTTTCGTTTTCTAAAATTATATAAGTACGTTTTGAAATTCCAATCGATATGTAGTATGTTGAAATTATGAAAGTATTATTTTGTAAGCACGCTAAACTCGAAATCTAATTGGATTTGGATCCCCATGACCCTGATGCGGTGGGATGTAACCGCTAAAAGAACCTTATACGGTGGTAATCCGTTGTTTCTGGATTATCCAGACCCTTTATTCGTGGGTTAGCCGATGTTATGACCTCATCTCTAGGAGGGTTAAGTCTAGAGACTGATATCAGTACCAAGAAGAGAGTAGAATGCTTTACTGTGCTTAAGTATATGAAAATTATGGAACGATATGTTATGTCATGGCTCGTAAGGGCAACCAAGTATGTTAAGATACATTCATATCGATTTATGCAAGTTTTATGATCCAAGTTTATGAAAATTATGTATATGTATGATATCGATTGTCCCCCACTTGCTGAGTGTTTACCAAAGCACTCAACCCCTTACTCTACATCCCCAGATAAAGCCGAAGAAGAATTAGAGCAAGAAGAAGAGCACCAATTTTGGGGTTGGTGAAATCAAGTCCGCTGCGTAGATCAAGATCTGTTTAGGTTTTAAAGTTTTCCAAGTTTTAAGACAATTTCGATTATTCAGTTGTTAAGTTTTAATTCCGCATTCCTTTATTCATTGTAAAGACAATGGTGTTTTTATATTTATGGAAAAAGACTGGTTTTTCAATACTCATGATATTATGAGGCTTATTGGTTTCCTAGTTGTAATGGAAATCAATGCCGGTGTTATTGACCCCGGTCTCGGGGCGTGACAATATATATATATATATATATATATATATATATATATATATATATATATTTATTTATATGGAAGTTGTCATCTCAGATGAGGCATTCCATATATTACAACGTCTATGTTTGTTAAGCAATTACATTAATTTTGGAAGGCTAAAAAAATATATTTCTACTATATATAATAGAAAATAAAAAAATTTAATTTATGGAGTATTGGATAATTTATGGAATATGATTAATTATCTATTTTCTTAAAAAAAATTCAACTTTGTTGTATTAAAACTCAATCATCGGTTTGAACTAATCAACTTAATGATATGATTTTGCATACATATTTTATAATTATAATATAAAAATAAGATAATTTTTTTACTATAAAAATTAAAATAGAGTGATAGTTAGGGGTGTGCAATCGGTTAAAACCGAACTGACCGAACCGAATTTTTGAAAAATCGAACCAATCGAACCAAATTTCCGAAATCCAAACCGATCGAATTTTTTTTTCATCTAACAAACCGACCGAACCGATTAAAAATCGGTTATTTCGGTCGATAACCGAATTAACCGATATTTTTTAAAAAACAAAATAATTTTTTTTTTTAAAAAAAGATAATTTGATATTAAAAAGTTAAAAAAAATAGATATTTTTATTTTAAATTTAAAAAAGTTAAATTTAATAAAGAATTATAATAATGATTTTTAAAGAAAATAAAAAATATGTAGTTTTTTTTAAAAAATATTAAAAAATTAAAACTTTCTGTTTATTCGGTTAATTCGGTTAACCGATAATTTTAAAAGGACGAACCGAATTAACCGAATAACCGAGTTTTTTAAAAAATCAAAACCGAATTTCTGATATAACCGAACCAATTTTCTAAATTAATTCGGTTTATTCGGTTTGTTCGGTTTAACCGAACTTTTGCTCACCCCTAGTGATAGTAATAACACGAAATATTAGGAAAGTCGGACTACATCATTGACTTAATTGAAAATCACAATATTACTGCTATTTGAATTGTATGCTTCAAAATTCCTCAGAAAATCTTTTAATACAAGTACATTATTAAAAAAATTGTAATAAATTTAAAGGTCGACCAAATAGATATTATTGTCACTGCGCTGAAATTTGGTAGAAGCATTGTATACGTTATAAAATATCGAAACAAATAAATAATCATGGATTATTAAATTCTAACAAATGTAAGGTACAATTTGATTATTGTTTCATTATTTGGAAGGATTTAAATAATAACAGAGATAGTATTATCATTGCATTCAAATTTAGTTTAGTTATTACAAATTGATTACTAATTTAAAAGATTGTTAAGAAATTTTGACTTAAATAATTCATGATTAATTATTTATTCCACTATTTTATAAAATATCCAATGATTCCCCCTAGAGCACAACGTTCATTAATATAAGTACAAAAAAAAGTATATTCATATTTTATGGTCGACCTTTAAATTTATTACAATTTTTTTAAGAATGTACTTGTATTGAAAGATTTTTCGAGAAATTTTGAAGTATACGATTGAAATAGCAAACAATATTGTGCATTTCAGTTAGTTAAGGATGTAGTCCAACTTTCACAATATTTCGTGTTATTACTATCACTCTATTTTAATTTTTATAGTAAAAAAGTTATCTTAATTTTATATTATACAATATATATACAAAAGCATACCATTAAGTTGATTAGTTCAAACGGATGAGTGAGTTTTAATACAACAAAGTTGATTTTTTTTAAAAAAAATAGATAATTAATCATATTTTCCAATAATTCCATAAATTATGCAATACATCATAAATTAATTTTTTTTATTTCCTATTATATAAAATACATTTATAGTAGAATTTATTTTTTTTTAGCCTTCCAAAATTAATGTAATTGCTTAACAAACATAGAATTTGCCATATATGAAAGGCGTCATCGGAGATGGCAACTTATATATATATATATATATATATATATATATATATATATATATATATATATATATATATATATATTTTGAGTCACCACTTACAAAAAAATATTTATATTGAAGTCGCCATCTGAGATGACGACTTCAATAAAAAAAAATTATGTTGAACTCGCTATCTCAGATGACGGTTTCAATAAAAAAAAGTACATCGCAGTCACTATCTTCAATAAAAAAATTTTTACAGTGAAGTCGCCATCTACTTCGGTCATTTTGATAAAAATAAATTAGGTTATTTTATTAAATACATTTTTTTTTCGGGTCAAATAATTAAAAACCCATAAGATCTATATATTTTTAAAAAAAATTTAAAGCATGAAATACGGCCAACTAAGCCTAGAATCCATTAGCCTTTGTGAATTGGACAGTACATAAAGTTAGGTAAGAGATAGGTGCTGGCAAGAAATTTAAATACGACTTTGAATTCCGTGGTTGGTTTCTTCGTCAGGGAAGATCACAATAATTTCGGATAATATAATAATATAAATAAATTCCATCCATTAATTTTAAGTATGGTTTCTGTTTTTTTATATAGATTACAAATGTATAAAATATTTTTATGTATAAAGTACACGTATAAAAACTATCCTATTTTAATACATATATTATAAAATTATTATAATAATTGAGTAATCATGTTAGATTCAACATAAATATATAATAATTGAATAAACTACTAGACTCTATTTTCCGATTCTTCAAATAAAGCATATTGTTAAGTACTGCAATAAGATCTCAACTGATTGCAAGTCAGTAGACAACTAAAAATAGTGCGAAAGATGTCTACTGTACTTGTGAGTTAATAACTGATCGGTAGAATACTAAGAATCAGTAAGATAAGGTGCAAAAAGTATATGACACAGGAGTTGTTTCTAGAAGTTCGAAGCACAAACGCTTATATGTCTCCCTTTCTTCCTTTGCTGGAAGGTTAGAAGACTTTGGTTTACACTTTTCAGTATACAACCTACTTAGGCAACCACACAGATTTGTCTAAACTCCTAGCAATACAACAATCACGAATGTTACAAAGTGATTTTAAATACTCACACAAAATATAAAACTTTGATCTTCCTTGAGTGTTCTTGAGCAGTGGACTTAGATCTTCAAGATCTCAATGACGCTTGAATACTGCTCTGCAAAACTTCAGAAATAAGTTTTTTGAATATTTTGCTTGTTCTCGAATGCAGTTGATTAAGGATTTGGAGTGTTGAGATCTTTCTTCATTCTAATGTTCGACGTATTTATAGACTTGAAAGTCTAACGGCAACTATTCTTCAAATGAAAAGAACCGCATTAAATCAGCTTCCTGATTTTCATCCAAATTCCTTTTGTCTTCTTTCCAGTTTTGTTAAGCAACGGCTAGTTCATTCTGTCGAGATTGGTGGTGCGGATATGACAATGCGGCGCTCTGTTGTACTATTGTCAGAGTGAACCTGTTTGAGTTTTGTCATGTTGCCTTACATGTCTGCTGAATTCTCCTTGAAGATTTTTGTCTGCTAGACAAAAGACAACTGGTGTCTTTTCTATCATCTGCTGGTTACTCATTAGTTACTTCGTCTGCTGGACTCAAGTCAACTAATGCCTTCGACTGTCTCTTGTTATCTCCTGGAGATTTACACAATGGACTAAGATACTCTGTTCCAGTATACCTCTATTATCTGCATCCGGTAGATGATGACTTCTATCTCGGTTTCCGGTAGACGATATCTTCTACTCTTTGTTCCCGGTAGACGTTAGTAGAGTCAATAAACGGTCATTTCATCAATGCTTCTTTGATACAGACCGTACTTATTTAAGAGCTCGTTTGTGTACTTTGACTGGTAATAAGTATTCCCTCAGCAGATTACTTGACTTGCAATCCTAGGAAAAATGATAGTTCCACCATCATGCTCATCTCAAACTGATCCTGCATGATTTTAAAAAATCTCTCGCAAAGTTTTGGGTTAGTACTATAAAAAATAATATCATCAACATATAACTGAACTAGTAAAGTATGGTCACTCTTTGTGAATTTAAAAAGGGTCTTGTCCACCTTGCCAATTGTAAAGTTATGATTAGCCAAATACTTTGATAAACTCTCATACAATGCTCGAGGAGGTTGTTCCAGACCATACAAAACTTTGTCTAGTTTATAAACAAAGGATGGTTGCTGATGGTTTTCAAACCCATGATGTTGTTCAACATAAACCTCTTCTTGGAGTTTGCCAGTAAGAACGTCCATCTGATAGACTTTAAAGTCCATGATTGCAACAAATGCAAGAAATATGTGAATAGCTTCTAATCGGGCTACATAGGCAAAAGTTTCATCAAAATCGATGTCTTCTTCCTGTCTTTATCCCTATGTTCCTGATATTGTACCATTCTCGTCTAATTTATTTCTAAATACCCATTGGTACCTATAACAGTGTGATGTGGTGGACGTGATACTAAATGCCAAACTTTATTTCTTTCAAATTGGTTAAGTTCTTCATGCATGGCATCTAACCAATTTGGATCTATAATAGCATAATCTATCTTATTGGGTTCTATGTGAGAGATGAATGAACCATAAAGAAATTCATTTATCATTTGTCCTCTGGTTCTGAGAGGAGCAGTAGGTTTATCTATGACTTGCTAAGGTGGATGATTCTTCTCCACCAGAGTGGTGGTCCAAGTGGGTTTGTTCCTTCGCCAGTAGGGATTTGAGTTGGTAGCTCAGTGGACTGAATTTGTTCATCATTGGCTTTTTCTATGTCTACTGCAGTAGGGGTAGATACAGTAGCATCCTACCAAGCAAGGTTTAGCTCTTGTGGACCCAGTAGGCTCTTCTGCTTGTGCTTCAGGAACTTCTGGTTCTAAAATGCAGTCGACCCTTCTATTGTAATCCAACTCATCATCATAATCAGTATCACTGTGCGTATTTTCTAACCGATTACTGAAATTATTGATTTGCAGCTCAGATATAATTATCAAGAGATTCATCAAATTTGACATTAATAGATTCTTTAATTGTAAGTGTTCTATTATTAAATACTCAAAAAGCCTTACTAACAGTAGAGTAGCCAATAAATATTCATGTGTCAGTTTTAGCATCAAAAGCGGTGAGATGAGTATTTCAATTGTTATGAATAAAAACATTTACAACCAAACACATGCAAATAAGAATATTTGGCTTACTGCCATTCCAGATCTCATATGGTGTTTTGTTCGCTCGTTTATTAATCATCGATTTGTTCTGTGTATAACAACCTGTGTTAACTGCTTCTACCCAAAATTTCTGAGAGATTTCTGACTCTACAGGCATAGTTCGTGCAACTTCTTTCAGAGTGTGATTCCTACGCTCAGCAACTCCATTTTGTTGCGGGGTTCTAGCAGCAGAGTATTCATTTTTAATACCAAGATCATCTAGATATGATTCGAGTGTCTGATTGGTAAACTCAGTACCCTTATCACTGTGATTTCAATCTATCACACACGACTTCTCATTTTGGATTATTTTCAGTAGTTTGATCAGCTTTGGAGTAGCCTGCTCTTTGCCACTTAGAAATAGGATGTAAGGACCCCCGTGCCCTTATCCCGTTATTAGTGCATTAACCCATGCCATTAGTACATACAATCATATTATCATGGGGAGGAAAACCATATGCAAGTATAGCATCATATACCATCTATAAAATTTCTTGCATTAGAACCCCATAATATTCAAATTCTCCAACCAAGACCACTTACATAGCATGCACGCTCATAATACACTAACATGCTCTCAATTCATTTAGCAATTCCGTATTTAATTGCATGCAGACGATAAATGAAGAGAGAAAAACCATGTCCATTTATACATTCCATATACACGTAAAAACGTGCTCACATGAGAGCACCCAATGAATAAACGTGTATCTAATGTATAAGATACTCTACCAAATACCGTTACTGGTGCTTCGATCCTGGGAGCACCTCCCATCCATATCTCGTTCTCCACTCTGAATCTACCATTATGCTTATTCAACCAGCTCTGGTACTTCAATCCTGGAAGTACACCAAATCAACAGCCCGAGCTCAACTCCAAAGCTATTGCTGCACCCGTACCACCTGCCCCAACAGAGATAGCCCCCACATGGGGTGAGCATACCAATACCACCATTTCCAATAATCATAGTACGTAATTTACATAATATAAAACTATTATGTAAATGGATACTCCCTGTATAGCATCGTTACCACGTAGGATTTCCCATACTGTCCCTGTTCTCAAAATAACCAAAGCCATCAAATTCCCAAAGCCAGTTAATCACCACATTGATTAACTAAAACCATTCCTGTCATACCAGTTCCATAATCAAATATGATTAAATCATTAAATGAAGTACCACAGATATCACATGTATCTAACCATGATTCCATAGTTCTATTTCATAGCTCGCTCCACAATAGCGGCATTTTAACCCCACGCACGCTCAACAACAGCGGCGTCATAATCGATGTTCGCTCAATAGCGACAACATCCCTATCATTGCACGCTCAAGAGCGGCACCACATAATTCCCAATATTTATCCATTTATTGCAATATAATGTACCATGCATTCAACAATTGTAATTATATAAAAGGGCTATGCTCGTACATCATACGTACCTTATGATTCCGTAGTCTGAACAAAACCTTGACTGAGTCCCACGACCCGATGAATTATGTGCTAACACATAAATAACTCACAATCAAAAAATAAGCATGCAACCACGTGCCCAAGCACGTTTACAACCTCCAGATATATCGTCAATCCATGACGATTTACCATTTTAAAAGACCCCGGGTTAAGCATGCATAACACCCAAAATATTACATTTTATATGTTCAAAGGTTAGCCAATTACTAAATCTAGTCATTCCATATTCTCTTTAAAATTTGGCTCCAACCACTCCATTTTAAAAGTATAGTATTCACGTTGGGATGTAGACATTGCCCCGAAAATCGGCTAATTAAACCCCAAAACCAAAATCCCATGTTTTATCAAAGTTTTGAAAAAGACTCCTTCCAGCAAGCCGCGATCGATCGCCATTTACGCGCGATCGATCACCATACCTTACTGCCAGGCAGAACTCCTTCGCGATCGATCGTCAAGTCTTTGCGATCGATCGCTAAGACTTAGCGATCGATCACCGCACTGTGCGTCTTCCCCAAAATTCCAGCTGCTCGTCACGATCGATCGGCATGCTATCCACGGTCGATCGCGGACTGCGATTTTTCGAAAAACTCGAGCTTCAATGGTGTTTTTCACACCCAAACTCAAAACCAACACCCCATACACCTCCAACACCTCAAATACTCCATTTAAAACCAATTCAAACATCAAAGACACAACTTTGAATTTTTAACCAAAAATCCCCATATCTAAATCCAACCCAAACCTTAACCAAAATCAACAATACTATAAACAAATCGAAGGTAGAGGCGAGGGGAAGAAGATTACCAAGTTTTCTTCAAGAAATCCGGCTCCCGAGCCAAGCTTCCCGCCATTGTTCTCCAAAGAGAAGAGAGAAGGGTCTAGGGAAGGAGGTGGAGCGCGAAGAGAGAGGGAGGAGAGATGAGAGATTCCGTGCAATGACGAAACATCGAGTCCACTTGGTATATATAGTACCAAGGCTCCAAAATACCAATACCTCCACAAATACATCATGATTCATTAAAAATCATCTCTTTTCAATAATTATCTCTCCAACTCAATTTCCATTACCAGCCCCAATACAAAGTACTCCGGACCCCCGATCCCACCAAAAGCCAAATTCCAAGGTCAACACCACGATGAGAATACAATCTCATCCCTTGGATCCAATGACTCCAAATACCGGATTAAAATCCTCGGGAGTCCCAATACCGCAATTAATTCATAATTGCCATGATCAAAATCCATAAATGATTATTACCACACCGGGATTTACACCAATAACTCACGGGCATCACAATTATCCCCCACTAATAAAATTTCATCCTCGAAATTTGCACAGGCGTACCCCACGTACAGCCAAGACCGCACAATCCAAAGGGATTCACAACGTCAAATCATGAGTGCTTCATGAACGACACACCAGCTGCGAGGACACCGACCTCGCACCAAATCTCTGGAATGGAGTAAACCTCCCAGACCATCACAATCACAACAGAACGTCAGCATGACCCGATGCTAACCACCCAAAAGCAGTCAGTCAACCCTAACTGCTAACCAACCGAATCATTCGTGATCCCCCTAATAGATATCGCCTCCAGGATTTCTCTACGATTTAGTCTACGATGTTAATCATACATCGTTACCAAGGAAACCACCAGTACACTACAGTGTACTTATACTAAATCCGGTTCCCATTCTCCAATTCCATTTTCATCAAAGGAGTAGTTGCACCACTTTGCAACACGGATCGGGCAACCCACCACTACCGATCAACACAAAACACATATCCAAAGATGTCTACATCTGTGTGTCCCAAGAAATCACATCTTGGTCCCAACACATCATCGAGACTCCACAAGGTCTCAAGTTCCCAAAAGGACATGCAAGAAAATCAATTACATTCCTGCCACACCTGTCAACCATGACACCTAACAAATCCGAAACATGGACATCCCTAGTTTACCCTAGGATTCAACAATCCTAACACATGGATGTTATCAAATTACTCAGAAATGAATTACCATGGCCTCAACACACGACAATCCCTCCTCGATGGAGTCAACCAGACCTCACGATCATTCTCCAGAATGCATCGTGCCGTTGAGATTACTAATCTCAAGGTGCCACAATCTCTCACTAGAGATTCATCCATCAAAACATACTAATCCGATGTTCGACGAGTACCAAAAAAATGCTGGTATTCGTATACACACACCGACATACATGCTTAAGCACCAATACTACCTGCATACTCAATGCAATCGACTCGTGTATCACCAATCATACCCAAAAGTCACAATCTCAACTGTCAATCCCCAATTATTCTCACTCAACGGAGAATGATGATTGACAAATCAACGACCAATAGTGTGATTCCAAGATCAACACCACGCAAACCGACTCGTTGAATCTCCCAAAGGTTCCCAACCAGTAGGTATATCAATAACGCTTTCCCCATAAGGAAAATGTCATGAATCCATGACTCTCCAACCTCGAACTACCGTTCGGAAAACTGGATATATTTATACCAAAATATATCCCGGAACCAACAAATACCCAACTGGTCCAGAATAGTGCATCAATGCCACTATTACCAAACTGAAATCCGTATACACAACGTATACTCCGTCTAATAATACTCTCTACTAATACCATAGTACTCCACAATTTTGAGCATTTCCCCGAAGACGCCTACTCGTACGTCTCTCGGAAGATATAAAGCCATTACTCAGTCCAACACCGGTAATGCGTACCATGACTGATTCACAATCAACCCATGACCGATAGTAGCTGTCTCCTTGACAATATATTCAAATCTCTCCAAGAGATACAATCAACATAGTAGTGTCACCCCACTACCATATTCCACAATTCAGATTGTGTTTCCCCATTGCATTCCATATGGAAAGATGCTCAACCAGGGCTAACAAAGACTTGTTGACACTCACGTTGGTACTCCCAACAAAACTGAGATGTCCCAGTACAAGTCCCTCAAAATATTTAACGTATAAATGTTTCCGTGAGGTATTCCCTGACTTAAACCTCATGTCACATAGTGACTACAAGAGCCCACTATAACCCTCATCGTATCATCATACGATTCGTCAAAATTGGTTCCAACGAGCAGTAAAATGGCTACAACAAGCACATCATAACATTGCAACAATACCTGGCTAGCAGGTCGCTGCCTCCTTAGGTTTATACAAAACCTACCAACGTATCATACGTTCCATTTCGGTATACCATACCGTCCAAACAATCAGAATATTGGGTCATCACCCAATATTTCTCTAAAACACCAAAGCACAATGGACATCCCGGTGTCCTTACTCAACCCCAATGCAATCCTATCCATTAGGATTTATTTTCACACCCTCACGGGTGGGGGTGACCTTGTCTACTACACGTCACATCGACAAAAGTGAGTAGTTTCCTCAATAACTACTCTTACCACCCATCACTTGGGCATAGCCATCCCAGCAAGTATACCCAAAGGTACCACTACTCGTAAAATATTTAACTCTAATGCATGATACGGTACACTCACCGGTACAATGAATCCAATAATTCATCGAGTAAACCTGCTCGGCGTAACGGTCTCGTCAACCGGTGACGTAGACACCACCTTGTGCTCATCATCGGCACTCAAACCATATGACTAAATACATTTACCCAGACGTATTATTCATCAAAACGACGTTACACTTCTACATGGAACATCCATTATGTCATCATCATCCCGTGACGGTATATGTCAACATATGACATCAAAAATAACATCGTCAACTCATGACGGTACATGTCGATACACGACATCCATAATCTTATCGTCAAACACGTGACGGTATATGTATATCAACGCATGACATCCACAATAATGCTAATAAAACAGTAATATACCATACCTCATCGCTAACAAGATAGCGGCATCGTCCAACAGTGGTACGCAAGCAGCACTCATCGCTCGTAGGCGGCGTAATCCAGTGCTACGTACATAACGGCATAACCCATCTCTATAGAATCAGCGGCATGATCCCTCGCCATAGAGTCAGCGGCATAAAACATCGTTATAGATATTCGGCGGTATGAACCATCACCAATAGAATTAGCGGAATGTACCATCGCTATATATATATATATATATACCCGGCGGTATGAACCATCGTCATAGATGTAGCGGAATGACCCATCGCTATATAATACCTGGCGGCATGAACCATCGCCAATAGGTGTAGCGGAATGACCTATCGCTATGTAATACCTGGCGGCATGAACCATCGCCCATAAATGTAGCGGAATGTACCATCGCTATATAGATACCGGCGGCATAAACCATCACCAATAAACTAGCGGAATGAGCCATCGCTATATAGATACCCGGCGGCATAAACCATCGCCAATAACTAGCGGAATGAACCATCGTTATATAGATACCCGGCGGCATAAACCATCGCAAATAAACTAGCGGAATGAGCCATCGCTATATAGATATCCGGCGGCATAAACCATCACCAATAAACTAGCGTCATGATATCCCTCGCTATGAAGCGGCAATATCCCTCTTCGCTACTTTGCTTCGACATACCAGCGGCATAATATCCCTCGCTTAAATGGCAAATATTCTTCATCGCTATCATATGACAGCGGAAAGCTCATCGATTAACGGTATAATATCCCTCGTTTAAGCGGAAAATATTATTCATCGCAATGGTATGACAGCGGCACCAATACACCTCGTTTTAACATGACAGCGGAAATACCCTCGGGTTAACATGACAGCGAAAATACCCCTCGTCTAGACAATACCAGCGGAAATAATATCCATCGCTATAATATGACAGCGGTCGTGTTCTTCGTTTCACATTAGCGGCAAATATTCTCTCATCGCTACGGTATGACAGCGGCAAGTATTCACATCGCTACGCCATGAAGGCGGCAAGTATTCACATCGCTACGCCATCTATGTAACCACAATGCATAATCCATATATCAATATACATCGCTAAGAGTGTATTTTAATGCACCTCTCTTCAAATGTGACATACGGAATTCACCATCGCTTCAACATTTAGCGGCAAAGCATTAAAATCATCACTCAATATATATGCAACCACAATGCATAATCCATCCCATAAGATCCTGCAACCACCATGGTTAGCAACAACATATTCCAATTATGAAAACATATCATAAACGCACATAAGCAACATAGTTGTGTCACACAGCACTAACTACGGTCATGCATAAGTATGTGCTTCCCATTTCAATTAACATGTTCCTAGGCCCTCAACAGCCCCAAAGATCAAACCACTGCTCTGATACCACTAATGTAAGGACCCCCGTGCCCTTATCCCATTATTAGTGCATTAACCCATGCCATTAGTGTATACAATCATATTATCATTGGGAAGAAAACCATATGCAAGTATAGCATCATATACCATCTATAAAATTTCTTGCATCAGAACCCCATAATATTCAAATTCCCCAACCAAGACCACTTACATAGCATGCACCCTCATAATACACTAACATGCTCTCAGTTCATTTAGCAATTCCGTATTTAATTGCATGCAGACGATAAATGAAGAGAGAAAAACCATGCCGATTTATACATTCCATATACACGTAAAAACGTGCTCACATGAGAGCACCCAATAAATAAACGTGTATCTAATGTATAAGATACTCTACCAAATACCGTTATTGGTGCTTCGATCCTGGGAGCACCTCCCATCCATATCTCGATCTCCACTCCGAATCTACTGTTATGCTTATTCAACCAGCTCTGGTACTTCAATCCTGGAAGTACCCTAAATCAACAGCCCGAGCTCAACTCCAAACCTATTGCTGCACCCGTGCCACCTGCCCCAACAGAGACAGGTCCACACGGGGTGAGCATACCAATACCACCATTCCAATAATCATAGTACGTAATTTACAGAATATAAAACTGTAATGTAAAAGGATACTCTCTGTATAGTATCGTTACCATGTAGGATTTCCCGTACTGTCCCTGTTCTCAAAATAACCAAAACCATCAAATTCCCAAAGCCAGTTAATCACCACATTGATTAACTAAAACCATTCCTGTCATACCAGTTCCATAATCAGATATGATTAAATCATTAAATGAAGTACCACAGATATCACATGTATCTAACCATGATTCCATAGTTCTATTTCATAGCTCGCTCCACAATAGCGGCATTTTAACCCCACGCACGCTCAACAACAGCGGCGTCATAATCGATGTTTGCTCAATAGCGACAACATCCATATCATTGCTCGCTCAAGAGCGGCACCACATAATTCCCAATATTTATCCATTTATTGCAATATAATGTACCATGCATTCAACATTTGCAATTATATAAAAGGGCTATGCTCATATGTCATAGGTACCTTATGATTCCGTAGTCTGAACCAAACCTTGACTGAGTCCCGCGACCCAATGAATTATGTGCTAACACATAAATAACTCACAATCAAAAAATAAGCATGCAACCACGTGCCCAAGCACGTTTACAACCTCCAAATTGTTAGGAAACGATTTCTAAGTTTTGGTGATTACAAAGACTCCTACCGGATGTTGTGAACACCAACCGGGTGATAAAGAGCAACTGGATAAACACCTACCGGATGTTAAACACTTACCGGATGATAAAGACTCCTACCGGATGAAGACTCCAACCGGGTGATAAAGACCAACTGGATAAACACCTACCGGATGATAAAGACTCCTACCGGATGAAGACTCCAACCGGGTGATAAAGACCAACTGGATGAACACCTACCGGATGTTAAAGTCTTACTGGATGATAAAGACTCCTACCGGATGAAGACTCCAACCGGGTGATAAAGACCAACTGAATAGACATCAACCGGACAGACATCAACTGGATGGCTACCAACTGGATAGACATCAACTGGATGGCTACCAACTGGAATGACATCAACTGGATGGCTACCAACTGGATAGACATCAACTGGATGGCCACCAACCGGACAGACATCAACGGATGGCTATCAACTGGATACAGACATCAACCGGACAAGACATCAACTGGATACAGACATCAACCGGACAAGACATCAACTGGATGGACATCTACTGGACAACCATCAACCGGATAGTCTCACACTGATCAAAGACATCAACTAGTCATAAGAGGATGAACGACCAGTTGAACAAAGAAAATCAGCAGAAGTCTAAACTTCCAGTAAGAGCACTAAGCAACGAGACAAAATAAGTACAACATTCTCTGACAAAGGTACAACAGAGCGGTGCACCCTGCTATATCTCCGCCACCATTACCGTCAGAGTTAAAAGAGTCGTTGCTTAACAAAATAGGAAAGAAGACAATATGAATTTGGAAAGCTAATCTCTTCCATATTCAGAAAAGCTACCGTTGGACAACCAAACCTATAAATACGTCCAAGCAAAGAATGAAGAGGAGCTGAACGATTTTCAACAAATAGAAACACCTCAAAGCAAACGATAAAATCAACTTACTGATATTCCAAAAGTTCAGCAAAGAGCAGACAAGCAGTGCAACTGAATCTGTGACAGATTAATTCCTATTGAAGTCTGCTGCTCAAGAACACTCAAAGCTGAAAAGTTTATTTTGTAAAGAGTGTTATAGAGTCTTTTGTAATCAAATTTAAGAAGTTGTGATTGCTAGGAGTTTAGGCCAAGCTGTGTGAGTGCCTAAGAAGGTTGTATACTGTAAAGTGTAAACCGAATCTTCTAGTGAATCCTTCCTGCAAAGGAAGAAGGGGAGACGTAGAAGCGTTGTGCTTCGAACTTCCAGAAACAATACCTGTGTCACTTGTTTATTGCTTGCTTACTACTCAGTTATATTTCTCACAAGTCCAGCAGACGTCTTCCGCACTATAATCAATGTCTGCTAACTTGCCTGATATTGAGAAGCAACCGTAATACTTAACAGTTTACAGTTAACTTAGGAAAGAAATCGAAATTGAATCTAGTGTTTATTCAACCCCCCCTTCTAAACACTACCCCGATCCTAACAAGTGGTATCAGAGCTTAGGTCTTCTCAATCTTGAGAAATTACCAATTACCAAATACTGATGGCCTCATTCAGCAAGATTCCAATGTTCAAGAAAGACGAATATGATGATTGGAGAATCCGTATGCAAGCACATCTAAGTGCTCAAGATGATGATATGTGGTATGTAATCACTGAAGGACCTATGAAGATCATGAAAATCAATACAGCTGCTTCTATCACAAGTGGTGATCCACAAATGGTAGAAAAAGACAGATCTCAATGGTCAAATGAAGAAAAGAAGAAAGCCAATCTGGATAACGTTGCTAAGGACATTTTGTTCAAAACTTTGGACAAAAATATGTTCAACAAAATAAAAATGTGTTCCACAGCTAAAGAAATCTGGGAGAAGATTGCCCAACTCTGTGAAGGAAATGATCAAACCAAAGAAAACAAGCTTACTGTGGCATTACAGAAGTTTGAGCATATCAAGATGATGAATGGAGAAACTCTCAACGAGTATGATGAAAGAGTGACCGGAATAATTAGCGAACTCAGCAGTCTGGGTAAGGAGTTACCCAACAGAGAAGTCACCCCCAAAGTGATGAGAGGTCTCTCAAGAGAATGGGATGTCAAAACCATTGCTATGAGAGTATGAAAGGACATCAACAAGATAGATCTGCATGATCTGTTTGCTGATTTAAAAGCCTATGAATTCGAATTAGGTATTCGGGTTGAAGATGAACCCAGTACAAGTCAGCCTACCAAAGCTCTCACTGCATCGGAGACCATATCTACCGCTACAGAGATGACTCCAGAAAAAATATGTAATGATGCTATGGCAATGTTCGTAAAGAAATTCGGGAAATTCATGAAGAAGAATCAGAAATCATATCCACGAAGGCAGAGCTTCAAAGGAAGATCAGAAGAAGAAGAGCGTGTATGTTTCAACTGTCTCAAGCCAGGACATTTCATCGCCGACTGTCCAAAACCCAAAAAGGATTATCACAAAAGAGGATCCAAGGATCACAGAAAATCCAAAAAAAACTAGAAGATCATCCAAAAGGGACAGAGATCAAAAAGTTTTGATGGCAGAAGAAAGTAAGAGCAAATGGGCTGATTCTGAATCAGAATCAGAGGAGTCAACCAGTTCGTCCAGCGAGAGTGAAGACGAGGAAGTCCACTGCTTAATGGCAAATGATGAAATTGAGGTACACGAATCTAATCTATCTGAATTTACACATGGTGAACTTACCAATGCATTGCAGGACATTATCAATGAGTATCGGACGTTATATGAATCCTTTGAAAGCTATAAGACTAAGCATTCAATCCCAACTGAACGCATAAAAACAAACTTGATTGTGAACAATCGAGGGAGTTGAACTGCTTAAGGGAAACAGCCAGTCTCCTAGATGAAGCCAAGTGTGCCTACCAGAAACTTAGCAAACTGGTTAGCACTTGGAATGCGTCTACTACCAGAAAGGATGAAATGCTTGAGTCTATAAGGCTTGCTGGTGATTTAACCGGCATAGGCTATAATAGTAATGACGGCAGTTCATCTGGTAACGAACCTCAACTGTGTATAACAAAAAGCAAGGCTCAACCAATGAACTTTGTAAGATCTAGCACAGTATATGACCCTTATGAACTGGTTAAAGAACCTGTTAAAGCAACATTCATCAAGGAACAGGCACAGCACATGGGTATCGGTTATGTAGAACCACTCAAAGAGGCTAAACCGAGGCAAAAGTTCAGAAATGAACTTAAACCCACTGGTCGAGCAGCTAGAGAGGTTAAACCCAACTGGTACTACAACTGTAAGCCTGTCCAGAAGAGGTATATGCTCTATAACAAGAACTACAAACCAAAAGCACATGCATACACATATTATCACACTTCACAGTCAAGACCATCACCATCATTTATGAATGCACACACATTTCAGAACACACACCGACCTAAGTCACTCAGGGTCATACAAGTGTGGGTTCCGAAAGGACTAATCCTAACCGGACCCAAGTAGGATTGGGTACCAATCATTTTATCGCTTTAATTGCAGGAAACTAGAATGCATCTTGTTCGGAGCTCAGAATGGTTCCTGGACAGCGGATGCTCTAGACATATGACAGGAAATGCGAGCTTATTGTCTGAACTGGTGGACTCCACCGGACCCAGAATAATTTTTGGAGACAACGCGAAAGGTAGAACCGTGGGTAAGGGTAAGATTATCTACGGTAACATTATTATTAAAGATATTCTGTTAGTTGAAAATCTATGCTATAACTTGATTAGCATAAGTCAACTCTGTGACAATGGTCATTCCGTAGAATTCAACCAGCACTCATGTACAATCAAATCTTCTGATGGTAGTATATTACTTATAGGAAGAAGGCATGATAACACATATAAAATTGATTGGAATCTTAATCAGCCTACCTCCTCTACTTGCTTTGCTGCCTTGAATTCTTCCAAAAATTGGCTTTGGCACAAACGATTGAGTCACTTAAATTTTAAAACTATTGCCAGTCTGCGTAAACTTGATCTAGTCATTGGACTGCCCCAAATTGAGTTCTCAAAAGATAAGATCTGTGCAGCATGCCAACTTGGTAAGCAAATCAGATCCTCCTTTAAGAACAAAGGGAGTAAATCTTCTTCTCGGTGCCTAGAGTTGCTGCATATGGATCTGTTTGGTCCTATACCAATAACAAGTCTAAGGGCAATGAAGTATACCCTAGTGTTAATAGACGATTACACTCGTTTTACGTGGGTCTTGTTCCTAAGTCGCAAAGATCAGGCTACTCCAAAGCTGATCAAACTACTGAAAAGACTCCAAAATGAGAAATCGTGTGGGATAGATAGAATTCGCAGTGATAAAGGTACTGAGTTCACCAGTCAGTCACTCGAATCATATCTAGATGACCTTGGTATCAAACACGAATACTCTGCTGCTAGAACTCCTCAACAAAACGGAGTTGCTGAGCGTAGGAACCGCACTTTGAAAGAAGCTGCGCGAACTATGCTTGCGGAATCAGAAATATCGCAGAGATTTTGGGCAGAAGCTGTCAACACAGTTTGTTATACGTAGAACAGATCAATGATTAATAAGCGAGCAAATAAAACTCCTTATGAGATCTGGAATGGCAGTAAGCCAAATATTTCCTACTTCCATGTGTTTGGTTGCAAATGTTTTATTCACAACAATGGAAAGACTCATCTCACCGCTTTTGATGCCAAATCTGATGCTGGAATATTTCTTGGGTATTCTACAGTTAGTAAAGCCTTCAGAGTATTTAATAATAGAACTCTTACTGTAGAAGAATCAGTGCATGTAAAATTTGATGAACCTACTGACTGTACCATATCTGATATACAAATCAACAACTTGAGCAATCGACTGGAAAGCACTTACATTGATGAAAATGTTGATGACGAGATCAATTACAGAAGCAGGACTGACTGCTCCTTAGAACCAGAAGTTTCTGAAGCTCAAACAGAGGAGTCTACTGGTCAACAAGCACTGCAGCCAGCCAACAATGACACTGTTACACATACTCCTGCTGCAGTTGAGGGAGCAAGTGAAAAAGATGCGACAATCAGAACTTCTGAATTACCCACTCACATCCAGTCAAATGAAGAGCTCAACCCTCTTGGACCTCCGCTTCGGTGGATGAAGAATCATCCTCCCGAGCAGGTCATAGGTAACCATGTTGCTCCTCTACGCACCAGAGGACAAATGATTAATGAATTCCTTCATGCTGCATTCATATCTCACTTAGAACCAAAGAAGATTGATGATGCTATGTTAGACCCAAGCTGGGTAGAAGCTATGCAAGAAGAACTAAATCAGTTTGAACGAAACAAAGTACGGTATCTAGTACCACGACCACATCATCACACTATAATTGGCACCAAATGGGTATTTAGGAATAAATTAGACGAAAATGGAACAGTAATCAGAAATAAGGCAAGATTAGTTGCACAGGGCTACAGACAGGAAGAAGGCATTGATTTTGATGAAACCTTTGCCCCTGTAGCTCGACTAGAAGCAATTCGCATATATCTTGCATTTGCTGCGTTTAAAGACTTTAAGGTCTATCAGATGGATGTTAAGAGTGTGTTTCTTAACGGCAAACTCCAGGAAGAAGTTTACGTTGAACAACCTCCTGGATTTGAAAGCCATCAGCAGCCATCTTATGTTTTTCGTCTCAATAAAGCTTTGTATGGTCTGAAGCAAGCTCCCCGTGCATGGTATGAAACTCTATCAAAATATTTGAATGAGCATAACTTCATCATTGGCACGGTGGACAAGACCCTTTTCAAATTCACAAAGGGAGATCATACTCTGCTAGTTCAAATTTACGTTGATGATATTATTTTCGGAAGTACTAACTCAAAATTGTGCGAAAGATTTTCTAAAATTATGCAGGATCAATTTGAGATGAGCATGATGGAAGAATTATCATTTTTCTTAGGATTGCAAGTCAAGCAATCTAGTGAAGGAATCCTGATAAATCAGTCTAAATACACTAAAGAGCTGCTGAAGAAATATGGAATGAGTACCAGCTCAGCTGTTGCTACCAATGAGCTCATCTGCCAAACTCGACTTGGATAATTCAGGAATACCAGTCGAAGTTACAATGTATCGAGGCATTATCGGATCTTTACTATATTTGACAGCCAGCCGACCAGATATTATGTTTGCAGTATGTATGTGCGCCCGTTTTCAAGCAAATCCCAAGCAGTCGCACTTCACTGCTGTCACAAGAATCCTCAAATATCTGAAAGGCACTGAGAATGTCGGTCTATGGTATCCAAGAGACTCAACTTTTAACCTTATTGGATATTCAGATGCTGACTATGCTGGATGCAAAATTGACAGAAAAAGCACCAGTGGATATTGTCAATTTCTTGGTGATCGATTGATATAATGGGTTTGCAAGAAACAGACATCCATAGCAACTTCTACTGCAGAGGCAGAATACCTTGCTGCTGGAAGCTGATGTGCTCAACTGCTCTGGATTCAGCAACAACTAAGAGATTATGGAATTGAATCCACAGAGGCACCCATATTTTGTGACAATACGTCTGCCATTGCTATAACATACAATCCAGTTCTTCATACTCGTACTAAACATATTGACATCCATCATCATTTTATCAAAGATCATGTTATGAAGAAAGAAATTCGGCTGGAGTATATTTCTACCGAACAACAGGCAGCAGACATTTTCACAAAACCTCTACCGGACGCTAAGTTTTCCTACTTTCGAAATATTCTTGGTTTAATTGAAATTACTCCTTGATTATTTTGTTTTGGTAATAAATTCAGGGGGAATTATTTAAGTTTATTCGCATAAATTTAGGGGGAATTTCAGTTATAATCTTATCGTGGTTATTTAAGCTCAGCTGGTAATACAATGGTCAGCTGCAGTAGGTGTACACGTACCAGTAGGACTCTACATCCAGTAGATGCTCTCTTACCAGTCGGACCCTACATACCAGCTGACTTTACCAAATATGCTTTGACAAAAATAACCCTCGATACTCATTAACCTAATGAAACATCGGAATTCAAAATTACTTTTGTGTAAAATAAATTATTTCACTCCCGCCTAAATCCTGTCCTTTTATTTATTGGTTAAATTTTTTTTAATCGTTAGATGATCGCCACGTATACATGTGCCCGCTCATCTACAGTACGACGTTACATATACTCTCATTTTCACCGCCATTAGTTTCATTATTCTTCATCTTCTCCAACAAATCACTACGATTAACTTTCCTTCCAGAAAATTTTACTCAACAGGATTGCTGCTGTTACTTCCGCATAATCATTCAACATGTCAAAGAATACACAGCCAAGCTTCATCACAAATGCTGTTCACGTGGATTTTCATTCAATCTACACATCATCTGATGAAGAGACAAAGGAACTGATTCACAAGTTGGATACCTCCGGTCTGTTGGTGATCCTAAGCCAGGCCCCCTCATTCTACAAGGAAGAATTACACAAGTTCTTTGCTACTGCAAAAGTCGTTGATGACACCGTGGTGGCTTCCGTCTCTGAACAGTTGGTTACAATCACCCAACTTGAATTCACCACCCACCTGTGCCTTCCCTCCACCGGACTTACTGATTTTTCCACTATTCCAGTGGAACTACGAGAAGAGATGCGCCTCATAGCTTCTGACTCTGCAAATCGCCTTCAACGTCCTCCATTCAGGAAAGTATTAATGAAGAGCCATTTTTGAAAACTGACGGATATCATTTCAAAGGGGCTACTATGTAAAGCTGGGTCATTTGATATCATCACCCCAGAAAAATTTGATGTTATGAGTGCCATATGCAAAGGCTTGGAGATAAACTGGTCAGTTGTACTATTTCAAATTCTGACTGGTCTCGTAGTTTCTGGCAAAGGTCAATCAGGCTTCGCCCTACCACTAAGCAGCCTCCAGCTTCACAGACAGCGAAGTGGCAGAGAAGTTGGGGTGACGAAGCGCCGATCAACCCAAGTTATTAGTGACTCTGACCAAACCATATCGGAATCCGCTGAGTCTTCTCCTCCTCCTCCCCCTCCTAAGAAGCCCAGAACAAGAAAAGCTGCTCCTCCAACTTTCCGACAGAAAGTCATTGCAGCTTCTGATACCATCTCTTCCGCAGGTCCTACAGAAGATATCCCTGATAGAGAACCCAGCCCTGGAAATCCTCCACCTGAGGAACCAACTGCTTCTTTGGCCATGGTACTTGCTACCTCAGTGGCTCCCACTGACAATTCTTCTGCACTGGTGAGCTCTCAGCAAGCACCAGGCTCTATCAGTTTTAGGACACCCAAGTCCTTGTGTCCTTACTGTCATCCGAAGACCACCACCGCTGGTAAAGGCAAAACTCTTATGGCTCCAGTATCCACTCCTGTTGCCTTTGAAATACAAATGGTCATGGATACTGTTGAAGCCAATCTGCAGCCACGGCTTGACATTTTTGATCGATGGGTGAAGGCTCGAGTGAAAGTCCAATTTAATGATTTCGATCCTATTCTGGATCAGGCAAGGGAAGATGAGAACCAAATTTTGGCTTATCTTCAAATCACAGACCCTGAGAAGAGCCTGAAGCTGCGGGATGTATTCCGTCTGATGAACTATGTGGGCGAACTTCAAGCCCTTGTTGAAACCCGTCTTCAGCATTTCAACGGTGATTCAGGCACACCGAATCATGATAGAGCAGTTCTAAATGCTCTTGGACCAAAACTGGAAATGGCCGAGCTAGCTCTTCATGATCTTTGCATATCAACTGGTATTCACTCATGCTCTACTGCTGCAAATGTTGCAAGCCCCGACCAGCCTGATTTACAGATAGCCACTACTGATCTGGAAATTGCCACTACCAATGTGGAGATCACTTCGACTGCCCTGGAGACAACTCCCACTGGAGTGGAGACAACGTCAACTGCCTTGGAGGCAACTTCTCCTGCTAAAGAACTCTCCTCTCCAACTGCTCACCTTGTCTCTGTAAGTAATCCATAAAGCATACAACGCAGCGGAATTTAAAATTTGGATTACTAGACACCGGATCTATACATAGAGATTCATATCGGATAAAGGAATCAAAGGTCTCACCCTTGTAGCGTGTTTGAGCAGTTTCCACGAAGCACCTCGTCCAACGATCTCCGAGTCTCGAGCAACACCTCCAAGGTCTTGCCTCAACGGTATCCACACGATTAAACGAAAAGGGATGTTTAAAACAAGTTGCTAGACTTGTTAACAAACGAAGCAAAGTCGCACGGTTCTAAACCGCTAGACGATGGCCGGAATTGTCGAAGATCACGGCGGCGGTGATGATCGAGCAAGAGGCGGCCGAAAGCCTTTTCTTTTGTGGCTAGGTTTTGATATCAAGGAATGAATTGTATGATTCAATCTTTAATCATAACCTTGTATATCATTATATAGAATTTAATTAAAAGCTTTCATAAAGCCTCATGGGCTTAAGCCCATGATTATAATTTAATCCTTATAATTATTAATTAATTAAGACTCCTCTTAATTATTTAATTCATCCCATGAATTTAATTTCCCTTATCGATTTAATCTTTTGTGCGACCCGATAGGATCTTGTAATGTTGGCAGTGACATAATATCTCATTTTACGTTACATGCAAAGAGCGGTGTCTAGCAACACATTAAGGCTACCCAAATTACAAGAATGTCAATGACTCGACATAACCTTTAGAACTTGTGATAATATTAACCATGTAACTTAATCCCTTTGTCCTTTGTGTTTAGATTGAACACGAGTCATGGAATAGTCATACTCGTATATTCAATCTCTGATGATCACAAGTCGTAAGGATTGCATACATTATTATCACTATGAGAATTGTATATGACGATCATATAACTATCCATGTTGCATTCTCATGGTGGGTCTGTCCAGTATATCGTTCTCTAACATGTACCCATGTGTTGATTTGATATCTCATATCAATGAACAGTTCATCAATCAACACATACTAGTCTCTACATATTATCATTATCCCTATTCATGATAATACTTGACTAGGGACATCTTTATGAATAATACAATATTATTCTAAGGACATTAACATACATATTAATTCACATTGCACAGTTAAAAGAATAATATATAATAATGAATTGCCATTGACAAAATCATAATACAGTATATGTCACAAACAATCATCTAATGACTTGTCTTAGGGCATATCCCAACAAATCTCCCACTTGCACTAAGACCAATCAGACATATACTTAATGCCTAGAGATCTAGTATGACGATCATGCTACTGTTGTGACAGTGGCTTCGTCAACGGGTCAGATACATTATCATCTGTTGGTACTTTGCATATCTTAGGCAAAACACATATCCTGATTGCGATCGAAAATCATCTTTGTCGGTTTGGAAGCTTGCATCAGTGTAACCCATTACATTGAGCTCTTCCTCACCTCCATAAATCAAGAATGTATGCTTAGTCCTTCTCAAGTACTTCAGGATGTTCTTGACTGCAATCCAGTGACCTTCACCTGGATCAACTTGATATCTGCTCGTCATGCTCAAAGCATACGATACACTGGGACGACTACATATCATGGCATACATGATAGATCCAATAGCTGACGCATATGGAATCTTACTCATGCGTTGTCTCTCATATGGTGTTGAAGGACACTGTTCCTTCGAGAGATAAATTCCATGTGTCATAGGCACGAATCCTTTCTTTGATTATTGTATGCTAAACCGTTTTAGCACTTTGTCTATGTATGTACTTTGACTTAGACCAAGAAGTCTTCTCGATCTATCTCTATAGATCTTGATTCCTAATACATAGGTGGCTTCTCCCAAGTCTTTCATCGAAAAGCAATTCCCTAGCCAAATCTTTACAGATTGTAAGGCAAGGATATCATTCCCAATGAGAAGTATGTCATCTACATACAACACTAGGAAAATGATTATGCTCCCACTGACCTTTCTTTGATTGCATCATCAAAACGAAGATTCCAACTCCGAGAAGCTTGCTTCAATCCATAAATGGATCGTTGTAGCTTGCATACCTTTCCAGCATCCTTTGGATGGACAAAACCCTCGGGCTGTGTCATGTACACATCCTCGAGCAGATTTCCATTAAGGAAAGCTGTTTTGACATCCATCTGCCAGATTTCATTATCATGAAATGCAGCTATTGCAAGTAAGATCCTTATGGATTTAACCATGGCCACTGGTGAAAAGGTTTCATCATAGTCAATACCATGAATTTGTTTGAATCCTTTTGCAACCAGCCGACCTTTATAGGTTTGTACATTACCATCCATATCGGTCTTTTTCTTGAAAATCCATTTGCACCCTATGGGTGGTACCCCTTCAGGTGGATCAACCAAAGTCTATACTTGGTTTGCATACATGGATTCCATCTCAGATTTCATGGCCTCTTGCCATTTCTCAGATTCAGTGCCCATTATAGCTTGTTGATAAGATGACGGCTCATCCTCATCAATAAGTAGTAAGTCACCTTGTTGAGTCACAAGAAATCCATATCTCTGTGGCTCCCGGTGTTCTCTTACAGACCTACGTTGGGCTTGTGTCTCTTGAGCAGGTACTTCTTCCACAACAGCTTGCGGTGCCTGCTCTGTTTTCATCTCAATCTCAGGTTCAGTGTTTTCTTGTGGTTGAACTTCACTAAGTTCAATTTTTCTCCCACTGGTTTTTCTAGAGATAAATTCTCTTTCAAGAAATATACCAATCCGAGCAACAACTACTTTGTTCTCGGTGGGATAATAGAAATAGTATCCTTTCGTTTTCTTAGGATACCCCACAAATAAACACTTATCAGATTTGGGTCCAAGTTTGTTAGTGGCGTGACGTCTAACGAAAGCCTCACAACCCCAAATCTTCATAAAAGACATACTAGGACGCTTCCCAGTCCATATCTCATATGGTGTCTTTTCACTGATTTAGATGGAACACGGTTCAGTAAGAAAATCGCTGTTTCTAGAGCATGTCCCCAAAATGATATCGGAAGATCTTCATGACTCATCATTGATCTAACCATGTCCAACAAGGTTCGATTTCTCCTCTCGGATACACCATTTTATTGTGGAGTATACGGAGGAGTGAGTTGTGGGACTATCCCACACTCCTTTAGATAGTCATGAAACTCTTGGCTTAAGTATTCACCTCCTCGATCTGATCGAAGGATTTTGATACTTTTGCCAAGTTGGTTTTGTACTTCATTCTTGAAATCTTTGAACTTTTCAAAGGTTTCATGCTTATGCTTCATTAGGTACACATACCCATATCTACTGAGGTCATCAGTAAATGTAACGAAGTATTGAAAACCACCTCTAGCTTGTGTACTTATTGGTCCACATACATCACTATGTATTAGTCCCAATAAAACATTTGCCCTTTCAACATGTCCCTTGAAAGGGGCTTTAGTCATCTTGCCCATTAAACAAGATTCGCATGTTTCATATGATTCAAAATCAAATGAATCTAATACTCCATCCTTATGAAGTTTAGATATGCGGTTCTCGTTTATGTGGTCCAAGCGACAGTGCCAGAGTTAAGTCGGATTACAATCATTATTTTTAATCCTTTTAGTATTTATGTTATAGATAGGCATATCAAGATTTAATAAATAAAGACCATTCACCATTTGTGCACTAGCATAAAACATATCATTTAAATAAATAGAACAACAGTTGTCCTTTATTATAAATGAAAACCCACACTTGTCTAAACAAGAAATAGAAATTATGTTTTTGGTAATGGATGGCACAAAATAACAGTCTTTTAAAATCAATGATAAACCAGAAGGCAAAGATAAATAATAATCTCTTATATCTAATGCAGCAACTCTTGCTCCATTTCCAACTCGGAGATCAACTTCGCCTTTCGCCAACAATCTACTCTTTTTGAGGTCCTGCACATTTACACAAATGTGAGATCCACATCCAGTATCTAATACCCATGATGAAGAAGTAGATAAATTGACTTCTACAACAAAAATACCTGAAGTGGAAGTCACACTTCCTTTCATTAGATCCTCCAGATATACTTTGCAGTTTCTTTTCCAATGGCCGGTCTCACCGCAATGGAAACAGTTCCCTTCCTTCGCTATCCCTCCCTTTGGTTTCAGTGCAGATGACTTTGGCTTAGATTTAACAAAGACCTTCTTGTTCTTCTTGAAGTTCTTAGCTTTAGTCTTTCCTTTGTTCTTATTCACAATAAGAACATTTGTAGGTTTAGACTTCTTGCTATTTGCTTCAAAAGTTCTAAGCATGCCAAGTAACTATGGTAGTGTCTTCTCAATTTCAATCATATTGTAATTTAAGACAAATTGACTGAAGCTTTCAGGCAACGATTGCAAGATCACGTCAGTGGCCAACTCTTGGTCCAAAGGAAAACCCAGCTTCTCCAGATTCTCAATATACCCAATCATCTTGAGTACATGAGTTCCAACCAGACTTTCTTCTACCATTCTACACTGGAATAACGCCTTAGAGACGTCATACCTCTCTTGTCTTGCTTGTTGTTGGTACAGTTGCTTAAGATGCTCGATCATATCAAACGCCTCCATTTCCTCATGTTGCTTCTGAAGCTCAGAGTTCATGGTGGCAAGCATAAGGCACCCAACATCAAGTGCGTCACTTTGATGCTTCTTGTAAGCATCTTTATCGGCTCTTGTAGCCGTTAGGGGAGGTTCCTCAGCAGGTAAGGGTTCCTCTAGGACATATTGTTTCTTTTCTTGTTTGAGGACTATCCTCAAGTTCCTATGCCAGTCTAGGAAATTTGTCCCATTTAATTTGTCCTTCTCAAGGACCGATCGCAGTGATAAAGTGCTTGTTACGTTGTTAGTTGCCATGGATATCTACAATATAAATATGCAAAATAAGTTTATGATTTAATCATTTAACATTGTCTTATATTAAATGATACTCCCACTATTTTGTTTAAAAAAATATCAACCCTCGAAATCTTTAGTGGGCCAAGATCCATATTTCGCCTAATCTTGAGTTAGCTTTGGCTAATCGCCCAAGACTCGGTTATTAAGGTAGACAACACTTTGTCAATTACATCACATGTAATTCTTGGATAGTTGGACGAACAACACTTTGTTCAATTCATCAAATGAATTATAATCCAACCCATGCCTCTAAGTTCCCAATCCTATTGAGATAACCTAGTTAAGTCGTACCCAATTTAAAGTATAACGGATATCACTTTTATCCTTTCGCGCCTTACTAAGATTGCCACGGTGCTTTGCTTTGGCAAACCCACACATGTACAATCAAAGTTTTTGACGAGTACTTTTAATTTTGGAAGGCATCTAAAACTTAATATTTTAGAGGGATTTATTGATCTCATGATTAGTTTGATAATTTAAAATATGTCCACTACATATAGTTGTATACATATCTACATATATGTGTAATACAATTATCAATCTAAAACATAAGATAAATCATGCATCATTATACATAATTAAACGTGACATGGTTATAGCCCCTACTAACGATTTTCTCAAGCCAATGAGAAAAACCTAAGAGTCAACCTAAGGTAACTTCACAAGCACCTTCCTTTGGCTCCAATTAGTGAATGGCCTCCTCATCCCGACACGATGCTCCATCTTCATCGATCACCATCAATAATTAAACTATACTATTTACAAGATATAGAATTCCTCGATTCACATTCGAGGGGAACATAGGGGAGGGATTACATTTAGAATAAAATAGAGAAGGCACGACACGCAGGTCGTATTATAAATTACGAACATTCACAAATCCTATCTGATAGGTCAAAGGGCTATAACCATGCACCATGCTCAAACAACACATAAAGCATGCTTTAACATTTAATTAATTAAATTCTAAACATTTTAAATTTAATTCTAATTAAAACTGTAAAATAATTTTTGAAAAATTATCGTACGCTCGGGACATCACATGCCTCGAACTTAAGCGACTAAGTCACGAACCACCATGGTTCGAACCAACCAAATACACGGCTGGACCAATTATGGGCCTAGGGTTCGAAACCCTAGCCCATGGCCGAACCATGCTCGAGCGGCGGCGGCGCTAGGGTTCCAAACCCTAGCCGCCTCGCACCATCTTGAGTTTTCATCGAGCCATCTTGATTGAAACAATGGAATTTGTTAGCCACGAGTCACGGTCAGGCCATGCACGGGGTTGGCTCAACCATCTCGAGCCAAGGGTTCGAAAACCCTAGCTCTCATGTGGTGAAGCCACTAATCCATGCATGCGTGAACCATTATCGAGCCAAAGAGTTCAAAACTCATCCACGTCTCGAAACCTCCATGCATGAACATGAGCCACAACGAGTAGGCCATCTCGAGCCAAGGGTTCGAAAACCCTAGCCCTCATGTGGCTAAGCCGTGGGTCAATATGCTAGGGGTGGCCGAAACATTGATCAATATATTTGATTATTCGCTTCGTGTATCGTATACATCAAACATCAATTATATCAAATATAATATCATGATAATTTCACAAACTAAATATTAACATATCATATATGTTCATACAGTTTTAAATAGCATTCAATATTAATCTAAATATGATTAAACTATTTAACCACAAAAATCCGATATGAGCCTTGTACACGGCTCTGATACCACTGTAAGTAATCCATAACGCATACAACGCAGCGGAATTTAAAATTTGGATTACTAGACACCGGATCTATACATAGGGATTCATATCGGATAAAGGAATCAAAGGTCTCACCCTTGTAGCGTGTTTGAGCAGTTTCCACGAAGCACCTCGTCCAACGATCTCCGAGTCTCGAGCAACACCTCCAAGGTCTTGCCTCAACGGTATCCACACGATTAAACGAAAAGGGATGTTTAAAACAAGTTGCTAGACTTGTTAACAAACGAAGCAAAGTCGCACGGTTCTAAACCGCTAGACGATGGCCGGAATTGTCGAAGATCACGGCGGCGGTGATGATCGAGCAAGAGGCGGCCGAAAGCCTTTTCTTTTGTGGCTAGGTTTTGATATCAAGGAATGAATTGTATGATTCAATCTTTAATCATAACCTTTTATATCATTATATAGGATTTAATTAAAAGCTTTCATAAAGCCTCATGGGCTTAAGCCCATGATTATAATTTAATCCTTATAATTATTAATTAATTAAGACTCCTCTTAATTATTTAATTCATCCCATGAATTTATTTTCCCTTCTCGATTTAATCCTTTGTGCGACCCGATAGGATCTTGTAATGTTGGCAGTGACATAAAATCTCATTTTACGTTACAAGCAAAGAGCGGTGTCTAGCAACACATCAAGGCTACCCAAATTACAAGAATGTCAATGACTCGACATAACCTTTAGAACTTGTGATAATATTAACCATGTAACTTAATCCCTTTGTCCTTCGTGTTTAGATTGAACACGAGTCATGGAATAGTCATACTCGTATATTCAATCTCTATTTCTTGATCCCCAAGTAGAACTAGAATAAACGAATAAGCTCGATATCTCATATCGACTCATTCGAGCATGGCCATGCATTTTAGTTCTCAATTGATCAAGGGCCAAACACATCTCCTGTTATATAGGAGGGACAAATCCTATCTCGATCAGTCAAGATCCCTCTACATAATTCGTAGTGTATCCAATAGTCGCCTTTATAGTTTTCCCTGTTACTGGTAACATTTGACAATATCAAGATACATAACTCCTTATGTTGGGATCTCTGATGATCACAAGTCGTAAGGATTACATATATTATTATCACTATGAGAATTGCATATGACAATCATATAAATATCCATGTTGCATTCTCATTGGTGTATTATGTGGGTGTTGAAACCCACTTTAGTTGTCCTATTGTGTGGTGTCTTCCCTTGCTGGGAATTTACTTCGTGTTCTGTATTCTGTTGAGTATTGTGTATTCCCTGGCCGGGAATTATATTATGTGATGTGCTTTTGTTTCGGGATAGCTCAATTTATGGGGAGACTCTGCCCAAATTTTTATAAAAGTCCACAATGTAAAAGTGGTGTGAAGGGGATGGTAATTGGTGAACTTTATGAGTCTATTTGTTGTTAGGATGATGATCTTATAACATTGAGTATTAAAGAAAATTTTGTATTTGCCATTCAATGGTAAAGTATCATCTGAGTTTCCCGATCGATTTTTATTGAAAGCATGTGCCACACATAGTGGTTAATACACTAATAAAGGGTTAAGGGCTAGGGGTCCTTACAACTATGGTTGATACTGTCTCAGACTCAACAGCTGCACCACTTTATTGAAGACGCTGCTTTACTATCCACTGCAGTTGTAGATGCTCATCCCGGTGTTCTTGTTCCTACTGCTGACCCTCAAATAATTGTTGTGGATCCGTCCATGGTTCAAGAACTTTCAGAGGATTTCTTTGACTTTCCAACTTCAATCCCTCTGGACGAGCCACCAAACATTGCTGCACAGCTAGCAAATCTATCCACTGCAATTTCAGCACTAGCCAGCGATGTTAATAAACTCAAGCAGGAAGAGCGCACTGCGACTCTTATTCTTGGCACCCATCAGCAGCACGCGGACTCTCAGTTCCAGCAAGTCTACAGGGACTTAAATAGTCTAAGGACTACTGTCACCAGACTTCAGACTTTTGCTGAGAATACAGTTGCGGACGCATTTTCTCGAATTGGCCAGGCTCGTCTTCAGATCACTCAACATAATGAATCACTTCATGCTGCCACATCCCTGGCTCTTGGAGACAAGATTGAAGACGCCAAGAAAGTCTTAACCGACCAATTGGCAACCATGCAGGCAGCATTCGCTTCCCAAATTCAAGATATATGCAACAGCCTGCCTGCTGCTCCACAAATAATCCGAAGACTTCCTGAGCCCCGCCGCCCTGCTCCTCAGTCCCAGCGAGATCCAAGTCCAGCAAGTCGTTCATCCACTGCAGCTGGAGCACCCACTCAGTCCAGACCATCTGCTCAGCAAAGATCTCGAAGTCCGCGCCAACCATCTACAGCAAAGCGCGACTATTCCCAACATTGGTTAGGGAGAAAATAGTATCATTTTCTGATCCCTTATTAATTACTCGTATCTATTTACTGTTTTTAGTTTACTTTTCTTCGTATTTATCGTAACGACATTAATGTGTTCACACTAAATGAATTTCTTCTATAAATAGAGACTCATGTTTGTTTTCATAACACACATTCACTCATCATGATTAATTTCAATTCATTGAAAATTCCTTGGTTTCCTTTCGCAATTGTTAAATTTCATGGGTTTATTACTTATCTAAATCAACCCCTCATGAGTTGATTACTTATCTAACCCAGCTCCGTTAAGCTTCAGCGTTTGGATCCTGCTCTAATGCTCATCATCAGTCAGGAACTGCAATCAGGAGTTATCTGGGTGCTGATGACAAAAAGGGGGGAAGACAGAGATAGAGTATTCTCAACTGAGATAGAGTATTTTCATTAGGTGAATCCATAAACCATGGAGGCCTGATGAATATACATTTGGACTCTTCCCGACTTCCTCTCTGAAACAAGATGGATCGAAGCACTTCCTCTCCGCAACTAGGTGGATCGAAGCTCTCCGGTCTACATTGTTTGTTTAAAAATTTGTCATGTATCAGCTATATTTTTGTAAACATAGATTTGTCTTAGGTTTTATCCAATTATCAGAATTCATCTTAAATAAAGATGAATCTCTCTCAATTGTCCAGTTTGATTACAACTTGTAATCTGCTTATCTTTATAACATATAAAAATTTCTTTTCCATTATGTCTTCAAGTATTTTCAGGATTCACAACTTAAATATTCGAGTATGAAATCATTATTGCTTAGTTTTGTCATCACCAAAAAGGGGGAAATTGTTAGGAAACGATTTCTAAGTTTTGGTGATTACAAAGACTCCTACCGGATGTTGTGAACACCAACCAGGTGATAAAGACCAACTGGATAAACACCTACCGGATGTTAAACACTTGCCGGATGATAAAGACTCCTACCGGATGAAGACTCCAACCGGGTGATAAAGACCAACTGGATAAACACTTACCAGATGATAAAGACTCCTACCGGATGAAGACTCCAACCGGGTGATAAAGACCAACTGGATGAACACCTACCGGATGTTAAAGTCTTACCGGATGATAAAGACTCCTACCGGATGAAGACTCCAACCGGGTGATAAAGACCAACTGAATAGACATCAACCGGACAGACATCAACTGGATGGATACCAACTGGATAGACATCAACTGGATGGCTACCAACTGGATAGACATCAACTGGATGGCCACCAACCGGACAGACATCAACTGGATGGCTATCAACTGGATACAGACATCAACCGGACAAGACATCAACTGGATACAGACATCAACCGGACAAGACATCAACTGGATGGACATCTACTGGACAACCATCAACCGGATAGTCTCACACTGATCAAAGACATCAACTGGTCATAAGAGGATGAACGACCAGTTGAACAAAGAAAACCAGCAGAAGTCTAAACTTCCAGTAAGAGCACTAAGCAACGAGATAAAATAAGTACAACATTCTCTGACAAAGGTACAACAGAGCGGCGCACCCTGCTATATCTCCGCCACCATTACCGTCAGAGTTAAAAGAGCCGTTGCTTAACAAAATAGGAAAGAAGACAATATGAATTTGGAAAGCTAATCTCTTCCATATTCAGAAAAGCTACCGTTGGACAACCAAACCTATAAATACGTCCAAGCAAAGAATGAAGAGGAGCTGAACGATTTTCAACAAACAGAAACACCTCAAAGCAAACGAGAAAATCAACTTACTGATATTCCAAAAGTTCAGCAAAGAGCAGACAAGCAGTGCAACTGAATCTGTGACAGATTAATTCCTATTGAAGTCTGCTGCTCAAGAACACTCGAAGCTGAAAAGTTTATTTTGTAAAGAGTGTTATAGAGTCTTTTGTAATCAAATTTAAGAAGTTGTGATTGCTAGGAGTTTAAGCCAAGCTGTGTGAGTGCCTAAGAAGATTGTATACTGTAAAGTGTAAACCGAGTCTTCTAGTGAATCCTTCCTGCAAAGGAAGAAGGGGAGACGTAGAAGCGTTGTGCTTCGAACTTCCAGAAACAATACCTGTGTCACTTGTTTATTGCGTGCTTACTACTCAGTTATATTTCTCACAAGTCCAACAGACGTCTTCCGCACTATAATCAGTGTCTGCTAACTTGCCTGATATTGAGAAGCAACTGTAATACTTAACAGTTTACAGTTAACTTAGGAAAGAAATCGAAATTGAATCTAGTGTTTATTCAACCCCCCTTCTAAACATTACCCCGATCCTAACAAACCACGTGCCCAAGCACGTTTACAACCTCCAAATATATCGTCAATCCATGACGATTTACCATTTTAAAAGACCTCGGGTTAAGCATGCATAATACCCAAAATATTCCATTTTATATGTTCAAAGGTTAGCCAATTACTAAATCTAGTCATTACATATTCTCTTTAAAATCTGGCTCCAACCACTCCATTTTAAAAGTATAGTATTCCCATTGGAATTCAGATATTGCCCCGAAATCGGCTAATTAAACCCCAAAACCAAAATCCCATGTTTTATCAAAGTTTTGAAAAAGACTCTTCCAGCAAGCCGCGATCGATCACCATACCTTACTGCCAGGCAGAACTCCTTCGCGATCGATCGTCAAGTCTTCGTGATCGATCGCTGAGACTTAGCGATCGATCGCACTGTGCGTCTTCCCCAAAATTCCAGCTGCTCATCACGATCGATTAGCATGCTATCCGTGATCGACCGCTACCTGCGATTTTCCGAAAAACTCGAGCTTCAATGGTGTTTTTCACACTCAAACTCAAAACCAACACACCATACACCTCCAACACCTGAAATACTCCATTTAGAACCAATTAAAACATCAAAGACACAACTTTGAATTTTTAACCAAAAATCCCACAATCTAAATCCACCCAAACCTTAACCATATTCAACAATACTATAAACAAATCGAAGGTAGAGGCCAGGGGAAGAAGATTACCAACTTTTCTTCAAGAAATCCGGCTCCCGAGCCAAGCTTCCCGCCATTTTTCTCCAAAGAGAAGAGAGAAGGGTTTGGGAAAGGAGGTGGAGCGCGAAGAGAGAGGGAGGTGAGAGGAGAGATTCCGTGCAATGACGAAACACCGAGTCCACTTGATATATATAGTACCAAGGCTCCAAAATACCAATACCTCCACAAATACATCATGATTCATTAAAAATCATATGTTTTCAATAATTATCTCTCCAACTCAATTTCTATTACCAGCCCCAGTACAAAGTACTCCGGACCCCCGATCCCACCAAAAGCCAAAATTCCAAGGTTAACACCACGATGAGAATACAATCTCATCCCTTGGATCCAACGACTCCAAATACCGGATTTAAAATCATCGGGAGTCTCAATACCACAATTAATTCACGATTGGCATGATCAAAATCCATAAAGGATTATTACAACACCGGGATTTACTCCAATAACTCCCGGGCATCACATAGTACCCACGTAAAACGAGAGAAATTGTCTATTAACCACGGGACCACATATCATCATCCTGAGCACTTAGAAGTGCTTGCATCTGAATTCTTCAGTCATCATATTCATCATTTTTTAACATTAAAACCTTGCTGAATGAGGCCATTAATTCTGTTATTCTCACAATTGAGAAGACCTTGCTCTAATACAATTTGCTAGGATCGGAGTAGTGTTTAGAATGGTGGGTTGAATAAACACTACACTCTATTTCTCGATTCTTCAAAATAGTGCGATCTTACAATGCTTGAAACGTATATAGTTTAATGTTTGAAAAATGTTATATCTTTTAATTTTAAACAAATTCTACATACAAACTAACAAATTTACAAGGAGTAATCCACATATAGCTAAATAAACACATGATAATTAAAAATACAAATCCTAAGCCATAATATAAAATACTACAACATTTATATCAAATAAATGCCTAACAAAGAATAGTTATTTTCCTAAAGAGCAAAAAAATTAAATTATAGCATTTCCACATTTAATAGATGATACGATAAAATTATCAAATCCAATTTGATAGCTAATACGCTAAATTATCAAATACAAATATTTGTTTCGTCACATCATTAACAAAGTAAAATTTAATACTTGACTTGTTAGTTTGCAAACCAAATGGTGGTCAAGAGTTAATAATAAAATATAACCACTCTCTTTTCTTCTCGTCCGGAAGTGCCTTCCATAATCTAAATTGCTCAACATCACCATTCATCGGTTTTTGAACTGCCTTATACACTTTGGTGTCCCATAAGTCCATCAATGCTTGAGATACATCATGTATATCAATGCCGGTTGGTCTTTCTTCATTCTTCTTACTTGCCACAAACTCTTGATAAGAAGTAGTGGTCATGCCAACAACTTCAACCAATTCATCTTTTTTTATTTTTTTATTTTTGCTTTTTTCCAATTATTGGATATTGAATCCATTGAGTTCGAAGGTCACGATCGTACTTGTGCTGAATTTATCTCAATTTTGTCTTCAACCCCATTGCATCGGCGCCTTCTTCAAAAGTTTCGGCAATTGACTGGTTGCTCTATAACTTCCACATAAAAGTACAATATCACTCCAATTTTCTATCACTCTATTTTGTATCCCTTTGTCATCTAGATGTGATTATTCATAGAAAAAAAAATATTTCAGTAAAATAAGTAAGCTATAAAATCAAATATATAACATCGCCAGTGATATGTATCGCCGCCTATCCCAAGCAAGGATAAAAGAAGAGGGTGGCGGTAGGCCTGTTACAGCCAGCCAAATAAATTAGTCATGTCTCATGATATGAACTATAAGATGAATTTCGTTGGGGCGTTCCCTACAAGCGATGCCCTGCACCGGAGCCCGGGTGTAGTGGTAAGTGTGCAAGGGTTGTTAGGTCGTCACGCAGAAGCGACGCGCCACATCGACGCCTGGGTGTGAAATGAGCAAGGGTTCCCTCATCTCAAGCGAGTGTGGGTAAAGAAGTAGGCTCGAAACCAGGACCATATGATTCATTTAGCATCTTGGAATGTAGGTTCCTTTACTAGTAGATTAATAGAGTTAATAGACAACGTGGTGCAAGGACTACCCCTTAATGAGAAATTTTTCATCGGGGGATTTCAATGAGAACGTGGGTTCTGATCGGGATTGGTATGCGGGTGTCCATGGAGATTATGACCTTGGGGAGAGGAACACCAAAGGTAATTCATTATTGGATTTTGCCATGTTTTATGACTTAATCCTAGCGAATACCTGATTTAAGAAGAGGTCATCCCATCTAGTTACATTTAGAAATGGGTCTAGTGCAACCCAAATATATTTCATTTTGACTAGAAGGATGGATAGAGTTAAATGCTTGGACTGCAAGGTAATTCCAGATAAAGCGTGGTTACCAGCATCAACTTTTAGTTTTAGATGTTAGGATTAATAATAGGGCTCCTAGAACTAAACATAAGTTATAACCTAGAATTAAGTGATGGTGGTTAAAAGAAGGTAACCCTGGAGCTTTGCAGAGAGGATAGCCGAAGAAGTTAATTTGATGCCAAGAGATGATCCTGATACCACCTGGAACAAATGACTCTTGGCATTAAGATGGCAGCTAAAGAGCTGCTTGGTGTGTCAAGAGGATATGCTCTACCAGGTCGCATCATGGTGTAATGAAGTCATGAAGAAGACTATTTGAATCAAGAGGATGCTTACAGAGAGCCGAAGAATAACAGTAAGACAACCTTCGAAAGGTACAATCTTACCAAAAAAAAGCGAAGACAACGGTTCGAAATGCTAGAGCTAAAGTCTATAAAGAAGTTTACGATAAATTGGACACAAATGAGACACCAAGATATCTTCAGGATTGCTCAAGCTAGAGAGAGGTAGGTCTAAAAAGGGATATATGGAGTGTAAATTTAGTGATCGTACCTTTCGAAATCCCGGTGTTGTAGCACTCGATGGTCAACAGGTATCGATAAGCACCAAGTTACCCTGGTTCTGTTATCCAAAGGATTGAGAGATTGATAGTGACGTTAACCACATGATTCGGGGGGGGGGGGGGGCTGGTTGAAATTGAGAAACGCCACCGGAGTTCTATGCGATCGTAGTATCCAGCTGAAATTGAAGGGAAAGTTTATAGAACCGTCACTAGACCGGCAATATTGTATGAAACGGAATGTTGGGCATCATTAAAACATGGAATCCACACACAAAGAGATGCGAAAATAAATTAGCAGAAGAAGTTCTTAACTGAAACTGCTCAAGACTGATACAAAGAACAGTAGCGAGATTGCAAGAGGAATGCGTGGATTCTTCGAAGAACTGGTTGTGGCGCGAGATGTCGAAGGTGAAGTTTGAGATCTTGTTGGGATTTGAAATGATGAGTTAACTGAGTAGATTTCAAATCCACTCAAAATACATGGGCTAGGATTTGCAATTCAAATAAGTTCAATTTGTTTTGTAGCCAAACAATGGAATGGATTTGGGCTGTGTATTTGAAATCCAAATCAGCCAAATCCATTCTCCCAAACAGACAATAATTAAATTTAATAATAAAAAGCAAATTAGATTGAGGGTAAAATTGACTTTTAGCTAATCATAATATCAGTTAAGTTAATTGCAATAGTTTAGGTATTAATATGACAGTTTATCATTAGTTTATATATAAAAAAAAAATAACAAAATAAAAATTTGATGTATAATGCAATCGCTTATGAGATAAGTAAATTATTCAAAAGTCCTAATTGATAGAATTGTATATGATTGTTCTAATGTTATTTTCAATGTATCCTAAAAATATTGTTTTGGATTATTGTTTTAATAATCAATCATTACATATTAAAATAAAGGATGAGAGTGAGGGTTGGATATATGAGGGGTCGTCTAAATAAAGAAGCAAAACTTCGAAGGTGGCGTTGGGTGTGGCGGGCGGCAGAATATCATTTCAGTCCAATATAGAAGCGAGTAAGAATGGAAAGGAAAATGTGAAATAAAATTAGGTTAGATTAACTAAACCCGCAGGTCAACCCGTCCTAACACGTGGCCCAAATGGGCTGGCCCGTGTAGGCCCACCTTTCAGGCAGGCTCAAAAAATCATGGAGTATGCCAACCCAATGAGCGCGACCCATCGTAACACCTCTAGTTTAGATACAATGTCTCAGTCTCTCAGCCCTACTCTTGGGTTGATAGAGTTTAGTGTGTATGCTAGGCACTTAGGCAGTGAAGCTTCCTTCAAAAAAATCTAATTCTAATCTATTTTTATTATATATTTCTAGTAATTTTTATTTTTATCTTTAAAATTAAACAATATTTATACATGTATTTCGAAATAAATTTAGCCCACCAAATTAAGAATTTGTGATTGTCGCGGATGGTTATCAACCAACTTTTGAATAAATTCTGCGTCATTTATTTTTTATCACTCTTGGAAATTATCATTGGATCATGAGGATGGTTAAAATATAAAAGAAAATAAATGAAAAAAAAAATTAAACTGTTAATGCCATTCATATTAATCTATGATGCACGGACACTCCTAAAAATTACTCAGTGTAGTGTCGGATACTTATCGGATACCGACACTCATCGGACATGTGTCGGACGCGCCACGTGGCTTGTCCTTTATTTTATTATAAAAATAAAATCGAACACCCGTATCGAACATGACCCATCGGCGTGTCCGACACAGAAAGAACACTTATGGGTGTTAATTGTACAATTTAAAAGTTTTTGGCTAGAATAATATTTAGACGTGTTATTTAAACTTTATGTTAAATAATATATATTTGTTGTTAGTATGAATGATATTGTGATGATTTCAGTGGCCTACATGTATTATTTTTATATGCTTCTTGAATTTGATAAGAATATTTTATTGATTTTACATGATTTTATAATTTAAAAAATGTGAATTTTAGTATTTCTAATATAGTGCTATATTACAAATATATACATAGCCGTGTCGTATTCTGAATTTTTTTTAAAATCCGTGTTACCATATCCATGTCGTGTCGTCAGTGCCCGTGCATCATAGATATTAATAAATCGGTTCTCCCGTTCTAGCTTGGCAAAACCTTAATTGGAGCACTTAAAAAATTGGACCATTACAAGTTGGGTGTGCTGATCCAACACTATTTCAGCCCAAAACGTTGTACTTGGTTTTTGACGTGGCCCATTTTATTAGCATTTCAACATTTAATCCAACTCTTGGTTAAACGGGAGAACTCCTTATCATCGGCCGCCGCTCGTCAACTTCTTTGTGCCTGATCGGTAAGAACCATTGCAGTAAACTTTTAATTGAATCTTCATTCCTTTTATCCTTCATATAATCTCTCGTTTTCCCCATTCCCTGTGCGCTTGTCTTAATTAATATTAGGTTAATTTTTATAGCATGAAACGTTTCAGAATTGAAATTCATTTGGTTTGTGCATAAAATTAGGAGGATATCTCGGTTGTGATCTGCGCACACGGGGATTTATATTGTGTGTAAGGCTTATATTTTGTAGAAAATTTTTTATCTGAAAGTTAAAGCTTGCCCCAGAACTAAGTTGGTTTCCAATGGTTATCTCGTAATTTGAGAGAATTGGAAGTTGCAGTAAAGCCATAATTTGGTGATCAAAATTAAAAGCAAAGCTTTTGAAGAAAATGTTAGACCATAAGCTTATTAGCCACTCTGTTGTTGCTTGCAAAGAGGACCTTCTATCACTTGAATTTCTTATTCAATGTTCTATAATAACAAATTATACCTTTAGTTTTACTTTTGTATTTTGGACTGTTGATTGTGCTAATTTTGAGCTAAGATTGTCTCAATAGCTGGATGAGATGATCTAATCTTTATTCCTTATAATCCTGTTTGATTCATTTTTGCTCCATTTTATTTTGTATCCATCAAAATACTGTCGGACAGATCATTTTCACAGATAATTTGGATGGTTTACGATTTCTTTGTTGAAGTGTTTTAGCTTCTCTATTTTATATCAGTAATCCATTGTCTTCTTTTTTGATTTAGTTCGCATCAGTCTGTTATAGTTCTTACTCAATAATTGGTGAATGCATATTTTTACTGGTTAACTTGTTTCTTAAGGGTAATAATGAATGAAGCTTCCGTAGATTTAATGGTTTAAAAAGGGTCGATTTACTTTTTGTTGTGAAGCTGAATAATCTGTCAGAAGTTTAAATATGCACTCATTCTGGTAAAATATGTGGGAGGGTGCTTGTGGCTTTTGGACCTCAAAACATGAATTCGAATATGCTTACTGTAGAAAAGGTCCTTAAAGATAAAATTATCCCCCATCTCTGGTGCTGTTATTTATTTGGAGCTTCCTATGATGCATACAAAAGGTAGAATGTCGATTATAACAATTTTTCTTTAGAGCCCTCACAGTTTTCTATTCATTCAGTTTATGTGCAAAATGATCCCCAAAATTGCTCAAATCCGCCTCATGAGCTCACATCCTGAAGTTTACGACCCATGTGATGATTCGTTTGCATTAGTTGATGCACTACTGGCTGATAGAGCCAACTTAGTAGAACACCAACCTTCCATATGCATGGAAATTGGTTGTGGTAGTGGGTATGTTATTACATCCTTAGCTCTTCTCCTCGGAAATGATGCCTCTCGTGCCTACTACATAGCCACCGACATTAATCCCCATGCAGTGCGAGTGGCTCAGGAGACTCTAAAAGCTCACGGATGTCATGCGGAATTGATGAATACAGATATTGCATCGGGGATAGAGAAACGCTTAACTAGATTGGTGGATGTTTTGGTTGTGAACCCACCTTACGTGCCAACATCAGAAGAGGAAGTTGGGTGTTCCGGTATCACCTCATCTTGGGCTGGAGGGGGAAATGGACGTAGTGTTATCGATAGAATCTTGCCTGTTGCTGATAAGATTTTGTCGGATAAAGGCTGGTTATACATGGTTACTCTCACGGAAAATAACCCCTTAGAAATATGTCTTCAGATGAGAAAACAAGGTTATGCTTCTCGAATCCTTTTGCAGAGATCGACGCAAGAGGAGAATCTCCATATCATTAAACTATGGCGTGACTCCGAAACATTGTTGGAGGTAAATGAATGTATGGGATTGAAGAAACCAAATAACGTGAAGATTACAGATTCCATTCCTTTTCCTCAATTTTCATTTTGGGGATGCAACAGCCGCAACAATCACTAGTGCAAGGATAAAGGAGGAGGCTCATCATCACAATGGTAACACATCTTTCTCTTATTATCTGTATGCTCGCATTTCCTCTTGCCTGCTTGACACTGTGTACTATGACTTGATTCCTGCCTTTTCTTGATTTGGCCTTTTTACACAGTGTATACTATGAGAAGTGAAAAGTTGGTGAAATAACATTTGGGAGTCTCATGATTTGCTTTTAACATAGGAAAGTTCAAATGTACGACATTGAAGGAAATAAGAATATTCTATGGAAGTGCAATTATAGTTGGATGAGGCTCATAAGTGGCCAAAGATTATTTTGGCTACAAGTGAATCATAATCTTGGTCATTGATACTCCCCAAGGATACTACCCTTCGCCTTTGGGGGACTTGGGGTAGTATCGGATTCACCAAATAATATTCCGGAGGTTTTCTTTGGGCAGGCTTTTCCTACAAGTTTCGAAATGCACAGGGAAGTCAGCACTCGGTCGAAGAGTTCTATTCAAATTCTAGGTTCGTAACAGAAACATGACGTTTTGAGATTATCGAGATGAGGAAGAAACTTGAGCTATGTTTCCTTGGATTTATACACCGTTCTGGGGTCTGCCAAAAGAGTAAACTAAGATGTGAATTTTTAGAATATATTTGCCAACAAATTCATGAAATTGTGATATACTGGTTGAAATTTATAAAACCACACGTTTTATTCCATTGCATCTTTTAATGAGCTCGTGGCAATTTAGCGTCGTGGTATTGCTAATAGTTACTTTACTCATGTGGTTTGTAAAATAAAGCTCACCGACCTTTCCACAATTTTCAGAATTTTTTGGCTTGTCATGATTAAAATACCCTCATTTGGGAGCAGGTGTTTTTGCACATACACAAACCACATGGGGCGTGCTGTCTATTTCCAAATAACAGGGAGATAAGTTGTACCTGTTCGAAAATACAGGGGTAAGTTACATCTGATCAAAACCACGGGGTATTGTGTTATCTCACTTAGTAAAACTCTATCAAAATAACTTTTCAACTTTAGGAACAAATTACACCTATGTTATTATTTAGGTATTGTGTTATTAGTTATGTGTATTTTACCCTCCTATGTTATTTGTAAGGTGTATTTATCTCATCAAGAATTCTTTTAACATGTAATTTCGAAGCACAGACGCATAAGAAGGTATTTGACATGCAAATCATATGTGAGGGTGTTTTGCACCTATTTATAAACGATAGGGATTTAATATGTCTATTTTCAAAACCCAAGGGTGGACTACCTACTTGAAAAACCAAATGATTTTCGTGCGAAAAAACCCCTTTTATGATCTTTGCCAAACTTTTAATATTTCGAAATTTTTACTTGATTTCTTGCTTAAAATTAGACATTCGGATTGCACGTATATGACGTCCCCTGCATAGCCATACAGTATGTTTCTCGATTTTATAATATTTTTTTGGAGTTAAATCAATTAATATATAAATTACTGGGAACTATATTATATCAGAATATTAGCTAAAAATAATGATGTGAAACTAAATTCTTATAAAATGGTTAGTAAAATAAACTTTACCAAGAAATTAGGTTGTTTCATAAATTGTAAGTTGATTTTGTTTAATTATGAAAATTTTAAAATTTTATTTATTAATTTTATTTAATGTAAACTAAAAAATTATATATGTACATGAAATAAATTAATAAACATTCACTGTTTTATTAAAAATAAGTCCGTGTTAAAATGTAATTGCTTTTCCATTCAGTTGATAAAGGGCATTTTGCATCAAAGGAATCCACTGAAACATACCTCCCTAAAATTTTAACATTTTGCTGGTATAGTCGCCGACGATAACTCGAACATCTAATTTAACAGAAAGGCAAGTGAAATTCATGTTATTTCAAAATCATTTTTCGATTTAGTGCTTACTTTTTTCATGTGCCGATTTAATCCATATAGTTTTAAAATTGTCTTATCCCGCATCAATTCTCCACCTCTATCTACGATTGTCAGATCCCAATATGTGGAAGGGTTTCAATGGAGGATAAATTAGGCTGCCAGCTTTTTAATTACAACCATTTTGAAGGCCTCCGGAAAAAAGTAAACTCTCCCTCTTTTTATCCTTGTCATAAAAACAATTGAGCTAATCTCTCACATGAACAAACAATTATTTAGTTAGGTCGGTCGTCTATATCAACTACGGCTGAACAAAATTGGGTCTCACCAAGCTAATTGACCGAATCAGTTAATTTTGAAATTCGGTTCAATTAATTCAGAAGTTAGGTTTTAGTTTTAAAAAATATCTGCTAAATGGTTTTAGTTTTAAAAATATCGCTTAAATGATTGAATTGATTTTTTTTTTTTTTTTTTTTTTACTTTTTTCATCTTTTTTAAGTTTTTAAAATATTTTTAAACAAATCGGTTGATTCAGTTACCTATGTTAACCGATGTTTTTATTTTTTGAAATTTTTGAAATTCTTTATTTTTTCTAAAATATCGATTAATCCGGTCGATAATCGAATTAACTGATCTTTTAATTTCGGTTAAACTGGTCATCGGGAAAAAGTTTGGTTTAGTTATGAAAAAATTTATGTTTAATCGGTTTAAAAAGTTTTGGTTCGGTCCAAAATCAAATCAATTGAATTCACATCCCTAATGTTAACGGAGGCCTTAAAAATGGTGGCAATGAAAAAACTGACAACCCTAATTTTTTCCCAATTCAATCCCATATTCTTTTTTTTTTTTAGAATACAACGATATATCAACGAAGATGAAACATATCTTTTGCAACAACATTGTGTAAAAAGAAAGGACATACATCTAATGTAGCTGGAAGATGACCGTGCTTAACGGCAAAGTAGGCTAACTCGTGAGCAAGGAAGTTAGCAGATCTTCGACAGAGTTGAATCACCCAAGATGTGCAAATATTGCAATGATGTCGAATAAAAGAGATAAGCAGGAATTCAGCATGGCATTCTGAAGCTGATCGAATGAAAGTGACGACATTAACTGCATCTGTTTCAATAACTCCCGTGTCCATTGGTGTTGGTGGGCGATAAGAATCCCCTAACGCACGGCAATAAGTTCAGCAAGAAAAGGTGAAAACCGACCTGCGATGCGTGTAGCATATGTGAGCAACACACAGCCCTGGTAATCTCGTACAGCCACTCCTACGGCAATGAAAATAGCCCCTTGAGGAATCGCTACGTCAACATTTATCTTTACATGCCCATGAGGTGGTAAACTCCAAAATGATTAGAGGATGAACCTGCTATTACGTACATAGAGCTGTTAATTTCCAAACTTTTCTTGCCAACTTACAGTGCCACTTCGCATGAAACCCAGATTCAGAAGCTGACCCACATCAGGGACATGTGGTATCCTGTATGACTCGACGTAGTGCTAGCCGACATCTCGTTGGGAGCGCCTCCTGAAGCACACGCCAGTTATGAATCTTGACTTTGCTAGGAATCCTTAGCGACCATAATTTGCACAAAAGTTTTGCTGAAGCACTTGAGCCACTAACACTGGCACTGTCAATTAATCTAGCCAGATTTGCCAAATTATAGCCAGAGTTGACCGTATACTCCCCTATAGAAGTATAATGCCATAAAATATTGTGGATACCAGACAATAAACGTACAGGAAGGCGACATAATTCATAATGATCAACACTCCAAAGAACACTTTTAATATGTTGCCAATTCCAATCTCCATCGGCCATTCAAAAGCTCAGAAACCCGCATATTGACATCACAGCTCTGAGGAGTAGTAAGGGGCCGAAAAGAAAAAGGTCACAAAAGACAAGGATCTTCAAACACCTTGATAGATGTACCATCTCTTATACGCCAATGAAGACCATGTTTGAGAAGTGCTCTTCCCCACAAAGTACTTCGCCAAACATAGGATGGATTATTTCCATAGATGCTTGCAAAAACGATGTAGATGAATAATATTTCGCTTTAAGAAATTTAAAAACCAATGCATTTGGATATTGGAGCAGAAGCCAACCCAACTTCGCCAGAAGAGATTGATTAAAATTTTGGACATCCTTAAAACCCAAACACCTCCATCCTTAGGAGAGAATAACTTGGAACCTTTGACCCAATGTATACACTGCCGATAATTTGAATTACCCCACCAGAATTTTGCAATCATGCTCTGGATTGCTTTGCAAACCCCGATTGGCAGTTGGAAGATAGACATCGTATACGTAGAAATAGCTTGGGCCATTGTCTTAATAAAAAATTCCCGACCCCCAAGGAGAGAAGAGGAGAACGCTTCCAAGCCTGAAGTTTGGACCATATTGGGTGTTTGAGACCATCAAGTGAAAAGTGGGTCTATTTGTTTCTGTCCATAGTTTTTTTTACTTTAAACTCATTTGAAAATTTTGTTTTTCTTTTGATAAGACCATTCACTATTTCTTCATGAATTTTGCTGCGCCCAAAGCGGGAATCCTATGATACATTTCCTGAGATTCATTGTGTGTCATACCCAATATACTAAAAACGTGGGCTTTTTGAATTGCAGACACATTTGGGCTAAAAGAGAGTAGATTAATAGATTGTCCTGAGGCAGCTTCATATGAATCATATCTGAATAATATAGTACCTGATGGAAATACAATTACGGATGCTTGTATTACTCAAAATGAGACTACCATCTGCATAAAATAGATGAGTGATCGAGGGAGATGACCTAGAACACTTAATGCCACTCAATAAATCATCTCTGGTTGCTGACAAAAAAGTGCGGAAAGGCCTTATGAACAAAGAAGAAAAAGAAACCCATATTCTGTATAAGGAATTTTGAAAGTCTTCATTTTCAATGCCGGGGAAAAGACTATTCATGTTATATACCATGATGAGGCTTTAATGGGCTAATTTCAATAATTTATTTGTCGTAATACAAAAATTTTGAGCAAAATAATATTCTAAAAATACCTACTCAAAACGTAGATTTCAATTTCAATTTAATTTCAGTTTTATCAAACAAACCTGTGATGATCGGCTTAAGCGCCACTACGGAAAAATGGTATAGGGATGAATATACCATTTAAAAAACATGAACTTATTTTGCAGATGATCAAAATAAATAGAGCTGCAATAGCTAAGTGCCCGACGCTTGATCGAATGCTTGCAAGCTTTCAAGAAGGTGCTCCTTTCCAGATTCACCTCTTTCCTAACATTTCTTTCTAAAGTGACTATCTGGTTTTATTGAAACCAAAAAGGCATGATTAACTACAACAATGGTCCCACTTGAATGTACGGGAGCGACAGCCAAAGCTTTGCTTCGGTCTACCTACATGAACCCGAGAACATAGATTAATTCGTGAACTCCTATACTCGTACTTGAATAAATCTAATGGTAAAATTTTAAGCAATTCTAAGATACAAGATTGATAAAAACCACCTAGCATAAGACACTAAAAAATAACCCCTTTAAAGCTGATTAAATATTTTGTAAATTATTTGAAAAGTATGTAAATATATAAAAATCAATTTAGTTGAAATATTTTATTAATAGTTTCAAAACATTTCTTAACCGTATATTATTGGTATATAATATCTAAGTCAAAGTCAAAACAGTAAAATAAGTTAATGCAATAAAGCACATACAAAATTTATTTTGTGGAATTTCAAAGTCAAAAACTCCTACACATCGCTCATTCTTCCCAGTGTAGAAAGATATTCCGTTTGAAGATTTTGATTTATATAACTATTTGTACAAACCCATTGCGTCTAGGATCACACTTATAGCCTCAACTCCGACTAACAACTCAACTCCGACTGGGACGACAAGTCTCACAGTCAAGATTACAAATGTAATTTTATATTCTTTATTGTATGTATGCAAAGACACTCACCCAACTATTCTATGAAATTCATTTTAGCATATTTGTCATACAAGCCAAAAGTTGGCATGTTTGACTTTATGCACCCAAGTTCATTAGTGGCTCATTAGCACCTATAAAAATATAGTCTGTCCCTAACATAGGATAACACAATTGTTAAACTTTTAGTCACATAATTCTCGTCGTAGAAAGACTAACACCAAACTAGCACTGGCGTTGAGATCGTGGGTCTAGTCAGGTTGTTTGGACACGAAGGATCATCGCTGTCAGATTTACATTGGTGAACGATAATATTTTTTCGTGCATTCCCGGGTCTAGATTTGTTCATGTTTATTTCCGCTGCGTTTGGGTCTGACGTCGTGGGATGAAAACCCAACAGGTTCCGCTTTGATTCATATATTCAATAATAGTTTTATTAGATCATTTCCAATCGACACTAATCGTGATAGTTTTCAAAAATTTGTAATCCGGAAAAAACAGAGAAATTTTAATTAAAGATGTTTCGATCTTTTACCCAAAATTTAGCACCCAAAAATCGTTTCTGGAATTCTGGCTCGTCACCTCCAACATGGACGCTGGTGCGGTGGCCGTCGGCTCGATCCATCACAGTCACGCGAGGAGACTATGTGATGTTTTCCAGAGATTTGTGCGAGCAGTGGCCAGAAGGGAAGGCAAAATGTTTGCCGCTGCCATTGGCGTCGCCAATGAACTCTGGTGAAGCAGGTATCGCTGCCTTGGATTCTGCAATTGTTGCAGACCAAAATTGCAAACGGTTTGCAGGCAGAGAAATCTTTTTTTCTGTCAACTAGCGCAACAATTTCTTTCGTTGTCTTCAAGACCATGCTATAAGAGTTGTAGCGGCGGTGACGAGGTGACGACGCTCGCGGGCAGGCTAAAGGCTGGAGGCACTGGCTAGCCCTCAAAGAAACCCTAATCTTCAATTGAGGAAGAAGATGAATAGTAGGCTGGGCTAAATTTGGAATTTTCAAAATATTTGAGCCAAATTTTGAATTTTAAAAGTTTTTGGCTAAGTTTTCAGATGTGGCTTCGATATTTGAAAAAAGTTTTAGTTTTGGATCCAAATGGGTATGGGGTCAATAAACTTTTTGGGTTATTTTAGATGTTTTGTCATGATATTAATTTTTGAAATAATAAAATATAATACTTAATTAATTAAAAATATGGTTTTTAATTTATTAAGTGTAAATGAAGATTTTACAATTAGTTGAAAATTTAATTAATTTAAAATTAAATAAAAATATTTCATTTAATTTTGTTGATTATATTTTCTATTAATGTTATGATTTGTCGGTAAATAGTGATTTTACCAAGTAATTAATAATTTAATAAAATAAAAATTAAATGAAAGTGTTTCATTTAATTTGTTAATTTTATTTTTGATTGATATGATTATTAATAGGTAAAATAGTGATTTTATCAATTAATTAAAAATTAATTGATTAAAAATTAAATAAAATTATTTTATTTTATTTTATTTGTTAATTTTATTTTCAATTAATGATATAATTAGTTGGGAAACAATAAAATAAATTATTTATTGTGCTCTAATTACATGTGATATGATTAGTAGTACAATTACATATTACGTAATAGTTTAGCTTAATGTTTAATTATATATGATGTGATTGCATGATGGCAAGCCTTGACCAATGTGTTTAGGTGAATGTTTATGTTTTTATTGTTTAATTATAATTTTGTTTGGTTATTGGGCCTGATAGCCCGCTCTCTCTATTTTCTGATGTATCACACCCCGGATGTGTATTCATATACTCTTGTTTGCACGAAGTAAATCATTAGAATTAGTGGGAGATCAATATGCAAGATGGAGCGCACCAAGAATCAAAGACTTGTATAATGGAAGCAAAAATATAATAGGATTGCATTGCATACCTGCATCACCTTAGACAGACTTGTGATCCACGTATGGCTCACGTGGATCAATTAAGAAAATGTTGTAATCGTCCATATTTATTTTTATTATGCATGCGATGTATGATAAATGTTTGTTTGTATGTTTTATTAGTGCAATTGACATTGAATGAATTAAACATAGTTGCATGAATCCGGCAAACAAAGAACGAGCATCTGATGAGATTTTAAAATTATTAAATCCTCTTTTGAATAAGATTCAAAAAATTTAATATCAAACTGTGAATGAGAGCTCAAATAAGTTTGTTGCTTCTAGTCTTCCATCAACAGTTAAGACATGAGACACTACTACTGTCAGGTGTCTTGTCTCACCCTCATGGGGGGCATCTGACATGAGAAAGGTGTGTGTTTAACCGCCGCTTAATTATGGATATGGTTTTGTTAACCTTTAAGATTGCTCACCCATGTGGGGTCTTATTGGCGGACATTGCCATCCTGGGATGGGTTAGTTTGACGTGAGAATGCATAATTGACCTGCCTCCGTAGGGTTATGCCAATCGCGAGACGAATATTTTGGGGGTTGCATATGATGTAGGGGTGATCGGAATCGCTTCGGAACAGGTAAAAAACTGATCCGGAGCGGTTCCGTGGTTTGGAACCAGTATCACCACCGGTTTCGATGATGTCGGACCGATTCCGATTCCTGAATCGGAACCGGTACTTTTACCGGAACCAGTATTTTTTTAAAAAAAAAATCTAAGCAACGAACCGCACCGGTACATGTTTTATTGAATCTGGTGAACTTGTGAACGATTAGTATGATTATGTTCAAAGAATATAAAATAATGATAACTTAAATCCCACATATCTTTAGTATATGCTGAATGCCCATTGAATTTGACTCATATGGACGTATGTGGAGCATTAAATGTTAGTGCAAGATGATGTTGAGTTATCATAAAAAGAATATGATTCTCTCCCAGTAACTCTCTAAAGTTACATATTGGTTGAACATAATTCATACAAATGCAGTGATCAAAACTCCATATATGATTGGACTGAAAAAGAAAATCCAAATTTAGATTTGAGATTTTTCTAATTTTGTGAAGCAGTCAGTGAGAGATGAGTTGGATAGATGATCCATCTTATATTATTTTGTGGAAATTTATTTTATCAATTTGTGACAAAGTGTTTGTTTCGCAAGTGCAATCTTTCTAGAGAAAATGTTTCTATTAGAAAGGACTGCCAATATAATATAACTTGAAATGGTTCAAGAACCACAAACCACTGGAAAAAACGGTTAAATTAATTGAGTCAGTCATAACCTTTGAACTACACATACCAATGAGATCTGAAAGTATTTCAGGAACTCCTGATAGATTGAATTTAATCCTAGAATGTTGTCAAAATGATTTTGACTATGGATGTGATCCTAGGACTTTCAAGGAGATGATGTTGGACATTGATTCGGGGCATTGGCAGGATGCCATGAGATTTGAAATAGACTCCATCTCTAATAAGGTACGAACATTAGCAGATCATCTTGAGGGAATTGTTCACATCGGCTGCAAATGGATCTATAAGCGAAAGCTTAGAGTGGATGGGAAGGTAGCGACCTTCGAAGCTAGACTGGTGAGAAAAAGATTATTCTCATAGGCAAAGAGTTGTCTGTGAGAAACTTTTCCATCGATTGTGATTCTAAAGTCTATTTTGATTTTATTAGCTATATCTGCATATTATGAATATGAGATATGACAAATGGATGTGCAAACAACATTTCTCAATGGTGATACTGATGTAGAAATGTAGCAGCCAGAGGTGTTCACAACTTCTGGGGTGAAAAATATTTTCAAACTTCAGAGGTCCATTCACAGGCCTAAGAAGGCGTCCCAAAGCTAGAATATCCGGTTGATAACATTATCAAAATGTTTGGTTTTGTTAAAAATCTGAAAGCATCATGTGTGTACAAAATGGTTAGTGGGAGCACGGTTAGATTTGTAATGCTTTAAGTCGATGATTTCCTACTCATTATGATTGATATTAGAGTAATCAAACTAAAGCATGTTTATCTACTAATTTCTCTATGAAATATTTGGGAGAAGCGTCCTACGTGCTTGGCATAAAGATCTATAGGGATGGATCTATGAGGATGCTTGAGCTCTCTCAATATACGTACATAAACATTGTGCTAAAGGGTTTATCATGGAATAGTCGAAAAGGGGTAACCTCCCAATATGTCACAGTGTTCATCTCTCGAGGTCAATGTGCATTACTATTGATGGGGAGAGAGAAGATGTCATTGATATCTTATGTTTCGACTGTCAGTGACATAATGTATGCTATGGTTTTTACTCGGCCTGATGTGAAGTATGCTCTTAGTGTAATGAGCAGTCATTAGACAGATCCCGGTGAAGGTCACTGGAACATTATGAAAATAATCATCAAGTACACAGTTGAGCTATTATGAATAAATTGCTATAGTCCATAAAACGTGGTTACGCATATGATGGTGACAATGGAATACATTCTCGACTGTGATTTCTAAATGTTCCTGGTCGACGAGCCTTCGAGAACGGGATATCAATATATGCTCAATAGAGGCTGATATTCATGATGTGTCTATTGTAGTGCGCCGCGTTTCATCGGAGTTGGCTTGGAGAAGTCATCACACATGAATAGGTGCTCATTAGGAATGAGTTCACTGAACGACCCTACTCGGAATTCTATAAGTGGTTACCATTTGTCGAGTATATAAATCTTAGTCATAGTTGTGCACCATTACTCCTCATGACCCGAGGCATCATTGAGGTCTTGAAAGATAGTTGTATACTTTGATTTAATGACTGGTCACACGCGGGTCATAAAGTTGTTATTTTGGGTATTCAGTGATGTTGTCAGAGGCCTATGATTGTTGTTGGGGATTCACCACTAGTCTTGATGAACGAGGATGTCCTATGTATTTTTCTGTATATGATTCAAGGAATCTCTGGCCAGAGTGGGTAATACTTGTAAAAAAAGAGATTTTCTTAGACGCACATAATGAATCATATAACGTGAAACAAATACATAGTTATTGAAATCATAAGGGGCATTGACCAACCAATGCCCTAGATTCAGTCGGGACATATTGAGTGAAAGGAATGTGCTGCACGCTAACTATGACTGACATGTTCTCGTAGGTTGCTAGTCATTTGTATCTAGGTCTTCGTGAAGCGCAGATGCTAGGAGCTACCCACGATCGGTAGGTTGTTGCTGGAATTATATTTCGGTCATTGTCTATTAAAGGAGTTTAATTGAAAATGGTGCATTCAGGGTAAGCCCAAAGAAGTTGTTTGACTTATAAAATCACAAAGGTTGTGATACTACTACTATGATACATTTGAGCTCGCTGGGTCACAAGCAACCGGCCCCGATCTGCCGATGAGTATTGAGACTTAAATGTTAAGAGCTCAAGATGATGTGATTGATGTTTAAGGGCTGAGTTTGTAAGGACCCTAATCCTTAAGTGCGGAAATAAGGCATAATAGAGCTAATAACAATGATCAGAGTAAGAAAAGAACATGTTGAGTCTATGAGTTTAAGTATTTACATGCCAAAATAAAGGACTACCAAAAGGATTCATTACATTCCAATCAATGAATGTGTTCACTATAGTTTTACGCTACTCCTAGAGTAGGCACTATACAAAAGAATCCTATCCTTTCATCTACCAAAGATGCTCTTGAAGCTCACTGTCTCAACCCGTTCAAGCCCTTCTATCATGCCAAAAAGTACCTACAAGGACAACCCCCAAACATGAGCAATAATAATCATTCATATTCAACACAATATGAAGATAAAGCGTAAATGCATAATCAATATAAAACACTTCCTGTTTTCCCATGCATTTCAAACGCTTCCCGTTTGGTTGTCCCTGTACCATAACTCATGAGTATAATCAACAGATTATTTTTAATGGCCAAAACATGTCATGACATTATATACCATCTCAACAGTACCAAATATTGGTCACCATTCCCTAGTCTGTCCATCACAGTGTATTTTAATGCCCCTCGCTTATTTTCATATGGGCGGCATAGGATAACCTCGCTACAATGGACATGCGGCGCTCCCACCCCTCGCTTCACAGAGAGCGGCAAATACCCTTTCCTCGCCCCATATGACAACCACGCTCAAATGTGACATGCGGCGCTCCCACCCCTCGCTTCACATTTAGCGGAACCAATACAAAAAGCGGCAAGCATTAAAATCATCAAAGGATGACCACGACTCATGGGATGTGCATCCAATAATCATCATATGCATCTATCATCAATATGCATAAATTACCATGTATATGCATCCACAATGCAATACCACATATGGCATAAATCAACATGTATATGCATCCACAATGCAATACCACATATATACCCGCATCCACAATGCATAATCAATGAATATATAAAATACATGTTACCGTTGGGTGCCCGTACGTCCACTACGTACCTTTCCAAAAGTGGAATTGGTCCGGCTTCAATTCCTCGGTTGTGTTGCTACCTGGGATGGTTCTACACAATCACACAACCCCATATTAGAAGCCAAATAATAGTCAAATACCAAAACTTTGACAAAATAAACCATTTTTCCAAAATTCCACAGGCGGCGATCGATCGCTTCCCATAGGCGATCGATCGCCTCAAAATTTACACAGCGGCGATCGGTCGCCCCAAACATGGCGATCGATCGCCATTCCTTTGAAAAACCTACTGCCTCTCGGCGATCGGTCGCCTCATAACAGGCGATCGATCGCCTAACCCGTAATTTTGGTACTGCCTTGCGGCGATCGATCGCCCCGTTTCAGGCGGTCGATCGCCTCGCACAGACTCGCGATTTTTCACCATTTTTGCATACCAAAACCTTCCAATCCATCCCAATACTCAAACCAACCAACCAACAACATAAATACCAACATAAACTTCCAAAATACACCTTAAAACAACCATAAATCCAACCATTACCCAAATCTACAACAACCCAACACAAAACCCATTTTAAAACCATTCAAAATCAAACCAAACTCAAACAAAACCTTACAAAATTAAAGCATGAGGTACCCATACCTCTTGGGGATCTCAAATCACCCAATATGCTCCACAAATCAAGATTTTTGAAAGGTTTCTCCTCAACCCTAGGCTTGAGCTCGAAAATGGAAGAAGGGAAAGGGTTTGTGGGTTTTGATTTGGTAAAGTGAAAGTGATTTGGTAAAGTGGGGTTGGGGATAAAAAGGGTTGGGTTTAATTAAAAAGCATACCAACAATTCCATGGTGTATAAAACACCCCAACATGATATTTTTCAAAGCATTTACTCAAAATGCACCAAATACCATTTAAACACATGATTTCTAATAAATTGCTACCAAAGGCAAATAAATCATGCTTCCAATAATAATTACCCAACATGCACCACATGCACCCTGAAATGCAATCCCGGGTCACCCTATCCACATGACCATGCATTTCCATAAGGTAAATAAATCCCAAAACATAATCATTTACCACATAATTAATCATGTAAACACAATTAAAGCCAAATAGCAATTAACCATTTCGGGGATGTCACAATACTCCCCTACTTATAAGATTTCGTCCTCGAAATCACATGCACTTACCCCAACAGAAACTAAACATAAACTCATACCAGAGAATAGTTCCGGGTAGTGCTGCACCATATGCTGCTCCGTCTCCCACGTAGCCTCCTCGACACCCCTGCGATCCCACTGAACTTTGATCATCGGTATTACTTTGTTCCGAAGTATACGGTCTGCTCTGTCCAGAATTCTAACAGGCCGTTCTACATAAGATACATCTGACTCTAACTGAACTTCGGAAGGCTGTAACACGTGAGACGGATCCGGCTCATACTTTCGCAGCATCGATACATGAAACACATCATGTATCCCAGATAAAGAAGGCGGCAAAGCCAGTCGGTAAGCCAATGTGCCAATGCGCTGCAAGATCTCGTACGGTCCAACATACCTCGGAGACAGTTTCCCGCGCATCCCAAATCGCACAACGCCTCTGAAAGGCGAGATCTTCAAAAAGACCTTATCTCCCAACTGAAATTCCAACGGTCTCCGCCGTTTATTTGCATAAGCTGCCTGCCTGTCTTGGGCCGCTTTCATTTTCTGCCTTATAATCTTTATCTTCTCTTCCATTTCCCGGATTAACTCAGGCCCTCCGACTGATCTACTGTCCAAATCATCCCAACACAAGGGTGATCTACACCGTCTGCCATAAAGAGCTTCAAACGGAGCCATCTGAATACTCGCCTGGTAGCTATTGTTATAAGAAAACTCTACCAGAGGCACTGAATCCTGCCAAGAAGTATCGAACTCCAAAACACAAGCTCTCAGCATGTCCTCGAGCGTCTGAATAGTGCGCTCGGTCTGGCCATCCGTCTGAGGATGATAAGCAGTGCTCAATCTGACCTCAGTTCCCAAGGCTGACTGAAGGCCTTCCCAGAAATGAGATGTGAATCGCGGATCTCGATCTGACACTATGGAAACGGGGATCCCATGCAATCTCACCACATCTCTAATATATAACTGCGCCATCCTCAAGAATGTAAAGGTCATGCTATAGGGGATAAAGTGGGCTACCTTGGTCAATCTGTCCACTATCACCCAAATAGCATCGAAGCCTGAAGCACTCCTCGGCAAATGAGTCACGAAGTCCATGGAAATGTGCTCCCACTTCCACTTCGGTATCTCCAAGCTCCTCAATTCGCCGCCAGGTCTCTGCCTCTCTGCCTTAACCTGCTGGCAGATCAGACACCTCTTCACAAAAGCGACGACATCTGATTTCATTCTCTTCCACCAAAACTGACCACGCAGATCTCTGTACATCTTCTTCCCGCCTGGGTGGATGCTAAGTCTGCTACTGTGAGCTCGCTCCAAGATTCCCTTACGCAACTCCGGCGTACTCGGAACTACCCAGCGGTTACCCAATCTCAAAGATCCGTCGTCGGCCACTCTGAACTTCGTCGGCTGACCAAGATGCACTATAGACAACCATCTCTGAACCTCAGCATCTGATCTCTGAGCTCTCCTGATGTTCTCATAAATATCTGGCTCAGCTAATAAGGTAGAGACATACACTGGTGATGCACCTATATCAAAATCATAGCCGAGATGGCAATAGGAGGTCATCATAGCCGACAAATGGATGACGTCCTCAGCAGAACTCCTCACTTTCCGGCTCAAGGCGTCCGCTGTCAAATTGGCTTTCCCGGGATGGTACTCTATCTCACAGTCATAGTCCTTGAGTAGGTCCATCCATCTCATCTGCCTCATGTTCAGCTCCGCCTGAGTGAATAAAAATTTGAGGCTCTTGTGATCCGTGTATATGGTGAATGAAGTGCCATATAAGTAATGTCTCCAGATCTTCAGGGCGAAGATGATAGCCGCCAATTCCAAGTCATGGACTGGATATCTGGTCTCATGCGGCTTCAACTGTCTCGATGCATAAGCTACCACATGCTTATCTTGCATCAGAACACACCCAAGGCCCTGCAGTGATGCATCAGTATACAGAACAAATCTGGAGTTCTCCGTCGGGATCACTAACACTGGCGCCGTCGTCAACCGATGCTTTAACTCCTGGAAGCTCTCCTCACAAGCTTCTGACCAAAAGAAAGGTACACCCTTCTGAGTCAACTGAGTCAGCGGCCTGGCAATCTTCGAAAAGCCCTCCACAAAGCACCGATAATACCCGGCCAAACCAAGAAAACTCCGGATCTCAGGCACAGAAGTGGGGGCAGCCCACTCCATCACAGCCTCAATCTTCTTGGGGTCCACTGATATCCCGCTGCTCGAAATGACATGCCCCAGAAACACAACACTGCTCAGCCAAAATTCACACTTACTGAGCTTAGCATACAACTGATGCTCTCTGAGAATCTGAAGCACTGTCTTCAAGTGTTTCACATGATCTTCCTCGCTCCGGGAGTAGATAAGAATGTCGTCAATAAACACGATGACGAACTGATCAAGATACTGCTGAAACACTCTGTTCATCAGACTCATGAAGACTGCTGGAGCATTCGTCACACCGAACGGTATCACTAAGAACTCATAATGCCTGTATCGTGTCCGGAATGCTGTCTTCTGCACATCATCCTCTCTGACCCGAATCTGATGATACCCGGACCTCAAATCAATCTTGCTATACACCCTGGTACCTTGCAACTGATCAAACAAGTCGTCAATCCTTGGGAGAGGATACTTGTTCTTCACTGTAGCCTTATTCAGCTGCCGGTAATCGATGCACAGCCGCATCGAACCGTCCTTCTTCTTCACAAAGAGAACTGGTGCGCCCCATGGCGACACGCTCGGGCGTATATACCCCTTGTCCAAGAGATCCTGCAACTGTTCTTTCAACTCTCTCAACTCAGCCGGTGCCATCCTATAAGGTGCACGAGAGATAGCGGATGTCCCTGGCAACAGCTCGATCCCAAACTCAACTTCCCTAGCCGGTGGGAATCCTGGGATCTCTTCTGGGAATACATCAGCAAACTCTGCCACTACTGGCACATCCTCAACTCTCAGTTCTTTACTCTTCCCAGACGTGTCCACGGCATAAATAAGATAGCCCGTGTGACCACGTTCCAACAACTGAGTCATCTTGATCGCTGAAATCAACGGAATCTTCGCACGAGACCCGTTGCCATAGAAAGTCCACTGACTGCCCAACTCAGGTCTGAACTTCACTGTCCTCTGTCGGCAATCTACCACTGCCTGATATCTGTTCAGAACATCAATACCCAAGATGCAGTCAAAGTCTGACATACCCAGCACAATCAAGTCTGATCTCAATTCGTTGCCCTCAAAATAAATGAGGCTATCTGCCAAGAACTGATCAGCAACGACGTTTCTTCCCGTGGGTGTCGAGACAAGGAGAGGCGTGGGTAAAGAAGACGTGCGCATATGGTGTCTCTCCACGAATCCCACAGACACAAAAGAATGGGAGGCACCTGTATCTATCAAAACAAAAGCAGGGTACGTAAATAAATGGCACGTACCGGCAATCACCTCCTCCGGGGCTGCCTGAGCCTGCTCTCTGGTCAGTGCATATACCTGTCCCTGGGGTGGTCCCACTGTCTGACCTCCCGACGGACGAGGCCCAAACTGCTGCCTCTGCTGCACTGTCCTGTCCTCAAACCTTGGCCTGCTGCCCTGATACTCTGACTGTCCTCCCCGTGTGGGGCAATACCGAGCAATGTGGCCCATCTTGCCACAGACATAACATGCAGGACACTTGTTTGAAGAATGTGGCCCTCCACAATTATTGCACCTCGGCTCTCCCGGCCTATCCCCTTGTGAAGATCCTCTATTGGCCGACCAATTACCCTTCTTGTTATCCTGCTTCTGTCCAAAGTGTTTCTTTCCACCATACCTTGAAGATGAAGAGGCACCACGGGGCTTAAATGGCTCACCCCGAGGCCTCAAACTGTCACTAGTCTGCCTCTGTTGCGGTACCGGTGGTGGCATGGCATAAGCTCCCACTCCTAGCTCAGCAAGCTCCGCTCTTGTGAGAGCATCATCAAAAGAAGTTGGGTTATTAGTGATAACCCGGTCATAGAGCTCCGGTCGCAATCATTTCATGAAATTTCTCATCTTAGCGTGTCCACTGGTGGCAATGTGGGGGACGTATCTCAACAACGAAGAGTACCGTGTGGCATAGTCTGCCACTGTCATGTTCCCCTGCCTCAGACTTGTAAACTCATCCCCCTTTGTCTGTCTTGCTGCCGCGGAGAAGTACCGATTCAGAAACCTAGTCCTGAAGAGAGTCCAGTCAATCACAGCACCCAGTGCTCTCATTTCCATTACTGTGCTCCTCCACCACATCAGAGGTTTCTTGGCTAATTGAAACTCCGCTAGCCTCATCCAAGCCGTCACAGCACAAGGAGCCGATACGAAGATCTGCTCAAGTCTTTCTAACCACTCTTCAGCCTCTTCTCCGGACTCTGTCCCCTCAAACCGGGGCGGATGGTAAGATAGGAATTGTGTCAAGCTAATCTCACCCGGTAGCAGCAACTGAACCACTGGTTCCATTCCTACAGCCGGTGGAGGTAGAGGGTTTGTCTGTCCAATACTAGCATTCATGCTCCCCATATCACCGACTTCCTCATTAGCAGCCATGCTGTAACACAAATGTTAACAACAATCCAAAGCAATATATATCATGTCGTTAGATAACAGGAGTGATATAAGCATGTTAGTATAACAGGATATACATCAATATGCACCACATGCATAAACATGCTCCAAATGTAAGCACCTAGCAAAACTTGCTAAGGCTACCCTTCACTCGTTCCCGGGTTCTCTAACCACTGCTCTGATACCACTAATGTAAGGACCCTAATCCTTAAGTGCGGAAATAAGGCATAATAGAGCTAATAACAATGATCAGAGTAAGAAAAGAACATGTTGAGTCTATGAGTTTAAGCATTTACATGCCAAAATAAAGGACTACCAAAAGGATTCATTACATTCCAATCAATGAATGTGTTCACTATAGTTTTACGCTACTCCTAGAGTAGGCACTATACAAAAGAATCCTGTCCTTTCATCTACCAAAGATGCTCTTGAAGCTCACTGTCTCAACCCGTTCAAGCCCTTCTATCATGCCAAAAAGTACCTACAAGGACAACCCCCAAACATGAGCAATAATAATCATTCATATTCAACACAATATGAAGATAAAGCGTAAATGCATAATCAATATAAAACACTTCCTGTTTTCCCATGCATTTCAAACGCTTCCCGTTTGGTTGTCCCTGTACCATAACTCATGAGTATAATCAACAGATTATTTTTAATGGCCAAAACATGTCATGACATTATATACCATCTCAACAGTACCAAATATTGGTCACCATTCCCTAGTCTGTCCATCACAGTGTATTTTAATGCCCCTCGCTTATTTTCATATGGGCGGCATAGGATAACCTCGCTACAATGGACATGCGGCGCTCCCACCCCTCGCTTCACAGAGAGCGGCAAATACCCTTTCCTCGCCCCATATGACAACCACGCTCAAATGTGACATGCGGCGCTCCCACCCCTCGCTTCACATTTAGCGGAACCAATACAAAAAGCGGCAAGCATTAAAATCATCAAAGGATGACCACGACTCATGGGATGTGCATCCAATAATCATCATATGCATCTATCATCAATATGCATAAATTACCATGTATATGCATCCACAATGCAATACCACATATGGCATAAATCAACATGTATATGCATCCACAATGCAATACCACATATATACCCGCATCCACAATGCATAATCAATGAATATATAAAATACATGTTACCGTTGGGTGCCCGTACGTCCACTACGTACCTTTCCAAAAGTGGAATTGGTCCGGCTTCAATTCCTCGGTTGTGTTGCTACCTGGGATGGTTCTACACAATCACACAACCCCATATTAGAAGCCAAATAATAGTCAAATACCAAAAATTTGACAAAATAAACCATTTTCCAAAATTCCACAGGCGGCGATCGATCGCTTCCCATAGGCGATCGATCGCCTCAAAATTTACACAGCGGCGATCGGTCGCCCCAAACATGGCGATCGATCGCCATTCCTTTGAAAAACCTACTGCCTCTCGGCGATCGGTCGCCTCATAACAGGCGATCGATCGCCTAACCCGTAATTTTGGTACTGCCTTGCGGCGATCGATCGCCCCGTTTCAGGCGGTCGATCGCCTCGCACAGACTCGCGATTTTTCACCATTTTTGCATACCAAAACCTTCCAATCCATCCCAATACTCAAACCAACCAACCAACAACATAAATACCAACATAAACTTCCAAAATACACCTTAAAACAACCATAAATCCAACCATTACCCAAATCTACAACAACCCAACACAAAACCCATTTTAAAACCATTCAAAATCAAACCAAACTCAAACAAAACCTTACAAAATTAAAGCATGAGGTACCCATACCTCTTGGGGATCTCAAATCACCCAATATGCTCCACAAATCAAGATTTTTGAAAGGTTTCTCCTCAACCCTAGGCTTGAGCTCGAAAATGGAAGAAGGGAAAGGGTTTGTGGGTTTTGATTTGGTAAAGTGAAAGTGATTTGGTAAAGTGGGGTTGGGGATAAAAAGGGTTGGGTTTAATTAAAAAGCATACCAACAATTCCATGGTGTATAAAACACCCCAACATGATATTTTTCAAAGCATTTACTCAAAATGCACCAAATACCATTTAAACACATGATTTCTAATAAATTGCTACCAAAGGCAAATAAATCATGCTTCCAATAATAATTACCCAACATGCACCACATGCACCCTGAAATGCAATCCCGGGTCACCCTATCCACATGACCATGCATTTCCATAAGGTAAATAAATCCCAAAACATAATCAATTACCACATAATTAATCATGTAAACACAATTAAAGCCAAATAGCAATTAACCATTTCGGGGATGTCACAGAGTTTAATTTTTGAAAGCTCATCACTTTAGTGAAGTTTCTATTTTTGAAAATGTTTCATTTATAGAAAGTACTAAAATTAAAACGTTTGATATATTTGTGTCTCATAATTATGTACAATGGTTGTACTTCAAGTTGTTCAATCGGATTGAGCTACTTGGATTATGAGTTTACTACCCGTGTGTTGGCTTTTGGGCAAGTGAAAATTGTTAGCATATGTGCCCTACAAGCCAAAAGTTGGCATGTTAGGCTTTATGCACCCAAGCCCATTAGTGGGTCATTAGCACCTATAAATATATAATATGTCCCTAACATAGAGTAACACAATTGTTAAACTCTTAGTCCCATAATTCTCGTCGTAGACAGACTAACACCAACTAGCACTGGCATTGAGATCATGGATCTGGTCAGGTTGTTTGGACTCGAGGGATCATCGGTATCATATTTACATCGGTGAACGGTAATCTTTTTCCTGCATTTATTATGATATTTTCATGTGTTATATATGAATCAGGCGCAATCAACCGTCCTTGGATCTAGATATGTTCATGTTTATTTCTGCTGCATTTGGATCTGACGCCATGTGATGAAACCCAACAATTCATCTCTCTTTTTTGCGAGTGATTTCTTCTCAAATGATATTTTCAATGCTTGAACAAGGAAGATTGTTCTACAAACTTATTATGGTGCGTTGAATTTATCTTTCAAGACTCATAGCTTTTCTGGTTCCTCGCACTCTCTTCTTTTTCTGGTTTGCTCTCATTCTAGCTGATTTTTCTTCTTCCTTGATTTGATCTTCAAAATATTAAATTTATGGCTTCCAAGAATGATATAGATGTTAGAAGAATATAGTCGTTAATAAAGGATTTGTGCGATTTAAGACACTCTAACGGTCATGTCTACATTGCTGGCCATTTTCTGAGTCTAAGTTGATCATGTCATCGGTTGAGGTCAAATCTTTTGTGAGGTCTGTTGAGCTGATCTATTTATTGTGCACTGAGCTGATCACAAGTAGAGAAGTGTCAAATTGTCATAGTAAGAAGCTAATGTAATCTTGTTTCCTCTGTCATGTTTTATTGATTTTATCTTTTGATTCATTGATTTATGGGCAAACTAATGAACATGAAAGTTGCATTCATTTGTCTTACTTTCCATAGAATCAACAATCCATCGAGTTTGAGGTCTTATGATAGAGAGATGTGCTCGAAATACGAGGTTGTAAAGCTTGTTAGATATAGCTTTAGAACTGACAACTTAGACTCGCTTTTTCACTATGATTCCAATTAACATTTGACCTTTGAATATGATTTGAGTTGGCTATTCAATCGATTTAAATGACATCATTTGGATAACCAAACGATAAGCTCAAAAAATCAGCTGCACCAGAAATTTGTACAAGCTAAAAAACGTGTCTCCTAAGCTGATTGGCATCTCCATCCTAATAGTTGAGATGATTGGCTAATTCTAATCCTAATTCTAACAGCTGAGATGATTCAGCTGTCCAAAACTGATTTTGCACTTTTAGAACTGATCTTGCTCTTTCAAAACTGAAATATTCTTTTCCAAACATGATTTTCTTTAAGGATGATCAACATAAACTTCATATCTACAAACAACACGCTTGATGAAACGTAGAGTATCACAATAACAATTTTGAAATCATTAAAATCAAGATAGCTCGTGGTTCCGGAACCCAATCCAATTATTATCGAAATTAATTGGTACAAAACCAATTTTTCAACAACCCAAAACCATTATGATGTTATGGGTTTAGTATGGTTTAATACAAAATATAAATTATAAGGAAATTTTTGAATTTTGAAAAGTTTCTATTGGTTTACCCGTTATTTTTTTTCTATCTTAATCTATTTTAACATGCTCTATTCATGCAAACTCATAGACCAAGTAAAAAACGAAAAACTTTCGAGTCACATCTCATAAAATTCTGTCCATGTCACATAAAGCAGATGCATGGTTGGATGTGGGTATGATGCACATGTACGAATGCGTCAATTTTTTTAAAACATTGAGTGTTGATGCGCTTTAGTGTGCCTATTAAAAAATTAAAAATATATATATATATATATATATATATATATATATATATATATATATATATATATATAATGCACATCATTTTCGACAGACTTACATCATTATTATATTATATACAAATTTATAATATGACATTCTTAACAAAATTGGCGTTTGAAACTTTAATTTTTTAAAAATCATTAAAATTAGATCCTATTTGGGATATAACGTTTGTAGATTTGCAAAAACTTATAATTAGTGATAACAATACAATTAAACTTTTTACTCTGCCGCTCTCCTAGTACGAACAAATGGTTCTAGTAAAATATATTTTATAGAAGGAAAAATGAAAATGAAGTATATTTGGATTATTTACGACATAAGATAATGAAATCGAAAAATGAAACCAAACATTACCTATATGTTTCATTATGTTTGATAATAATATGAATTTATTAACTACTCATATTATCTCCGGAGAATTATATTAATACGTTATGGAATAACTAATATAACAATTAAAGTAACTCAATAAAAATAAAAAATTATGTCAATAAAGTCCATTATCTTAATTTTCATAACAAAAAATCCATGATATCAAAATTATTATTATTCTCCCTAAAATGTTACAAAATCAAACATATTGTCATATTTTTGTATCAAATATTTTAATTTTTCATATATTATTATGTCCTTCATTAAGTTATTACAGAATGATGTATACTATGTATCTAGTTACTGTCTAATAGAATTTGTATATCACTCCGAAGTGACTTAGAATCATGAAAATTCATCTGATCCCAAATCGAAGAATTAAGAAGTTTAACAATACTGCGTGACTTAGTTAAATTTAGTGCGCGACTTAGTATAATTAAAAACGCCGAACACATATTCAATACGTCATATCACAATTGGAGTGACAATTCATATATAAGGTAAGAGGAGGATTATGTGATTTCGGTCAAAGTCAACATAAAAATAGTCCTTATTTATGTGTATATTAAAAAAAAAATACACGATTGATATGAACATTTTTGGGCAAATTTAAATAAATAATATTAAAAAAAATAATTTTTTTTACAAAATAAGGTAATAAAAAATATATTTACGATTCTAACGTCAGTCGCAATCTGGGATCACGATTCTTCAAAATGAGATAGAAACGCGAACCTTCGCATTACTCTCTCCTATTTTTTATTTTTTAAATGAGAGAGAAATCTTCACTTTTCTCTTTCCTATTTTTTAATTGGAGAAAGAAAGGTTCTCACTTCTCCAATTTTCAACATTCATCTCTCATCCATTTTTAATGTTTATCTCTCCTCCACCTTTTTTTTCGATTTTAAAGTTGCATTGTGATAGTGTTAATAGGCAAATTTAAATTTTTATTATAAAAAAAAAAAATTCATAAAATATGGTTGTTTGAAAAAATTTAAGTATCTATTATAATTTGCACTCTTGGAGTGCAAATTTAACACTATTCTAAAGCAACTTTACAATTTTTTATTTTGATTTTATAAAGTTGCAATCCAAGAGTGCAACTTTAGAATAATATTATTTTAAAGTATTAAATATTAAAAAATAAACTTCTTTTTATTGGTATTATGTTTTACATAAAAATTTTAAACCACATAAATAGTTGAAATATGAATAAATGATCTGAAATAGTACACATAAAAATAAATAGATTATTCTTACATTGAACTCTAAATATTTCCTCCGGTCCCACAACCATGTCTATGTATCAGTCTTTGTGGTCTTCTAGATGGCTCAACTTCATCTACATTCCGCGTTTGTGATTGCGAGGGTCTAGTCCTAGCGCTGGACTCACCAATATCATATTGTGGCGTCAAGTCGGAGAATGTAACATGTGAGATATCAAAATGTGGACGTGGTTGTGTAGAACCGGGCACACGAAGCAGAAGATCCGTAAATGAGATTCCACTGTATGCTTCAGTTGGATCTGATATATATGGAGTGTATGGTGATGGCTCCTCCACGTGGGCAGGTTGTGTGCGTTAGTAGTCAGAAGATGTGGCATCATAATGGAATGAAGAACGGTGTGATGTTGATGTCCCCCATGCATCATATGTATCAGTAGTAAATGGAGGGATATCATCATGAGCATCTACCTGAGTATCAGAGGTACTTGACCGTCTTCTCCTTCGGAGAACAGAGATGATTATGCTAGCGCCGATTTTTTTGGTCCTGAAATTCATGTTGATTCCGAACCAGATGAAGATGAAATTAACGTTCATGATGGTAGCGATGACGATGTAGAAATTGATGTGATGTTGGTATGCTTGCACGGCAGCGAGATACCACTAGAGGGGGCAACCGGAGGAGAAGACGGTCAAGTACCTCTGATACTCAGGTAGATGCTCATGATATCCCTCCATTTACTACTAATACCAATAAAAAGAAATTTGTTTTTTAATATTTAATACATAATTTAAAATTATTTTTAATTTATAATTAAAATAATACTATTCTAAAGTTGCACTCTTGGATTGCAACTTTATAAAAAAAAAATAAAAATTTGTAAAATTGCACTCCAAGAGTGCAACTTTAGAATAGTGTTAAATTTGCACTCTATGAGTGCAAATTATAATAGAACCTTAAATTTTTTCAAACAACCATATTTTATGAAATTTTTTTTTTTATAATAAAAAATTAAATTTGCCAGTGTTAATATCCATAAGTGTGAGATAAAAATTTAGGAAATAAAATTTAAAAATATTTAAAATATTTTAGATTTTAAAGTTTTGGTATTTTTTATTTCAAAAATTATTTAAAATATTAATTCAAAAAAGAATATATCAAAATTTTTTTTCCAAAATATATGTTAGCTATTAAGCAATTTGTATTTGGTATTTCATACGTCAATATATCTCAAATGGTAAATATTTTTTTAATTACATTATTTTGTAATTTTATATTTTTTAATATTATTTATTTAAATTTGCCAACATTTTCGATTCTTCTCGTAGTTAGACATGGCCACGGTTATAAAATAACCGTGGCCCGGCCCGGACCGTAACCGGGTCAACGGGCCGGTTACCCGTTGACCCGGTTCAACGGTTCGGAACCGTAACCGGCCCGTCACTGTACGGGCCGGTTACGGTTCACGTGTGTGAGGAACCGTGTAACCTGCGGTTCAAACCGCCGGTTGTAACCGGCGGTTCCAACCGCCAGGAACCGCCGGTTACCTTCTTTTTTTTTAAATTATTTATTATTTAAAATAAATTATGTTGCTGAGGATTCGAACCCTTGACCTCTGTCATGTATATACAGCTCTTTACCACTAAGCTATTGTCTTGATTGCTTTATTTTAGACAATATAATTATATATACTAAAAGACAATATATATTATATGTCTAATATAATAATAACTATTTTATATTGACAAATAAAAATTATCTAAAAAAATATGTTATGCTCTTAAATAAATGTTTTATAATAAAAACATATCTATAACAAAGTAAATATAACAAAAAATGTTGGATAAATTAATAAGAATTATAAATAGTGGTTTCAAAATAAAATATTTGAAGCAAATTATTACAAAACAAATATATTATATACCTTTTATAATTATTCTACAAGTATTTTATGCTCATTATTGGATTTACATTATATATAATAATTAAATAAGTATATCTTAGTTTATCACAATATAACTTACAATAGAAACTCAATAATGTAATATTTGATTAATTAATAAAATATTTTAATAATTATACTGATTTGGGAACAACGTATTGAATTGATAATTCACTAACTTTATATTATATAAATTAATAACCCCTAACTTAATATATTTATGATTAATCAATGAAATCATCCTAAAAATAACTTTACAAACAAATATTGATAGTGACAAATATTATTATTGACTTTTTTTAACATAACAAGAACTCTGGGTTTATTAATTAAATAACCTTAATAAAATAAATAATTTCAAAAATAACCCGAAAAATAAAAACATTTCAAAAGTAACCTAAACCGCAAACTGGGTTGGCGTCACCTAAAAAAATTTTGGTCACGCCAACTGAGTTGGCGTGACCAATTTAAAATATATTAGTCACGCCAACTGAGTTGGCGTGACCTTTGTTTTTTACGGTCACGCCAACCCAGTTGGCGTGACCATTATTCACGCCAACTGGAGCTGCAAGTTGGTGTGCAAGTTGGTGGGAATAATTATTGGTCACTGAGTTTGCCAACTCAGTTGGCGTGACCAATAAATATCATGTGTCACGCCAACTCAGTTGGCGTGACCCATTAAAGGTCACGCCAACTGAGTTGGCGTGACCTGGAGTTATAAAATTTCCGCAACCCTTCTTCTTCGGCAACAACTTCGGCGATTTACAGTCTAAATTCTTCCTCGCGTTTGACCTCCAAGTTACTATCGTTTTTTTCTCATTTTGCTTCCAGTCTCTTCGTAGTTTCAGATTCAGAATTTAGAGGTAAAAATCATATCGCTGTGAATTAATTTCTGTCACACTTTTTCGCTGCCGTCCGCCGCCCCCCGCCGTCTGCTGCCGCCGTCGGGCGCCGTCTGCTGCCGCCGTCTGCTGCCGCCGTCGGGCGCGCCGGCCGCCGCCGCCGCCGGTTGCTGATGGCTGGTGGTTGTCGGCGGTAGCATCGTCATCTTTTATCAGTTTTAATTTATTTTGTTTACTTTATGTTGTTTATATGTACTAATATATTTTTTGTTTCATATAATAGGATGGATCCGATGAATGTACCAGGCCCGATCGATGATCATCTGTTGGTATTGCAGTCATGTCATCGTTCTGAAGATGTATGAGCAGGTGATATTGATCGGCCCTTGCGTGTGAGAAATCCGAGCAGCTATTTTTGGGATCTTTGCCCATTAGACACACGTGTTGTAAGTATGTTACATGAGTTTGGGTTTTATGGTGTATATAGGTGTAATAAGATTACCATTGACCCTCATCTAATCACGGCGTTAGTAGAGAGATGGCGTCGTGAAACGCATACATTCCATCTGAGATCTGGAGAGGCGACTATTACACTGCAAGACATTGCAGTTATTTGGGGTCTGCCAATAAATGGTCTTGCAGTGTCAGGTGCCAATTTTGATAAGACAATACCCGAGTGGCAAGAATATTGTTATCGTCATTTGGGATTTACACCAGATCCGGGTCACTTTAAAGGTGCATGTTTGTTAATGTCTGCGTTGAGTCATCATTTAATAGTAAATCGGATCCATTTGCATAGTACGGCGGATGAGGTTGCTAAATATGCACGAGGTTGTGCATTATTAATGATAGGTGGGATTATGTGCCCCGATAGCTCCGGCAATACTGTAAAATTATTGTACATACAGAAATTAGAAGATATCAGTTCTGTTGGTAATTTTAGCTGGGGTAGTGCTGTGCTGGCATTCTTATATCGTGAGTTGTGCACTTCAGCGGAGAGAGGGAAAAAAGTAATATGTGGTGCATTACAACTCCTACAGGTAATCGTTACCTTTATGTTAAAATACTGAAAAAATATATCTTGCATATTTAATTTATATTCTTCATGTTAATGTTTTAGATTTGGGCATGGTCCCGGCTCGAAAGTTTAGCTCCTCGACTCGGACGCCTGAGAATTGATATTGGGCCAATACCAATCCATGAGGACAATTACTTACCTGTTGCTCCATATGTTGCAAGGTTATGTATCACAAATTATTTTGCAATGTATAATATTATATTTAATATTTTGTTATATAATTTATGTTTTGTTATGATGATTATGAGTACACAGGTGGACATGTAAAGTAAGATTTACAGAAACTGACACACATTCATTACGAATTATTAGAGACATCCTTGACCAGCAGCCATTAAGCCAAGTAATTTTATTTTTTATATTCATGTATAAAACATAATAGTCTTTGAACATTATTTTAATGTAATACTATATTTGTAGTTTAATTGGCAGCCGTACCCTGATGATTATATTGAAGGACTGCATACTGAGTTATGGACATACAGCGGGCCACTCATTTTGTATGACATAGTTGAGATGCATCGTCCTGAGCGGGTTTTCCGTCAGTTCGGCATGGTACAAAACATCCCACCAGATCCACGGTCAGGGGATGATATATTACATGTAGTTAACCGCAGGGGTAAAACAAATAATGACTGGTCTGCACACCATAGGCGGTACATGACTATATGGGGAAATGCACATGCTCATACCGTGGACAGCCCGCGATATGAGTCAGCTGGACAGGGTGTAATTGTCGGGTACAATGACTGGTATGGACGAGTAACACGTAGATTCATTGGCCATCAACGACAATTTGTGGAGGCTGGTTATCAACATGGAGATGGCCCGGCATGGCAACATGTGGTATGTTGCTTTATGATTTTTACCTCTAAATTCTGAATCTGAAACTACGAAGAGACTGGAAGCAAAATGAGAAAAAAACGATAGTAACTTGGAGGTCAAACGCGAGGAAGAATTTAGACTGTAAATCGCCGAAGTTGTTGCCGAAGAAGAAGGGTTGCGGAAATTTTATAACTCCAGGTCACGCCAACTCAGTTGGCGTGACCTTTAATGGGTCACGCCAACTGAGTTGGCGTGACACATGATATTTATTGGTCACGCCAACTGAGTTGGCGTGACCAATAATTATTCCCACCAACTTGCACACCAACTTGCAGCTCCAGTTGGCGTGAATAATGGTCACGCCAACTGGGTTGGCGTGACCGTAAAAAACAAAGGTCACGCCAACTCAGTTGGCGTGACTACTATTCAACGGTGGTCACGCCAACTGAGTTGGCGTAACCAATATTTTATATGGTCACGCCAACTCAGTTGGCGTGACCTATTGGACCCGCCAACTGAGTTGGCGGGTAAGGTTAGTTTTTAAATGTTTTCAGAATTCGGGTTATTTTTGTAATTATTTGTTTTATTTGGGTATTTAAATAAATAACCCAAGAACTCTTGTGTTGTTTTTTTGTAGATAAATAACAAATAATTCAATGTTATACTCGTCAATTTTATATATAATTAATATCATAATTGTAAATGTTTCATGCCAATATCATTTGCAATTAGTACCAAAGTTGTATCAGTTTCATACCAATTTCATAAGTAATTAGTACCAAAATTGTAAATATTTCATACCAATCTCTTTTGCAATTAGTACCAAAATTGTATAGGTTTCATACCAATTTCATATGTAATTAGTATCATAAATGTAAATGCTTCATACTAATATCATTTGTAATTAGTACCAAAGTTGTATATTTTTCATACCAATTTCATATGTAATTAGTATCATAATTGTAAATGTTTCATACCAAATTCTTTTGTAATTAGTACTAAAGTTGTATATGTTTCATACGGATTTTATATGTAATAAGTATCATAATTATAAATGTTTCATACCAATATCGTTTGTAATTAGTATCAAAAATTATATATGTTTCATACCAATTTCATATGTAATTAGTATCGTTAGATAATCAGATTCAATCAATTAAAATGACATTATCTTATTGTGGTCCCATCGAGTTTGATAAAACAATGGGGTAAGTTTTGTAAGATTAATGGCATGCGAGCTAGAAAATTTCCACTAGATATACCCACACGTTGAACTAGAAATTGCTAAATGATTCATATGAATATAGAGAGTTAATGACAACTTAAAAAGTTCAAACTCTCTCCCCGTTACATTTCCTTTGTTCTTTTTATGATTCTTTTATAGTTAGTTTTAAATTGTTTAAATAAAAATTTTAATTTTAATTTTTTTAATTTAAAAAATATAAGGATCGAACCGTAACCGTAACCGGTGGTTAACCGTAACCGTAACCGTAACCGTAACCGGCGGTTCATGAACCGTAACCGGAACCGTCTACGAATGTTAAGGTTAAGGGTCGAGCTCTTTTGAACCGTCGAACCGGCGGTTCTGAACCGTCAACCGGCGGTTCACGAACCGTGGTCATGTCTACTCGTAGTCTCCCACGTAAGAAATTTAAAAAATTATTTAAACATATTTTTAACTAACCCTGTAGACAATGCAAAAATCAGGATTTCTGATTCTTTATTCCCAGTAACATATTTTTAACAAACGGGATCGAGAGAGAAAATAAACAATTATGAACTCCTTGTACTTCTGGCTATGATGCATGAACACTTTTAAAAATCACTCAGTATAGTGTCTGATACTTCTTGGACATCAACACTTCTCGACCACGTGTGGACAAGCCACATGATATGCCCATTAGTTTATTACTAAAATAAAATCAGACACCCATGTCGAACATGACTGATGTGTGTATCCGAGCCATGTCCGACATAAAAATGACACTTTTGAGTAATAATTGTACAATTTAAATTTTTTTAGCTAAAATAAAATTTAAAACTATTACTTAAACTCTATTTAATTGAAGTAATATAAATTTTTGTTAATTATTGTTAGTATGAGTGATTTTGTGTTGATTTCAATGACATATATTTATATATATTATTTTTGAATTTGATAAAAAAAATTTGCTATTATATTTCATTTGGATATATTTATTAAACTTTATATTAATTAATCACGGAATACCACATGAGAAAAGCTAGAGGAATCCAAATAAATAAGATGAAGACCACAAATTCTTAATACTTTACATGCCAAACAATCTAGATAAGCATTTCCTTAAAACGAAAATTAAAACACGCAATAATTGAAATGACGATAGTGCCACTATTCTTTTTTAAGATTTACAACATAAGGCCGCCGCCGCCGAGAGGGTGTACGAATCGATCAGCTCAAGCTACACGAAAACGCGAGAAACCACCGGATCATCGATTCCATGGGGAGAGAGGAAATAATTTCTTTCAAACCCTGAGTAATTTCGAAGCTCTAACCACCGGATTTTCCCTAGAGATCGCCTCCCGTCCGGCGGACTTGTAATCGTAACCGCACTCGTGCCGATCCGAATACCTGTGCTCCGAACAGAAAACGTTCCCACACCGGCAACGGAAACCCACCAACCCGATCCGCTTCCTGCAGTCCGACCCGGAACACCGGGTCACGTTTCTTGGTGTCCTCGTTACCCCTCGATGATCCGCTTCTACGAGGGAGCTGGCTCCGAAGGTAAACGTGGTGGACGACTTAGGATCTGGGATTTCGGCGGCCAGGATTGGCGTAGACGGCGGGGGAATAAACTGCGGCGGACTGCATATTGGCAGGTTTTGTTCGGGTACCTTGAGCTCGGTTTCTTCTTTCTCTGTCTTCTGCGCCATATTCAATCCCTATTTTTGTTTTCTTTTCTGTGGGAGAGATGTTTTCAGTGTATTTGTGATTTGTTCATAAATTTGGGGTCTTTATTTAATTATGTGAATGTTGTGAGGTTGTTTTGCAATCTAATCAGCGTCAGGAGTTTGGGGGTATATGCAATGACGATTATGCCCTTCTGATTTTTATTCTAATGGGTCACCCCGTTGGGCCATTGGAAATGGCATTTTGGCTGAGTATCGACGTGTTTCCACGTAAGCCGTAAGGTAAGGTCGTTTTATTCATCGAATTACAAATTAATTTAAAAAATGGATCCTACTATCATATCAATAATTCAAATCATCTTTATTCCTGCAATTAACTTCAATTTAAATTAATGTGACTCATTCAATATTTTATTATATTTTACTGTTATATAACCATTATTGTTTGCTACAATTTGGAAAAAAATTGTAGAATTTGTGGCACAGGTAATGCGAAAGCTATTTTCATCCGACTCGAACACAAGTCTCCCAAAATCGAAAGCTTATTCAAATGGATTTTTCGATCGTAAATGAATTTGTAACTATTTATTTTCAAAAAAAAAAAGGTATACATAGTCGAAAAACCCAAAAGTTTGGTACCACATTATTTGGAATTGATAACTCAAAGCCAAAAACCTCAATCATTTTCGATTTTTTGCAAAGGTCTACATATTTGAAAAACCAAAAAAATTAGCTTATAGAGCTTAGGTAGTACTAGAAATTAGCTTATGTAATACCAAGAATTAGATTACCACAAATTAGTACCACAAATTAGATTTTGTAGTACCACAAATTAGTTAATCTAGTATCACAAATTAACTTATGTAGTACCAAAAATAAGCTTCACGAATTATGTAGTACCAAGTTAAAAATATTATTACCATGTATTAAATGTATGTTGGGAAAACATTTCTAAGTTTTGGTGATAACAAAAATATACTGCTTGAAGCATCTACTGCATCGAAGAAGTCTACTGATGCAAAGAGTAGAAGATATCATCTACCGGATGCAAAGAATAGAAGATATTGTCTACCGGGTCCAATGAGTAAGAGTTATAATTTACCGGATGCAGATGATGAACGTCTACTGGTACAAGAGTATCTCAGTCCAATGTACAAATCCGTAGGAGATACTAGCAGACGATTAAGAAAACATTAGTTGACCTTAGTCTAACAGACTAAGTAACTAATGACTATCTAGCAGATGATGAAACAAACATAAGTTAATCTTTTGTCCAGCAGACTTACAGTCAAGGAGAAGCCATCAGACGTATAAGGCAACAAGACAAAACACGTACTGACTCACTCTGACAAAGGTACAACAGAGCGCCGCACTGCCATATCAGCGCCACCAATTGCGTTAGATTAAACTAGCCGTTGATTAACGAAATTGGAAAGAAGACAAAAATGATTTGGAAGAAAAGCAGGAAGCTGATTTTCCGCGGTTTCCAATTGAAGAAAAGTTGTCGTTAGACTTTTATGTCTATAAATACGTCGAAGAAAAGAATGAAGAAGACCTCTCTTTTGCTCAACTCTCATAAATCCAAAACCAACTTCATTCGAATTCAAGCAAAACATTTAAAACGTATATTGCAATATTCTGAAGTTCTGCAGAGCAGCACAAAAGCATCATTGTGATCTTGAAGATCAAAGCCTACTGAGTCTGCTGCTCAAAGAACACTTGAAGATCAAAAGTTTTATATTAGATGTGAGTGTTGTAAAAACACATTGTAAACAACTGTGATTGTTGTATTGCTTGGAGTTTAGGCAAATCTGTGAGGGTGCCTGAGAAGGTTATATACTGTAAAGTGTAAACCAAAGTCTTCTAGTATAACCTTCCTGCAAAGGAAGAATGATAGACGTAGAAGCGTTGTGCTTCGAGCTTCAAGAACATATCTTATGTCATTTACTTTCAATACTCCATCTTTCTGTTTCTTAATATCTACCGGTCAGTTCTAATCTCACAAGTCCAGTAGACATCTTCTGCACTATTTTTTTAGTGTCTGCTGACTTGCTATCAATTGGAATCCTACCGCAGTGCTTAACTATCCGCTGTACTTAGAAGAATCGAGAAATTGAGTCTAGTGTTTATTCAACCGCCCTTTTTAAACACTACTCCATCCTAACAAGTGGTATCAGAGCAATGACTTCTCAATTGTGAGAAATTCCAAGAACTGATGGCATCATTCAGCAAGCTTCCTATGTTGAAGAAGGATGAATATGATGACTGGAGAATTCGAATGCAAGCACATCTAAGTGCTCAGGATGATGATATGTGGTACGTCATTGACGTACCTATGAAGATCTAGAAAGTCAACACCCAGTGGCCATTTTCGGTGGAGAACCTCAGATGGTTGAAAAGGATAGAGGTCCCTGGACCAATGAGGAAAATAAAAAGGCAAATTTGGATAATGTAGCCAATGGCATATTGTTCAAGACATTGGACAAAAATATATTCAATAAAATCAAAATGTGTCCTACTGCTAAAGATATCTGGGAAAAGATTGCACAGCTGTGTGAAGGAAATGATCAAACCAAAGAGAACAAGCTCATTGTCTGTCATGACCCAAAACTTTACATGATCATGCATACACATCATGGCATATATGAAATCATTCATAAGCATAAGTGCATATATTTTGACATTTCGTATGTGCATTGGAAAGCATAGAGATTGTAAAAGATGTAATTGATTAAAGTTAGGAAAATATTGATAAATGAGTGATGAAAATACATAGAATGAATAGAATTTAATAGATGTATTGAATAGATTTAAGAAATTGAGTAATGAATAAATGTTAAGAAATAGTGAATAAATGTTAAGAAATATTGAATATATATAGTGAATACATTAAATATATTGAATAAATAGTATTAAAAATTGAATAGATAGTAAATTTAATGAATAAATTGAAAAATAGTGATTAAATTTAGTGATTTATATTAGATAAAAATGGAATATATTAGAATATAAAGTGAAAATATTGAATATATTTGATGAGTATAGGTAAGATATTGAAATTGAAAATATAAGGAAAGTAGAGGTTCAGGATAACAAAACCAATTTTATGACTAGATAGATAATATGTATAGAGGGAGTGAACTAAAAATAAATTAGTTATGTATATATACCTATACATCAAATACACGTGGGATGCAATAAAGAATTGAAACAAGATTATTGTTGACTTTTCTTTTTTTCTTAGAATATGTAAATAACAAACAACACTTAATAATAAATACTTATAAGGCTATACTTATCACATTATCTGCCATTTTTCCATAGAGAAACGAGAACAAAGGGAAGGTGAAGAAAGGTATTCACTTTCTTCAATTTTATTCAAGATTCGAACCAAACAGGGTTATTCAACTCCTTATACCACCTGCCTATTACTACTTGATTTGGTGAGTTCTGATAAACTTGTGAATTAAGAAAAAAATTGCTAGACAGGGTTTATGGTAATGAATACGTAAGTAAATAGAGAGTAGGGATTGTTCCATATTGTTACTACTCTTATGAAGCTTATTTTGCTTACTGAACAGTCTAACTCCTAAAGGTGATATACTATTTTTGGCAACTGACTGAAAGTAACTTCCAGCATATGGAGTGAAAAGTATTTATCATAACTTCCTATAATTCCACTTAGTAAGTTAATATGCGCATAGAATCTATTATTTTTAATGTTCACTATATGAACTGATGAAATAAAATAGTTAAGATAAAATACTCAACACTATTAAGGTTAGAAATCTATCTTGATATACTGTGAAGAAATTGAATCTGGGAGACCAACTCAAATTCATGTAATTTGAAAAAGATGAATTCCTGAATTCTGAAATTAAATAAAGTAATGGATATTGAACTTGGTCGTGTATTTGAAATGCGTTTATAGGTCATACTCTCGATCAAGGCACATATAAGGCGGATTAAGCAAAATCATCGAGATATGAGTATCGATTGTGAGTATATCTTTATAACCTGGTATTTAACTTTATATAAGTATGTGATTTGTGTGATATAAGTATTCTGAATTGTTGAATGAATTGTAATATGATGTGCAAGAACTAAATTGAGTTCTGAAATGTACATGTTGAGATGTGATGTTATACGTTCTATATGATGTTATTTACCTTATGATTTGATGTTATGCATATGATTATGACATGTGCATTCATAAGAGATTAAAGAACTCTGTTATGATCACTAATGACTTTGAACCATGTGTTATTTCATTCTGAGTACGGTCAGAATTACAGAATCAAAGAATATCGATCCCGAGTTAATTGAGAACTCAAAAGGGATCTACAGAGTGCCATGGCCATATCATGATCACGGATTGTTCTTGGTATTAGTTGGTGCATAACAGAATAACAATACAGACATACATGTGCATCATTTCATTTTATATGAATCATGTGAACTGATTTAAAGATTATGATGAATCATGTGAGTATATTCATGTGCTTATGTGGATATGAATTATATACTTATGTGATGTTAAATATTACGTTATTTGAATATGCTCGTTGAGAATGCAACTCACCCAAATGCAAATGTTATTTTTCAGTTGCTGTAGATAAAGTTTGAACATACAAGGTGTTTCTGCATATTTTGGAAGTATGGATCCAAGATCGGCTGACTGACTCTAGTCCTTCTCCCTCAGCTCATCATTTGCATATACTTTATAGGTTTTTGGTTGGGTTGTGAGGGGTACAACCTTGGTTATTTTTGTGGCATATATATCTCAATATGCCTTGTAATTATAAGATGCTAAATGTCTTGATTGCATGATATTATGAGATTGAAATTTCCGCTGCCATTAAATATTATGTTATATGCCTCATGTGTATGCGTTATATGTGTAAGGGGTGTCACACTGTCGGTCTACAAATATTTGGGAACATCAAGATAATGACCGGAGAACCTATAAATGAATATGATGAAAGGGTGATATTAATTGTAAATGAACTCAACAGCCTGGGTAAGGAACTGTCAAACAGAGAATTACCCTAAAAGTCATGAGTGATCTTCCAAGAGAATGTTGTGAAGACCATAGCTATGAGATAATCCAAAGATATAAACAAAACCGATCTGCACGATCTATTTGCTGACTTAAAGGCGTACGAGTTTGAGCTAGGCATTTGGGTTGAAGATGAACCAAGTACCAGCCAACCAACGATGCCCTTGCTGCATCAGAGTCCCTATCCACAACAACAGAGATGACTCATGAACAAATGTATAATGATGCAATGGCTTTGTTTGTCAAGAAATTTGGCAAGGTCATGAAGAAGAACCATAAGACATACCAGTCTTATCCAAGGAAGCAGAACTTCAATAACAGATCAGAAGAAGATGATCGTGTCTGCTTCAACTGTCTTAAACCGGGACATTTCATCGCCGACTGCACAAAACTAAAGAAGGATGATCAAAAGAGAACGTCCAAGGACTACAAGAAGTCTAAGGAGAAAAGAAGATCATCCAGACGAGACAGAGATCAAAAAGTTCTTGTTGCTGAGGAGAACAAAAGTAAGTGGGCTGGTTCTGACTCAGAATCTGAAGAATCTTCAAGCTCCTCGAGTGAAAGTGAAGATGAATGAGTCCACTGCCTCATGGCAAATGACGACAGCAAGGTAACTGATTCAAATCTCTCTGAATTTACACATTCTGAACTCACTAATGCATTACAGGACATGATAAATGAGTATCAAGTGTTGTATGAGTCCTACGAGAACTACAAGACTGAACATACAAGCCCAATCAAATAGTAGGATAGTAAACTTGATTTTGAACAATCAAGTGATTCAAATGTTTAAGGGAAAAAGTAAGTCTACTCGAGAAAGAAAAGGACGAAGTTAAATGTGCACATGAGAAACTTATCAAATTGGTTCGTACATGAAACACATCAACCGCCAGAAAAGATGAGATACTAGAGTCGATAAGGCTTGCTGGTGATCTTGCCGGTATAAGTTATACCAACAATGATAATAATACATCTGTCACTCAATCTCAACTATATCTGGTGAAGAACAAGTGTCAAACAATGAGCTTTGTTAGATCCATCACAATATATGAACCAAGTGAGTTGGGAATGGAACTTGTTAAGCCAACACTCATTAATGAACGTGCATCACATAAGGGTATTAGTTATGTCAAGCTAGTAGAGAAGACTAGACCAATACAACAGTCCAATCATGGACATAAGTCTGCCGGTCAAGCAACTCGAGAGGCGAAGCCTAACTGGTACTATAATTGTATGCATGTCCAGAAGAGATATATGCTTCCCAACAGGAACCAAAAACCAAAACAACATGCATACACTCAATACCACACGCAACACCCTAGAACACCATCACCATTTATTGCACACACATTTAAGGACATACACAGACCCAAGAGGTTCATGGTTATCCAAGTGTGGATCCCAAAAGGACTAATCCTGTCTAGACCCAAGTTGGATTGGGTACCAATGATTTCATCGCTTTAATTGTAGAGATCTAGAATCCAACAAGTTCATAGCTCACAGTGGTTCATGGACAGTGGATATTCTAGACATATGACATGAAGTGCTTGTCTATTGTCCGAGTGAATAGAATCCACCAGACCAAGAATAACATTTGGTGATAACGCGAAAGGTAGAACCGTGGGTAAGGGTAAGATTATCCATGGTAACATAATTATTAAAGGTATACTGCTAGTTGAAAATTTATGCTATAACTTGATTAGCATTAGTCAACAATGTGATAATGGGCACTCAGTAGAATTCAACCAGTACACCTGCACAATAAGATCTCCCGATGATAGTGTACTACTTGTAGGCAAGAGGCATGACAACACTTATAAGATTGATTGTAATGTTGATCAGTCAACCTCACCTACTTGCTTTCCTGCTTTGAATAGTTCCAAAAATTGGCTTTGGCACAAGCGTTTGAGTCACTTAAATTTTAAAACTATTGTCAGTCTGTGTAAGCTTGATTTAGTTGATGGATTGCCCCAAATGGAATTCTCAAAAGGCAAGATTTGTTTAGCATGCTAGCTCAGTAAGCAGATCAGATTTACCTTTAAGAACAGAGGTAGTAAATCTTCTTCTCGGTGCCTAGAGTTGCTGCACATGGATATTTTTGGTCCTATACCAGTAACAAGTCTAGGGAGAATGAAGTATACCCTAATGCTAATAGACGATTTCTCTCATTTTACGTGGGTCCTATTTATAAGCGGCAAAGATTAGGCTATTCCAAAACTGATCAAATTACTGAAAAGACTACAAAACGAGAAGTCGTGGGGTAGATAGAATTCGCAGTGATAAAGGTACTGAGTTTACCAATCAGTCACTTGAATCATATCTAGATGACCTTGGTGTTAAACACGATTACCCTGCTGCCAGAACCCCGCAACAAATTGGAGTTGCAGAGCGTAGGAACCACACTTTGAAAGAAGCTGCGTGAACTATGCTTGCAGAGTCAGAAATCTCTTAGAGATTTTGTGCAGAAGCAGTTAATACATTTGCTATAGGTAAAACAGATCGATGATTAATAAACGAGCGAACAAAACACCAAATGAGATCTGGAATGACAGTAAGCCAAATATTTCTTATTTCTATATGTTTGGTCAAATGTTTTCACAACAACGGAAAGACTCATTTCACGCCTTTGATGCTAAATCTGATGCATGAATATTTCTTGGCTATCTGCTATCAGTAAGGCATTTAGTATTTAATAATAAAACACTTACAGTGAGGAATCCATTCATGTGAAATTTGATGAATCCGTTGATAATACTGCATCTGAACTGCAAATCAATAGAGTAATCGATTAGAAAATACTCATATTGATAATGATTATGATGATGAGTTGGATTACAGTAGAAGGGTCGACTCCATTTTAGAGCAAGAAGTCCCGTATGTACAAGCAGAGGTGCCTGCTGGTCCACAAGAGCTGAACCCTGCTGCCAAGGATGCTGATATATATACCCATACTGCTGTAGACATCACAAATACCAATGATGAATCAATATAGTCTACTGAGCTACCAACTCAAATACCTACCGACGAAGTAACAAATCCTCTTGGACCTCCACTCCGGTGGAAGAAGGATCATCCACCTGGGAAGGTCATAGGTAACCCTACTGCTCCTCTACGCACCAGAGGACAGACGATTAATGAATTTCTTCATGCTGCATTCATCTCTCATATTGAACCTAAAAAAGATAGATGATGTTATTCTAGATCCAAGTTGGGTAGAAGCTATGCAAGAAGAACTTAATCAATTTGAGAGAAATAAAGTTTGGCACTTAGTACCACGTCCACCTCATCACACTGTTATAGGTACCAAATGGGTATATAGAAATAAATTGGACGGGAATGGTAATAAAGCAAGATTAGTTGTACATGAATACATACAGGAAGAATGCATTGATTTTGATGAAACTTTTGCCCCTTGTAGCCCGATTAGAAGCCATTTGTATATTTCTTGCATTTGCTGCATTCAAAGACTTTAAAATCTATTAGATGGACTTTAAGAGTGCTTTTCTTAATGGCAAAGTCCAGGAAGAAGTTTATGTTGAGCAGCCTCCTGGGTTTGAAAGCCATCAGCAGCCTTCCTCTGTTTATAAACTGAACAAAGCTTTGCATGGTCTGAAACAAGCTCCCCGGACATGGCATGAAACTCTGTCAAGTATTTGACTGAGCACGACTTTACCATTGGCATGGTGGACACCCTTTTTAAGTTCACAAAGGGTGACCACCTCTGCTGGTTCAAATATATGTTGATGATATTATTTTTGGTAGTACTAACCCAAAACTTTGCGAGAGATTTTCTAAAATCATGCAGGATCAGTTCGAAATGAGCATGATGAGAGAGTTGTCATTTTCCTAAGATTGCAAGTGAAGCAGTCTGTTGAGGGAATTCTGATCAACCAGTTGAAGTGCACCAAAGAGCTGTTAAAGAAGTACGGAATGAGCAATAGTTCAGCAATAGCCACTCCCATTATCTCGTATGCTAAACTAGATTTGGATGAAGCAGACATACCAATAGAAATAACAATGTATTGTGTTATTATCGGATCGTTACTATATCTGACAGCCAGCAAACCTAACATCATGTTTGTCATATTTATGTGTGCTCACTTCCAAGCTAATCCTAAGCAATCGCATTACACTGCCACTAAAAGGATTCTTAAGTATCTAAAAGGAACTAAGAATCTTGGTCTCTGGTATCCAATGGATTCAACGTTTAGCTTAGTTGGATATTCAGATGCTGACTACGCCGGCTGCAAGATTGATAGGGAAAGTACCAGTGGATATCCGTCAATTCCTAGGAGATAGATTGATTTCATGGGGTTGCAAGAAGCAGATATCCATCACAACGTCTACTGCAGAGGCAGAATACCTTGCTGCTGGAAGCTGCTGTTATCAATTACTGTGGATTCAACAACAATTAAGAGATTCTGGAATCGAGTTCACTGAGGCACAATATTTTGTGATAATACGTCTGCAATAGCTATCACGTATAATTTAGTTCTTCATTCTCGGGCCAAGCATGTTGATATTCAGCATCGTTTTATCCGAGATCATGTAATAAAGAAGGAGATTCGGTTGGAGTACATATCTACCAAAATACAAGCATCATATATCTTCACAAAACCCTACCAGACGCTAAGTTTTCATATTTTCGAAATATAGTTGGTTTAATTGATATAATTAAGTGATCTTAATTGTTTAATTTCTCATATTTCCTAAACTAGATTTGGATGAAGCAGTCATAACAGTAGAACAATGTATCGTGGTATTATCGGATCGTTACTGTATCTGACTGCCAGTAGACCTGGCATCATGTTTGTTGTATGCATGTGTGCTTGCTTCCATATTTGCCCCACCAATTTATAAACCAATTTGGGATTTCATGTTTATATACATCAGCACACACTAATAAACCAAGAATGTATTTTCTTATTAGTTTCATATAATAAAACTTTATGAAATGCATCAATATAATCCTAATAATTATATTTAATCATTTGATTCTAAGAGGTGATATTCCCCATCCAGCCGGAGTTATTACTCGTTTAATAATGATTTTACTAAATATAAAATTATCCTTCTGATTTAAAGGATAGTGCGTAATTTCGCAGGAATTATTGATGAGTAAATTCTCATAATAAGTTATTGACTTATAAGTCCCATAAACAAATGAAGCAGTGTCAATATATCTGCTCATAATTTTCCAGGGTTCATTGTCCCATATCAAATCAGTATCTTCAAGGAAAAATATAATTTCATGGGAATCATTTGGAATATAATTTGTATGTGATGCCTCTTCATCGTTATTAACGATATTTGCATATGATGATGATGCAGTTTTATGGATATGACCCTCAAACTCAGGGATATGACCCTCTTTCGGTTGTTTAAAGGCAAGAAATTCATGATATAAAGGATCTTGCTCTTGAGATAAATTCTTAGCTATAAGCTTACGTGATCCATGTTGAGCCAAAATATGCTCGGAAAATATGTCATCGGCCTCCTGGGCCACCCCTTCCCCTATAAGATCGACTCATTCATGAAAATATGTCAAGAATTTAAATATTCTCGAGTTAAAAAGTCTGGAAGAGAATTTTGTACACCGTTTTTATATATTATATCAAAATCGAAAGGAGCTAAATGAGCTTGCCAACGAGCAAACGTTTGTTTGGAGACATCATGTTTAAAATCTTTATTAATCATAAATTTAGCTGATTTACAATCTGTTTTAATTATAAAATTTTTATTATCATCTTGAAATTTTAAAATACATTTAACATTTGCAAGAATTTCTTTTGCTATCGTAGCGTAATTTGTCTGACTGTGATTCCATGTACCAGAATAAAATCTAATTAAAATTCATTTTTTGAGATAATATACCTCCATAACCAATATCAGAGGCATCTGTTTCAATAATCTTGTTCCAATTTGGATTAGCTATCATTAAACATGGTAAATATTTTACATTCTGTTTAATAGTTTGAACTGCCTTGGTATATTGATCCGTCCAATGTTTAGGAACCTTTTTAAGTTTATCATATAAGATAACTGAGTCTTGAGTTAATTTTTATAATAAGCAGAAATATAATTCAGACTTCCTAAAAATCTTTGTAACTGAGTTTTATCAATTATTTTATCTGAAAATTTAGACGCAAATTCTATACTACGAGAAATAGGAATTATATTTCCTTTATTAATATTATGACCTAAAATCTTATGTCGATTTGAAATAAAGACATTTTAGGTTTATATATTACTAAGCCATTTTGAATAATAATTTTCTTAAACATATCTATATATTTTATATGTAAATCACTTGTTTTGGAATATACTAAAATATCATCTATATAGACGATTATAAACTCACTAAGAAGTAAAAATATCATTAATAATTTGTTGAAATTCAGAGGGTGCATTTTTCAAATCAAAAGGCATAACATTCCACTCATAATTGTTCTATTGTAACATTAAAAACAGTTTATAAGTATCACTTTTATTGACTTGAATTTGCCAATAATCTGATTTAAGATCAAAACTGGAAAATATGATAGAATCATATAATCTATCTAGAAAATCTTTTTAATTAGGAATTGGATGTCTTATCCATTTTAAGACTTTATTTAATGGTTTATAATTAATAACCAATATGGGTACTCCACGTTCTTGTTCACTATTTTTATTAACATAGAAAGCAGTGCAAGACCAAGAGATTGAGAAGGTTTAATAAAGTTTTTATGTAATAAGGATTCAATTTCCTTTTTACATAATTCTAAATATTCAGAGCTCATTTGACATGGTCGAGCTTTTGTAGGGATTAATTTTTCATTAAAATCATCCCCATGAGCTTTTGTGTTATCAACTTAATTAATGAGGATGATTTTAATGAAAATTTAATCCCTACAAAAGTTAGGAAGTCTGAATTATATTTCTGCTTATTAAAAATTTAACTCAAGACTCAGCTACCTTATATGATAGACTTAAAAAAGTTCTTAAATCTTCGACAGATCTACATACCAAGGCAATTCAAACTATTAAATAGAAGGTAAAATATTTACCATGTTTAATGATAGCTAATCCAAATTGGAACAAGATTATTGAAACAGATGCATCTGATATTGGTTATGGAGGTAAATTAAAACAAATAGATCCTATATCAAAAAATGAATTTTAATTAGATTTTATTCTGGTAAATGGAACGACAGTCAGAAAAATTATGCTACGATAGCAAAAGAAATTCTTGCAATTGTTAAATGTATTTTAAAATTTCAAGACTTTTTATATAATCAAAAATTTATAATTAAAACAGATTGTAAATCAGCTAAATTTATGTTTAATAAAGATTTTAAACATGATGTCTCCAAACAAATGTTTGCTCGTTGGCAAGCTCATTTAGCTCCTTTTGATTTTGATATAATATATAAAAAGGGTGAAGAAAATTCTCTTCCAGACTTTTTGACTCGAGAATATTTAATGACATATTTTCAAGAATGATCATTCTTATAGAGGTAATTCCTCTTATATAGGAAGGGGTGTCCTTGAAGGACGATGACATATTCCAGAGCATATTTTGGCTCAACATGGATCACGTAAGTTTATAGCTAAGAATTTATCTCAAGAGCAAGATCCTTTATATCAGGAATTTCTTGCCTTTAAACAACAGAAAGAGGGTCATATCCCTGAGATTGAGGGTCATATCCCTAAAACTGCATCATCATCATAATATCGTTAATAACGATGAAGAGGCATCACATACGAATTATATTCCAAATGATTCCCAGTAAATTATATTTTTCCTTGAAGATACTGATTTGAAATGGGACAATGAACCCTGGAAAATTATGAGCAAATATATTGACACTGCTTCATTTGTTTATGGGACTTATAAGTCAATATCTTATTATGAGAATTTACTCATCAATAATTCCTGCGAAATTACGCACTATCCCTTAAATCAGAAGGATAATTTTACATTTAGTAAAATCATTATTAAACGAGTAATAACTCCGGCTGGATGGGGAATATCACCTCTTAAAGAAAAGGAATTTGATTTTCCTAATAATCAAACGATTAAACATAATTATTGGGATTAAATTGATGCATTTCATAAAGTTTTCTTATATGAAAACAATAAGAAAAGACATTCTTGGTTTATTAAAATCTGTGCTGAGGTATATAAACATGAAATCCCAAATTGTTTATAAATTGGTGGGGCAAATATGGAAGCGAGCACACATGCATTCAACAAACATGATGTCAGGTCTGCTGGCAGTCAGATACAGTAACGAACCGATAATACCACTATACATTGTTACTTCTACTGTTATGACTGCTTCATCCAAATCTAGTTTAGCAGATATGAGAAATTAAACAATTAAGATCACTTAATTATATCAATTAAACCAAGTATATTTCGAAAATAGGAAAGCTTAGTGCCCGACAGGATTTTTTGAAGATATTTGCTGCTTGTTGTTTGGTAGATATGTACTCCAACCGAATCTCCTTCTTTATTACATGATAATGATGATGAATATCAACATGCTTGGTCCGAGAATGAAGAACTGGATTATATGTGATAGCTATTGCAGACGTATTATCACAAAATATTGTGCCTCAGTGAAGTCAATTCCATAAGCTCTTAATTGATGTTGAATCCACAGTAATTGAGCACAGCAGCTTCCAGCAGCAAGGTATTCTGCCTCTACAGGAGACTTTGCGATTGATTTCTGCTTCTTGCAACCCCATGAAATCAATCTATCTTCTAGGAATTGACAGTATCCACTGGTACTTTTCCTATCAATCTTGCAGCCAGCGTAGTCAGCATCTGAATATCCAATTAAGTTAAACGTTGAATCTATTGGATACCAGAGACCAACATTCTCAGTTCCTTTTAGATACTTAAGAATCCTCTTAGTGGCAGTAATGTGATTGCTTAGGATTAGCTTGGAAGCGATCACACATACATACGTCAAACATGATGTCAGGTCTGCTGACTGTCAGATATAGTAACGATCCGATAATTGATCGCTTTTATTTTAAACAGTATTTTTCAGTGTGGCGATTATGTACCGCAAGTGCACGTTGTCAAGTTTTTATATAATAATTTTAAAAGTATGGGTGTCGAACCCACGAGGACTAGGAAAACCAAACTCCACTAGTCTAACTATATTTAGACTACGATAACTAGTTGTGATTAATTAACTAAATTGACTAATGATCTCAAGATCAACCCACAAACACAAGAACAAATAAGAATATAATCAAAAGAAAAATTTTCAAGACTTTCGGTTCACCCATGCAATCCCCAACAATTCGTCTATAGTTAAGAATTATATTCAAACGTTCTAAGGTGACGAGTTTTCCTAATGCACTTGTTATACCTTGGTCCGGTGACAACAAGTCTAATACTAAGATGCAACAAGGCAATGATCATGCACTTATTTAACACTCAATATTGTATGTCTATTTATGAAAACTTCTAGCCTTCAATTTTGGTAAATCTATTGCTATCACACATGTATTTGACTTTATCTTTCGATAGTAGTCTGAAATCCACGATTTAATTTACTATATCGTATCGCAATCTCTTATGGTCAATTCAATCGTAATAAATAATCAAGGATATTAATCCATTGAAAGCATGAACAATAATAAATTAAACTCAAAGAAATTGTAAGAATCAATCAAAACTTAATTAAAATTGTGGTTTCAAAACGTTGGATCCCCTAAGTCTTGACAACAAAACTTAGCCTAGAAACATATTCAAAATCAAATGCAAAATCATGTTTTCCAACATCAAAAGCGTAAGGAAATCAAATAGAAACAAACTAAGTACAGACTGAAATAATGAGAGGCGTTGACTCCTTGCGTTGCTCCATCGTCCCGTCTCTTCCAATGCATCTTCTCTTCAATGGTTATGGTGTGGATGGTTGGAGAGGATGATGAATGATGAAGGCTGTGTATTGTAGGTCAATTATGAGCCAAGAGTCCTCAAGAAGAAAACAAAATCTTGATTTTTCGGGTTCGACGATCGATCGGCAAGATTTGGCGATCGATCGCCAAATGTTTCTGCCTTTAATTTCATGATTCTGGAATCCGTGATAGATCGGCATAAAATGGCAATCAATTGCCAAATGTTTCTGGACGGGCCGTGATCGATCGGTAGGAACTGGCGATCGATCGCCATGCTTGAAAGTCAACATTTTGCGATTTCGTCATTCCTTTTCCTTGTTTGCTCGATTTGGTCATTTTTCATCATTTTAAGCTTAATTCCTCAACTTTTATGCATTTGGACCTGAATTTCTGAAATATACAAATATATACAAAAAACGTAATATTTTCCAGGAATTACTACAAAAACACCCCTAATCATATATGAAATTAAGTGTAAAAATCACACTTATCAACTCCCCCAAACTTAAACTTGATTGTCGCGAGCAAGAAATAAGATCATAAAGTAGAGTTCAATATTGAAGATTCAAATAAACCAATTTACAGTCAATCAAGTAACTCAGACATCTCACTTACAGACAAACAAAAGTCAATCGAAAAGTTCAACACATTGTGTTTTCCCCTAGATCAAGCAACATGTCTCCAAATCAGAAGTGCATGTGTGCTATTGTCATTTTCAAGTTTCATGCAATTTTCATAGATCGAATCATGCTAGTCAATGAAAAGTAAGATTATTCTTGAGCATCCCATAGTCCTATTTTCAAACACTTCTCCACTAATGTAGTTACTCCTTAGACTTGGATCACTAGGTCTTTTAAAGCTTGTAATGTTAGGCCTAGGTGTTTGGCTTCAAAGAAAAGATAGGATATCACAAAGAAGAGAGTATAAGCATGTAATGTTCATATTTTTAGCACAAAATTGAGCTTCTCTTCTTTTTCTTTTAGCCTTGGCCACTTTGGGTCATATTTAGTCACTTTTTTTCACAAGGTTTTATCTATCTTTTTCTTTTCCCATTCATCAATTTTATCTTCAACAATAAGCTCATCCAAATGTAGCAATTCATGTTCATCTAATGAGAATCATTATACTCCCTTAGGGTAAGGATAAATTTTTTCAATTTAAGCTCAAAAGTAGGTGGGTATAATGAGTTGCCAAAAAAAAAAAAAATTGAATGGGGGCTAATAGTATGTTAAACATACTCCATTCTTTTCCAATAAAGCTCAAAAGTGGATACTAGGGATTAATGTAGACATGGTAAGATTGAAAGGCTCAAACGGTCCAAAGATCGCCTAGATCATCTCCTAATCAAGTTCATGACTATAAAATTTTTCACTACTACAAATGCAATTCACAAGATTATGACTCAAATGTGCTTAATAAATTCCTTATCTTAGACATGCTACTCAAAACAAGATATTCACAAACATGTCTTAATCATCAAAACTCAAGTTGACATGCATAGTGAGATTAATATCATCATTGAATAGAGACCACTACTATGATTCATTCTTCTCTCTCTAATTGAACTCATTTTTCAAGAAATTTTTTTTTGTTGGTGCTCGAGAAACGATACAATTCCAATTAAAAAAAACATAGCACAGTAATGCTCTCCCCCAAACTTAATTCATGCATTTTCTTCAATGTACTAGGTATGGAAAATGAGACAAAGCATTTACCTTTGACAACGATCGTCAGTGATCGTTGTTCAGTTCCTCGTCAGCTCATGGGGCAAAGTAATGGAACATAACACAGCACGCATGGAGTCTCACCAAAATCAAAAACAAAACAAAAGCAAACCAAAACAAATCAAAGCAAAGCAAAAGGATAATAAAAAGTTCTTGATTTATAGTCCCAAGCTGGACTTTTTACCATGTAAGCCCAAGTGCCACCAGGCCCAGTGGGGGATGATTTTTCGTCATCCTTGTGGTAATTTTGTAACCACTTCTCTTTCACCGTGAACAACGCCCCTTGGTCATCTCTCAGATTAATAGTGTCGCATGGTAGAACATTGACAACTTTGAAAGGGCCAACCCATGGTGATTCCGACTTCCATGGGACTAGTCGCATCTTAGCTCGATTCATTAACACCAAGTCACCCTCACATAATTTGCCTCATTGTTGATGGCCATTATATGGGACCTCCACTTTCTTCTCGCTCTTAACCTACATAACCTCAATAGATAATGCATCAATTATATTGATATTACAATATCGATGCTCAGTGCGTGTAGTGTTCAATGCTTTGAACATATAAAAAACAACTTGATCCCCCCTACTCGGAGGATCAACTTCCCTTCTTGGACATCAATCAATGCCCTTCCAGTAGCTAGGAATGGTCTTCTTAGGATCAAGGGCATGTCAGCATCTTCCTTCATGTCTAACATAATGAAATCCACTGGAAGGGTGAATTTGTCGACTTTGACTGGTACATCCTCAACTATCTTATGAGGGTACTTGATGGACTTGTCCGCCATTTACAGTGAAACATTTATTGGTTTTACCTTCCCTAGGCCCAGCTTCCTGTAGACAGACAAAGGCATTAAATCTACACTTGTACCCAAATCACATAAATCTATATTAAAAGATTTAGAATTGATTTTGCAAGGTATAGTGAAACTCCCTGGATCCTTTAACTTTGGAGGTGAATCATTTCGAATGATAGCAGAACACTTCTTAATTAAGTTTGTCATCTCATGCTCTCCCAGTTTCCGTTTTTTTGATAGAATCTCCTTAAAAAACTTAGCATAATTCGGCATGTGCCATATAGCATCAATGAAAGGCATCTCAATGTGGAGATTCTTAATCATATCTAAAAATTTAGCAAATTTAGCATCTATCTTTGCTCTCTTATATGCAGGCGGGAATGGGGGTGGGATATCTACCTTAGCAGGTGTGATGGGTGTAGAGGTCTTAATAGACTTACCTTTGTCGCGTGTTGTGATGCCCCGAAATTAATTAATTGCAATTGGGGCATTAATTATGTTTATATGATGAATTATGTTGATAATTGATTTAGGTGTTGAAATTAATTATCATGTTGAAATGCTTAGTCACATGATAGGCGTGACCCGGGGGTTGCATTTCAGGGTGCATGTTATCATGTTAGAAAATGGGGTGTTAACATGATTTATTGTTTTGGTTGCTAATTATGAGGAAGATATGAAGTTAGAGGAAGTTTGTTGCAGTTTTGTAAAATGCTTTTAAAATGCCATGTTGGGGTATTTTATACATCATGTTAATTTTGGGGTTCAAATTTTAATTAACTTACAACCCCTTTTTAACCCCCACTATACCCACCTTTCTACTACACTTTATTCACTTTATTCCTTTTCTCTCTTAAATCCCCAACTCACTCTCAAACCCTACCATTTTACCCCATTTTCGAAATCTAGCAAGGAAGGGGAAGGAAAGCTCCACAAAACCTTTGTTTTCGAGATCTTTGTTAAGATTTGGAGTCCTCAAGAGGTATGGAACCCTTCCTAAAGTTTTGATGATGTTTGGTTTTGAAATGGGATGAATTTTGAAGTGTTTTAGGTGGGTTTGTTTTGAGTATGGGTTGTATGTTGTTGGGGTATGATTTTTGAAGTGTTTTATGTGGGTTTTAGTGAGTTATGATGATGTTGGTGTTGTAGGAAAGTATTGATTTGAAGGGTATAGGATGGAGCTTGAAAAATGCTCAAAAATAGTGAAAAATCGCGCACCAACAGGTGGCGATCGATCGCCATATATGAGGCGATCGATCGCCAAAGGCCAGTAGCGATTTACACAGCAGGCGATCGATCGCCTCAAATTAAGCGATCGATCGCCGCGAAGTGAACAGTCAGGCGATCGATCGCCATGTTTAAAGCGATCGATCGCCGCTGTTTAAAAATTGGAAAATGATGATTTTTGTTGAATTTTTGGTATTTGGCCATTGTTTAGCTTCTAATATTGATTTGTATGAATGTGTAGAACCATCCCAGGTACCCACAACTTCAAGGAGATAAAGTTCTCCAATTCCTCCACTTTTGGGAATTAAGGTACGTAAGAAGCGTACGGGCATCGGACGGTAAAACACATTCCTACATTAAGACTATGCCATGACTTCATAAGTATATATGATGTTTATGATGAAGATTATGATAAGTAAGTTTAAGATGATGATGTTTATAATGAATGAATATGATATGATGTTCATGATGATGATCATGATAAGTAAGTTATGATGAGGATGCTTATGATGAGTAAAGATGATATGATGTTCATGATGATGATCATGATAAGTAAGTATAAGATGATGATGTTTATGATATGATGATGATGTATGTGTTTAACTATGTTATTGAGAATGGTTGAGTGTACTGGTTGTTGTTATGGGAAAGCGAGGAAGGTACTTACCGCTGACATAGCTAGCGAGGAGATTACATCCGCTATCAAGGTGTAGCGAGGGGTAATCACAGTACCGCTATATGTCGAAGCGAGGGGGCCAATTGTTCCACGGACATAACAAGGTCAGAAACATCCCCATTTCTCAATAACATTGTTAATTATGAGCATATATGTGAAGAATGATTTTAATCATTTATGTCAAGAACTAATGACTATGAAACAGGGACAACCAAAGTGGGTTAATACGATTAACCATGAAGTATATGCTGATTATTTTCATGCATTTATTTATAGGCCATTACCTTATGATGCTAAGTAATGATGTACATGCTCATGATGGATTGTTCCTGTAGGTACACTTTTGGGACTAAAGGACTAAGGGCCGGGTTGAGGCAGTGGCTAAAAGGAGCATGAATGAACATAGGATACAAGATTTTGATAGTCTCTACTCTAGGAGTAGTGTAATTCTATAGCTTTAACATTCATTACCGAGAATGTAATTATTAAGTTTTGAAATTTTATTTTTGGCCTGTATTTTTATTAGCTCAAAGCTACAACCGGTGCCCCAAGAGGTTATGAATGCATGTTTAGTCCATAATATGTTATTAGTTATGATGTTAAGGTAGGAAGACCCTACATTAGTGGTATCAGAGCAGTGGTTAGAAAACCGGGAATGAGTGAAGGGTAGCCTTAGCAATAAGTTAGCTAGGTGCTCACTTTTAAACATGTTTTGTGCATATGTTGCATATGAAGTATATGATGTTATGCTAACATGTTTTGTTTCTCTAACGATGTATTATATGAACTGCTTTTGGGTATTGTTGTTAACCCTTGTCTTGCAGAATGGCAGCAAATGTGAAAGTGGGTGATGCAGTTAGTGTTAATGCAAGCGTTGGGCGTACAAATCCCCTACCCCCGCCAGCCTTGGGCGAGGAACCTTCTGAGCAACAGTTGCTATCTGGGGAGCTAAGTTTGGCTCAGTTTCTGACATACCGACCCCCGATGTTCGAAAGAACTGAGACAGGGGAACAGGCTGAGGAGTGGTTAGGAAGGATTGAACAGATATTTGTGGCGGCTCCTTGTGCTAAGTCAGCCTGGATAAGGCTAGCGGAGTTTCAATTGGCCAAGAAGGCGCTGATGTGGTGGAAGACCACAGTGATAGAGCAAGAAGCTCAGGGTCAAGAAATAAATTGGAAGCTGTTCAGAACTCGGTTTCTGACCCGCTATTTTTCAGCAGCTGCACGACAGGCTAAGGAAGATGAGTTTACTAACCTCAAGCAAGGTAACATGCCTGTGTCAGATTATGCTCTTCATTACTGTTCTTTGCTCAGATATGTACCCCACATCGCCGCAAGTACTCAAGCAAAGATGAGGAACTTCATGAAAGGTTTGAGGCGGAACTGTATGACAGAGTGATCACTTATGGCCCTGCTTGTTTTGATGACGCCCTTTCACGGGCTGAGCTAGCTGAACTGGGAGTTGGTGCATATCCTGATGTTGTACCACCTCCAGCACCCCCTCAGAAATCTACTTCTGATAATTTAAGGCCGAGGGGTGATCATTTCAAGCCAAGGGGGAACACATCGGCTTCGAGGTTTAGTGGTAAGAGGCCCGAGAATCGTTGGAAAGGAAGCCGTAGGAATGATGCCCCGTCGGGAAGAGGAAAATCTCAGGGAGACAGATTTGGGAAGGTTCGGTGCTCTATTTGTGGGCAACCACATTCTACGAAAGACTGCGTTGGTTGTTATGTATGTGGTAATAAGGGCCACTTTGCTCGGCAATGTCCCAATCGGGAGGGACAACAGAACTCTACGGGGAGGCCTGCGGACAGAGCAGTGCAGCACAGGCCACCGTTTGCACCAAGGCATTATGGAGGTCAGCCTATGGGGCCACCTCAGGGGCAAGTTTATGCATTGACCAGGGAGCAGGCTACATCGGCTTCGGAGGAAGTGATAGCGGGTACATGTCTTTTATTTACGCATCCTGCTTTTATATTGATCGACACAGGTGCGCCACACTCTTTTGTGTCGACAAGTGTTGTTGAAAGGCACCACATATGCACTTCTCCATCGCCCACGCCTCTTGTAGTCTCGACACCAGCTGGAAGAAGTTTGATTACTGATCGGATTGTCTATGATGGCCTCATTTATTTTGAGGATAACGAGCTAACGTCAGATTTGATTGTTCTGGGACTTTGATTGCATTGTGGGCATCGATGTTCTGAACAGGTATCAGGCAGTTGTGAACTGCAGGCAGAGGACTATCCGATTCAGGTCTGATATGGGAGTCCAGTGGACATTCTATGGGGATGGTTCTCGTTCAAAGATCCCGTTGATAACTGCTGTCAAGATGGTACAGTTATTGGAACGAGGCCATACATGATATCTCATCTATGCTGGTGATATTACTGAAAAGAGGGAATAATTAAAGGTTGAGGATGTGCCCGTAGTGGCGGAGTTTCCTGATGTCTTTCCGGAAGAGATTTCCACCGACGAGAGAGGTCGAGTTTGGGATTGAGTTACTACCAGGGACGTCTGCCATTTCTCGTGCCCCATATAGGATGGCACCAGCGGAACTAAGGGAGTTAAAGATTCAGTTACAAGAGCTCCTTGGTAAGGGCTATATACGCCCTAGCGTATCGCCCTGGGGTGCACCAGTCCTATTTGTCAAGAAGAAAGATGGTTCGACGCGTATGTGCATCGATTACAGACAACTGAACAAAGCCACAGTAAAGAACAAGTATCCGCTTCCGAGGATCGATGATTTGTTTGACCAGTTACAAGGTACGAGGCTCTACAGTAAGATCAATCTGAGGTCGGGGTATCATCAGATTCGAGTAAGAGAAGATGATGTTCAGAAGACAGCTTTCAGGACTAGATATGAGCACTATGAATTCCTAGTCATGCCTTTTGGGGTGACGAATGCCCCAGCTATTTTTATGAGCCTGATGAACAGGGTGTTCCAACCGTATCTGGATCAGTTCGTCATTGTTTTCATTGACGATATACTCATTTACTCCCGGACCGAAGAGGAACACATGAAGCACTTGGACAGTACTCCAGATCCTTAGGGATCATCAGTTATATGCAAAGCTCAGCAAGTGCGAGTTCTGGTTTAGTAGTGTGGTGTTCTTGGGTCATGTTATATCAGGCAGCTGGATATCGGTAGATCCCAAGAAAGTTGAAGCTGTGATGGAGTGGGCTGCACCCACTTCTGTACCCGAGATACGGAGCTTCCTTGGTTTAGCGGGTTATTACCGACGTTTCGTCGAGGGATTTTCTAAGATCGCTAAGCCGATGACACAGCTGACTCAGAAAGGAGTCCCGTTCTATTGGTCCAAAGCTTGGGGAGCAGCTACTGATGATCCAAATGATCACATCTCCAACTTCTTGGAGATTTGTGATACATTCAAATATAATGGCGTTACTGACGACGCCATCAGGTTATGTTTGTTTCCATTTTCTTTACGTGATAAGGCTAAATCTTTGTTACAATTGTTGCCTGCAGGTTGTATTACTACATGGGATGGGATGACGCAATTGTTCTTATCCAAATTCTTTCCACCATCCAAGACGGCCAAAATGCTCAATGACATCACAACTTTTGCCCAATACGATCCAGAAACACTGTACAAGGCTTGGGAGTGCTTCAAGGATCTACTGCGGAGATGCCCACATCATGGCCTCCCTATCTGGCTGCAGGTACAAATGTTTTATGATGGTTTATTTTCTGATAACCGTCTAAGATTGATGCAGCATCAGGATGAACTATGATGAGGAAGACGCCTGAGGAGGCCTATACGCTGTTGGAGGAGATGGCTGCTAATAGCTGTCAATGGCAGTCTGAAAGGAACGTGACAAAGAATCAAGTCGGATTGCATCAAGTGAGTGAAGTCACTGCCCTAGCTGCCCAGTTGGAAGGGCTGAACAAGAAGATAGATAGTTTGAGCATGCATGCAATGCAAGTTCAAAATGTTACATGCGAGCTTTCCCAAGGAGGACATCCGAGCACGGAATGCCAAGTAAATAACCGTTTTTTACAACTAATGAAGTTGTTAACTTTGTAGGGAACCGACCACCACAGGCCTACCCCTACCCAACTACATACAATACTGGGTCGAGGGACTATCCCCAACCACCACCGGGATATGCACCAAAGCCAAGCATGGAAAAGCTGCTTACCAAGTTCATATCTTCAGCTGAAACAAGGATGAACAATCACGAGGCGTTGATACAGAACTTGGAAGTCCAAGTGGGACAGCTAGCAAAAATCGTAGCCGGACGAGCACAAGGATCACTATCCAGTGACACTGAGACAAAACCTAGGGAGCAAGTCCATGCTATCACATTGAGAAGTGGAAAGGAGATCGTTGAGAAGAAGGATGCGCACATTAAGTTGAAAGGCGAGGCGGACATCAAGAAAGAAGATGATCAAACACGTGTAGGGTCTTCCTACCTTAACATCATAACTAATAACATATTATGGACTAAACATGCATTCATAACCTCTTGGGGCACCGGTTGTAGCTTTGAGCTAATAAAATTACAGGCCAAAAATAAAATTTCAAAACTTAATAATTACATTCTCGGTAATGAATGTTAAAGCTATACAATTACACTACTCCTAGAGTAGAGACTATCAAAATCATGTATACTATGTTCATTCATGCTCCTTTTAGCTCACTGCCTCAACCCGGCCCTTAGTCCTTTAGTACCAAAAGTGTACCTACATGAACAACCCATCATGAGCATGTACATCATTACTTAGCATCATAAGGTAATGGCATATAAATAAATGCATGAAAATAATCGTAGCATATACTTCATGGTTAATCGTATTAACCCACTTTGGTTGTCCCTTGTTTCATAGTCATGCATATAGTCATTACTTCTGACATAATTGATTAAAATCATTCTTCACATATATGCTCATAATTAACAATGTTATTGAGAAATGGGGATGTTTCTGGCCTTGTTATGTCCGCGGAACAATTGGCCCCCTCGCTTCGACTTATAGCGGTACTGTGATTACCCCTCGCTACACCTTGATAGCGGATGTAATCTCCTCGCTAGCTATGTCAGCGGTAAGTACCTTCCTCGCTTTCCCATAACAACAACCAGTACACTCAACCATTCTCAATAACATAGTTAAACACATACATCATCATCATATCATAAACATCATCATCTTATACTTACTTATCATGATCATCATCATGAACATCATATCATCTTTACTCATCATAAGCATCCTCATCATAACTTACTTATCATAAACATCATCAAAATCTTGAGGACTCCAAATCTTAACAAAGATCTCGAAAACAAAGGTTTTGTGGAGCTTTCCTTCCCCTTCCTTGCTAGATTTCGAAAATGGGGTAAAATGGTAGGGTTTGAGAGTGAGTTGGGGATTTAAGAGAGAAAAGGAATAAAGTGAATAAAGTGTAGTAGAAAGGTGGGTATAGTGGGGTTAAAAAGGGGTTGTAAGTTAATTAAAATTTGAACCCCAAAGTTAACATGATGTATAAAATACCTAAAGCATTTTACAAAAATGCAACAAACTTCCTCTAACTTCATATCTTCCTCATAATTAGCAACCAAAACAATAAATCATGTTAACACCCCATTTTCTAACATGATAACATGCACCCTGAAATGCAACCCCCGGGTCACGCCTATCATGTGACTAAGCATTTCAACATGATAATTAATTTCAACACCTAAATCAATTATCAACATAATTCATCATATAAACATAATTAATGCCCAAATTGGAATTAATTTTGGGGCATCACAATACTCCCCCACTTATAAGATTTCGTCCTCGAAATCGCATGCACTTACCCCAAATGAAACTAAGCATAAATAACATACCAGAAAATAGTTCCGGGTAATGCTGCATCATATGCCGTTCCGTCTCCCACGTAGCCTCCTCGACACCCCGACGATCCCACTGAACTTTGACCATCTGGTATAACCTTACTTCGTAATCTGCGATCCACACGATCCAGAATTCTGACCGATCGTTCTACGTAGGATACATCTGAGTCTAACTAACACATGAGACGGGTCTGGCTCATACTTCCGTAACATAGAGACATGAAAAACATCATGTATGCCAGATAAAGACGGCGGTAGAGCCAAACGGTAGGCCAATGTACCGATACGCTGCAATACTTCATACGGCCCGACATACCTCGGAGATAATTTCCCCCGCACACCAAAACGGACCACACCCCTGAAGGGCGAGATTTTCAAGAAGACCTTGTCTCCTATTTGGAATTCTAGCTGTCGTCGTCGCTTATTGGCATAGACTACTTGCCTATCCTGGGCCGCTTTCATCTTCTGGCGTATCAACTTAATCTTTTCTTCCATATCTCTAATCATATCCGGTCCTCCGACCGCTTTACTAGTCAAGTCCTCCCAATACAGCGGTGACCTACAGCGTCGACCATAAAGAGCTTCAAAATGGGCCATTTGAATGCTCGCCTGATAGCTGTTATTATAGGAGAACTCTACCAGTGGTAATGAATCTTGCCACGGAGTATCAAACTCCAATACACATGCCCTCAGCATATCTTCGAGCGTCTGAATGGTACGCTCTGTCTGGCCGTCTGTCTGAGGGTGATAAGCTGTACTCAGTCTCACCTCTGTGCCCAAAGCTGTCTGGAGACCCTCCCAGAAATGTGAAGTAAACCTTGGGTCTCTGTCAGACACAATCGAGACTGGAACCCCATGTAACCTCACCACATCCCGTACATATAATTGGGCCATCTTTAAGTATGTGAAGGACATACTGTAAGGGATGAAATGAGCCATCTTCGTCAGCCTATCCACGATAACCCATATCGCATCAAATCCTGAGGCCGTTCTTGGCAAGTGGGTCACGAAGTCCATAGATATTTGCTCCCACTTCCATTCAGGTACCTCTAAGCTCTTCAGCTCGCCACCAGGCCTCTGCCTTTCTGCCTTTACCTGCTGGCAGATCAAACATCTTTTGACAAAAGCTATAACATCACGCTTCATGCATCTCCACCAGAATTGGTCTCATAAGTCCTTGTACATCTTTCTTTCTCCTGGATGTATGCTAAACCTACTACTATGAGCACGGTGCAAGATCCCTTGACGCAACTCTGGTGCCCTCGGCAATACCCAACGGTTGCCAAGCCTCAAGGAGCCATCTACTGCCACTCTGAACTTTGATAACTGACCTCGAAGTACTATCGATGACCATCTCGGAACCTCATCATCCGACTTCTGGGCTTCCCTGATAGCCTCAAATATGTCTGGCTCGGCCAATAAGGTCAACACTCGCACCGGCGACGTGTCCACATCGAAATCATAGCCCAGATGGCAATAAGAAGTCATCATAGCTGATAAACACATAGCGTCCTCAGCAGTACTCCTCACCTTCCGACTTAAGACGTCTGCTATCAAGTTTGCTTTACCAGGATGGTACTCAATTTCACAGTCATAATCCTTGAGTAAATCCATCCATCTTCTTTGCCTCATATTCAGCTCCGCTTGAGTGAATAAGAACATCAAGCTCTTATGGTCCTTAAAAATGGTAAATGAAGTACCATATAAATAATGTCGCCAAATCTTCAATGCGAAAATGATGGCCGCCAGTTCCAGATCATGAACTGGGTATCTGGTCTCATGAGACTTCAACTGCCTCGAAGCATAAGCCACCACGTGCTTATCCTGCATCAATACACAGCCCAAGCCCTGCAATGACGCATCCGTGTACAAAGCAAACCTCTTATTCTCAGAAGGAATCACCAATACAGGTGCCGTAGTCAAACGACGCTTCAATTCTTGGAAGCTCTCCTCACATCTCTATGATAACATGCTTGATCTCGAAGTTGTTAGCCTGTATGGTTGGTCTCGTGATACTCGACAATGATCCATGGATGCAGGGTGGGCGTAATCCATGAGTGACCTTGCCGCTTGTGCTACTGGAACTTCCTCGTTATTAGCCATGTGTGCTCTTTCTTGTCTTAGCCTCGTTTGACACGTGCGTTCGATCTCAGGGTCAAATGCTCGAGTGTAGGCTTGCTACTCCTTAGCATGCACCAAGAGGTAACAACCTACCAAAAAATTAACACAAGAACAAAAACAGTAGAAGAGTAGAGAAATAAACCAAAAAAATTTGAAAATAACAAAATAAAAAACAAATGACTAAACTACAGTCAACTAATCTAGGCTGATATTATTAAAACTAGTCCCCGGCAACGGCGCCAAAAACTTGATCCTGTATTTTAAACAGTATTTTCAGTGTAGCGATTATGTACCGCAAGTGCACGGTATCAAGTTTTAGTATAATGATTTTAAAAAGTTTGAGTGTCGAACCCACAAGGACTAGGAAATAAACACCAAACTCTACTAGTTCAACTGTATTTAGACTACAATAACTGGTTATGATTAATTAACTAAATTGACTAATGATCTCAAGATCAACCCGAGCACACAAGAACGAATAAGAATATAATCAAAAGAAACAATTATCAAGACTTTCGGTTCACCCATGCAATCCCCCACAATTCGCCTATAGTTAAGAATTAAATTCAAACATTTTAAGGTGACGAGTTTTTCTAATGCACTTGTTATATCTTGGTCCGGTTACAACAAGTCTAATACTAAGATGCAACAAGGCAATGGTCATGCACTTATTTAACACTCAATATTGTATGTCTATTTATGAAAACTTCTAGCCTTCAATTTTGGTAAATCTATTGCTATGTATTTGACTTTATCTTTCGATCTTAGCTTGAAATCTACGGTTTAATTTACTATATCGTATCGCAATCTCCTATGGTCAATTCAATCGTAATAAATAATCAATCGAGGATATTAATCCATTGAAAGCATGAACAACAATAAAGTAAACTCAAAGAAATTGTAAGAATCAATCAAAACTTAATTAAAATTGTGGTTTCAAAACATGGGATCCCCTAAGTCTTGACAACAAAACGTAGCCTAGAAACATATTCAAAATCAAATGCAAAATCATGTTTTCCAACATCAAAAGCATAAGGAAATCAAATAGAAACAAACTAAGTTCAGAAATACAAAAATAACGAGAGGCGTTGACTCTTGAGTTGCTCCGTCATCCCGTCTCTTCCGATGCGTCTTCTCTTCAATGGTTATGGTATATGGATGGTTGGAGAGGATGATGAGTGATGGAGGATGTGTATTGTAGGTCAATTATGAGCAAAGAGTCCTCAAAAACGTCCAAGGCAATACATATTTATAGTAGGAAGAGTTTTGCAAAGTTTGTACACAAAATAACCAAGAAGAAAACAAAATCTTGATTTTTTCGGGTTCGACGATCGATCGGTAATATTTGGCGATCGATCGCCAAATGTTTCTGCCTTTAATTTCAAAATTCTTGAATCCACGATAGATCGGCGTAAAATGGAGATCAATCACCAAATGTTTCTGGACGGGCCGCGATCGATCGATAGGAACTGGCGATCGATCGCCCTGCTTGAAATTCAACATTTTGCCATTTCGTCCCTCCCTTTCCTTTTTGCTCGGATTGTCCTTTTTCATCATTTTAAGCTTAATCCCTCTACTTTTATGCTTTTGAACTATGATTCCTGAAATACAAATTTATACAAAACTCGTAATATTTCCAGGAATCACTAGAAAAACACCCCTAATCATATATCAAATTAAGTGTAAAAATCATACTTAATACCACGATACAATGTTATTTCTACTGGTATGCCTGCTTCATCCAAATCTAGTTTAACAGACAAGCTCATAGGAGTTGCTGCTGCTGAACTAGTGCTCATTCCGTACTTCTTTAACAACTCTGTGGTGTACTTCAAGTGGTTGATCAGAATTCCCTCAACAGACTGCTTGACTTGTAATCCTAGGAAAACCGACAACTCTCTCATCGTGCTCATTTCAAACTGATCCTGCATGATTTTGGAAAATCTCTCGCAAAGTTTTGGGTTAATACTACCAAAAATAATATCATCAACATATATTTGATTCAGCAGAGGTGGTCATCCTTAGTGAACTTAAAAAGGGTGTCCACCGTGCCAATGGTAAAGTCGTGCTCAGTCAAATACTCGTTTGATCAACCTTCACCATTCGAACACATTGCTCGTTTGATCAAACTTCACCATTCGAACACATTGCTCGAAAATGCCATATGAAATCCGAAGTTATGACTAAGGGAAAAATGATAGAAGAATATCGCAATGACGAAAGATCTATTAACCAGATTTGATGATGACAATATGTCTGGTAAATCAATTTCCGAGGATTTACAGGATTCACAAGATCCTAATATTCATTTTGATGATATTTTTGCTACATTCAAAGCCACTATGATGGACACTGGTTCTACGGGATCCACATCAAAAGATAAATATAAGGCATTATAAAAGCAGATGCTGATTTCCGCAATTTTTGCACAGATGGTCGACAAACTTTAGTGGATATGACTAAGGAGATTATTACTTTAATAAAGTATTGTACGATGGAATATTTCTTCATCCACGATGTAAATTAGTGCTTCTGTTTTGTCTTTTTTAATTAGTGTGCTTTACTATTTGTATTTTAGTTTGAAATCCGTTGTTGAAGTCCAGAGTTTTATCCTATATAAGGACTTTTATTTCTTGTTGTAAGCAGACGAAAAAATCTACTTCTCTCTGTAATATATTCAAGAATTCAATAGACAGTTTGCTTTTGTTATACCTTCAATTATTCTGATCGTCATTACTGTAAGTATTATTTTTAGTATTATTATTATTTTTAAACATAAGAATGATAGGTTAATTATGACGAGGTGTGTCGATTAGGGTGTTTTGTACGGATATAGTTCAAAGATATACGATTTTTATATTCTGTAGAAGTCCTATGTTTATGATGAATTCATAGGAGGTCTTGAAATTTTTTTATTATTATTATTATATTTTAATATATATTATTATTATTATTATGTATATATATATTTGTTATTATATATCTTTATTATTATATATATATTGAATTATTATATATATATATATACATTTATTATTATTAAATATATGCAATTTTATTGTATATAAAATAATAATAATAATAATAAAATATAATAATAATAATAATAATAATAATAAACATAATAATATTAATAACATGTGTCTATATTATTAATAATAAATAAATAAATAAATATATATATATATAATAAAATAAGAATAATAAAAATAAAGTAAAACAATACAAATATAATAATAAAGTTGTAGGAAATAAATTTTAATTTTTGGAGGGAATTTCAAATTTTGAGATAGTGAAAAATGTGAGAAGGGGGTATTTATGTCATTTTGTTGCAAAATGACATAAATATGGTGGGATACAATTTTTAACCCTTAAACCAAACATGAGATTACCCCAATCCCAATCCCAAATCCTAACTTCAAACACATCCTAAGTGGATTCTTAAGTATCTATAAAGAACTGAGAATGTTGGCCTCTGGTATCCCAATGATTCAACGTTTAACTTAGTTGGTTATTCAGATGCTGACTACGTCAGTTGCAAAATTGATAAGAAAATTACTAGTGGATTCTGTCAATTCGTAGGAGATAGATTTATTTAATGGGGTTGCAAGAAGCAGACATCCATCGCAACGTCTACTGCTGAGGCAGAATACCTTGCTGTGGAAGCTGCTGTGCTCAATTACTATGGATTCAACAACAATTAAGAGATTATGGAATTGAGTCTACTGAGGCACCAATATTTTGTGATAATTCATCTGCAATAGCTATCATGTATAATCCAGTTCTTCATTCTCGGACCAAGCATATTGATGTTCGTCATTATTTTATCCGATATCATGTAATGAAGAAGAAGATTTGGTTGGAGTACATATCTACCGAACAACAAGCAGCACATATCTTCACAAAACCCCTACCTGACGTTAAGTTTTCTTATTTTTGCAATATACTTGGTTTAATTGATATAACTAAGTGATCTTAATTGTTTATTTTCTCCTATATGCTCAATTATGGGGGAATTACATTTTAGATATTGCATGAAATTAGGGGAATATTATTTTAGGGGGAATTTGCGCCTTTCGAAGGTCTACTGTTGCTCAGCTGGTAAAACAATTGTCTGCCGCAGTAGAAGCTCACCAGCAGACTCTACATACCAGTGGATATTACCACGCTAAGCTATTAATTACTTTTTTAATTATAAACCAATGTAACGTCGGATTTCAAATTTAATGATTATTAATATTGATTTATTTCGGTCCCGCTTCAATCGTTCCGTTTTAGTTATATTTCAAAAATACTTTTGCTTAGATGACACGTATCCATATGTCCTTTCATCTACAGTACGACTGTTAGGATCGAGGTAGTGTTTAGAAGGGGGGGGGGGGGGGTTGAATAAACACTAGATTTAATTTCGATTCTTTTTCTTTTTAACTGTAAACTGTTAAGTATTACAGTTGCTTCTCAATATCAGGCAAGTCAGCAGACACTGATTATAGTGCGGAAGACGTCTGCTGGACTTGTGAGGAATAAAACTGAGTAGTAAATAAGCGATAAACAAATGACACAAGTATTGTTTCTGGAAGTTCGAAGCACAACGCTTCTACGTCTCCCCTTCTTCCTTTGCAGGAAGGATTCACTAGAAGACTTGGTTTACACTTTACAGTATACAACCTTCTTAGGCACTCACACAACTTGGCCTAAACTCCTAGCAATCACAACTTCTTAATTTGGTTACAAAAGATTCTATGACACTCTTTACAGAATACACTTTTAGCTTTGAGTGTTCGTGAGCAGCAGGCTTCAGTTGGAATAATCTGTCACAGATTCAGTTGCACTGCTTGTTTGCTCTTTGCTGAACTTTTGGAATATCAGTAGATTTTCTTGTTTGTTTTGAGGTGTTTCTCTTTGTTGAAAATCGCTCAGCTTTTTTTTCTTCATTATTTGCTTAGACGTATTTATAGGTTTGGTTGTCCAACGGTAGCTTTTCTGTATTAGGAAGAGATTAGCTTTCCAAATTCATATTGTCTTCTTTCCTATTTTGTTAAGCAACGGCTCTTTAACTCTGACGGTAATGGTGGCGGAGATATAGCAGGGTGCGCCGCTCTGTTGTACCTTTGTCAGAGAATGTTGTACTTATTTTGTCTCGTTGCTTAGTGCTCTTACTGGATGTTTAAGCTTCTGCTGGTTTTCTTTGTTCAACTGCTCGTTCATCCTCTAGTAACCAGTAGACGTCTTTCTTCAATGTGAGACTATCCAGTTGATGGTTGTCCAGTAGATGTCCATCCAGTTTATGTTTATCCGGTTGATGTCTGTCCGGTTGATGTCAGTCCAGTTGATGTCTATCCAGTCGGTAGCCATCCAGTTGATGTCTTGTCCGGTTGATGTCTATCCAGTTGATGTCTATCCAGTCGGTAGTCATCCAGTTGATGTCTTGTCCGGTTGATGTCTATCCAGTCGATGTCTATCCAGTTTATGTTTGTCACCCGGTTGGTCTTTATCACCCGGTAAGAATTCAACATCCGGTAGGTGTTCATTCAGTTGGTCTTTATCACCCGGTTGGTGTCTTCACCCGGTAGGTGTTCATCCACTGGCTCCGCACCGGTATATACACATATACAGTTTTTATCCGTTGAAGTAGTTGGTCTTTATCACCCGGTTGGTGTCTTCACCCGGTAGGTGTTTGTAATCACCAAAACTTAGAAATCGTTTCCCAACAATTTACCCTTTTTGGTGATGACAAAACTAAGCAATAACGATTTCATACTCGAATAATTTAAGTGGTGAATCCTGAAAAAAAGACTTGAATACATAATGGAAAGGAAATTTTCATTTGTTATAAAGATAAGTAGATTACAAGTTGTAATCAAACTGGACAATTGAGAGAGATTCACCTTCATTTAAGATGAATTCTTATAACTGGATTTAATCTAATACAAATCTATTTCTACTAAAAATATAGCTGATACATGACAAATTTTAAACAAACAATGTAGACCGGAGAGCTTCGATCCACCTAGTTGCGGAGAGGAAGAGCTTCGATCCACCTTGTTTCAGAGATGGAGAACTTCGATCGGGGAGATTCAAATTTATATTCAACAGGCCTCCATGGTTTATGGATTCACCAATGAAAATACTCTATCTCTGTTTTCCCCCTTTTTGTCATCAGCACCCAGAGAACTCCTGATTGTAGTTCCTGACTGATGATGAACATCAGAGCAGGATCCAAACGTTGAAGCTTAATGGAGCTGGGTTAGATAAGTAATCAACCCATGAGGGGTTGATTTAGATAAGTAATAAACCCATGAAACTGAATACTTGCGAAGAGAAAACCAAGGAATTTTCAAGGAATTGAAAATAATCATGATGAGTGAATGTGTGTTATAAAAACAAAAATAAGTCTCTATTTATAGAGGAATTTCATTAAGTGTGAACACAATAATGATGTTACGATAAATACGAAAAAGTCAAATGAAAACAGTAAATAGATAAGAGTAATTAACAAGGGATCAGAAAATGATACTATTTCCTCCCGAACCAACGTTGGGAATAGTCGCGCTTTTCGGTAGACGGTTGGCGCGGACTTCGAGATCTTTGCTGAGTAGATGGTATGGACTGATGTGATGCTCCAGCTGCAGTGGATGAACGACTTGCTGGACTCGGATCTCGCTGGGACGGAGGAGCATGGCGGCTGGACTCAGGTAGTCTTCTAATAATTTGAGGAGCAGCAGGCAGACTGTTGCATAAATCTTGAATTTGAGAGGCAAATGCTGCCTGCATGGTTGCAAGTTGATTGGTCAAGACTTTCTTGGCATCTTCTATCTTATCTCCAAGAGCCAGTGAGGTGGCATCCTGAAGTGATTCATTGTGTTGATTTATCTGAAGATGAGCCTGCCCTATTCGAGAAAAGGATTCTGCAAATGCATCCGCAACAAAAGTCTGAAGTCTGGTGACAGTAGACGTTAAGCTGCTTAAGTCCCTATAGACATGCTGGAACTGGGTATCAATATGCTGCTGATGGCTGCCAAGAATAAGAGTCGCAGTGCGCTCTTCCTGTTTAAGCTTGTTGACATCACTGGCTAGTGCAGAGATTGCATTGGAAAGATTGAGTAGCTGATTAGCAATGTCAGGTGGTCCTTCCAGAGGGATAGAAGTTTGGAAGTCGAAGAAGTCCTCTGAAGGTTCTTGAGCCATTGACGGATCCACAACAATTAGGGTCAGCAGTAGTAGCAAGAACGCCGGGATTATCTTCAACAACTGCAGTAGATAGTAAAGCAGTGTCTTCAACAAGTGGTGCAGCTGTTGAGTCTAGAGTAGGAACATCCATATCAGCAGTGGCTTGGGCAACCGCAGCGGCAGACAACTGTGTGTGATCATTAGAATGTGAGGACTCGCTGAGTTCATGGTTGCCAGAGGAGATGGTAACTTGATGAACCACAGTCTGAATTACTGTGTCCACATTTACGTGATCAACAACCATCGGTTGGGTCGGTTGATCATTGTTAGGGCTGGGAGCATTGGAGACAAGTGGAGCAGTTGGAGAGGAGATTTCTTTAGTAGGAGAAGTTGCCTCCAAGGCAGTTGACGCTGTCTCCACTCCAGTTGTAGTGGTCTCCAGATCAATCGAAGCTATCTCCACATTAGTAGGAACAATTTCCAAATCAGCAGTGGCTATCTGTAAATCAGTTTGGTCGGGGCTTGCAACATTTACAGCAGTAGAGCATGAGTGAAGACCAGTTGATATGCGAAGATCATGAAGAGCTAGCTCGGCCATTTCCAGTTTTGGTCCAAGAGCATTTAGAACTGCTCTATCATGATTCGCTGTGCCTGAATCACCGTTGAAATGCTGAAGACGGGTTTCAACAAGGGCTTGAAGTTCGCCCACATAGTTCCTCAGACGGAATATATCCCTCAGCTTCAGGCTCTTCTCAGGGTCCGAGATTTGAAGATAAGCCAAAATTTGGTTCTCATCTTCCCGTGCTTGATCCAGGATAGGAGTGAATTCATTAAATCGAATTTTCACTCGTGCCTTTACCCATCGATCAAAAATGTCTAGCTGTGGCTGCAGCTTGGCTTCAACTGTATCCATGACCATTTGTATCTCATAGGCAACAGGCGTGGACACTGGAGCCATAAGAGTTTTGCCTTTACCAGCGGTGGTGGTCTTCGGATGACAGTAAGGACACAAGGACTTGGGTGTCCTAAAACTGATAGAGCCGGGTGCTTGCTGAGAGCTCACCAGTGCAGAAGAATTGTCAGCGGGAGCCACTGAGGTAGCAAGTACCATGGCCAATGAAGCAGTTGGTTCCTCAGGTGGAGGATTTTCAGGGCTGGGTTCTCTACCAGGGATATCTTCTGTAGGACCTGCGGAGGAGATGGTATCAGAAGCAGCAATGACTTTCTGTTGGAGAGCAGGAGGAGCCCCTTTTCTGGTTCTGGGCTTCTTAGGAGGATGAGGAGGAGATGACTCAGCGGATTCCGATATGGTTTGTTCAGAATCACTAATAACCTGAGTCGATCGGGCTTCGTCAACCCAACCTCTCTGCCACTTCGCTGTCTGTGAAGCTGAAGATACTTCGCAGTGATTAGTCTCCCTGGATGAAGTTTGGAGAGAGCCCCGGTCTTAATGTTTTTGCTGGAAAAAAGGCTGCTTAGTGGTAGGGCGAAACCTGATTGACCTTTTCCAGAACCAACTAGACCAGTGAGAATTTGAAATAGTACAACTGACCAGTTTATTTCCAAACCTTTGTATATGGCACTCATAACATCAAATTTTTCTGGGGTGATGATATCAAATGACCCGGCTTTACACAGTAGCCCCTTGGAAATGATATCCGCCAGTTGTCGAAAATGACTCTTCATTTCCTGAACGGAGGACGTTGAAGGCGATTTGTGGAGTCAGAAAATATGGTGCGCATCTCTTCCCTTAGCTCCACTGGAATAGTGGAGAAATCAGTAAGTCCTGTGGAGGGAAGACACAAGTGGGTGGCAAATTCAAGTTGGGTGATTGTAACCAACTGTTCGGAGACGGATGCCACCACGGTGTCATCAACAACTTTTGCAGTGGCAAAGAACTCGTGTAATGCTTTGTTGAGAAACGATTTCTAAGTTTTGGTGATTACAAACACCTACTGGGTGAAGACATCTACCGGGTGAAGACACCTACCGGATAAAGACACCTACTGGATGAAGACATCTACCGGGTGAAGACATCTACCGGATAAAGACATCTACTGGAATAGACATCCACTGTCTTATTACTCCACTGGATAAAGACTTCCATCGGATAAAGACATCTACTGCATGAAGTCTTGCATCAAGTCTAACCAACATCTACTGAGCTAAAAAAGTACGACTGGTTACTGAAGTTACAAGACCAGTTGAAGTGAATCCAGCAGCGGATTGAAGAGACAAAACAAAGTAAGTACAATTTCGTCTGACAAAGGTACAACAGAGCGACGAGCACTACGAAAGCATCGCCACCAATTCCGTCAGATTGTAAGAGACGTTGCTGAACAAAAATGGAAGGAAGATAAAATGGAGAAGAAAACAGATTCTACGCTGAACCTTCCATACCAAGAAAGTTTACCGTTGGAAATAAAGTCTATAAATACAGATGCTGAACGAATGAAGAAAGTGTTGAATCCACTGACAATCGATTATTCTATACATTCAAACAGAGAAATTTATCAAGTCATAATTATCTGAAGATTCAGCTAGAGCAAGGAACACCTACTGGTATATCAAAGATCAAGTTAAACTGGTGTACTGCTCAAAGATCGTTCAAGAACACTCAAAGCTTACAAGTGTAATAGTCATTCAAAGGAGTGTTAGATAGTTTAAACAAATCATATACATTGTGTTGCTAGGAGTTTAGGCTAAGCTGTGTGAAAGCCTAAGGAGGTTGTATACTGTAAAGTGTAAACCAAAGTCTTCTAGTGTATCCTTCCTGCAAAGGAAGAAGGGGAGACGTAGAAGCGTTGTGCTTCGACTTCCAGAAACAATCTCTGTGTTCTTTACTTGCTTTTTATTGTTTACTTTAGTTAACTCACAAGTGCAGCAGATGTTTTCCGCACTTCACTTAGTGTCTGCTGACTTGCTTATTTGATTGAGAAGCTACTGCATCACTTAACAGTTTGCAGTAATCAGTCGAAGATCAAAATTTGAGGGCAGTGTTTATTCAACCCCCCTTCTAAACACGCCTCCGATCCTAACATGCTTCCTTGTAGAACGATGGAGCCTAGCTTAGGATCACTAAGAGACCGGAGCTATCCAACTTGTGAAACAATTCCTTTGTCTCTTTATCAGATGATGTGGAGATTGAATGAAAGTCCACATGAACAGCATTAATGATGAAGCTTGGTTGGTTATTCTTCGACATTTCTGAAGAGTATGCGGAGAAGGCAGCAACAGTCATGTTGAATAAAATTTCTGGAAGGAAAGTTAATCGCAGTGTTTTGTGAAGAAGATAAAAAGTAATAACCAAAGTAATGGCGGTTAAAGATGGAAGTATATGTAACGTCGTACTGTAGATGAGCGGACACATGGGTACGTGGCGATCATCGAACGATTTAAAGATTTTTTAAAAATAATTTAAAAGGACATGATTTGGGCGGGATTCAAGAAATTTATTTTTATAACAAAAAGATGAATTTAAATTCCGACGTTCCAGTAGGTTAATGAGTAACGAAGGTTATTTTAGTCAAAGCATACTTGGCAAAGTCTGTTGGTATGTAAGGTCCGACTGGTAGGGAACATCTACTGGTATTGAGAGTCCTACTGGTACATATACACCTACTGCAGTAGAGCTGAGCCTGAATAACCAATATAAAATGTAACTGAAATTCCCCCTTAATTCACGCGAATAAACTAAGTAATTCCCCCTGAATTTATCATCCTTAAATAACAACAATCAAGAATTGATTTCAATTAAACCAAGAATATTTCTAAAGTAAGAAAACTTAGCGTCCGGTAGGGGTTTTGTGAAAATGTCTGCTGCCTGCAGTTCGGTAGATATATACTCCAGCCGAATTTCTTTCTTCATTACGTGATCTCTGATGAAGTGATGACGAATGTCAATATGTTTGGTACGCGTATGAAGAACTGGATTATAAGTAATTGCTATGGCAGATGTATTGTCACAAAATATGGGTGCTTCAGTGGATTCAATTCCGTAGTCTCTCAGTTGTTGTTGAATCCAGAGCAGTTGAGCACAAAAGCTTCCAGCAGCAAGGCATTCTGCTTCTATAGTAGATGTTGATATGGATGTCTGCTTCTTGCATCCCCATGAAATTAGTCTATCACCAAGAAATTGACAATATCCACTGGTACTCTTTCTGTCAATTTTGCAACCAGCATAGTCTGCATCCGAATATCCGATCAGATTAAACGTTGAGTCTCTTGGATACCAAAGACCGACATTCTCAGTTCCTTTCAGATATTTGAGAATTCTCTTGACAGCAGTGAAATGCGACTGTTTGGGATTTGCTTGAAATCGGGCGCACATACATACTGCCAACATAATGTCTGGTCGACTGGCTGTTAAGTACAGCAGTGATCCAATAATGCCTCGATACATTGTAACTTCTACTGGTATTCCTGAAGTGTCCAAGTCAAGTTTGGCAGATGAGCTCATTGGTGTAGCAGCAGCTGAGCTGGTACTCATTCCATATTTCTTCAGCAGCTCTTTAGTATATTTGGACTGATTTATCAGAATTCCTTCACTGGATTGCTTGACTTGCAATCCTAGGAAAAATGATAGTTCTCCCATCATGCTCATCTCAAATTGATCCTGCATAATTTTAGAAAATCTTTCGCACAATTTTGAGTTAGTACTATATCATCAACATATATTTGAACAAGCAGAGTATGATCACCCTTTGTGAATTTGAAAAGAGTCTTGTCCACCGTGCCGATGGTAAAGTTATGCTCAGTTAAATATTTTCATACCATGCACGTGGAGCTTGCTTCAAACCATACAAAGCTTTATTAAGACGAAATACATAAGATGGCTGCTGATGGCTTTCAAATCCAGGAGGTTGTTCAACGTAAACTTCTTCCTGGAGTTTGCCGTTAAGAAACGCACTCTTAACATCCATCTGATAGACTTTGAAGTCTTTAAAAGCAGCGAACACAAGAAATATACGAATTGCTTCTAGTCGAGCTACAGGGGCAAAGGTTTCATCAAAATCAATGCCTTCTTCCTGTCTGTAGCCCTGTGCGACTAATCTTGCTTTATTTCTAATTACTGTTCCATTTTCGTCTAATTTATTCCTAAATACCCATTTGGTGCCTATTATAGTGTGATGCTGTGGTCATGGTACTAAATACCATACTTTGTTTCGCTCAAACTGATTAAGTTCTTCTTGCATAGCGTCTACCCAGCTTGGGTCTAACATAGCATCATCAATCTTCTTAGGTTCTAGGTGAGATATGAATGCATCATGAAGGAATTCATTAATTAGTTGTCCTCTGGTGCGTAGAGGAGCAACAGGGTTACCTATGACCTGCTCGGGAGGATGATCCTTCATCCACCGGAGCGGAGGTCCAAGTGGATTGAGCCCTTCATTTGACTGGATATGAGTGGGCAGTTCAGAAGTGCTGATTGATGCATTTTTTTCATTTGCTCCTTCTACTGCAGCAGGAGTATGCGCAACAGTGTCATTCTCGGCTGGCTGCAGTGCTTGTTGACCAGTAGACTCCTCTGTTTGAGCTTCAGGAACTTCTGGTTCTAAGGAGAAGTCAGTCCTGCTTCTGTAATTTATCTCATCATCAATATTTTCATCAATATAAGTGCTTTCCAGTCGATTGCTCAAGTTGTTGATTTGCATATCAGATACCTTACAGTCAGTAGGTTCATCAAATTTTACATGCACTGATTCTTCTACAGTAAGAGTTCTATTATTGAATATTCTGAATGCTTTACTAACTGTAGAATAACCAAGAAATATTCCAGCATCAGATTTGGCATCAAAAGCGGTGAGATGAGTCTTTCCATTGTTGTGAATAAAACATTTGCAACCAAACACATGGAAATAAGAAATATTTGGCTTACTGTCATTCCAGATCTCATAAGGGGTTTTATTTGCTCGCTTATTAATCATTGATCTGTTCTGCGTATAACAAGCTGTGTTGACGGCTTCTGCCCAAAATCTCTGCGATATTTCTGATTCCGCAAGCATAGTTCGCGCAGCTTCTTTCAAAGTGCGGTTCCTACGCTCAGCAACTCCGTTTTGTTGAGGAGTTCTTGCAGCAGAGTATTCGTGTTTAATACCAAGGTCATCTAGATATGATTCGAGTGACTGATTTGTAAACTCAGTACCCTTATCACTGTGAATTCTATCTATCCCACATGATTTCTCATTTTGGAGCTTTTCAGTAGTTTGATCAGCTTTGGAGTAGCCTGATTTTTGCCACTTAGGAACAGGACCCATGTAAAACGAGTGTAATCGTCTACTAACACTAGAGTATACTTCATTCCCCCTAGACTTGTTAGTAGTATAGGACCAAATAGATCCATATGCAGCAACTCTAGTCACCGAGAAGAAGATTTACTCCCTTTGTTCTTAAAGGATGATCTGATTTGCTTACCAAGTTGGCATGCTGCACAGATCTTGTCTTTTGAGAACTCAATTTGGGGCAGTCCAATGACTAGATCAAGGTTACGCAGACTGGCAATAGTTTTAAAATTTAAGTGACTCAATCGTTTGTGCCAAAGCCAATTTTTGGAAGAGTTCAGGGCAGCAAAGCAGGTAGAGGAGGTAGGCTGATTAAGATTCCAATTAATTTTATATGTGTTATCATGCCTTCTTCCTACAAGTAATACACTGCCATCAGTAGATTTGATTGTGCATGAGTGCTGGTTGAACTCTATAGAATGAACATTGTCACAGAGTTGACTTATTGTAATTAAGTTATAGCATAGATTTTCAACTAACAGAATATCTTTAATAATAATGTTACTGTAGATAATCTTACCCTTACCCACGGTTCTACCTTTTGCGTTGTCTCCAAAAGTTATTCTGGGTCCGGTGGAGTACACCAGTTCAGACAATAAGCTCGCATTTCCTGTCATATGTCTAGAGCATCCGCTGTCCAGAAACCATTATGAGCTCCGAACTTGATGCATTCTAGTTTCCTGCAATTAAAGCGATAAAATGACTGGTACCCAATCCTACTTGGGTCCGGGCAGGATTAGTCCTTTCGGATCCCACACTTGTATGACCCTGGGTGGCTTAGGTCGGTGTGTGTTCTGAAATGTGTGTGCATTCATACATGATGGTGATGGTCTTGACTGTGTAGTATGATAATGAGTGTATGCATGTGCTCTTGGTTTGTAGTTCCCGTTGTTTGGCATATACCTCTTCTGGACAGGCATACAGTTGTAGTACCAGTTGGGTTTAACCTCTCTAGCTACTCGACCAGTGGGTTTAAGTTAATTTCAGAACTTTTGCCCCGGTTTAGCTTTCTTGATTGGTTCAACATCACCAATACCTCGGTGTGATGCATGTTCCTTAATGAGTGTTGCTTTAACAGGTTCTTTAACCAGTTCAATGGGATCATATACTGTGCTAGATATTACAAGGTTCATTGGTTGAACATTGCTTTTCTTTAGACACAGCGGAGGTTCGTTACCAGATGAATTGCTGTTATTGCTATTATAGCCTATACCAGTTCGATCACTAGCAAGTCTTATAGACTCAAGCATTTCATCTTTTCTGGTAGTTGACGCATTCCAAGTGCTGACCAGTTTGCTGAGTTTCTGGTAAGCACACTTGGCTTCATCTCTTTCTTTCACTAGAAGACTAGCTGTTTCCGTTAAGCATTTTAACTCATTTGATTGTTCACAATCAAGTTTGTTGTTATGCGTTTCCGTTGGGATTGAGTGCTCAGTCTTATAGCTTATAAAGGATTCATATAACGTCCGATACTCATTGATCATGTCCTGCAATGCATTGGTAAGTTCACTATGTGTAAATTCAGATAGGTTAGACTCGTGTACCTCAATTTCATCATTTGCCATTAAGCAGTGGACTTCCTCGTCTTCACTCTCGCTGGACGAGCTGGTTGACTCCTCTGATTCTGATTCAGAATCAGCCCATTTGCTCTTACTTTCTTCTGCCATCAAAACCTTTTGATCTCTGTCCCTTCTGGATGATCTTCTAGTTTCCTTGGATTTTCTGTGATCCTTGGATCCTCTTTTGTGATCATCCTTTTTGGGTTTGGGACAGTCGGCGATGAAATGCCCTGGCTTGAGACAGTTGAAGCATACACGCTCTTCTTCTTCTGATCTTCCTTTGAAGCTCTGCCTTCGTGGATATGATTTCTGATTCTTCTTCATGAATTTCCCGAATTTCTTTACGAACATTGCCATAGCATCATTACATATTTTTTCTGGAGTCATCTCTGTAGCATTAGATATGGCTTCCGATGCAGTGAGAGCTTTGGTAGGCTGACTGGTACTGGGTTCATCTTCAACCCGAATACCTAATTAGAATTCATAGGCTTTTAAATCAGCAAACAGGTCATGCAGATCTATCTTGTTGATGTCCTTTGATTCTCTCATAGCAATGGTCTTGACATCCCATTCTCTTGGGAGACCTCTCATCACCTTGAGGGTGACTTCTCTGTTGGGTAACTCCTTACCCAGACTGCTGAGTTCATTAATTATTCCGGTCACTCTTTCATCATACTCGTTGAGAGTTTCTCCATTCATCATCTTGATATGCTCAAACTTCTGTAATGCCACAGTAAGCTTGTTTTCTTTGGTTTGATCATTTCCTTCACAGAGTTGGGCAATCTTCTCCCATATTTCTTTAGCTGTGGAACACATTTTTATTTTGTTGAACATATTTTTGTCCAAAGTTTTGAACAAAATGTCCTTAGCAACGTTGTCCAGATTGGCTTTCTTCTTTTCTTCATTTGACCATTGAGATCTGTCCTTTCCTACCATTTTGGATCACCACTTGTGATAGAAGCAGCTGTATTGATTTTCATGATCTTCATAGGTCCTTCAGTGATTACATACCACATATCATCAGATGTGCTTGCATACGGATTCTCCAATCATCATATTCGTCTTTCTTGAACATTGGAATCTTGCTGAATGAGGCCATCAGTTTTTGGTAATGGGTAATTTCTCAAGATTGAGAAGACCTAAGCTCTGATACCACTTGTTAGGATCGAGGTAGTGTTTAGAAGGGGGGGGGGGGGTTTGAATAAACACTAGATTCAATTTCGATTCTTTTTCTTTTTAACTGTAAACTGTTAAGTATTACAGTTGCTTCTCAATATCAGGCAAGTCAACAGACACTGATTATAGTGCGGAAGACGTCTGCTGAACTTGTGAGGAATAAAACTGAGTAGTAAATAAACGATAAACAAATGACACAAGTATTGTTTCTGGAAGTTCGAAGCACAACGCTTCTACGTCTCCCCTTATTCCTTTGCAGGAAGGATTCACTAGAAGACTTGGTTTACACTTTACATCATACAACCTTCTTAGGCACTCACACCAACTTGGCCTAAACTCCTAGCAATCACAACTTCTTAATTTGGTCACAAAAGATTCTATGACACTCTTTACAGAATACACTTTTAGCTTTGAGTGTTCTTGAGCAGCAGGCTTCAGTTGGAATAATCTGTCACAGATTCAGTTGCACTGCTTGTCTGCTCTTTGCTGAACTTTTGGAATATCAGTAAGTTGATTTTCTTGTTTGTTTTGAGGTGTTTCTCTTTGTTGAAAATCGCTCAACTTTTTTTTCTTCATTCTTTGCTTAGACGTATTTATAGGTTTGGTTGTCCAACGGTAGCTTTTCTGTATTAGGAAGAGATTAGCTTTCCAAATTCATATTGTCTTCTTTCCTATTTTGTTAAGCAACGGCTCTTTAACTCTGACGGTAATGGTGGCGGAGATATAGTAGGGTGCGCCGCTCTGTTGTACCTTTGCCAGAGAATGTTGTACTTATTTTGTCTCGTTGCTTAGTGCTCTTACTGGATGTTTAAGCTTCTGCTGGTTTTCTTTGTTCAACTGCTCGTTTGTCCTCTAGTAACCAGTAGATGTCTTTGTTCAATGTGAGACTATCCGGTTGATGGTTGTCCAGTAGATGTCCATCCGGTTGATGTCTGTCCAGGTGATGTCTATCCAGTTGGTAGCCATCTAGTTGATGTCTTGTCCAGTTGATGTCTATCCAGTTGATGTCTATCCAGTCGGTAGCCATCCAGTTGATGTCTTGTCCGGTTGATGTCTATCCAGTTGGTAGCCATCCAGTTGATGTCTTGTCCGGTTGATGTCTATCCAGTTGATGTCTATCCAGTTTATGTTTGTCACCCGGTTGGTCTTTATCACCCGGTAAGACTTCAACATCCGGTAGGTGTTCATTCAGTTGGTCTTTATCACCCGGTTGGTTTCTTCACCCGGTAGGTGTTCATCCAGTTGGTCTTTATCACCCGGTTGGTGTCTTCACCCGGTAGGTGTTTGTAATCACCAAAACTTAGAAATCGTTTCCCAACAATGACGTTACATCTCACTCCTCTTTCACCGCCATTAACTTTTTCAATTTTTATTTTCACCATTTCAGACCTACTGCGCTAACATATTTTCGAAGCAATTTTTTTTTCAGACTTCATATTTTCTTTGAGTTTCAGAAATCATCATGTCGAAGACCAACCAGCCAAGTTTCGTCACCAACGCTGTCCACATTTACTTCGATTCCGTCTACACCAGTGCCGATAACGAAATGATTAGTATTTTCCGATGTTTGGAAAACTCAGGGTTGTTGGTTATGTTGGGTCTCACTCTGATGTCTACAAAGAAGCTCTCCAAGAGTTTTATGCTTCAACAAGGGTGGTAAACAACACAGTGGTGTCCTCTGTCTCCGACCAAGCTGTGACAGTTACTCAAGAGGACTTTTCTACGCAACTGAGCCTTCTTACTGTCGGGCTCAATGATCTCTCTGTCATTTCCATCTCCGTTCGCGATGAGATGCATACTTTGTTTTCCGAATCTGGCCAAAGACTGTGGATCTCTCCATTTAAGAAGATTTTGATGAAGAACCACTTCAGAATGCTAGCAAACATCATTACAAAAGGTCTGTTGTGCAAAGCTGGTTCCTTTGATGTCATCACTCAGGAAAAATTTGAGGTGATGTGTGCCATTGTTAAGGGATTAGCTGCCAACTGGTCCGTGATACTTTTTCAAGTGCTAATTGGGATGGTTGAATTAGCAAAGGATCATTCTAGATTTGCCCTCCCGCTCAGTCGCATTCTGGAAAGCATGAATGTTCTGATGGGTAAGATCTTCAATCTTCATCCAGCTAGGCTCATAAATGCCAAGTAACATCGGGAACCCATTAATGGGCAAGGAGGTCATTCCAAGACTGCTCTCACCAAGAGGAGAAAGCCTCAAGTGGTGAGTGACTCTTAACAGACCATCTCAGAGTCTGCCGAGTCATCTCCCCCTCCTCCACCAAAGAAACCAAGAACCAAAAAGGGGAACCCTGCTGCATCCAAAAAGCCAACTCTTACTGCTGCAATAGCAATAACAACAGAGGAAACATCTGCTGATCAAGTTACTGGTCCAGAAATTATTCCAACTGCGGAAGTGGTTGAGGTTGATGCACCAGAGAATCCTGATGATGAACCTTCTAATCCTCTGAATTCAATTGTTGCCACAACTACTGTACCTCCAGCACCAATGGATATTATCACTACTGCTCCAGTACATGCTGCTCCTTCTACTGAATTTATCACTCAGTTCTCGACGAGTGGCAAGATCTTTTGCACTCAGCCTGAGAACACCAAGGACGGCCTGCACTTACTGCTTTCCACCTCAAACTCCCTAAGAAAGAGGAAAAACTCTTATGGAAGCAGTGTCAACCTGGGAAAACATTTCTAAGTTTTGGTGATCACAAATATCTATTGCTTGAAATATCCACCGCATTGAAGTATGCTGACAGAGAAAGAATTATTAACTCTACAAAGGTCCACCGGGTGAAAAGCCATCTACTGGATATAGATCTATCTACTGGGTGAAAGGATAAAAAGAGATCTACCGGATCCAAAGACTAAGAGTTACCATCTACCGGATACAAAATAATGAACGTCCACTGAAACAAGACTACCAGCAGACGTCTGAGGAGTTAATAGTTGACTTCAGTCCATCAGACTAAGTAACTAATAACTATCCAGCAGATGATGAAATGAACATCAGTTGATCGTGCAACCAGCAGATGATGAAATGAACATCATCTGACAGTGCAACCAGCAGATGATGAAATGAACATCAGCTGTCTCGATCCAAGTATGATTGGGTACCAATAAATTTATCGCTGTAATTGCAGAGATCTACAATCCAGCAAGTTCAGAGCTCACAGTGGTTTTTGGAAAGTGGATGTTCTAGACACATGACAGGGAACGCTTGTCTGTTTCCGAATTGGTAGACACCACCAGACCAAGAATAAATTTTGGTGACAACGAGAAAGGTAGAACTATGGGTAAGGGCAAGGGTAAGATTATCCACGGTAACATTGTTATTATATATTGTTGGTTGAAAATTTATGCTATAACTTAATCAGCATTAGTCAACTTTGTGACATGGTCACTCAGTAGAATTCAACCAGTACACGTGCTCAATTAGATCTGCCGATGGTAGTACACTGCTTGTTGGAAGAAGGCATGAGAACACTTATAAGATTGACTAGAACTTTGATCAGCCTGCCTTATCTACTTGCTTTGCTGCCTTGAATAGTTCCAAAAACTGGCTTTGGCACAAGAGATTGAGTCACTTAAATTTTAAAACTATTGTCGGTCTGCATAAGCTTGATTTAGTAAACAGACTGCCCCAAATAAAGTTCTCAAAAGACAAGATCTGTTCGGCATGCCAACTTGGTAAGCAAATCAGATCTACCTTTAATAACAAAGGGAGTAAATCTTCTTCTCGAGTTGCTGCACGTGGATCTTTTCGATCCTATACCAGTAACAAGTCTAGGGGAATGAAGTATACCCTGGTATTAATAGACGTTTACTCTCATTTTACTTGGGTCTTGTTTCTAATTGGCAAATATCAGGCTACTCCAAAGCTGATCAAACAACTGAAAAGACTACAAAATGAGAAATCGTGTGGGATAGATAGAATTCGTAGTGATAAATGTATTGAGTTTACCAATCAAACACTCGAATCATATCTAGATGACCTTGGTATTAAACATGAATACTCTGCTACTAGAACCCACAGCAAAATGGAGTTGCTGAGCGTAGGAACCGTACTTTGAAAGAAGCTGCGAGAACTATGCTTGCAGAATTAGAAATCTTGCAGAGATTTTGGGCAGAAGCAGTTAATACAGCTTGTTATACGCAGAACAGATCGATGATTAATAAACGAGAAAATAAAACACCTTATGAGATCTGGAATGGCAGTAAGCCAAATATTTCTTATTTCCATGTGTTTGGTTGCAAATGTTTTATTCACAACAATGAAAAGACTAATCTTACCACTTTTGATGCTAAATCTGATGCTGTAATATTTCTTGGCTACTCTGCTTTAGTAAGGCGTTCGGAGTATTAACAATAGAACAGTCACAGTAGAAGAATCTGTTCATGTAAAATTTGATGAATCTACTGATTGTATTGTATCTGAACTACAATCAATAATTTGAGTAATCGTTTGGAAGACACTCATATTAATGATAATTTTGATGATGAGTTGGATTACAGAAGTAGGGTTGATTGCATTTTAGAACCAGAAGTCCCAGAAGCACAAACAGAGGTACCTGTTGGTCCACAAGCGATGAATCCTGCTGACGAGGACACTACTATGCACACCCTTGCTGCATTAAATAGAATAAACGTAAATGTTGAACCAATTCAATCTACTGAGCTACCTACTCATATTCACACCATCGAAGAAACAAATCCTCTTGGACATCCACTCCGGTGGAAGAGGGATCATCCACCCGGGCAGGTCATAGGTAACCCAATTGCTCCTCTACGCACCATAGGATAGATGATTAAAGAATTTCTTCATGTTGTATTCATCTATCATACAGAACCTAAGAAGATAGATGACGCTATATTAGACCCAAGTTCGGTAGAAGCTATGCAAGAAGAACTTAATCAATTTGAGATAACAAAGTATGGCACTTAGTACCACGTCCACCGCATCACACTGTTATAAGTACCAAATGGGTATTTAGAAATAAATTGACAAGAATGGTATTGTTATCAGGAATAAATCAAGACTAGTTGCACAGGGATACATGAAGAAGGCATCGATTTTGATGAAACTTTTGCCCCTGTAGTTCAATTAGAAGCCATTCGTATATTTCTTGCATTTGCTGCTTTTAAAGACTTTAAAGTCAATCAAATGGACGTTAAGAGCGCTTTTCTTAACGGCAAACTCCAGGAAGAGTTTATGTTGAACAACTGATAAGTGTGATTTTTACACTTAATTAGATATAAGAGTAGGGTCGTTTTTATAGTGATTCCTTGAAAATATTACGCTTTTTTGGTATATATTTATATATTTCAGGAATCCAGGTCCAAATGCATAAAAGTGGAGGAATTAAGCTTAAAATGATGAAAAAGGACCAAATTGAGCAAACATGGAAAATGAGGGACGAAAGTGCAAAATGTTGAAAATCAGACTAGCGATCGATCGGTATAACCGGGCGATCGATCGCCTCAGAACAATGCACATTCATGATCGATCGGTAAAGATCAGGATCGATCGCCGCTTTGGAAATTTTGAAAAATAAAATCAGAATAGTTTGGCGATCAATCGCCTCATTGTCGCGATCGATCGCCAAACCCGAAAAACTGGAGATTTCATTCCTTATCAAGCTATTTTGTGTCCAAAGAATGGAGGACTCCTCTAACACAATATATAGAAGATTTCAGACGAAATTAAGGACTTTTTGTCTCATAATTGACCTACAATACACAACCTTCATCACTCATCATCCTCTCCAACCATCCATACACCATAACCATTGAAGAGAAGACGCATCGGAAGAGACGGGACGACGGAGCAACGCAAGTAGTCAATGCCTCTCTTTATTTCCGTATTTCTGAACTTAGTTTGTTTCTATTTGATTTTCTTATGCTTTTGATGTTGGAAAACATGATTTTGCATTTGATTTTGAATATGGTTCTAGGCTAAGTTTGTTGTCAAGAGTAGAGGGATCCTTTGTATGAACCCATGATTTAAATTGAATCTTTTGATTGATTCTTATATATTTAAGTGCATAGATCATTGTTCTTCATGCTTTTAAGGGTTTGGTCATCCTTGAATGATAATAAATTACAATTGAGATGGAGAGATAAAATTGTGATTCGACATAGTGATTTATGCCGTGTATTTCATACCGATATTGAGAGATGAAGTCAAATACACGTGTGATAGCTATAGATATCTAGTAATCAAAGCTAGAAGTTTTCATAGATCAACTTTCAATATTAATTGTTCAATAAGGATACGGGAGTAGCTTACTGCAACGTCAGTATTAGATTTGTTATAGCCGGACCAAGGTATAATAAGTGCTTTAGGAAAACTCATCACCTTAGATTGTTTGCATTCGATTATTAACTAATAGGCTAATTATGGGGGATTACACTGATGAACTGAAAGCCTTGATTATTGTTTCTTTTGATTCTTATTCTTATTCATCAGTGTTTGCTTGGGTTAATTATTGAGTTAATTTGCCACGTTAGCCAGTTATCGTAGACTAAATGTAGTTAAACTAGTGGAGTTTGGTATTTATTTCCTAGTCCTCGTGGGTTCGACACTCATACTTTTAAAATGATTATACTAAAACTTGAACCATGCACTTGCGGTAGAAATCACTACACTGGAAATACTGTTTAAAATAAATAGCGATCAACAACCTCCTGGATTTGAAAGCCATCAGCAGCCTTCCTCTGTTTATAAACAGAACAAATCTTTGTATGATTTAAAACAAGCTCCCCGAGCATGATATGAAACTCTGTCGAAGTACTTGACTGAGCACAACTTTATCATTGGCACGGTGGACAAGATCCTTTTCAAATTTACAAAGGGTGACCATACCCACTGGTTTAGATTTATGTTGATGATATTATTTTTGGCAGTACTAACTCAAAACTTTGCGAAAGATTTTCCAAAATCATGCAGCATCAGTTTGAGATGAGCATGATGTGAGAGTTATTATTTTTCTTAGGATTGCAAGTCAAGCAGTCCAGTGAGGGAATCCTGATAAATCAGTCAAAGTATACCAAAGAGCTGCTAAAGAAATATGGAATGAGTACTAGTTCAGTAGCTGCCACTACTATGAGTTCATCTGCTAAACCGGACTTGGATGAAGCAGGTATACCAGTTGAAGTAACGATGTATCGTGGTATTATCAGATCTTTACTATATTTGACAGCCAGCATATCCACTGAACAACAAGCAGTAGATGTGATGCCTGTGAATTAATGGTATTAATCCCGATATGGTAATGATCCTCAATGGATTTTAATTGTGGCAATTATGAATTAATTGCTGTATGGGACACCCGGGGATGTTAGGCGATTTTCGAGGGCAATGTCTACATTCCAATGGGAATGCTATACTTTTAAAATGAAATGGTTGGAGCCAAATTTTAATAAAAAAATGGGAAACTCGTTTTAGTAAGTGGTTAACCTTTGTTCACTTGAAATGTAATATTTTGGGTATGATGCATGCTTCACCAGAGTCTTTTGAAATGGTTAATCGTCATGGATTGACGATAGGTTTGAAGGTTGTGAACGTGCTTGGGCACGTGGTTGCATGCTTGTATTTAATTGTGAGTTATTTATGTGTTAGCACATAATTCATCGTGTCGCGGGACTTAGTCAAGGTTTGGTTCGGACTACGGGATTATAAGGTACGTATAACGTACGAGCATAGCCTTTTATATTATTGCAACTGTGAAATGCATGGTTTATTATATTTGCAATAAATGGACATGTTGGTGCCCCTTTTGAGCGAGCAATGATAGGGATGTTGTCGCCGTTGAGCGAACATCGGGTATGACGCCGCCGCTGTTGAGCGTGCGTGAGTTTAAAATTCCGCTATTGTGGAGCGACCGATGAAATAGAACTTTGGAACTATTATTGAGATATATGAAATATCTGTAATCATTGTTTAATGAGTTGATTTTATTGATTATGGTATCAGTATATGGGGAACGGATTTGTTAATCAATATAATGATTAAATGGCTTTGGGAATTTGATGTTTTCGGTTTTTTGAGAACAGGAACATCACATGGATCCCGGATGAGGATGATGTCATCCAGGGAGTGTCTTTTAAATATTCATATCCTTTACATTGTTTAAATTATGAATTGTAATATTGTGCTTATTGGATTTGAGATATTAGTATGCTCACCCCGTGTGGGGGTTGTCTCTGTTGGGACAGGTGAATAGGTACATCGATGGCTTTGGAGTTGAGCTCGAGCTATGGATTGGAGGTGCTTCCAGGATCGAAGTACCAGTAACGGTATTGAGCACAGTGCTTTATACATTTGATACACATATACTTATTTGATACTCGCATGTGAGCACTATTATGTGTATATAGTTTGTCTAAAAAAGGTAAGGGCATTTATCTTTTCATTTATATGATGCATGCAATTATTTAAGAATTGCAAAATGAATTGAGAACGTGTTAGTGTATTACAAGGGTGCATGATATGTTAAATGGACTTGGTTGGGAGAAGCTTGATATTAATGAAAGGGTGCAAGAAATTTTATAGATGGTATTTTATGCCATGGTTGCATGCAATCTTTTCCCATGATAACATAATTGTATGCACTAATTGCATGGGTTAATACACTAATAAGGGGTTAAGAGCACGGGGGTCCTTACAACAGATATCTTCACAAAACCCCTACCGGACGCTATGCTTTCCTACTTTCGCAATATACTTGGCTTAATTGATATAACCAAATGATCCTACCAGTTTAATTTTTCCTGTGATCAATTCACGGGGAATTACATTTTAGATATTGCATGAATATAGGGGAAATCTTAAGTTAAGTGGAACTTGTGTGTTTTTCGAGGTTCTACTGATGTTCAGCTGGTAAAACAATTGTCTGCTGTAGTAGATGCTACTTCATCAGTAGACTCTAAATACCAGTAGACATTACCATATATGCTTTGCCAATAATAACCTCCGTTACTTAGCAACCAATTGGAACATTGAAATTCAAATTTAATTCTGTATTAATGATGAATTATTTGGTCCCGCTCACATCGTGTCAGTTTTTTATTTTATTTCAAATTTTCATTGGTTAGATGAACGCCACGTGTCCATGTGTCTGCTCATCTACAATACGACTTTACATCGACCCTTTCTCTTTAACCGCCATTACAATTTTTACTTCTCACTCACTTTTACCATTTTGAAGCTTTTTTTCACAGTTAATCAGCTTCTCCACACTTCTCACATCAGAAATGTCGAAGACCAGCCAACCTAGTTTCATTACAAACGCTGTCCATTAGATCTCAACTCGGTCTACACCATTGCCGATGAGGAGATGAAGGGCGTTCTCCAAAATATGGATAACTCCTGCCTACTGGTTATGCTGAGCCTTGCATCTACACTCTATAGAGAAACTCTCCAAGAATTTTATGCTACTGCAAGGGTGGTCGACAACTCAGTGGTATCCTTCATATCCGACTAGACTGTCACAATCACTCAGGAGGATTTTGCAACTCAACCGAGTCTTCCTACTACAGGACTCACTGACCTTTCCACCATATCAGTCGTTGTGCGAGACAAAATGTGTACATCGCCCTCAGGATCTGACGTACGTCTGAAACGTCCTCCATTTAAAAAGTTTTTGATGAAGAACCATTTCCGACAGCTTGCTGATATTATAACCAAGGGGCTACTGTGCAAAGATGGATCATTGACATCATCACCCCAGAGAAGTTCGAGGTGATGTGTGTTATAGTGAAGGGAACCGATATCAACTGGTCGGTGGTTCTATTTCAAGTTTTGCTTAATTTAGTTAACTCGGCAAAGGGTCACTTTGGATTCACTATTTCACTCAGTCGAATCCTTAAAAGCAAGAATGTCTCAGTGGGAGTTATTTACACTCTCCATCCCCCGTGGCTCATCACTGCAAAAAAATTGCAAACTCACCGAAAGCCAATCAATGGAGACGATGGTACATCCAAATTCGATACTACCAAGAGGAGGAAAGCTCAGGTGGTGAGTGATTCTGAATAGACTATCTCAGAATCTGCTGAGTCATCACCGCCTCCCCCACCAAAGAAGCCAAGAACTAGGAAAGAGAACCCTGCTGTCTCCGAGAAGCAAGCACCTGCTGCTGATGTTGCTGCTGCTGCTGATATTCCAGCAGAGGTCACCAATGCTAATCTGGCTATCAGCTCTGAAACTGTTCCAACGGTGGAACCAGTTGATGTTGATGCACCTTTGGCCATTGTTCCTGCAGTGCCAACATCTACTGAGGTCAACCCCACCGACATGTTGTTGAGCTCTCACCGAGGGGCAGGTTCACTTACCCTAAGTCTCAGACCGTCGAAGATAGGTTGTGTCTACTGCCATCCTAAAGTCACTCCTGCCGGAAAAGGCAAAACTGCAATGGAACTTGTCTCTACACCAGTGGCGTTTGAAAATCGATCAGGTCATTGCAGAAGTATAAGCCCAGATGCAACCGCAAATGAAGATATTGGACAGATGGGTGAAAACTCGTCTGAAAAACCGGTTTGATGACTTTTCCTCGATTCTCGATCAAGCGAGGCTTGATGAGAATCTCAGTCTTGAATACCTTCAGATCTAGAACGGAAGAGGGTCTGAAGCTGAGTGATATTTTTCGGATGATGCAGTATGTTGGAGGACTTCAAGTTCTGGTCCAGTCCCGTCTCAAGGAGTTTAAGTCTGACTCTGGAACAACCAACCATGACATGGTTGTGCTTAAAGCCTTGGGACCCAAGCTTAAAATGGCTGAGGAGGCATTGCATGACCTCAGAGTCATAACGGGTCTACACTCTTGGCCTGTCCAACCGGGAGTAGCTCAAACAACCTCTACTAACAGGAGCATAGTTGCTGTAACCCCAGCAGCGGTCACTACGGTAATCTCCTCCACTACTGCCGTTTTACCTGGACCAACTGCCACCACTGAACACATTATCTGATCCACATCATGCGTTGATGGATGTTGTTCTCATCACTTTAGATATAGTAATTGAATCAGTAGTTCACCAAGTCAACCTCTCTTTAGAGGATGATTTAACCACTGAGTCTTCACCTCCCTCCCCAACCGCTCTAGCCATAATAACCACTTCCTCTCCACCCGACCAAGCCACAATAAATATTGACTCCACATTCCTTATCCCTATGATCGAACAATTAACCACGGTCCCTTTTGACTTTTCAAACCTTTCAATAATTCCACCTATCCCAACCCCACTGCTCTATACCTTAGAGATACCCACTGGGGCGATAGTATCATATTGTCCGAGTGAGAAATTGCCAGCTCGTGCTACTGTTGATCAATCGATGTTGATTTGACAAAGTTTCAGCTGCCAATGCCTCACCTACTACTCACATTACTGGTGTTCCTGCTGAAACTACTCAAGCAATTGAAGTAATTGATGTGGATGCTCACCCTACTGTCTTGACTGCCGAAGCATCTCTTGCCGTTGCTCCATCTGCTGATATGACTAGTGCTGTTGTATCCGCTGATCCCTCAAGTATCGTCACTCCTGCTACCCAAGCTGATCCCTCATCCTTTGGCTAAACCTTGGCAAGTGACCCCCCTGAGGACTTCTTCGATTTTCCTGAACAAAGTGATGAAGAAGCACCTTCCAATGTTGTTGCTAAGCTAGTTCAATTATCCACTGTCATCTCCATCTTGGCTGACGAAGTCTTCACACTCAAACAAAAAGAAAGAGACGCCAGTCATACAAACTGTAATCTGCGGAGTCACACTGACACCCAGTACAGGGACATCATGTAAATCTTCTGTCTGATAAGATCACAAGTTTTCAACAATTTGTCACCAAGGCTTTTTCAGATTCCTTCTCCAAGATAGGTCAAGCTCGACTTACACTAAGACAGCATAATGAATCTCTTCATGCTGCTACCACACTGGAGCTTGGAGGGAAGCTTGTTCATCAGAAGTTTTCTGAGCAGATGGCCTCTATGCAAGTGTCATTCGCCTCACAGTTACAAGATCTGAGCAACAGTCTGCCCACTGTCACTCACACTATTCGAAGGCTACCGGCACACAATATATCTTCTCAGTCACGCCAAAGGGAACCAGTCCCAGAAAGATGAACATCTGCTAGTACGAGCGAATCAAGGCAGCCGGGACCTTCATCCCATCAGAGGCCCCGCAGTCCACGACAAACACCTACTAACACTCTTTCCTCACCCCGGGACTACTCCAAGCATTGGTTGGGGCACCCATAGTAACATTTTTTTTGTCTTCTTATGTTTCTTTATCTCTTTACTGCAATAAATTTATGCTTTTATGATTTCATGCTTATCTTATTTGCATTACTTTACGATTGATATGACATATCATAGTGCAACTTGTCATTTTTTTTGTTATAAATAGCATGCTTCCTGCCTTAACATATCACATTACAACATGCTTATCTTAACATGTCCCTTACTGTTCTTGCATCTTGTCTGCATTTCTCATTCATTTCATTACTTATCTAAATCAACCCTACATGGGTTGGTTACTTATCTAACCCATCTATTTTGGCTCCAGCTTCACGGACCAGTTCTGGTGTTCATCACCAGCCAGGAATTTGGAAAGCAGATGCTTGGGTGCTGATGACAAAAAGGGGGAAGACAGAGACTATGATGATGAACAGAAGACTACTTTGAAGATAACGTTTATTTTCTAGGTTATCTTTGTTCTAATTTCTCTGTACGTACTTTTTCTCACCCCTTTCTTTGTCAACAACTCTGAAACTAGCCAGTTCAGATCATTCCATATTGGCGACGTTTCTCAAGTTGTCTTTACTCACTTGAATAGATTGTAGACATAGGATTGTTGTAAGAATTGCAAGATATAAACATAATTCATTTTAAATAAAAATGATATTCTTTTCCGTTAAATGTTCAGCTTGATTACTACTCGTAATCTGCTTATTTATCTAACAATATTTGCTACTCTCCACTGATATGTTTCTAAGTCTTAACATGTATCCATTGTTCAATGATCAAGCAAAAGTATACACTGCTAAGTTTTGTCATCACCAAAAAGGGGGAAATTGTTGGGAAAAATATTTCTAAGTTTTGGCGATCACAAATATCTACTGCTTGAAGTATCCACTGCATTGAAGTCTACTGACAGAGAAAAGAATGAATAACTCTACAAAGATCCACCGGGTGAAAAGCCACCTATCGGATGCAAGGATAACAGGAGATCTACCGGATCCAAAGATCAAGAGTTACCATCTACCGGATACAGAAGAATGAACGTCCACTGAAACAAGACGACCAGCAGACGTTTAAGGAGTTAATATTTGACTTCAGTCCATCAGACTAAGTAACTAATAACTATCTAGCAGATGATGAAATGAACAACTGACCATGCAACCAGCAGATGATGAAATGAACATCAGCTGAGCATGCAACCAGCAGATGATGAAATGAACATCGGCTAAACGTGCAACGAGCAGATATACATCAAAGGAGAAGTCAGCAGACTTATAAAGCAACAATACAAAATAAGTACAACTCATTATGACAAAAGTGTAACAGAGCGCCACACCACTACGATATCAGCGCCACCTTTAGCCAGAATGAAAGATCCGTTAATTAACAAAATTGGAAAGAAGAAAAATAGAATTTGGAAGGAAATCAGGATCCAACTGAAGAAAGCTGCTGTCAGACCACTGTGTCTATAAATACTTCGAAGTGAAGAATGAAGAAGTTGCTGATCAATCCGAGAAAATTAAAATAACACAAATCAACTTCATTCATTCAAGCAAAACCTTAAACGCTCCACTAAGATATTCTGAAGTTTTGCAAGAGCAGCAAAGCAACTTTATTGTGATATTGAAGATCAAAGCCTACTGAGTCTGCTACTCGAAGAACACTCAAAGCATAACAGATTTATCGTTTGTGTGAGTGTTGAAAAACACATTGTAATCAACTTAGAGAGTTGTATGGCTAGGAGTTTAGGCCAAGCTGTGTGAGTGCCTAAGAAGGTTGTATACTGTAAAGTGTAAACCAAAGTCTTCTAGTAACCTTCCTGCAAATGAAGAAGGGGAGACGTAGAAGCGTTGTGCTTCAAACTTCCAGAAACATATTCTATGTCACTTACTTACTGCATTTCACTATTCAGTCACTTTAACTCACAAGTCCAGCAGACGTCTTCCGCAGTATTATCAGTGTATGGCGACTGCAAACAATTGAGAAGCTACTGCAGCCCTTCTAAACACCACTCCGATCCTAACACACTCTAGTGGCCATAGAAATCAATTTGGTTCTGGATGAAGTGGAAACAAAGGTGCAAGAGCAGCTGGAACGTTTTGATCAACGGGTAAAGACCCGAATGAAGATCTAGCTGAACGATTTTAACAAAATCTTAAAACAAGCCAGGATAGAAGAGAATCGGAATTTTGAGTTCTGTAGACCCAGGACATTGAAGAAGGTCTACGTCAGCGAAAGGTCTACCACCTAATGCACTACATCAAAGGACTCGCCAATCTGATAAATTCAATACATAAGGAGTTTGATCCAATCTCTGGCACCGCTTCCAACGACATAGCTGTTCTACACTTATTGGAAGCCAAACTTACCTTGGCTGAGAGGACTTTTCATGATCTCAAGGTCACATTAGGATTGAAATCATGCTCTAGCCAATTGGGTGCAGTTTTCTGCAGACGTCACTTATCGGAGAATGGTTGTTGTGGCCCCAGCAGAGGTTTCCTTGGTAAGTGTCTCTCATACCGTCTCTGTAGAAGTAGAACAACCTTAAATGTTGACACCGTCATTGAATTGGTAGTTCATCAAGTCAACCTCACATCAGAGGATGATGGTTCTACTGATCACATGACTACCTCAAAAAATGCCTTAACCCTCATTCCATCTCCTCCTCAACCCATACAACTCCAATTTACCATTACACCCACTATTGCCACATTTTTTCCACCCCCACTGATTGAACCGCTGAATCAAATTCCATTTAATCTTACAAAATTTTCCATACCAACAACTCACATATCCCCACTGCCTTCATGCCTGGAGATCCCTGCTGGGGAGTTGGTCAGAAGTGGTGACCCTACTGACTCTACTATTTCTGCTAGATTGCTCTGTCTGCTGATGTTCCTGTGGCTATATCTGCCAATGTATCAACTGCTTTTACTCTTGCCAGACCGGTTACTGTTGTCGCTGAATCCATAGAGCTGGCTCATCTACTTTTGCACAAAATCTCGACCAACAATCAACCTGAGGATCTGTTTGACTTCCCTGAACTTGAAGCTGAAGATATCCCTCCTTCTATGACTGTTCAGGTAAATCAGTTGTCAACAATCATTTCCAATCTTGCTAGTGATGTTAAAAAACAGAAAATTGAAGAAAGAGACTCATGTCATAAGATTGGAAATTTATGGCGACAAACTGACTCACAGTTTCTGGATATCACTCGAGTTGTCACAAGTCTATCTGAGAAGGTCACAAGATTTCAAATTTGTCGTAGACACCTTCTCAGACTCTTTCTCCAAGCTGGGCCAAGCGAAGCTCGAACTCAGCCAGCAGAATGAATCTCGGCATACTGCTACATCATTGGAGATTGGAGGAAAGATTGAAGACATGCACACGAAATTCTCAGAGTAGATGACCAACATGCAAGCAGCCTTTGCAACCCAATTAGAAGAATTGAGCAACAAATTTGCCAACTGTTAGCTGCTTAGGCCAAAGGATGCCGACATCCAGCAGACAACAAGAGCCATCAAGAAGAATTCAAGTCCCAGAGAGGTAATCCTCTGCTGGACGAGGGCAACCTAGCAAGTAGAGCCCTTCCTCCCAGCAGCGAACACAAAGCTCAAGGCAACAACCACCTCCTGACATCTCTCATGATGCTGACCGCTCCAGACATTGGTTCGGGCACCCGTAGTAAATTATTTTTTCTTGACATGTTATTCATTTACTTTTCAATAATAATCCACTTGTTTTCACTGTTCTAAATCTTATATTCTGCTATTAAACTCAGAATTGAATGACACCACTCGATGTGTCATATCAATCCACAGTAGCTAATTTTGCCACATTTTTGGCTATAAATAGAACTCACCTCACTGAATACTTACTAAATTTTCAGCATGCCTTACTCCAAATTTAAATTTACATTCTTGCAACTTTCTGCTATCCTACCTCGTGGGTTTATTACTTATCTAAATCAACCCTACATGGGTTGAGTACTTATCTAACACACATCTGCTAGCTCTAGCTTGCAATTCAGGTCTTGGTGTTGTTCGTCCCACCAGCCTGGAATTTCATAAGCAGATGAATGGGTGTTGATGACAAAAAGGGGGGAGACAGAGGCTATGATGAACAGAGGATTACTTGGAAGATAACTTAGTTTTTTTTTTTTCTTCTAGGTTTTATTGGTAAGAAATCCCTGTATTGTTTTCATTCTCCCCCTTGTAAAAACCCCGAAACTAGTCAGTTCAGATCATTATCTACTGGCCATGTTTCTCAAGTTGACTTTGCATTCTTAAATAGATTGTAAACATAGGATTGTTGTAAGTAAGCAAAAATCATTTTATATAAAAATGATATTCTCTTTTAAATGTTCAGTTTGATTACTACTTGTAATCTGCTTATTTATCTAACATATTTTGATACTCTCCATTGTTACTTTTTAAGTCTTAACAGGTATCTGATGTTAAATGTTCAAGCCAGAGTCTCAACTGCTAAGTTTTGTCTTCACCAAAAAGGGAGAAATTGTTGGGAAAACATTTCTAGGTTTTGGTGATAACAAACTTCTACTGCATCGAAGAAGCCTACTGATGCAAAGAGTAGAATATATCATCTACCGTATGCAAAGAGTAGAAGATATCCTCTACCTGATGCAAAGAGTTGAAGATATCGTCTACCGGGTCTAAAGACTAAGAGTTATCATCTACATGATGCAGAGAATGACTGGTACAAAAGTATCTCAGTTCAATGTACAAATCCGTAGGAGATACCAACAAACGATTAAGAAAACATTAGTTGACCTTAGTCCAATAGACTAAGTAACTAATGAATAACCAGCAGACGATGGAAAAGACAATAGTTAATCTTTTGTCCAGCAGACATACAGTCAAGGAGAAGCCAGCAGACGTATAAGGCAACAAGACAAAATATGTACAGACTCACTATGACTAAGGTACAACAGAGCGTCGCACAGCCATATCAGCGCCACCAATCGCGTCAGAATAAACTAGCCGTTGATTAACGAAATTGGAAAGAAGACAAAAAGGATTTGGAAGAAAATCAGGAAGCTGATTTTACGCGGTTTTTTCCAATTGAAGAATAGTTGTCGTTAGACTTTTACGTCTATAAATACGTCAAAGAAAAGAATGAAGAAGACCTCTCTTTTGCTCAACTCTCAGAAATCCAAAATCAACTTCATTCGAATTCAAGCAGAACATTTAAAATGCATATTGCAGCATTCTGAAGTTCTGCAGAGAAGCACAAAAAGCATCATTGTGATCTTGAAGATCAAAGTCTACTGAGTCTGCTACTCAAAGAACACTCGAAGATCAAAAGTTTTATATTCTGTGTGAGTGTTGTAAAAACACATTGTAAACAACTATGATTGTTGTATTGCTAGGAGTTTAGGCAAATCTATGTGGGTGCCTAAGAAGGTTGAATACTGTAAAGTGTAAACCAAAGTCTTTTAGTGTAACATTCCTGCAAAGGCAGAAAGGGAGACGTAGAAGCATTGTGTTTCGAACTTCTTGAATATGTGTTGTGTCATTTACCTTCAGTACTCTATCTTTCTGTTTCTTAATATCTACCGTCAGTTCTAATCTCACAAGTCCAGTAGACATCTTCCGCACTATTTTTAGTGTCTGCTGACTTGCTATCAATTAGATCCTACCTCAGTACTTAACAGTCTGTTGTACTTAGAAGAATCGAGAAATTGATTCTAGTGTTTATTCAACCCCCCTCTAAACATTACTCCGATCCTAACAGTATGAGAATGTGGTACGAAGTAAGCTTAGATTTGAACTATCTATTCCGCATGTTATATAACATAAAATGACATGCTATATATTGCAAATATACCAAGTATAAATATCATTACCATATATTAAATGTATGATAATATGGTACTAAGTAAGCTTAGATGTGACCTATTTATTTCGCATGTTATGTAACATAAAATGACATGTTATGTATAAATCTATTTACAAAGATACCAAGCTATATATATCATTACAATATATTAAATGTATGATAATGTGGTACTATCTATTTCGCATGTTATATAACATAAAATGACATGTTATATATAAATATATTTATCAATATGTCTAGTACCACCAGTATATCTAGTTCGGTACTATGTAAGCTAATACGTGGTACTAAAGAAGTCCATGTTGAAAGTCAAAGAGCAAAAAAAAAAAACTGTAGCGGGGTAAATACGCCAACGTATTGTCGTGCATACGCCGAGGCTACTGAAAATTGACTTTTTTGGACAGAAAAAGTGGTGTATTTACCCCATTTGAGCTGCGTAATTACGCCAGTTGCACAAGAAAATTTTGTGGTACTAAATATACTGATTTGTGATACTAAATAACAAATTTTTGGTACTAAATAACATAATTTGTGGAATATAAGATACTCTATGATACTAAATATACTGATTTGTGGTACCAAATATACTGATATGTGATACTAAACATATTGATTTGTGGCATTAAATAATATATTTTTGGTACTAAATAAAATAATTTGTGATACTATATAAGCTAGTATGTGGTAGTAAATATACTGATTTGTGGTACTATATAAGCTGATTTATCGTACTATATAAACTACACTAAATAACATAATGTGTTGTATTATATAAGCTAATTTGTGATGCTCGTAACTTAATTACCTTAATTAAATGAGATTGAATTTGATAAGTGAGGATATTTATGAATAATTGTTGTTTGCTTTGGACTCAGTTTTGGGATAAACCGAGTTCGACTAAATCATATGGCTTGATAATGAAAATTGTCATATAAATGGTAAAGTTGACTTTGTTGGATTCTTAAAGAAAATATGATTAAATTATAAGTATGCAATTAATAAACGGTTGAGACGTTATGAAATAATTATGAGTATGAATTGAGAATTAATTATTGGAGTTGAACAATAATTATGAAATTGGGGACAAAAATAATTAGGGGTGAAATCAAAATGTGAATTAATGTTTAGGGGTTAAGTTGCAAATGGCAAACAATTGAATTAATCCATCTTCACATACTTACACCAAAATCACCCACTAAAATCCCTACAAAATTCGCCTTCTCTCTCCATCCTCAATGTTCTTGCATGTGGTGAAGAAATCAAGACTTGTAGTCAAGTAGATTAATTATCACTTTGAACTTGGTTTTATTTGAGTTTTGAATTGGAGAAAGTAAATAGCTGAATGTATTTTGTGGTAGCGATTTGAGGGTTCGTGTTATGTTGTTATAATGAAGTTTAATGATGTTTATTATGTGTTTTGGTGAACTATTGAAAAAAAAAAAGGTGCTGGTGTTAGTATTGGGATTTGGTGCTTGAAAATGAAGTTTTCTCGCAAAATCAGAGCCTCGCGATCGATCGCGAGGCAATGCCCGATCGATCCACAAGTGCATGCCCAAGACGGGCGATGCAGGTTCTTGCGATCGATCACGAGCCAGTGCATGATCGATACGATAGGGCGAAACTTGAACATTTTTATTGTTGTGCTTGCGGGCTATGGCCGATCGATCGTGAGCTGTGAAATGTTGAAAAATGTTGGGAATTATATTTATGGTAAATTTCATGATGATTTCTACATTCTGAGAAAAAAAATATTATACATTGAAATAAGGTGGCATGAAATGAACCTTAGGAAATTATGTCCTATTCGATCAGATTAATTGATAACTCAAAGGAATATAGAATAATAATGGGATGGTTCAAATAGTATACGGAGTGCGATAAATTGTAAAGGAGTATGATAGGAGGCATGACATCTTTTATGTGATATGATGAGATTGTTGAGGGTTGTTGCTACATATTAATATTGAATTGATATTCCATATATATATTGTACGAGCCTCCGGACTCCGGTTGTCATGGACGTCTAAATCACGTCGTCGACCTTAAAGTACGTGTGAAGTATGAGCATATGTAAATATATTGTTGTGATGTGCAATGTATAATATATTCATGTTGTAGTTGAATTAATACGTAGAACCGTACAAGTATTGATTGTTATGGTAATTGATATAATTGTTTAGTAATATGTTGACAAGTGTTGAGAGCACCAATGAATAGAGCTATGATTTCTTGTGATGCCGCAATTGAGCGTGCTATGGATTGTGGTGGTTGTTGAGCGTGTGATAGTCATTCTGACGCCGTTGTTGAGCGTGCGATGGGTGATATTGTCGCCATTGTTGGACGAGCGATGTGATATGATGATTTACAACTAATAAATTGGTATCCGATATGTATTTGATTTCTGTAAATAATTGTTATCATGGTTTAATTATTGTCGATTGTGGAACATACGATTTTGAGTATTAGCATAGTAAATCATTTTTGCGTTGATTTAATATACTTTGGAATTGATGATTTTAGATATTGTGAGAACATGAACATTGTGAGAGACCTCATATGATTGTGGTATACTCAGGGAGTATTTTCTTAAATTAGAGTATTGTATTCTGTAAATTATTAATTGCATACTCGATGATATTGAGATTGTGTTGTTGGTATGCTCACTCCGTGTGGGGGCTGCTTCTGTTGAAATAGGTATAACATGTACGACACTAATCCAGGAATGAGTTCGCACTGCTGGATGAGGATGCTCCTAGGAGCGAGGTACCAGTATCGGTATATATATGTGTTATCCAAATAGATACACATTAGTTGTTCAATGCTCGTCTGTGAGCATTTTGATGTGTGTATATGGTTTGTATAAAGGTCTTGAGATTTCTCTTTTCATATATGTGTTGCATGCAATTTATTTAAGTGTTTTATTGCATAATGAATTGAGAATATGATTAGTGCATTATACAATTTATTCATATGTGTATTGAGTTGTGTTGTGAATAGGTTTATGGGGAATTCTATCGATTTTTTTTTTTTATAGAAGTCATGCCATAAGTACAAAGCATGTAATGAGAATTCCCGGACAATATAAATGTATGCACTAATGACATTGATAAATACACTAATGACGAGATTAGAAGTTGGGATCTTACATAATTTGTAGTACAATATAACATAATTTGTGGTGCTGTATATACTGATTTATGGTACTATATAAGCTAATTTGTGGTACTATATAAGCTAATTTGTGGTACAAAATAATATATTGTTATACTATATAAGCTAATTTGAGGTACTAAATAACATATTTTTTTGGTACCACATAAGCTCATATGTGGTACTATATAAGTTAATGTGTTGTACAACATAAGTTAATTTGTGATACTAGTTAATGTAATTTGTGTTAACATGCATATGCTATTACTCCATATATTTCCAAGTGAAATAAACATAATAAAGCATCAGGACTATATGTATATTTGTCCAAGTGTAATGATGATCCACACTTCCTTTTATAAATGTATTTGGAACCAATTTCAACAGAATTAAAAGTGTGCACAAATTGACGACAATTACTTACTACATTGTTCATCCCAACTGTACAAACAGTAAATCATCTCATATTCGTAACTGTAAATATATGATACAAACCAAATCAAACAAAACGATAACACAAACAAACCAAGAATATTAACATGGAACTTTCTTTGATGGCATAAGGCTACAATGGTGAAAGAGCGACATCTTAGATAATGATGATCGATGTTGGTGACACGAGCTGATGCGACATGATTTTTCATTTGCAAGATCCTTCAGTTCAGCAAACACCGCCAATCTGATAATTAAAGACAAAATTGCAACCATTCGCCCACGCTTCAAAGCTAGTCAAATTGGAAGGGTATGTTTTAATTCAGTGATTGTCGAATATTTAATGTCATTAATTACTTAGGATAAGCAACATGCTAAATGAATAAATTCTCATCAAATTTGAACTCAAGAAAGGCAAATATCATTCCAAGATTCTCAATCAACGATTTAAACACAAAAACATATAATCTTGGTTATGTTTGCATTACTTGATCAAACAAACCAGCAACAAGAAAAGAAGAATATGTAGTAAAAATATGAAATCTAATAAAATACACAACCGCAGATAGTTAGTTGCATCAATCTAACCAAAGCAACGCCAATACTTTTCATAATTGATTAAGACATTTCCCACCAAATGACGAAGAGAAAACAATAACAAAACAACAACATTAGTGATGAATTGGGAAGATTATTAACTTCTTCAAGAAACTAAAAGCCACATGAATTACATAAAGAACCATTCAAATTCAGTTCAAAGTTAACAAGAAAATTTGTAAATCTGTATTTTAGACAATCAAACCTAACTATATCCTAGAAAGAAGATGAAGAGAAATGAAAAATGCTTACCTCCAATGGTGATGTATGGGATACAGTGCTGGCAAAAAATGTTGAATGAATCTGAGAGATGCCATATAAGGGTTTTGCAACCATGGGTAAGTTGGATGAATTCTGAAAAATTTACAGAGTGGAGGGATCCATTTTCAACCCATCTTTGAGAAAGAAATTCACACTCATCCATGGAAAGCATCTCAGTCCTTGAACCCAATACTCTACTACAAGCAACAATTTCATATTTATCAATCTCACGTTCACCAAACACCATTTCTGCAATTAGGGAGTCAAAAAAGATCAAACAATTAAAAAAGTAAAAGGTGAAAGAAAATTTCTCCTTTATATTTATCATATTTATTATACTAAAAGGTGATAGAAAATTTCAACTAAAAGGTGATAAAAAATTTCTACTACAAGCAACAATTTCATATTTATCAATCCATGAAAAAAGGATGGATTAGGTGATAGAAGAAGGATATATTAGACAATTTTATTAATTAGGGAGTTTAAAAAAACTGAAAGATGAATTAGGGAGTGCATAATTTTAAAAATCTTAGTACGGATTTTAATCAAACAATTATTTTGGAAATTTATAAGCAAGTATCCTTTAATTAAAAATATAATTTTTATATTGATTATAATAGTTGTTCTAATAAAATTGACTTATATTAATTATTTAGTTAAATTATATCATGGATGTTGAAGACATGTATATCATTACTCGATATTTTATTTTTAAAACTAATTAAAGTTATCCAAATAATATAAACATTTTAAATATAAAATATGTTTTTATATTTATATATATTATTTTTATATAAAAAATATTTATTTTATTTACATAATATATAGAATATTTATAGACTTTAACAATAATATTTACATAATAGTATTTATACTTTAATTATAATTAAATTGATATATAATAGTTATTTTTAAATAAAATATTTTTAAATCAATTTAAAAAACAAAAAAAGGAAAATTGCACTTGCAATTCCAAGCACTTGCAATGCCATCACAAAAAAAGGAAAATTGCACTTGCAATGCCAAGCACTTGTAATGCGATGGCATTGCAAGTGCAATTGCTAAAAAGCTAGAGATGTCAAACGGAGTGGCGGCACGATGCATGGAGCGACACATCATGACCTATTTTGCTACAGTGTCGTGACATGACAGGCACGGCCCGTGACATGTGTGCCGATCGATCGCTACATGTCGCAGCTTGCGAAAAGGTGCTTGTGCGATCTATCGGCTACAATTTAATGAAGTTCTATATTTTTCAATTCTCAATCTCTAAGCTCTATATTCTTGAAACTATATTCTCAATTTGTTCACAAGAAAAAATAAGTTCGTCTCAATTTTGCCAATACAAGCACAAACAACAAAGGACAATACTCCTCCTAGCAATTTGGTAACTTTTACATTTGTTGTATTAGATAATTACAGTCTAGATACATAATGGCCGATTCATCTTATAAAGTGAATAACGATGATGAAATTGATCAATTTCACCAAGATGAAGAAAATACATCAAATATAATCATCAACTAGAAGAACATCTAAAAAAAGAACTAGTAATGTATGACAATTATTCGATGTAGAAAATATTGAAGGAAAGGGTTCAAGGGCTGTTTGTAAAAATGTAAAAAAGATTATGCATATGATTCTTCTGGTGGTACATGTCATTTACTTAGGCACATAAACATAAAAGCGAACCCAATGAGGTAATGGAAATACTCACAATTCGCTACATGTAGTAATAGTTCATCTTTAGGTTTTTCACTTATAATGTTGAAAGAGATAGGAAATCATTAGCTAAATACATAGTATGGGCGGAGAAACCTTTTTCAATGGGGCTGTATGCGAAATCACTGATATATTCATGCGGGTTTGCAACCTCAACATAAAAGGGTTCAAGAAATACTATTAAATCAGATGCATTCACAATTTTTAAAGAATATAAAGCAAATTTAACTAGGCCTTTAGGTAATCATTCTTTGAAAGTAGTATTAACTAGTGATACTTGGACAACTTATCTTGGCAATGCATCATATGTGTTACATGACATTAGATTGACGATAATTGGGTGTTACATAAAAAGAATTTATGTTTCACAAAAGTTGATTGGCCTCATAAGGGTGAAGTTATTTCTAATGTCATTATGCAAGTCACTAATTATTATAATATTAGTAATAAAATCTTCTATATTTCGTTTGATAATGCCACTAATAATACAGTTGAAATTATTATATTACAAACTTATTTGAAATCAATTTTAAATGGTGATCTTTTTCATATTTGTTATGCATGTCATATTTTAAATTTGTGTATGCAAGATGGATTGAAACAACTTGAGGCACATTTAGAAAAAAACATAAAGACTACTCTTAAATTTCTTAATGTTTCAGTTAGTAGAAAACAAGACTTCAAAAGTTTTTGCATTTCTCATGGTATGAATTATAATGATTTTCCTTATGATGTTCCTAATAGGTGAATTCCATATATTTAATGTTGCAAACATGTTTACCTTATAGAAATGTGATCAATTTATTTTTTAATGAAAGGATGACCGAACATTTTCATATTGAAGAAACATGTTGGGAAATTGCTTCTAATATTTGTAATTTTTTGAATCTTTTTATGATGGTACCAATTTATTTTCGGGGTATTATTATCCAACTTCTTCAATATTTTTGAATAATATTTATAAACTTAGTGAATGTTACATAGAGGATATCATTTTTACAGGAATTGTTGTATCAATTGAGTATAAATTTAAAAAATTGGAAAACTATTTCAATGTTAAATTGCTTGGCCTGAATTCTAGATCCGAAATTAAAATTAATAGTGTAGAAATTATAATAGAATCTTATTACATCAATATGACTTATGAAAATGTTAATATTAATCAAGAGAAAGAGTGCAGTAATAAATGTTTGTTTTCTTTATATGATTCGTTATATTCTAGATAATTTTCAGTAAGAGAAAGTGGTAGTAGTGATGGTAATACTAGTAAGGGTTATGTATGGACAATGTTAAGAAGAAGACAAGACTCTACTTCCACTTCTTCTAGTTCTAGTTCTAATACATTTTCATTTACTGAGCTTCGGTTATATATAAACCAAGTCATAAATTTCAGTGAACAAGAATTAGAAATTTATGATTTTTGGCATGGTGGAAAGACAATGTTAAACATTGGCTAGTACTTTCCATCATAGCACGTGATCTACTAACTCCTCTGATATCCACAGTTCCAACGAAATCTTGTTTTAGTGCAGAGTCATTGATGAAAAAGAAGTAGAATGAAACCAAACACCGTGGAAATGCATATTCTTTAAAGGATATGTTTGATGCTGATAGCCGCTTACAAGGTGTGGGAGGACATGATGTTTCTTCCGATGGAAATGAAGAAAACTAGAATATTTTTTTTAAATCTTTTGTAATTTCTTACTTTTTATTGTTGAATGTAATTTGTAATTATTCAATTTGTAGTCAATAAATTTTAATTTTTCAAGTGTATTGTACCAATCTATATTATATTATACTATTATTATTTAAAAATTTAAATTAAACAAATATATATATATACATATATATATTTAATAATTTTAAAAAAATATAGAAAACACAAAAATATAAAAAAAATTGAATTGGGTCGTGCCAGCAGGGCACGACGCATAGGCCACAGGTCTATAGGCCTTGCCGGGCCACTAAAAAATGGCACGGTCCGTCCCTGTACCCTGTTGTTTTGATCCAGCACGGAACACTGCCGAGTTGCACGAATTTACTGGTCGTTCCGGCTGATATCACTATTGAAAGCTTTAAAATTTGTAATTCAATCTTGCAGTTTCCATATTAAACTTGCAAATTGTCAAATATGACAATTTGCAATCTCATTGTGGATGCTCTAACAATTCAGTCAATTTGAGTTGGGGTATACGAATGGTATGTGATACCCGTACGGGTCAAGCCCATTAGAAACTTACGGGTCAAACCCAAACCATGGATCAAGATCAGCGGACAAGGTACGGAGTGTGCGAAGCTAGCCTTGCATAAGGCGAGCCTCGCAGCTCGCCCGCTCTAGGGTCGAGCTGCGCACCCGTCCGGCGAGAGGCACTGTGCTCACCCCGCGAGAAAGGAGAGTACCGTCCTCACCGCAGCTCGCCCGCGCGAGGCGAGCATCACAGCTCGCTCGCGCGTAGGGCGAGCCGGACAGGGGCGAGCACGGCGGCCCGCCCACGCGAGGGGTGAGCTGTACGCTCTCCCCACCAGACAGGGCGAGCACGGCTGCTCACCCGCGCGAGGGGCGAGCTGCGCTCTCGCCCTGCCAGACAGGGGCGAGCACCACTGCTCGCCCGCGCAAGGGGCGAGCTGCGCTCTCGCCCTGCCAGACAGGGGCGAGCACCACAGCTCGCCCGCTAGAGGGGTGAGCTGCGTACTCGCCCCGCGAGACAAGTACGAGCCTCGCAGCTCGCGCACATGAGGCGCAAGCTGCGATGCTCTCCCACGCGAGGAAGAGTTCGGAGCCATCCCTCGCAGGTGCCTCATGCTTGCGAAGTATGGGATCGGAGCTCGCTCGTGTTGGGCGAGCTAAGCTTTGTAGCACGGCCTCGCAAATTAGATTCGACATATACCCATATCTCCAAGTACATTGGATCGCAAAAAGCTGCAAGCATATCGTACGGGGAGAGTGACACCTACTGGTCCCTGGCCCTGAGACCCTGGTCCCCACCTTTAGCTTCAGAGGATGTTCCCTAAGCTCCTGACATGCGGTTAAAGGTTGTCTCCCTTCCATCTCCCTATAAATACAAGGTTTGTTGACGAGAAAAAGGTATTCACTCTATTCACAACTTAAAGTTCATTTCGTTACTCTCCTTTTTCCGATTTCTGACTTGAGCGTCGGAGGGGCTCCGCCGGGACATCCTTCCGGCACCCTTCTCACACTTGTTCGTGATTTCAGGCATCATCAACACTCGGAGCCATTATTGGAGTTGCTCCCAGCACCCTTCGTCCACCGGAAAGAAGACGTATCATTTTTAGTAAGCATCATTTGGCGCCGTCTGTGGGAAACTTGAGCAAAGACGTTGATATGGCAGGAAGAAGAGGAAGTAGAAGAACAGTTACGGCGGAATCTCGCCCAGGAGGAAGGACTGAACAGCCGCCTCCGGTGGAGAACGTGGGAAACATGACTATGGAACAACTAGCCCAGTTCATCACCACCGCCGTAGCCGAGGCTGTGAAGCAAAACCAACCCCCACCTCCGGACGGACCATTGCCGAACCATGAAGACAATGCTGAAGTCCAGCAAAGTCACGCGGAGGAAGCCAACCCCACCCAAGGTGGCGGGGACTCGGAGATGCACCAGAGGATGGAAGATATGTGGAATGAGATCCAAGGTTTGAGACAACATGTCGGGGAAAAGGCCTACACCCACAAGAAAGAAAGTCCCTTCTCCCAAGCCATTTTGGAGGAGGAGCTACCATCTAACTTCCGACAGCCTAACATGGGAGAATACGATGGGAGCACCGACCCCGAGGACCATTTGGGGAGATTTGATAATGCGGCCTTGTTGCATCGATACTCCGACGGAGTCAAGTGTCGGGTATTTCTGAATACATTAGTAAGGTCGGCTCAACAATGGTTCAACATGTTGAAGCCTAGCTCAATAATGTCCTTCAACGACTTCAGCTCAGCTTTCTTGCATCAATTTGCAAGTAGCAAAAAATATCAAAAGACCTCACTCAGTTTGTTTGTCATGAAACAACAAGATCAAGAATCTTTGCGGGAGTTTACCCAACGCTTCAACGGTGTGGCCTTGGAGGTTCCTTCAGCCACGCCTGATGTCCTTCTCAATGCTTTCACGCAAGGGCTCAAGGGTGGGGAGTTCTTCAAGTCCTTGGTAAAGAAACCACCGCAAAGTTATGATGAGCTCCTATCTAGGGCGGAGAAGTATGTGAACTTGGAAGACGCGCAGAGGCAGAAGAGATTAGAGCAAAGACCCGCTGAGAATAGCAGGGAAAAGCTGGACAAGGGTGGAAGGAAGAGGAACATGGCGGAGAGGATGGATGATCGAAACTTATTCAGGGGGCGTCTTCCACATATTCCCCTTGTCATGAGCCTAGACAGAGCAATGGATGTATGTGATAATAAGGGGAGATTGACTAGGCCAAGGAAAGCAGAGAGAGGTCCAAGATTGCCCCCATCGGATAAGTATTGTGGATACCATCGAGAATATGGACATTTTACCCATGATTGCCAACAATTGGGAGAAGAGGTTCAGAGGATCCTCCAAAGAGATCCGGAAATAAAAGCTATGTTGACGAGAACCAGGGAGCCCTACCAGCCAGGCGGGCCCCAAGCCCCGGCTCGGGCCAATCCTGGACAAAGAGAGCCGAGGGGGGAGCAACAAGGGCGGAATGCCCCTCGCGGCCGTGTGGAAAGGAATGGAGGAAACAATGATCCGAGTCGGGGAATGATACACATGATCTCTGGAGGGGCAACCGATGGAGACTCTGGCCGAGCTCGCAAGGCATACGGGAGGAGGTTGGAAAATTTTGAGGTGTCCATGGAAGCAAGCACCACAACCGACCCTGTGATCAGTTTCGGTCCCGACGACCTGCGAGGTATTGTTACTCCACACAACGATGCCTTGGTAGTCACGGTTACTATAGCAAATTATGACATAGCAAGGATTTTCGTGGATACGGGGAGTTCCGTCAATATCTTATTCAAAACAACCGTGGACCAAATGCAAGTTGAGGGATTCCACTTGGACCTAATCTCAACCCCTCTTTATGGGTTCACGGGACATGTGATCCAGCCTCTGGGTCAGATTGTCCTCCCCTTGTCAATGGGGAGTGGCCCTAGCCGAGTAACTAAGATGGTGGACTTTACAGTCGTTGACGCCCCCTCCTCGTACAATGGGATTATTGGGCGACCAGCCATGAAGGACTTCAAGGCTGTAGCTTCTACCTATCACCAGAAGTTGAAGTTCCCGGCAGGAAACAAAGTTGGAGTACTTGGGGGAGACCAGGGTAAAGCCCGTCGGTGTTATGAAAGTGTTGTAAAGGAAGAAGGAAAAAGGGCTCGACGGGAGGTCGGGGTGATAGGCAGCGGAGGGTCAGTTGCTCGGCATGCCCTGAAAGAGACTCCAACTGTGACAGAGGAAGAACCTGAGTTAGTAGAGCTTGGATCTGCTGAAAGGGTGATCAGAATAGCTGCTGACTTGGACCCGCAAGAGAAGGGCGAGCTCATTGCTTGTCTCATTAAGAATCATGATGCCTTCGCCTGGTCTACTCAAGATCTTAGAGGTATAAATCCGAACGTCGTGCAACACCATCTGAACGTGTTGGACGGAGCTCGGCCCATAAAACAAAAGAAAAGACACTTCGGGGCAGAAAAAGATAAGGTCATCAAGGAGGAGGTCCAAGAGCTGCTTAGGGCGGGACACATTAGAGAAGTTCAATTCCCCACTTGGCTCTCAAATGTAGTCCTGGTGCCTAAGAACTCGGGAAGGTGGAGAATGTGCATCGACTTCCGAGACCTTAACAAAGCCTGCCCCAAGGACTGCTACCCGTTGCCTTGCATAGATCAACTAGTGGACTCTACTGCCGGCCACCAATATCTATGTTTGCTGGATGCCTATCAAGGATATCATCATATTCCCCTTGCAAAGGAAGATCAGGCAAAGGTAAGTTTCATCACCTCAGATGGAACTTTTTGTTTTGTGGTTATGCCCTTTGGACTTAAAAATGCAGGGGCAACGTACCAGAGGTTGATGGACAAAGTCTTCTCAAAGCAAATTGGGAGAAACGTGGAGGTGTACGTAGATGACATCTTGATAAAATCAATGAATCGAGCTGACCTCATGACTGACCTTGAAGAGACCTTCTCCACTCTGAGGTCTTACGGACTAAAGCTCAACCCCCAAAAATGTGTGTTTGGGGTGAAGAGTGGAAAGTTCCTGGGATACATTGTGACAGAGAGAGGTATTGAAGCCAATCCCGACAAAGTTAAGGCGATCCAGACTATGGCGTCCCCCACTAGTCTCCAAGAGGTGCAGCAATTAGCAGGGAGGATTGCTGCACTATCAAGGTTTGTGTCCAGGTCGGCTCACCGGAGTGTGCCTTTCTTTCGCACTCTCCGCAAGGCTCAGAAGTTTCAATGGGGAGCTGATTGCGAGAGGGCTTTTGATGAGTTAAAACAATATCTAACTGAGCTCCCGATTTTAGCCAAGCCGGGATTGGGGGAACGTTTATGGGTCTATCTCTCCGCAACTGAGGAGGCGGTGAGCTCGGTGGTAGTCCGACAGGAAGGTTCAACTCAGCATCCTGTTTACTACGTTTCACATGCGTTAAAGGGGGCTGAGCTAAGATATTCGGGCTTGGAGAAGCTGGCATTAGCATTGACAATCACGGCAAGGAAACTAAGACCGTACTTCCTATCTCACCCAATCACGGTCCTTACCAATAGCCCTTTGGGAAAAATCTTAACTCATCCGGACTTGTCAGGTCGTTTGGTTAAGTGGACAACCGAGCTGGGGGAGTATGACATCCAATATGAGCCGAGAAGAACTATCAAAGCGCAGGCCCTAGCTGACTTCTTGGCGGAAACCGTGCATCAGGATACCGAGGATCCTTGGAAGATATATGTTGATGGTTCTGCAACCAACGAGGGCAGTGGAGTTGGGGTAGTGTTGATTTCACCAAGGGGGGACGAGATGAAGTTAGCTGTACGTTTGGACTTCAGGGCTTCCAACAATGAAGCGGAGTATGAAGCTGTTCTAGCAGGATTGCAAGCAGCTAAGAATGTGGGAGCTAGCCGGGTGCACATCTTCTCTGACTCACAGCTGGTTGCACAACAGGTCAGAGGCGTCTACGAGACGAAGAATGAAAGGTTGATTGAGTATGCTCGTGCCATTGACCAAGTTAAAGAGAGATTTGTGGAAGTCATGTTTGAGCAAATTCCAAGGGAAGAAAATACCAAGGCGGATAGCCTAGCCAAGATGGCCAGTGCTCTCACTAGTTGGAAAAATCGAGATGTGGTCGCACACGTGGAGCTCGCCCCTTTCCAGGACTCAGCACCTGCCGAGCTAGATAAGGGTGACTGGAGAACCGAGATCGAAAGTTATTTGAAGGAGGGAAGGCTACCCGTAGACCCAAGGAAAGCTCATCAGATCAAGCAGAGAAGTCTGCGTTTTGTGTTGTTCGAAGGAGTACTGTACAAAAGATCATTCTCCCGGCCTCTCCTGAAATGCCTGGGAAGAGATGACGTTGATTATGTCCTTAGGGAAATACACGAGGGGAGTTGTGGAAACCACTTGGGCGCCCATGCTCTGGCGCGAAAGGCCTTGCTAGCTGGGTTTTTCTGGCCTACCATGCAAAAGGACGCCATAACCCTCGTACTAGCCTGTGACAATTGCCAGCGGCACAACAGACTCTATCACCAACCTACCACGATGATGAGGGCGATCATACCGGCATGCCCGTTTGACCAATGGGGAATCGACATAGTGGGACCTTTTCCCCCTGCTCCAGCCCAAAAGAAATTCTTGATAGTAGCCATAGACTATTTCTCAAAATGGGTGGAAGCCGAACCCTTAGCTAAAATTACTGAAAAGGACGTCATGAATTTTGTGTGGAAAAACATAGTATGCCGATATGGAGTCCCACGCATATTGATTTCCGATAATGGAAGACAATTTCAAGGTGCCAAAATTCAATCTTGGTGCAAAGAGATGAAGATCAGACAAGCCTTTACATCCGTGGCTTACCCTCAAAGTAATGGCCAGGTGGAAGTGACTAACCGGTCTTTACTCCAAAGTTTAAAAGCAAGATTAGGAAAAGCAAAAGGAAACTGGGTGGAGGAGCTCCCGAGTGTGCTATGGTCTTATCGAACTACTCCCAGAACAGGAACTGGTGAAACGCCTTTCAGCATGGTTTATGGCAATGAGGCGGTGCTCCCAGCAGAAGTAGGATGCGAGACGGCAAGGATTATGCTTTACGATGAGGACAATGATCAAAGGCGAGCTGCTGATCTGGACTTCCTAGAAGAAAAAAGAGAGGCGGCGATGATTAGGATGGAAGCTTACAAGAACCGCATAGCTCGGGGGTACAATCGAAGAGTAGTACCAAGGAGTTTCCAGGTTGGAGACTTAGTGTTGAAAAGGGTACAAGAAGAACAGCGGGGAAAGCTGGACCCAAAATGGGGTGGGCCTTTTAAGATCATGGAGAAGTTGAGCTCGGGAGCTTATTACCTAGAAGACATGCAAGGCAAAGCCCTCAAGAGACCATGGAATGCCTACCACTTGAAGAAATACTATGTTTAACCATGGCTGTTACACCCGGGCTATGTATTTCTCTCCTTATTTGTAATCGCTTTAATTTCAATTTGGATTTCAACTTCAATTTTAATGAATGAAGGGTATTTGTTACTTGTCTTGCATACTTTTGCTAAGGGCCGAGCTCATTCGCCTTGGTTACGCCAAGTGCCGTTCAGGGGTGTTTACCCGACCTGTCGTGGTTACGCCCGACAGAGGATCAGTCGAGCTGCGCTTACGCCGAGCTCATTCGCCTTGGTTACGCCAAGTGCCGTTCAGGGGTGTTTACCCGACCTGTCGTGGTTACGCCCGACAGAGGATCAGTCGAGCTGCGATTACGCCGAGCTCATTCGCCTTGGTTACGCCAAGTGCCGTTCAGGGGTGTTTACCCGACCTGTCGTGGTTACGCCCGACAGAGGATCAGTCGAGCTGCGGTTACGCCGAGCTCATTCGCCTTGGTTACGCCAAGTGCCGTTCAGGGGTGTTTACCCGACCTGTCGTGGTTACGCCCGACAGAGGATCAGTCGAGCTGCGGTTACGCCGAGCTCATTCGCCTTGGTTACGCCAAGTGCCGTTCAGGGGTGTTTACCCGACCTGTCGTGGTTACGCCCGACAGAGGATCAGTCGAGCTGCGGTTACGCCGAGCTCATTCGCCTTGGTTACGCCAAGTGCCGCTCAGGGGTGTTTACCCGACCTGTCGTGGTTACGCCCGACAGAGGATCAGTCGAGCTGCGGTTACGCCGAGCTCATACGCCTTGGTTACGCCAAGTGCCGTTCAGGGGTGTTTACCCGACCTGTCGTGGTTACGCCCAACAGAGGATCAGTCGAGCTCCGGTTACGCCGAGCTCCTTCGCCTTGGTCCAGTCAGCGGAAGTCAGGAAGCTTGACCCTAAATAGGAAGGGCACTACAAGTTGCTCAGAAGGTGAGCTCTCGGGCATACTACTCAGAGGATGCAGAGAAAAGGAGAGAAGCTGAAGTCCTAAACGCGTTTCAACTTGTTAAGTATTATTCGTAGACGTGTATTTCTGATATATGATCTCGTGACAACAAATTTTTAAATAAAAGTTAAGGTCCGCCCTGACCACGATGAAAGTTGCTCTCCCTAATTGCGATAAACGTTAAGATCTGCCCTGACGATAAATATTAAAAGTCCACGACTGATAATGAGTGCTGACTGAGCAGAGCTCAGATCATGCGAGTCATGTGCTCAGGATTATTGTCCTCACAGGTCAGTCTGTTTTATGTTTATAATTCTTGTAAAGTTATGAAATATGTCAGCCTTGTTCTCACTCTTACTAGGATAACAATTTGGCAAAACAAGCTTTTCATTAAGTAGAAACACTGATTACAAGATAGTCAGACATCCCGATCTATGAAATCAGAAGGGATGTTAGTCACGATTGCCTGAAGATCCAAGAAATCATCCGGGTCTCGATCCTCGGGAGGGAAGCCTTGCGCCTTGAATTGATCTTTACAGCCCTCAAAGCGAGATCGAGGAATCGGAACGCCTTTGCTGCAAGGAGCCTCTTGAACTCCTCCGACTTCAGGAAGGCCTCTTTTCGACCGGTTTCTCCGGCGACATAGGTCTCCAGCTCTGAACGAGCGTGGCTCAGCTCCGCAGTAGAGTTGGTCAAGGCCGTCTCTTTCTCCACCATGGCCGAGCGGAGTCGACCGACCTCAGCACGGTATTTGGTCAGCTCCGTCTCGACCGTCGTAAGCCTTGCATGGGCCTCTTTCAACTCAGCGTCTGCAGCCTCAGCCCGGTGCGTAGCGTCTCGGGCTTTCTTCTTGGCGTTTGATGAGGCTTGGCCATAGTTGGACCCCCTCCGGACGCTTTCACGTAGCATTAGTAAGCCCTGGGCAAGCATGACCAGGTAAGAGGATAAATATAAAGGCAGGTGAGGTAAGTAAGAGCATTTACCGATAGAGCGCGGGACAGCCCTTCCTGGGCCAGAGGTCTCCACTTCATCCCCGCCATAACTTGTTGATCCGCACCCGTGGTAATGCACTCCAAGATCTCAGCCGGTAGTCCGGAGGTAGCACCGGTAATCAAGCTGGTGGACTGAGTATACTCCACGGGGAGGCCAGGAGAGCCGGGCCCGGCAGTCCGAGCCGATTGTGGACTTTGAAGGGATTCAAGCGACGTTTCAGCTCGCGGCCCTGGGGAGGTTGCCACTTCTTCCCGGGCTGAAGCTCCAGGGGTTTTTCCGGCCCTTTTTCTTTTCAGCAACGAGCTGCGACCTCCCCCGCTCTCTTCCGACTGAAGAATGACTATCGGGGCGGCCCGGGGAGCGATTGGGGGCGAAAGGGCTCGCTCTTCAGCACGGGACTCAGGGACGGCTTTACCTTTCCCTTTCTTCTGAGAGACCATCGCAGAAAGCATCTGGTTGAACGACATGTTCCCTGCGTAGAAAAAAAATATATATAATAATATATAAAATAAAAATAAAAAGACATAAATAAAGAGAACAGGAAGAAAGTACTCAGTTCAGAAAGGACGCACCAGGAGGAGGACTAGCTGGGTAAGAGCTCAGCCTGTATCGCCTGAGTACGTCCTCTCGGATTAAGATAGTTGTATCATATTGTCGACCCCCAATGGCTGACATAACCTTCCGGTAGAAGATATCTTCTTTGTATCGATGCGGGAGAGAACGACCCGGGGGGAGAGAATCTCTCCAGGCCATAGGACAAGACCAAGGTCGGGGTGGCTTAACGAAGAAGAATGTTTCTTTCCATCCTTTGTGAGAGCTTGGGATTTTCTCCAAGAACTTACACGAGGGCCTAGATCCAAAGTAGAACAGACCGGGAAAGGTAGTGTTTTTAACATGAAAAAGTAATGTAGAAGAGGAGGAGAGAATGGGAGGTTCAAAGATTGGAACAGGGCGGCAGCAGCAGCCATACTCTGGTAGGAATTGGGACTGAGTTGGCTAAGTGAAACACAGAAATAGCTGGAGAGATCCTGATACAAAGCAGGAATAGGGAAGCGTAGTCCACTCCTAATTTGTTCAACAAAAAAAAGGAAAGAAGCCCAGGGGCGGCAGATGGGGACGATCCCTCGGCCTAGGTATCTGTACCTCGTGGTCAGGAGGAATGAAGTGAGAACGAAGAAGAACCTCCGCCTCAGCCGAGACACGTGAACTAAGGACCTCGTACCACGGTAGCCCAGCCCGCGCCAGATCTCGAGGATCAACCTCGAAGTTCTGGGGAGAGGGGTTACAAGTGGGCAAAGGAGGGACCTGAAGAAGGGGAACGGCCGTGACAATTTGCTCTGCAGGGCTACACCGGGTTGGAGAGCTCAAAAGCCCAGACCCCGAGGCATCTTCGGCCGAGCCCCTAAGGGCGGCCCCAGAAGTAGAGGATGTGGAAGTAGACATAAAAAGTAAATTTAATTAAAGCAGAGGCGGAGAACTTACAGAAGGTTAGCGCGCGATTGAAGCGGAAGTAAACGAATATCGAGAGAAAAGTGGTGCAAATGAGGAGGAGGGGCAATTTATAGATGGCCGACAGATTGGGCCATTAGGGCCAGGCCCATTTCAATGGCCAGGATCGAGGGAGTTCAAACGTCTCAAGAGTGGATGATGACGCGTGGCAGCCACATCAATTGAGTGTACATCAACGGTCACATCTGGCTGACAACCTGTCTTGTCAGGGGTTAAGAATTTGAAATCTGACAGCTCGGTTCGGGCCTCGATCTCAAAAGGATAGTCAAGAACAACGTTACTCTAGCTCGACTAGAGGGGGATACTCATGATATCCGGGTAGGAGGTTAGTCCGGTCTCGACCCTTACTCAGGCATAACCTCGCCCGCAAGTGCTCAGCTCGGTAAGTATGAACGCCAGCCTCTCCGGCCCCTTCTAAAATCAAAACTCGGGGTAACACTAACATTGATCGAACTCAAGACCAATGGGTAAGATGGAGTCTTGGGAAGCGAAGCTGCGAAAACCGAGGAGTTGACTGCTCGACTCGTCAAAACCATGCGCATCCACCAGCACCATCATCTAGACAAGTCCAAGTCAATCATGCGAATACTTGAAAGATTTGGAAAAAGCTAAACTAAAAATAAAGAACGTGAGGAAGTGATTCGACGTCCACTCCAGAACCGTTCGAGTGACCCGTGGGAATGTCATCCGCATCCGAGCTTTCACCTTCGATTTAGCTCGTATTTGATGGGGGAGTAATGATACCCGTACGGGTCAAGCCCATTAGAAACTTACGGGTCAAACCCAAACCATGGATCAAGATCAGCGGACAAGGTACGGAGTGTGCGAAGCTAGCCTTGCATAAGGCGAGCCTCGCAGCTCGCCCGCTCTAGGGTCGGGCTGCGCACCCGTCCGGCGAGAGGCACTGTGCTCACCCCGCGAGAAAGGAGAGTACCGTCCTCACCGCAGCTCGCCCGCGCGAGGCGAGCATCACAGCTCGCTCGCGCGTAGGGCGAGCCGGACAGGGGCGAGCACGGCGGCCCGCCCACGCGAGGGGTGAGCTGTACGCTCTCCCCACCAGACAGGGCGAGCACGGCTGCTCACCCGCGCGAGGGGCGAGCTGCGCTCTCGCCCTGCCAGACAGGGGCGAGCACCACTGCTCGCCCGCGCAAGGGGCGAGCTGCGCTCTCGCCCTGCCAGACAGGGGCGAGCACCACAGCTCGCCCGCTAGAGGGGTGAGCTGCGTACTCGCCCCGCGAGACAAGTACGAGCCTCGCAGCTCGCGCACATGAGGCGCAAGCTGCGATGCTCTCCCACGCGAGGAAGAGTTCGGAGCCATCCCTCGCAGGTGCCTCATGCTTGCGAAGTATGGGATCGGAGCTCGCTCGTGTTGGGCGAGCTAAGCTTTGTAGCACGGCCTCGCAAATTAGATTCGACATATACCCATATCTCCAAGTACATCGGATCGCAAAAAGCTGCAAGCATATCGTACGGGGAGAGTGACACCTACTGGTCCCTGGCCCTGAGACCCTGGTCCCCACCTTTAGCTTCAGAGGATGTTCCCTAGGCTCCTGACATGCGGTTAAAGGTTGTCTCCCTTCCATCTCCCTATAAATACAAGGTTTGTTGACGAGAAAAAGGTATTCACTCTATTCACAACTTAAAGTTCATTTCGTTACTCTCCTTTTTCCGATTTCTGACTTGAGCGTCGGAGGGGCTCCGCCGGGACATCCTTCCGGCACCCTTCTCACACTTGTTCGTGATTTCAGGCATCATCAACACTCGGAGCCATTATTGGAGTTGCTCCCAGCACCCTTCGTCCACCGGAAAGAAGACGTATCATTTTTAGTAAGCATCAGTATGAGTATTGGATAATCATAATTACATTAATATGTCAGTTATTTTCAAAAATATATTTTAATTTAGATTTTAATTTGTGTAATAGATACTATGGGTACGGTACCTATTGGTCCGTAAAATGAATTGAGCAGTCACGTACAAACGTACAAATTAACACATGTTGAGAATCAAATTAGTGGAAGTGGGTTTGGGCCATGTTTTGTAAAAAGAGGTTTTTTTTTATGGAAAATTGCAAGGAAGTATCCTTTTGACAAATATAATTCACTTAAGTTTGGGGAAAAAAAACAATAGTACATAAAAATCCAAATTTGAAGAACTTTTATTCAAATAGGTCCAATTTCAAAAGTTCAAATCAATTGGGTATTTTATTTTGACTCTTTTATCCATCAATGGTTTGGTAAGTTGCATTCTACTCCATAGGCTTTTATTTTGTTTAAAAAGAAGCCCCTATATAATATTTAATTATCTTTTATATCCTTATATTTATAGAAACGAAGCATTTAACTTCTTCTTTTTACGAGTCCCTGTTATTTGTGATCCTTGGCACAAAAATGGTATCAGAGCATAGGTTTATTCAAGAAACATTATAGTGATATCTTGAATATTAATTTGTAACATATACGGATGAGTTGATTCAAGAAAAATTATGGATCCGAACATATGTTCGAGGTGCAACTCATACATGTGGTACTTCCAGAAATTGGAAGAACTTAATCAAATATATCTGGCAGAAGCTAAACACTTCAACCAGAAATGGAATATACTGGAAATTGGTGCTAGCCCTGCTAGCATATACCAGTACCAAGAACAAGAAGAAGGAAAGGAGGGTGATTACCACCGTCCTATGGAACTGAACCCCTTTTATATCAAAAAGGGAAAGCGGAGGAGGTCCGAAGGCTTATGACAGAGACTGAAAAAATGATTGCAGTCCTACGAGGAGATCCAGTACTTCCTACAAAGTAATAGAAAGAATCAACTTGGAAGATCTACGTGATCTTGCTGATTCGTTTGCAGGATTAAAATCTCGTAGACTTTAAAACAAATCAAGTTGGTTGAATTCATCAACTTCCACCACAAAAGAGTTTTGTGTCAAACAATCCACCCCTCGAAGGAGATCAAAGAATGCCCACCACGAAGATTTTACTGCTGGAGCAACTTTAGATCCCCCAGTTGGAGTAAGGAGTCATTCCCACAGGCCAGGCATATATCAAACGCCTTATAGGAAATCTCATTAGATACGATACATCCATTTGGACATGCTCAACATGGATATCTTGGGTTTTAAAAATCGAGAAGTTCTTATTGATGAATACGCTTTAGCAATGAGAATCGTAGCAGGAACGCTTGACTAAGCAAAGAATGATTCATATTACTCCTTAATATGAGTGTAGAAGGATCAGCCAGAATTGCCTGGGAACTCGCTGACCCAGGTACCAAGGAAGAAGGTCTAGCTGGAGAGTCCCTGAAAGAAATGTGGAAACTTTGTTTCATTGGAGTTGGTTACTTCGAAAAAATGGAGCAAGAGAAGGCGAAAAATTATAGACAAACTCTATATAGCCTGGAACTACATGATATCTGTTATATACACGAGTACATCAAACTCTTCACAAAGTACAGATGGAAGACAAAGATAATAGAAAAAGATGCAGCAGAGCTGTTCTTTGACAAAATACCAAGTCTATGTAGAGAGATGCTTATCCAAGAGTATACACCGCAAGAAATAGAAACGGTGTCCAGGAGAATGCCATTTCTTAAAATGAAGCTGGCGGAGTGGTGCTATCAAGCAAAGCTCCAAAAGAACTACAAGAAGCTAAGAGGAATCAACAAGATAGCTCCTCTTTGCTGTACGGGGAATGATATCCCTACAATCATCGGAAACTACCCCCAAAGGCGGAAGGCAAAAGTACACAAAAGTCATCCTTATGCCCAAGAAAATAGTCCGAGAAGAAGTAGGTCTTCATGGATACCTAGGAAGTTCTGGTCAAAGCAGAAAGCCCGAAGTTACAGATCATGGCAAATATCAGGACCAACAAGGAGTAGAACCTCGTCAACAGGTTCTAATCAAGCAAGTTATAGCAGAAGTCCAACAAAGAGAACTTTTAGACGTACTCATACTCGTGCGAATGAATGTTTTGAAGATTGTAACCGTTGGATGGGTCGGAGCAAGAGGACACATCTCTACATATTGTCCAGAGAACCAAAATCGTGGAATGAAACAGTTCAAGAATACCATGGAATTCGAAGATGCTATTTATTTCTAGGATTTAGTGCATATATATCAATTTGAGGATATCCATTCAGATGAAAGCATCTACGAAGAAGAGATTCTGATAATGGAGGTGAATCCAGTTCAGAATCAGAGTGATGGAGAGTTCCTTCAACACATGATCAGAGAAGAGTCGTTGGGTTTTTCTCACATACCACTATTTCTCATAAAACTCTTATGAGGATCATGGAAGAAGAGCCAAACCTTCAGATGTATGATGGATTTACAATTGGAGCAATGGAAAAAGCCATGTATATGATTGATCTTCGAAGCAGGAAGCATCAGATTATCCATAGGTGACAACAGGTGAATTTGCGATCCCAATCGAATTCACGGGAAACCAAATTGAGATGCAGTCGATTCCCTATAGGGAAATTCAGGAGATTAAGAACAAGGTTAAGAGAGAAGTTGCTAATACACTCTCATGGATTCATATTGGATCCATTAGAGTCATCATCAAGACGACTTTCAAGGAAGGAATTGATTTGCCGCTTAATCTGACGATCTTTGGCAAGAGAATCCCGAACCTTAAAGATTATTGTTTGAGAAATTTGATGCGCTCTCAAATACTCATCACTCAGAAGTATTCTTGAGAAAGGAATTCACCGAAGTCCCTAGACTCTTCGAAGATTTCGCAAAAGTAGTGGCCGGATATTATCAATACTTCGACAATTGGAGAGATCGACATGAGGATACAAGACCAGCTTGTTTTGAACAGAAGCAGAAGCCTTATGATCGAGCCAAGAAAAATGTATTTCCAACAGGATATGTAATCAGTAACTCTCCTGAGGAAAAATAGAAAGCCGTCTCGAGCAGGATTCAGAAAATCCCTGATGTATTCAAAACAACAGGAATGCTGAAATGCCCAGAAGGATGGAAAGAAGTACAAATAATCTTCGACATACTGAGAAGAACAATATCTTCCATTGTGATGTCCTATATTATTTGCAACAACCTACAGTTTGCAGATATCAAGGATCCTTCAAATTGGTGAAATTGATCTAACAAATGCAGGAACTGCAGGTATGACCCCAGAACAACTTATTCTTGGGATTGAGTTTCTTGAGGAACACAAACCTTGGGAAAGATTTCAGGATTGAATGGAGTTCACGATGGACGGAAAAAGATATAGAATCTGATGACCACCAGGTCCATTCTCAATTTACATCTCAGTCGGGATATTATATGAGAAATATCATGCAAAATATTTCACAGCATATATTGATTCAGGAGTAGAATATGCACGGCCAAAAGAGGCATCTTCCCTAACGAAGTTGGTGAGAAATTACCAGCCATTGCTAGCAGAGACTTTTTCAAGCGAATTCTTATTCTTAATGAAGGAGTCCAGACAGCGGAGATAATAAATGGAGGAGCAAGCCGTACCCCCTGATACAAAGTCAAGACTCCACCTATTTATTTCCATGATAGGAGAGTTGATCTGCAGCTAGGAAACAATTTCCTACTGACGTTCAAGCTGTTTACACAAGAGAACGAGACAAGGAGGCTTATTTTCACAACCCTTTGTGATCATAAGATTATTGTCTAGTGACTAAGGGAGGCGTTTCATCGAAAATTCCCCATTTGTTTTCGTAGCAAGCGTGGTGATGAAAGAAAACTTCGACACTCAAAGATGAAGGATCATCGGAAATTTGGTGAATCAATCCTTCAGTTTCAACAACAAGGTCCTAGTTAAAAGGATTCTCAAACTTTTGACTGGATTAATATTTTGTCTTTCAGAGAATAGGAGGAGGAAAAAGTCACTCCAGAAACCTTGTTGTTACTAAAAAAAGTATTACAGGACGATGTTCCACAACCTGAAACTACCATCGAAGAGCAAATCACTCTAGAGGCTGTAAAAAAGAAGATATGGAGGAACTACAACGAGGATCTACTGGCATGGTGGAATAAGAATGAGCTCAAAGCTACTTTGAAGGTGAAAGCCGGAAAAGAAAATGAGTTCGTTAGGTTCAGACCAATCCCCGTGAATATGGAAGATTGGATGGATATGCAGATAATACTTAAGGAACATCTTGACCTTAAGTTAATCTCAACATGTGTTTCTCCATATAGCAGTCCATGATTTCTTGTTCGGAATCATGGTGAAATCAAAAGAGGAAAGCCAAGATTAGTAATCAACTACAAAGGAATCAACAACATCTTGGATTTCAGTGGATACTTTATCCCAAGCAGAGAACATTTGGTAAATAACCTCAAGAATGCCAAATTGTTTTCCAAGTTCGATTGTAAGTCTGGATTTTACCAGATTAAGATGGAGGAAGCAAGTAAAAAGTTCACAACGTTCTTCACACCACACGGACATTATATCTGGAATGTCATGCCAATGATATGGCAAACGCTCCCAAATATTCTAAAGGAAGATGGATAACCTTTTCAAGAATTACTTCAGTTTCATGTTCGTGTATATTGACGACATCCTCATTGCGTCAAGAAACATGAAAGAACATCTTACATATTTGGAAATCTTTTCAGATGTTTGATACAAGGAAGGATTAGTGCTGTCTGAAAGGAAGACAGTAATTGCTACAATACAAATCGAGTTTCTCGGGATCGAGATTGATGAATCTGGAATCATCCTTCAAAACATATTGTTGAGAAGGTGCAAGGATATCCGGATGATCTTAAGGATTTAAAGCAACTTCAGAGTTTTCTGGGAGTTATTAATTTTGCTGCAATGTTCATTAACAACCTGACAAACCACAGAAAAAGTGTTCAGTCCGTTACTAAAAAAAGATGTTAAATTTGAGTGGAATGAAGACCATCGACAAGCTGTCAAACAGCTAAAAGAAGTTATCAAGCAACTACCAAAGCTTGCAATCCCAAATGATGAGGATGAACTGATGTTATACATGTATGCCAGTGATCATTGGTGGGCAGCAGTTCTCATGAAGGCCACACAAGACGAAGAAATGCCATGCAGATATTGTAGCGGTCTGTTCATAGACAGCAAAGCTGTCCGATGGCATATCAACGAGAAGAATTCCTTGCAGTCCGAAAGGCCTTTAAAAATGGCCAATATTTTTACTAGCAAAGAAATTTATCTTGAAAATAGATATTACAAATATTAAGTCTTTTCTGAAAAATTAAATTGAATCAAAACCAGAAAAGGCTAGACTTTTAAGATGGCAAGCTGAATGCCAAATATTATGATTATGATATTGTCATTGTATAATCTGATAAATATGTTCTTGCAGATTTCTTAACACGAGATGGTGGCACACATTGTTGATGATACCCTCAAGAGGATGAGGCATCTCAGGGAAAACCTGGAGATCCTTGATCGAGATTTTGGGACTCTTTGTCTCAATGTAGAGGTCACATGATGACTTCAATGAGCAGATCAAGAACTTATTACTGATCACATAGGAGCATGCTTTCAAAGAACGTTTGTTCGAAGTCTTGAAGGGGCCCATCCTACGGGTTGCATCTTCAATGGTGCAAAAAGGAGTGTTTAGAGAACGAGGCTCATCTAACCCGGAGGCAATGGATTCACATACCCCTGTCACGAGTGTTGCATATGATGCATTCTTTGAGGATGTACAAGCTGTAGAGACTGTTCAGGGTCATGTGTCATCACAATCTGAACCTTCAAGTCAACCCAGCACCTCTGGAGTAAAAAAGGGAGAGTTGAACCTTAGTCCTATGAGTGGCAATTCTAGGGTTCAAACTAATGATGATTTAGTTTCTTTTCCTATGCAGGATTTCCGACGCACTTCGGAGAAATTGATAACAGACGGGGTTTCAACCCAAATAAAACTATTGTTGATATCTCCGAAATGTATCCAAGGTTTGGATGAAACCAGGCAGCCATCCAAACGAAGTTCATGAATGGTATAATTTTGGAGATCTTGCTTCGGTTTATACTGTTGCACCAACATTCTCGAAAATCTCAAAATTATCCAAATGGATCAGAGAAGCTATTCACGAGACATGGGCCAATAGTCCACATTTGGCCAGATGAGATATATTGGAGTTGTATTTTTTCATTGTTACTCCAGAACCAACAAAGAAGGGCTTCATTGAAGCTTTTCATTTTATCAAGCTCTGACGACCAGATGGGAACGCCTTAAAAATATAAAACAGCACTCCAGAGGACGTACCAATTTTGGCTGGAACTATCACAGAAGATAAAGTTCCAACCAGACGTGCATGGAGTCTTTGGGTTTGTCTAACGGAAATGGACAAAGTCAAATACTCATTTAAGTTCTTTCAGAATTTAGCCAACGGTACTTTAATGCTGAATTCCATGATAGGAACATCAACGAGATTTGTTGAAGAACTCTTAAAAACAAATAGGAGAATTCTTCGGGAGAACAAGATTCCGACAGGAAAGAAACTTACCGAAAATTCTGCAACATGACACGCATTGGCCGATGGATAGATCGAATTTGCCAAGCATGCCCGGAGCAGAAAGAACCATAGTTCGGAAAAGGATTCGGATCCAAACCCAATAGATCAGAGGCATGAAAAGACAAAAGACATGATGACAAGAGAACCCGTTTTCCTAAAGCTCGGGGACCACAAAAACAAATAATGTAAAGATTTCCCGACAAAGGAAAAAGGTGTGGGACCATTAAAAAATAGTGTGTTAATTGTTCAAAGCACCCAGCCAAAAATAATGGACCACTCACGAGAAAAGTTGACATACTCAGACAAAGATGTCAGACCACGTGAAAGTTAAGGTGCACTCACGAGCGCACTCAACAATTATCAAGATTTGGAGTCCGAAGTTGAAGTCCGGATTCATGCCTATATAAAGTACTCATTCAGGAAGCTAAGGACATCGAAAATTCTCCGTAGTTTTTTTAGAATAAAAATTGTAGTCTCCAAGCTTTGTAATCGTTCAACTTTCTTTTTCCTTTTGTAATATTGTTCTGCTTATGTGTTCTTAAGTCAAGTCTCATCTATATGAGAGGCTAAACAAGTACGTCTCCTCCCAAAAGGAGATGTTTTAATGTAATAGATATTATAAGTATTTCCAGAATAAAATAAAGGTTGTTGCCCATCTATCTCCCATAATTTTTTTATATCTTTCTTATATCTTGATTATATCTTACGCCCTAAGGTAGAAAACGAATTAGGGTTGTGATGTGCGGTTCCTAAAGGAGTCGGATAACTTGCAGACTAACCTCGCATGAGAGGCTGATGTTGGATGGTGAGGATCCATTCGTAAAACAGTCTAGAGGCAGTAATTTTTCGCCGGTGGCTTTGCAACCCACCTCACCCGGTGAGGTTATGGTCAAAATGATATATTTCAGTTTGTTCTAATTTTATTGTAATACGGAAGCATGATGAGCCTGTTATTTATTTTTAACATAATCTTCAAATCGAGCTTTGATTTATAATTAGAAGAACGTTATATGAACTGTGAGTCATTTGCAAAAGTATGCTTGGGTTCATCCCGGGATGACAGAAAATGAAGGATATCATGTTCATAAAATGCTATTGTTTGGTGAATATTAGGATAACGAAGATGATAAATAGTAAATAGAGGCATATTTGTTCTTTAAACATTTTATTAAGGTTAATAATGTAATTTTATTAAAGGTTGGTTGGACTACGTGGACCACTTAGACCATATTGACCACATGAGGTTATTATTGTCATTTCAACCAAGAATGGACCTAGATGAACTAATATTTTCTTGCTACACTATGATGAATTATTGTTCACGAAATGGTACCGGCCTGAAATTTTCCTTTTTTTATGGCTTAAACAAGTGTTAGTTAGAATTGTGACTCAGTCATGGATTAGTAACCAAGCAACTACCTTACGTTCATTATTCATGCAGAAAATGGGGAGGAAGAAACCACCGAGGATTGAACAAAATTGAGAATTCAAGACCAATTTCACACTCTCACAATCAACTCAACGACAACACTCTGCAAATTTCCTGCAAGTTTTAGCTCTTAAATTTTAGTTTAATCTTCATCATTTCAGATTGTATATCTTCATCTTTCATAGTATAGATTTTCAGTTCATTCAACTTTATTTTGCACTCCTTTAATTTGAAAATGATGTTTATTTCAATTCTAAATAGCATTAACATGTGCTCATATTTATGTGTGAATTTTCCCTTTTCATTCCATGTAAATCCTTCAAGTTAATTTCTTTACTTCTTGAGTTTTATCGAGGAGATCATACCAAAATATCAAATTGAAGCTCGCATCGTTTAGTTTAGAAGTTAGATTTCACTTTTGGCATATATTATTGTATACAAAATTTCACAACAAACAATACCAATATGGCCAATTAGTACCTTGACCATTTCCAATAATTTTTTGACGATGTTAAAATAATAGATAACCTGAATCATTATATATGGGTGAATTACTTCCCTCTAGTTTTAATAATAACGACTTATATCCCTCTAGTTTAAACAATAGCGTCTACCTCCACTGCTATGTATTTTTATGTCAAATCATAGGAGAGACAGTTGTATTTTTCCTATATCTATTACAAATTAGAGTGTGGGATATTGTGAAACCATTATTCTATAGAGATTTCACGTGTTATTACTCAAACTAGTGGAAAAAAGTTATACATACATATTAAACATTTAAAACTACCATTTTTATAATCGTAACTGTTAAATAGTTTGTTTACAAGAAAATAGAAATCACATTAAATAGAAGAACAAAAGTTGAGGCAGAAAGGATGCACCTTAGCGCCTCCTGATAGGCGCTAAGGCGCCTCATGCAATTTTTGTTTTTTTGAAAACAGAAAGATAGGCGTGTTAGCACCTCTTGGATGGTGCTAGCACGCCCCATGTTATGTTGGTTGCCGGATTTTCTTCATAAAATTGAAGTTGCATTTTGGAAGTTATCTTTCGAAGGGTAGTTGCCTTTTCATACCAAGAGACATATTCTTTCATCAAAATACATGTTCTTTGAAGAAAAGTCGTGTTCTTTCATGAATAGACATGCTCTTTTATGAATATATATATATATATATATATATATATATATTGTTTTGATAAAAAAACATGATGTGAGAAAGAGATCATAATTCACAATATTTCATATATTGTTCTTGAGAGGCTTTGTTGTATCCTGATAAATTTTCTTGATAACAAGACAATATTACTCTTAAGAAAGTGTTTCTTCATGCCTCAAAGCCATTTTCGATCCCCCATTTGCTAACAATTTGAGTGTAATATCTCTTGCAATTTCGAAAATGGCATTGAATGATGCTGCAATGAAGTTTTTGGCTCAACAAGATGCTATTAAGTTGAACCAAATAGATGGAACAAATTTTACGAGATGGAAAGACAAGATGAAGTTTCTTCTCACAAGCCTTGTTATTTACTATATACTTGATCCAGATTTGGCTCATATTCCTCAACCAAATGCCGATGATACTGATGCATTAAAGACAGAAAGGAAAGAAACACGGAGAGGATGAAGTGATGTGTCATGGCCTAATTCTGAATTCATTGACCGTTCGTCTTTATGATCTATACTCTACAAAGGAATCACCAAGAGAACTATGGGCTGCCTTGGAGACTACTTTCAGAATGAAAAATGAGGTACAGATAAATTTATGGCATCGAACTATTTGATTCAAAATTACTGATGACAAACCAGTCATGGATCAAGTCCATGAACTCCAAATCATAGTTTCCAGATTAAGAGAATTGGGAGTGAGTTTTCCTGGTTCACTTCAGATTGGATCCATTCTGTCCAAACAACCTTCTTTATGGAACAATCATCGAAAGATGGTGTTTCACTTACCGAAGAATTTCACATTTGAACAATTTTATACTCATTTACAAATCGAGTGTGAAACTCGAATGAGTGAATGAAAGTTTCTGAAAGAAAAAGGAAATGGAATCTATTCAAATGTGAAATGGCAAGTAATGCTATCGGGGCAAAATCTGGAAACAAATTTAGAAAGACTCATAACAATCTTAAAGCAAAGAATAAGAGTTTCAAGAAGGGGGCATAACAAGAAGAACAATGCATGTTTTCACTGTGGAAGAAAGGGGCACTTCGGGGTAGAATTGTTGGAAAGGATGTTATGACTAACATGAACATCAATATGGAGAACATGATAATTAGCGAAGACAAGAACTTCGTGAACATGGTAACTGAATTGTATTCTTGATTCGGGTGCTACCATTCATGTATACAACAATAAAGAATTGTTCGATAATTAAGTTGAAGAACAAAGTGATCTCTTCATGGGAAATCATGCATCGTTACATGTGTCAGGCAAAGGAAATGTGGTTACAAAATTTATATCATGACAGAAACTAACTCTCACAAATGACATCATGTTTCCGATGTAAAGAAAAACTTGGTTTCTGCAAGTTACTAGTGAAAAGAGGCTTTAATATTATTATCGAGTCTGATAAGTTTGTAATCACCAAAAATGGTGTTTTGTTGGCAAGGGTTACTCTTGATGTCATGTTTAAACTCAGTATCAATGATATAAATATTAGTTTTGCTTATATTTTTTAGTCCTCTACTTTATGGCATGCTAACTAGGACTTTTAAATTATCATGTGCTTATGTCAAATCATGATTACATACACTGCAAGTATGATCACTTGAATAAATATGAAATATGTGCACAAGCAAAGATTACTAGGAAACCTTTTCCTAAGGCAGAACGAGAAACTAAGTTTGGATCTAATACATACTTGTATTTGTGAACTAAATATAAAATTAACTAGAGGAGGTAAAAGATATTTCATTATTTTTACAGGTGATAGTTCAAGATAGAAGGACGAAGCATTTGATATATTTAAGGAGTTAAAGACCAAATTTGAGAATCAAAAGGAACATAAAATTAAGATTCTAAGGAGTGTTAGAGGTGGTGAATTCTTCTCAATCGAATTTGATAAATTTTGTGAAGATCGTGGAATAATTCACCAAATAACTGCTTCTTTTACACCCCAACATAATGGATTGGCATAAAGAAAGAATCGGACCCTAGTTGATATGGTGAATGCTACGATTTTAAATGCAAATCAACCGTTCAACTTATGGAGAGAAGCCTTGTTTACTGCATGCCATATACATAATAGGGTTCCTTTAAATAAAACACATGTTTCACCATATGAGATATGGATGAAAGGAAACCAAACTTGAAATATTTAAAAGTGTTGGGGTGTATCGCTTACTTAGGCTTCCTGGTTCTCAAAGAACTAAATTAGGGTCTAGAGGGATCAAATCTATTTTTGTTGGCTATGCTCAAGATTCAAAGGCATATAGAGTACTTTCCTTGGATTCAAATGTTATTGTAGAATCAATACATGTAGAATATTTTTGAGAATAATTTTTCAAAAGATTATACAATACATGATAATGTGAATGAACCAATAATTCTACTTTGGTAGAGACTAATTTAGAAAAAAGAAAGAAAAGAAGTAGACGAACCATCAGAACCAAGAAGAAGTAAAAGAAATAGAATTGAAAAGGGGCTTGATTCGAATTTTATTTCTACTGATCAAATTACTTTCTTAGTTGAAGGAAGTAGAGAAAGAATTATTAGAAAGATGGAGGTACTAAACATTGAAAGTGATCCTACAACTTTGAAAGAAGCTTTAGCTTCTAGGGACTTAGCTTTCTGGTAAGAAGCTCTGAATGATGAAATGGATTCCTACATGTGTAATAATACATGGATCCTAGTAGATCTACCTCTCAGATCAAAACCAATAAAATGTAAATGGGTGTTTGGTAGGAAATATAATTTTGATGACATCTTACAAACTTTTAAGGCAAGACTAGTTGCTAAAGGTTTTACACAAAAGAAAGATATATATTATTTTGACACTTACGCACCATTGGCAAGAATAACCTCTACAAAGTTCTTTTTGCTTTAGCTTCATTTTATAAATTGAATGTTCATCAAATGGATGTTAAACAACAATTTTAAATGGAGAATTAAAGGAAGAAATATACATGGAACAACCGGACGGTTTTATCGCTCCTGGAAATGAACATAAAGTTTGTAAACTTATAAATCCTTGTATGGTCTTAAGCAAGCTCCTAAACAAAAACATGAAAAATTTGATTTGAAGATATTGTCTTTTGGTTTTATGCATAATACTGCCGATAGCGCATTTATTGCAAGTTTAATAGTGATTATGGAGTGATTATTTGCCTCTATGTAGATAATATGCTCATATTTGGTACTAACATGTATGGTAAAAATGAAACAATGGAGTATATCACCTCAAACTTTAAAATGAAAGATCTTAGTGAGGTAGATACAATATTAGGAATTAAAGTTACTAAGCCTCACAATGGGTTTATGTTGAATCAAACTCATTACATAGAGAAGCTCTTGGATAAGTATCAATTTCTAAAGATTAAAGAGTATAATATTCCATATGATTCTAGTGTTAAACTTGTGAAGAATGATGCTAGCCCAATAGAATAATTGAAGTATACTAGTGTTATAGTGATCACTTTTATTTTAAACAATTAATTACAGTGTAGCGATTTTAGACCGCAAGTGCACGGTGTCAAGTTTTAGTATAGTGATTTAGAAATAGGGATGTCGTACCCACAGGGACTAACGTATAAGTACCAAATAAAATTAGAAAAATTATATTTAGCCTACGAAATATATGAATAATTATCTAATTAAACTTTAAACTTAAAAACTCAAAATTAAATCAACTCCTTTGAAGATGCGAAGGAATTACACTCGAGAAATTTATAAAGATGTTGGTTCACTTGTGTTATCGTCAATGATTTGTTTGTAAAAATAATTACTAACCAATTAATTCTTAAGGTGGCGGATTCCCTAATATAATCAATATACTTTCTCAAGCTATATTGAAACTAACATTAAATTGAAGCAAATAATCTTTCAATTCAAAGTGATCACGTATGTGATTTAATCTCTCGATCTATATCTTTAACATACTATGAATTATTATAGTGTATTATAATTTTATCTCTTGATCTCAATTATAATTCACAAATTCAATCAAAGTTAGCAAGGCTTTGATAGCATTAAGATTATAATTCATGCACAAAAGAATTAATCCACTCAAACAACATTCAAATCGATGACTCAATCACAATCTTCCATAACCTTGATAAAATAAACTTAATTTATGTTCAAATCAAACTAACATGATGAATAATCAACCTCATAAACATCAATAAATTTGAAAATCAAAATAATTAAAGCTTAGAAGTACGATAACGTAGGAGTTGAATCCGTGCGTTGAAGCGTTCCTTCTTCCCTTGCTTCCTTCATTGCACTTCAAAGGCGTTTTACCTAAATTTGTATGGTTGTTGGAGGATGAAAGGAGGCTGCTATATGGTGTATGATATGATATTGGTTCCCTTAGTTCGTGCCCTAGGTCCCTTATTTATAGAAGAGGAGGTGGATGGAAGTGTTCCCAATAGATAACTCAATCAAGTCTTTTTTTCTGAAAATTCTGTTGCTCGATCGATCGGTAAAATTATCTCGATCAATCGGTTATGTCAGAATTCAAATTCTTCAATTCTTGCCTCGGTTTGATCCGTTTTCTTCCTTCTAGCTAAATTCTTCCACTTTCCACCTAGATTCCTGAAACAAACAAATAAATACCAAAAAGCGTAATATCATCTAGGAATCAACACGAAAATATATACATATCATTGCAAAAATACACGTAATATTCAACCTTATCAAGTCCCCCAGACTTAGACTTGATCGTCCTCGAGCAAGCATTAGATCAAACTGCAAAGTTCATCATTAATACTTTAAATGAATTAACTTAGCAACTCAAATGTAAAAGCTCGGAAATCCCACTAGCACATCAACCATAAGTCAATCCAAAACTCAACAAGAAGTGTTTTCTCCTAAGCCAAGCAATATATCGCAAAATCGGAATGTGCGTGTGTGTTCATGTCAATCTTGAGTTTCATATATACTTTCAGGATCAAATAATGCTATTAAACTCAAAGTCAAGATTACTATTAAACACCCCATAAGCCTACTTTTCAAGCACTTCTCCACTAATGTAATTATTCCCTAGACTTGGATCAATAGGTCTTTTAAAGCTTGTAATGTTAGGCCTAGGTGTTTGGCTTCAAATAAAAGATAGGGTAACACAAAGAAGAGAGTATAATCATGTAAAATTCAAATTTTTAGCACAACTTGAGCTTCTCTTCTTTTTTTTCTTTTAGCCTTGGCCACTTTGGGTCTTATTTAGTCACTTTTTTCTCAAGGCTTTATATCTATCTTTTTCTTCTCTCATTCATCATTTTTTCAATAATAAGCTCATCCAAACAATTTATGTGCATCTAATGAGATTCATTATACTCCCTTTAGGTAAAGGTGAATTCTTTCAATTTAGGCTCATAAAGGTGGGTATAATGAGTTGCCAAAAAAAATTGTTGAATGGGGGCTAATAGTATGTTAAATATACTCCATTCTTTTTTCAATTAGGCTCAAATGGGGATACTAGAGATTGATATATACATGGTAAGCTTGGAAGGCTCAAACGTTCCAAAGATCGCCTAAATTATGTCCAAGTCAAGTTCCTAGTTATAAAATTTCGCCTCAAAGTGCCCTCACATAGGTCTAGAATGTTTTAAGATCCTCAAGACAAATCATAGTTAACAAAATTTTTCCAATATATATTTCCCTCAATCATGACTCAAAAGTGCTCAAGATGTTCCTCAATTTTGGAATATTAACTCAACCACAGATATTCGCAAACAAGTCAAAAAACTTCAAGACTTTAGTTGAGATGGGGATTAATATCATCATGCAATAACGTTGTAAGTCTAATTCATTATTTCTTAATGATTAACTCATTTTTCAAAAAAAAAAAAATATGTGCTCAGAAACAACCTAATCTCATGATAGACTAGGCATGCAAGATAAGTAACAAGAGAAAACAGCAGATACACCCCCCCCCCCCCCCCCCAAACTTAGTACATGCATTGCCCTCAATGTATAGTAAACAATAAGCGCAAAAGCAAAAAACATACCTCGACGACGATCGTCAGTGATGATCGTCCTCATCATGCTCCGGTGGGGGTACTGGGTAATAAGTAAAAAATAAATAAAATGAAAAGATGAACTAAAACAAATTTGAAAAACAATCAAGAGATAGAGAGAATAAAGTTCTTAATTTATAGTCCCAAGCTGGACTCTCACCTCATTTTTCTTAGTTATCAAGATAATAGATAGAGGCTAACATCTCGCCTTTCTCATTTATGTGGTAGTGCTTCAACCGCTGCCCATTTACTATAAATGTTCCCTTATTGGGTTCGATAATTTCAATAGCGCCTGATGGGTTTACCTTGGAGACTGTGAATGGTCCGGACCAACGAGAACGTAGTTTACCTTGAAAGAGTCACAGTCTGGAGTTGAACAAGAGTACTGTATCTCCTACATTGAATTCCCACCTTTGTATATGAGAATCATGCCACTTCTTGGTTTTGTCTTTGTAAATCTTGGCATTCTCATATGCCTGATTCCTAAACTCCTCCATCTCATTCAGCTGTAAAAGACGTTTTTCACCTTGTTCCTCCTTTGGCCTAAAACTGCTCCTACTGTCGTGTCACTAGCATCGCACATCAGTTCAAAGGGTAACTCCCAATCAGGTGCTACCAAGACAGGCACTGTTACCAGTTTCTCCTTGAGAATCTCGAATGCCTGCACACAATCAGCATCAGCATTAAATTCATAAGGTGAATCTTTAGTTAATAGGTGAGATAAAGGTTTAGAATTTTTTGAGAAATCCTTAATGAATCGCCGATAAAATCCCGCATGGCCTAAAAAGCTTCGGATTCCTTTCACTGCTGTTGGTGGTGGTAATTGTTGTATCACTTGGATTGTTGCTCGGTCTACTTCAATACCCCTTTCAGATATCTTGTGTCCCAAGACTATGTCTTATTTGACCATGAAGTGACACTTCTCCCAATTCAATACAAGATTCGTCTCCTTCGCATCTTGTCAACACCAAATCCAAGTTATATAAACAGATATTAAATGAAGATCCAAAAGCCGAGAAGTTATCCATGAATACTGAATATGGCTACCATGCATCTTTGAAAAGTAGCAGATGCATTACATAATCCAAATGTCATTCGTTTAAAGGCAAATGTACCATAAGGGCAAGTGAAAGTAGTTTTCTCTTGGTCCTCTGGTGTAATAGCGATTTGGTTATACCCAGAATACCCATCTAGAAAGCAATAAAAGTCATAACCTACTAATCTCTCTACCATTTGATCAATGAAGGGAAGGGGAAAGTGATCTTTCCGAGTAGACTCATTTAACCTCCTATAGTCAATGCACACTCTCCACCCTGTGACTATTCTAGTAGGTATCAATTCATTGTTCTCATTAGGGACAATAGTCATGCCTCCTTTCTTTGGTACACATTGAATAGGACTTACCCATGAACTATCAGATATATGGTAGATAATGTCTGCGTCCATTAGCTTAATGACCTCGACTTTGACTACCTCTTGCATTTTTGGATTGAGACGGTGTTGTGGTTGTACCACGGGCTTGAATGTGTCTTCCATCAAAATTTTATGCATGCACACCGATGGACTAATTCCTTTAATATCTGCTATCTTCCATCCAAATGCCTTCTTGTGCTACCTAAGGACTTTAAGAAGCTTCCCCTCTTTTTCACCTATCAAAGATGAAGAAATAATGATTGGTAATGAATTTTCAGATCTAAGAATACATACTTGAGATGAGGTGGAAGGGGCTTTAGTTCGAGAGTGGGTGATTCTTCGATGGATGGCCGTCGAGGTTTAATGTCTCTTTTTCCTAACTCTCCACGATTTTCAGTGGCTCGTTTCATGTAAGGAATGGTGTTGTTCAAATGAGCTATAATCTCAATGTCCTCCTTTTCATGTTGTTTATCGGCTTCCACAAGGTATGCTTCCATTTTCTCTTTGAATGTACCTTGCAACACATCAACAGTCAAGGCATCAATAATATCAATACTAAAACACATGGGCTCGTCACGTGGGTGTTGAAGTGCTTTAAAGACATTAAACACAACTTGATCTGCCCCTACACGAAGGATCAACTTCCCTTGTTGGACATCTATGATTGCCTTTCCCGTTGCTAAGAACGATCGGCCCAAGATCAGTGGTGTCTCCGTGTCCTCTTCCATATCTAGTACTAGAAAATCAACTGGGAAGATGAATTTGTCCACTTTGACTAATACGTCTTCGATGATTCCCCGGGGGTATGTGACAGATCTATCTGCCAATTGCAGTGAAACTTTAGTAGGTTTTGGCTCTCCTAGTCCCAACCTCCTGAAAATGGAAAAAGGCATCAAATTAATACTATCACCCAAATCACACAATGATTTAGTAAATGAGACTGATCATATAGTGTATAGTAAAACTCCCTGGGTCCTTTAACTTTGGAGGCATTTTGTTTTGCACAATTGCTGAGCACTCCTCCGTTAAGCTTACCATTTCGTATTCGCCTAACTTTCGCTTGTTAGAGAGAATTTCCTTCAAAAACTTAGCATAACTAGGCATTTGAAGTAGAGCATCATCGAATGGCATATTAATATCCAATTTCTTAAATACCTCAAGAAACTTACCAAATTCAGCGTCCATTTTAGCTCTTTTTAATGCAACGGGAAATGGGGGAGTAATTACTACCTTATCAGTGTGTGTGATTGGTGTGGTGTTAGAGTATTTACCTTTTTCGGTTACCTTTTCCTCGGTCTTACCCTTGTCTTCAGTGGTGGTTTCACAACTTTCTTTTGCTTCAGTCAGTATCCTTAGCTCTTTTCCATTCCTTAGTGCTATGACATCTGCTTGCTCCTTTGGATTTATCACTGTATCACTTGGTAATGTACCTTTAGCTCGTCCGGAAATCAATGTTGCAAGTTGCCCTACTTGTATTTCAAAGTTCTTTATGGATGCATCCTGATTTTGCATCCTAGTTTCAGTTGATGATATGAACTTGGTCATAAGCTCATCCATACTCGGCTTAGGTACATATCCCGGTTGTTGTTGTGGGTTCAACACGTTGTTTTGGTTGGACCATTGAATTTGGATGATTCCTCCATCGCGGGTTGTAAGTGTTTGAGTACGGGTTATTGGGATGCATGTTCCCTACATAGTTAGCAGACTCATTAGACTGAGTAAATGGATTACCTGCCTGGCATTCGATGCTTGGATGATTGCTTCCACATAAGTCACAAGTGATAACTTGAGCTTGCATTGCTGTCATGCTCATGCTATCTATCTTTTTGTTCAATGCTTCCAACTGTGCCGAAAGAGCAGTGATGTCATCAATTTGATGAACTCCACTCGGTTTCTTTGGCACATTCCTCTCTGATTGCCATTGATAGCTATTAGAAGCCATCTCTTCCAAGAGTTCATAAGCTGCTTCCGGTGTTTTTCGCATGATGGATCCTCCTGAGGCTGCATTTATCATAGAACGGTTAGATGAAAATAAACATTATAAAAGGTTTGTACCTGGAGCCAAATAGGAAGTTCATGATGTGGGCATCTCCTAAGCAAGTCCTTGAAACGATCCAACGCCTCATATAAAGTTTCAAGATCATATTGCCCAAACGTGGTGATATTGTTTCTCATCTTCGCAGTTTTGGAAGGGGGAAAATATTTAGACAAGAACGCTTGTATCATCCCCTCCCAAGTGGTAATAGATCCTGCAGGTAGCGAATTTAACCATGCTTTAGCTTTATCTTTTAAAGAAAATGGAAGTAACCGTAACCTGATAGCATCGCCAGAAACGCCATTATTTAACCATGCTTTATCTTGGATTCGGTGCTTCATTATTTGCGCCTCCTTCTAGATTGTTATCCGCCATCATTCGAGCTTCCCTTATTTTCCTTAGAAATGTTCGCTCAATTTCTGGGTCAAACGGCTAGTGTGGAGTTGCTACTCCTTAGCATGCACCAAGAAGATGACTACCTGTAAAAATCAACCCAAAAGGAGAAACACAAATGTAGTAAACCAATAGTCAAAATTGACAACCAAACAAAATAAAAAATAATTGGCTATATTACAATTAACTAATCTCGTATGATATTATACAAATTAGTCCCCGGCAACGGCGCCAAAAACTTGGTCACTTTTATTTTAAACAATTAATTCCAGTATAGCGATTTTAGACCGCAAGTACACGGTGTCAAGTTTTAGTATAGTGATTTAGAAATAGGGATGTCGTACCCACAGTGACTACAATATAAGTACCAAATAAAATTAGAAAAATTATATTTAGCCTACCAAATATATGAATAATTATCTAATTAAACTTCAAACTTAAAAACTCAAAATTAAATCAACTCCTTTGAAGATGCGAAGGAATTCCACTCGAGAAATTTATCAAGATGTTGGTTCACTTGTGTTATCGTCAATGATTTGTTTGTAAAAATAATTACTAACCAATTAATTCTTAAGGTGGCGGATTCCCTAATATAATCAATATACTTTCTCAAGCTATATTGAAACTAACATTAAATTGAAGCAAATAACTCTCGTTCACTTAAACCAATTTAATATTGAATAAATCTCTATGAAAACCGTTAACTTTAAATCTTTCATTTCAAAGTGATCACGTATGTGATTTAATCTCTCGATCTAAATCTTTAGCATACAATATGAATTATTATAGCTTATTATAATTTTATCTCTCGATCTCAATTATAATTCACAAATTCAATCAAAGTTAGCAAGTCTTTGATAGCATTAAGATTATAATTCATGCACAAAAGAATTAATCCACTCAAACAACATTCAAATCAATGACTCAATCACAATCTTCCCTAACCTTGATAAAATAAACATAATTTATGTTCAAATCAAACTAACATGATGAATAATAGTTTCTCAACCTCATAAACATCAATAAATTTGAAAATCAAAATAAATAAAGCTTAGAAGTACGATAACGTAGGAGTTGAATCCACGCGTTGAAGCGTTTCTTCTTCCCTTGCTTCCTTCCTTGCACTTCAAAGGATTTTTCCCTAAATTTGTATGGTTGTTGGAGGATGAAAGGAAGCTGCTATATGGTGTATGATATGATATTGGTTCCCTTAATTCGTGCCCTAGGTCCCTTATTTATAGAAGAGGAGGTGGATGGAAGTATTCCCAATAGATCAAACTCAATCAAGTTTTTTTTTTTTTTCTGAAAATTCTGTTGCTCGATCGATCGGTAAAATTATCTCGATCGATCGAGCCTTCTCTTTTCTCGTCCAGGAATTCTTCTACCTCGCTCGATCGATCGAGCTTCATCTTCCGATCGATCGAACTTTCTCAATCTCGCTCAACAAATCTTCTGCCATGCTCGATCGATCGAGCATAATCTTCCGATCGATTGAGCTCTTCTTTTTCTTATTGGCCAAAAGTCTGTCGCCTTCGATCGATCGCGCTCGCCTTCGATCGATCGCGCTCCATTACCGATCGATCGGTTATGTCAGAATTCAAATTCTTCAATTCTTGCCTCGGTTTGATCCGTTTTCTTCCTTATAGCTAAATTCTTCCACTTTCCACCTAGATTTCTGAAACAAACAAATAAATACCAAAAAGCGTAACATCATCCAGGAATCAACACGAAAATATATACATATCATTGCAAAAATACACTTAATATTCAACCTTATCATATAGGAAGCTTGATGTATGTTGTGCACTGTACAAGACTAGATATCACTTTTACTGTGAGTAAACCGTCAAGGTTACAAGTAATCCTAGTATGGATTATTGGAAAACAATTGGAAAGGTACTTGGTTACTTTAAAAGAACGACACATTTAAAATTGTGTTATACAAAGTTCCCCGTTGTACTAAAAGGTTATTCAGCTGCAAGTTGGATAACAGATGTTGGTGACAATAACTCAACTTCGGGATGGATATTACATTAGCCGGTGGTGCTATAAATTGGTCATCAAAGAAGTAATATTGCCTTGCACTTTCAACAATGGAGCCATAATTTATAGCTTTGGCAGCAGCCGGAAAAGAGGCTGGCTTAGAAATATGTTATTGGAAATTAACATATGGACTCAACCTATGCCACCAATCACAATTTATTGTGATAGTGAGGTTACAATATCTAGTGTTTTTAGTAATATCTATAATGGAAAGTCTAGACATATAAGTCTATGTCATGACTATATTAGAGAATTAATGTCTAATAGTGATAGTACCATTATCTATGTGAAGTCTGCAGAAAAATTTGACGGATCCTCTTACTAAAGCTTTACCGAGAGAAAGTGTGGAGGACCACTTTTGGTATGAGATTAAATATAAGCATTTAGACACCAATAATGGAAACCCCACTTCGAATAATCAAACTGATTATTAATAAAGTTTAATGGGTAATAACAAGTTATTGATGAGTGTTTGTGAATGCACTAATTAAAGTCTCATACAAGTTAAGTTGTTAGTGATCCAATAACCAAGGAGGGGGTGAGTTTAACTCTTAATGGAGTATGTAGAAATTATCTAAATTGAAGACAATTTGTTCCACCTATATGAATGTGAAGTTGTGCTGCTTCAACAAGAGTTTGAATGATTTACTCAATTAAATATTCATAGAATATGGATTTCGTGCTAGAAGCATATAAGAAACTTTATGGATATAAAATAAATATAATGTGCGAATTGATTTTTTATTCTAATAATAAGGAGTCATGGTTTAATCCTAGGACACCATGTACTTCCATTAGCATCTCAAGATATATACAATCATTGAGGGTTTAATCAATACGATACCTTTTTGCATGCATTATATTTGTTGTGAATATGTTTTCTTATGTTAATAAACTAGTGGGGGGATGTTTTGTTTACAAGAAAATAGAAATCACATGGTGAAATGAAAGAAAAAAAGGGCAAAGAAATAGAAGAACAAAAGTTGAGGCAGAAAGGGAGGCGCCTCCTGATAGGCGCTAAGGCGCCTCATGCTTTTTGTTTTTTTGAAAATAGAAAGTTAGGCGTGTTACCGCCACTTCTGTTTGGTTGCTGGATTTTCTTCATAAAATTGAATAATTGCATTTTGGAAGTTACCTTTCAAAGGGTAGTTGTCTTTTCATACTAAGAGACATTTTCTTTCATCAAAAGAAATGTTTTTTTATTGAAGAGTCATGTTCTTTCATTTAGAGACATATTCTTTCATGGAAAGAATAGTGGCTATTCAATACATATATATATATATATATATATATACAATTACATCCTCTATGATTTGACATAAAAATACATTATAGGGAGATAGATATTGTTCAAACTAGGGGGACTAAAACGATAATTATGAAAACTATAGGGAATCTATACGAAGTTCACCTATATATATATATATATATATATATATATATATATATATATATATATATATATACCGTGTGGTTAATAATAATAGGTATTCAAAAAAAAAAAAAAACCGATACTTTTTAGCAAGTAATGGGAAATGTATAGTATGACAAATGTGATGCAAAGCAGGATGAGTTATAACGCAATACATACACTCAGATAATGCCACATAAAACGTGCAAATGATGCCAAACTATGAGTTCTTGCTTTGCTTCAATGGTTGTATGGTGAATAAGGGTCTGAAATATAATGACCTAATACATGTGGAGACGTTAGGATTTTTCCGATGTAGGCCCTTTCTTTTTACTTTTTTTAACAGAAAAAATATTATATATATTAAAAGATAGACAACTTGACAATTATATCACAATAAATGAATACAAATGAATACCAGCAGACAACAAAAGGATAAAACTAAGCCACCAACAAAACACAAGCACCTCCGCCGCCAGGCAAGTGAAAGCGGGACTGCCAGGTTGAAAGAGAAAGAGAATCACTGCAAGAGCAAAGGAATGTGATCCCTCAAAGGAATGTGAGCCCTCAAACTATGCATCCTAGACAAGTATGTGGTCTGCCTTCCAATCCAAGTGGAGGTACAACCGTGGACAGACGAAGAGCAAAAATTGAGAAAGAAACTACAAACGAACCGACGAACCGACGAACCGGCAGACATTCTAGTCAAAACCAGACACAACTCTAACAATGAAACATGCCAAACGAGCCACCACCAGAAAGACAAAAAATCAGATATATACATCATATACCAACTACTCACATAACCAGACCTACCATTAAACACAATAGATAAACAGATAATATACATATATAAACTAGTAGCAAAATAAAGGAACTCGCCCGATTAGTTAGGCGCATGCAAAGTTATACTCAGGTTACCCCCAAATCCCAGGCATTGGTCCAAGGAGCCTCATGCAGACGGGGTTGCGGCCAAATCAGGATAATGCACACATAGGTTAGTATACCAAACCAGGAGGCAAAAGGGAAAATCTAAGAACAAACCCCTACCCCTACCGCCGCCGCCAAAACCACCACGGAAACCACCACTAAACGTACCCCCTCCACAAAAACCATCGCCACACACCAAGCTGCATCCACTACCACCGCCTAAAACACACCAATGACGAAGACCTCCGCCTGCTCCACCGCCGAAGCCACGCCCTATCCTGCCGCCAATATCGTCACGTCCGCTCAACCGACCACGAGAATTGTGGCCACCTCTAAAAAACCCGCTGCCAGCACCTCCCCCGAGACTCCCACCACACCCGACCTCATCACCATCAAAGGAAACTTCACCAGACCCAGAAGAGCTTCCAGAGGTTTTCTTTCGACGGTAGCAGGGATTAATTTAGAACTTTTGTTCATTGGGCAAAAAAAAAATTTGGAGGGCAAAAATATTTTAATAGGTATAATTTTTTAGGAGGTGTAAAATACAAGTTTTGGGGGTAAAATGTAATTTTTTTTTCTTTTTCTGCAGGTAATTTTTTTTTTTTTGTTTAAGGGGAGACAACTGCCCCCAATTGTATACGTAGGTTTGTCCCAGATGGAAGCAAGGAATAATGTCTTATGTTTACCTTGAATTTTATTAGATAATTGTATATCCCGGAATAGATGTGTTACTAGTTGGTAGTTGGGATACATAAAATGTAGGAATGTGAGGTTTGGCTAGTTAGCCTAAACTTTCCTATTTGAGGTATCGGAAGATAGCGATGCGATATCTCATTGCCAAGAGTATCAAAATTTAAAATCGAAAGTTAATAAGATGACATATTTGTTGAGATAAACTATTTGGTGAAAGATAATCAATTGATATTATTTCCGTAATAAAGGATTGTACAAATCATAGCGATTTATATGCAGATTTTTAGGAATGCTGGTCGAAGATTCGAGCACTATTGTATTTTTGAATAACAAAACGAATTCATCATTATTGTTTTATATAAATTACTTATAATTCTAATATTTTTTCTTCATTTATGCCGTCAGTTATAAACTATCAATATTTGGATAGATTTTTCTATTGTTTCTTCATCTAATAAATATAGCTATCATACCGTTAATTAATAGTTGAATTGAATGCAAGATTCTTAAGTGTTTTGTTATTATAACAAACAAAATTATCAAAACCAACAAAATTTGAATGATTAAACTCTACCCGCATGGTTCTTAATCATCAGATTCATATATCAGATTAATTCACTTACATATTTTGATGGGAAAAAGAAAGAACTTCTTTAGCGATTCCACATATTAAAAACACCAGAATCCGATTCCTGAACAGTTTCCCCAGACCATCCAGTATAAGTAACAGCGGCAGCAGAAGGGAAACGATCATAATCCAATTTCACCACATGATTCTCTTCAATACCCGGCCCAGAAATATTCAATCCCAGCCCGAACCCGTTCCCGGAAAACCCTCCATTATTTTCAACCATAGATGAAGAACATTCCATATTCATCAACCCATGCAACAGAAATGGATTATTTTGCAGATGATGGCTGTAATTCTGAGCATTTTGATGCATGAAACTCTGGTGGCTCTGCGAATCTTGATGGTAGAGCTGAAAATTAGGGTTTTGCAGAGTGGGTAATGGCTGAGTTTCATGCAGTACAGGATAAGATGGAAAAGGGCTGGCTGTGTTTGGGCTGCCGTAGGGGAAATTTGAGGTTAAATGCATGATATCTTCGCACTTTCTTGATAACTCCATCGCCTGCGCTTCCTTGAGGCGTTTGGCGGCGCCACCTCCGACGGGTAGAGTGCTGCTCTCGAGGATCACCTTTACATCGTACCGGTTCATCTCGAAGTTGGTGACCGCGTTTAGGCCTCTGAATTTTATGGCTGCAACGTCGTATGCTTCGGCAGCTTCTTCCTCAGTGCCTGTCCACAGTGGCATGCGCACGTTTGAATTAGAATATTATCCACAGTATGAATGATTATTTGGAAAAATTCAATAAATTAATGGAATATTGGAGAAATGGGAACAATTTAATAATTTTAATTACTTCTAATAATAACTACTTAAACAGAGTAAATTTCTGTAATGCCAGGCCACGCCCACGCAAGAGCGGGCTCTCTTATAAACTGTTTCAGTTTTAAAAAGTGTTGATAGCTTACTGAAAGTTCCCAAGTAGAGATCTTTGTTGCCAGCAACTCTTCCGATTCTTGCTTGCCATCTTCCATGCTGGTGATGCCTGCGTATTTGGAAGTATATTATTAAGTTGAGAAATTAAAACTATAATAAAGTAACCAAAAATCATATGCTATTATCTATATATTTGTACACAAAAAGATTTGGATACCTTGTTACCCCACGATACATGGAGGCTCCCCTGGAAAACCCGCTGCTCTTCCTGAGTTTCAATAAAATAGTAATAAATTTTCATACAGATGTAATTTATTAGATAAAGTATATTGGACTACACCACCTCAATATGTTTGCTCTAAAATTATCGGTATATTAGTTTATTATTTAAAAGGTGTTGTCTTTTAATATTGAGTTGACATATAAGTGAGATCCAAACCCCGTGCATACATGTATTTTCCGTAAAAACTATGGGGCAGTCAGGAATGAATCTTGGAGATGCATAGTAAATTGTTTCTGACAAAATCTTACTCTGCTATCTTATATTGCATAAAATAAATATTATTTATTTTAAAAATATATTTATTTACTGCTTACGAGACTAATAATCATCTTAACTACACATAAATAAACTTAATATAATCTTAGTTTAAATTACCTTCTGATGGAGGCCACAAATTCTTGCCTTGTCATGAGTTTCATCTCCTCAAATTCCTTTTCATAATTGCTGATCTGAATTTAGTCAGATATCACTATCACATGAAATCATAGATCTTTTTGGGAAAAAATCTAAATTGTTTTTTTATACATATAATCATATTTTCACCACCGGATATATCAACATTATATCATATTTTCACCAGAAAATCATATTTGTTCAGAAGACCAAATTTTAACTACTTCGAGAACAAAATCCGATCTAGATAGGACGACTTTTGGAATTTTTTCCATCAATGTAAAATAAATGGTATCTATACATTCCAATGTAAGTCTTTTTTTTAAAAAAAAAAAACATTTTATTTGAGTTTCTGGGCATTTACAGGGGCGGAGCCAGGATGCAAATTCACCTGAGGCACAGAACTAGGCGTAGTATTAACGGACTATATCGATTAAATGGTTGGGCTAAAACACAAAATTCCCAAATTTAACATTAAATTTTTTTTTTGTTATAATGTGGGCAACTAATACGTGCCTCCGCCTATGCTCATTTCATTGTTTAGCTTACATGAAAATTAGTAGTAGTGGATGAACCCCAGAATTTGAGTGCTGCTATATCATATGCCCTAGCTGCTTTCTCTTCTTTGTCATAACCACCTATATTCAGGAAAATCAATAATATAGAGAAATTAAACACACATTATATATTTAGTATCCTAGAACTACCCATAAATTTATGAAGAGATTAAGTCACTTACCAAGATACACTGAAAGGAAGGAATAGTCGTAGTCGTAGTAATTATCACCATAAAAAAGAGAAAAATTAATTAGATTTTTTTGAACAACAATTTAATTAGTTTTTTTACTTATAATTATAGACATTCGAAATATTTCTTGAAGTTGATACCAAAATTTTGTAGAAAAATAAATTTGTTACCTTGACGCCCTTTTCTAGATTGGCCTTCCCTTCTGCAACTATTATCCCATAGGTGGGCTTCATACCTTCCTGTCCACCTATGTCTATATATACCCACAAACCAAGCCATAAATTCATTCTTTTTTTGGAAATCCATACTGTGATATTCTTAGAAAAAAATTAAAAGAGCACAAAATCCTCTATTTAAAACCAATATCTTTTAAAACTCTATGTTTTTAAACCACAAACGTAAATTTCCTGAAAAAATATAGACTTTAAAATATTATTTTTTATCAGCAAAATATTCCATCAAACATAACTGAAGTATAAGACGTATTTGACCAAAATATAAACAAAATCTTACAAGAATCTCATTCAATAGCACAACTAAAATCAACGACAACTAACTTCCTAATCATAATAATCTCTAAAAGATTTACATAACATAATACGAAAAAATCATATTGTCGATAAAAAAAAATGAACCCAAACAATCAATTAGGCATAAAAAGCAAGAAAGTTTGAGGATGTCGTGCTTTGATCCAACTTGAAAACATTACTGATTCACAAGGAGCTAAATATTTTTAGGTGATACGGGTTAGAACAAAAACTTAAGTTGCAACCCTAATAACATGCTCATCTAAAAGTTTTAGCTTTTAAAATCGTGAAAATTTTACGAATCTCACCTCGTTACGCCGCGATATATCGACGTTCTCTGGCCGAACGTATCCAAAGTTCTCCTGGAGGCAACTTCAACTATACTAGTATCGCTATTATCGACAGTAGGAGTGGCACTAGAACTGGTTTCATTCGTTGAACCCTTGCAACTTCCCATGGAAAGTGTCAGTTGCTGCATCTTACAGCCATTTTCTGGGAGATCTGTGGTGGAAACAGAAGCCAAACTGTGTTGCACCGTCGGGACAGGACTGTTGCTCGAAAACAAGTAATCTGTGTCGCCACTCGTGTGGATATCGTCGTATGGAACGAGTTCGGATTGGTTATAGGGTTTGCTTACGCCGAGGAAATCGGCAACCTTTGGTCCTTTGTTGATCCCCTGAGTGTTAATGAAAGTCCACTCTGCGTATGCTGCATCTTATCAACAACACAAAAAATAAACAGAAAAAAGTACACCAAACCCATTTAAGAATTTATTCGAGTTGTGCAATTCGATGTGTTTTGAGACTCGAAAAATCTTCAATTTTGTTTCTTTTGATGGTGGCTAATTAAGGGTTTTTTTTAATATAGATATATACAGCAAGTGAGTAATTAATTGAAATATGCTAAAACTTTACCTTGGTTTTGAAATGGAGTCTCAATATTTTCAGTAACAGAACCTAAAGAGAAGAGGTGAGAAGCTGCCGTTTGCAGGTGCAATGGGGGCAAGGAAGAATGGGTGGGAGAAAGAGGAAACGAGAGCCAATTGTTGGAATTCATGGAACCCTTTTTTGCTGAAGAAATCTTGCACCAATTCAAATTGTGTACTGTCACTGAAAAGGTGATATCTGCACATTCCAAAAGCAGCAAAGAGAATTACAGTTCATTAATGGAGGTGTACATAAAATATAAGGTTTCACGTTAACCCAGAGTTAAAGAGGAAGTTAAATTCGAAACTGACAGATGTATAGATTTTCAATTACCCTGATGAAGAATTAAAAGCTGCAAACTCAGAAAGAGTTGTACATAATCCTCGCTATTCAGATCTCTTTCTTGTAACTAATTTATGAAACAGGAAATGAAGGGTGAAAGATGGGTTTGAATTGTAATTTCTTACTCGATTTTGACACCCTTAAATCTTCTCATGATGTGTGTATGATCTATAAACGTTATACTAGTCTCTTTCAGCACACGTTACGTACATATACATATTATTAAATGATGTGATAATTGTAACTCCGTTTTTTATTTTAGTTTTAGTTTTTTTTTAAATTTAAATTATGAAATGATTATATATTATTTTCTATTTTTTTATTTAATAAATTTGTTAGAGTAATATTGTAATTTATATGGTATGTGTGATGATAATTTGAAAGATTGGGAATGACATAACGTAAATTGATGGACAGATAGGTAGCATGAGTGCTTGTAATATTTTGGACAGGCGGGGGTATGAATGTAATTAGACATTGATCTGAAATGGACAGACCACTGAGCTCCTCACGCATTATATATAGTATAGATCACGAGATTGCGTTGCATGGATTTAAAGTATATATTTTCATATATAAGAGAGATTTATTTAAAATAAAAATGTTTTAATTTAATTTGTTTAAATAGTTTTGTAGTGTTTTTAATTTTTAATAAATTTTGTCGGTGTTTGGCTCGAAAATGTGTTTTACGGGCGCGCCAAGTACGAAACGTACCAAAATTGTGAAATCTGACTTCTAAGTCAAAGCGATGTGAATCCTCGATTTGGCTGTAAGTTCTAGCCTCCTCGATCAAGTGTCGAAAACTAAGAAATTATTTCAAAGAAACAAATGGAAATAGAAATGAAATTATTCACATGATATGAATACTTGATTCTGGGTTCTTGTTCATTCCATAGGACTCTACATTTTGTTGATAGTGAATTGTAAGGAATCAAACATGCAAATACGCAGCGGAATAAAATTTTGGATTCCAAACTGTTAGTTCCGGACCTTATCGATGAGATTTTAAAGATGACAAAACATTTCAGACCGGATCGATAGATATCAGTTTGACCAGATCGATCGGACAAAACAGAGCAAGATGACAAATTATTTCAGACCGGATCGATGGAAATCAGGCATACCAGATCGATCGCGCAAAACAGAGCAAGCTGATAAAGCATATCACATATCAGACCGGATCGATGGATTCCAGACTGACTAGATCGATACTTCAAATCGATCTCAATCTTCATCAGATCAAAGCAGTCAAAGATACATAAAGGATGGCTTCTCAGTCCGAACCATCAACGGTTATTTATTGTAGCATTTAATGCTGTAATTAATGCTACAAAGGATCAAAAGTAGAAGATTGCCATTAAAGGTAAGAAGACAAAAAGGAGAGCTACCTGACAGTCGCCGAAAGTATACACCAGAACGCCAAGTGTCCTGAAGAAGAAGACTGTAGCTTTCTCAGAGTTTAAAAAGAGTCAAAGTTGCACATTAAGGGAAACAATGCCGTTGCTACCCTCAACTATAAAAGGATGCAACAAAAGGAAGACAGGGACTCTCGATTCCAACTCACGCTGATCAATTGAAAAACACACAAGAAAGCAACTGCACAATCTTACAAAGTTTAGAAGCTTTCGAGCTGAAGTTATTTATTTAAGCGCAATTACTTTGTAACATTTGATCATTGTAGGATCACTGTGCGCATTGTGTATTGAAAAATAGAAGTGAGGAACTTATTGTAACTGTCAGACAGAGTGTGTCTGAGCAGGTTGAGTGACTAGGAGTTTCAGACTGGTAGTGAGGTAAATCCAGTCTGAATCGGGTTTGTACAACAGGATTGTATAAATCAAAGTCTTCTAGTATAAACCTTCCTTAATTGGAAGAAGGGGAGACGTAGAAGGATTACACCACCTTCGAACTTCCAGAAACATATCCTGTGTCTTATCCTTCTGCACTTAGCCATCGAGCCGTTCTTACTTTTACAAGAGCAGACCGTTTCCACACTCACCTTTTTAGTGGTCTGTTCTGTTCAAAGAGTTGATTAAGTAACAGATTTCTTTCACTAATCCGAAAGAATTCACAAGGGATAAATTTTTAAGGAGTGTTCATTCACCCCCCCCCCCCCCCCCTCTAAACACTCCGGACCGATCCTAACAAGTGGTATCAGAGCAGGTCATCTTAATCAGCACAAAGACTAAGCTGATGGCATCATTCAACAAAATCCCCATGTTCTCAAAAGAAGACTATGATGACTGGAGAATCAGAATGCAAGCTCATCTGGCAGCTCAGGATGACGATATGTGGTTCGTCATCACTGATGGACCAATGAAGATATTAAAAATTAATACAGCAGTAGCCATCTCTGATGGAGAACCACAAATGGTGGAAAAAGACAGATCCCTCTGGACGAATGAGGAAAGAAAGAAAGCAAATCTCGATAATGTGGCCAAAGACATCTTGTTCAAGACTTTGGACAAGAACATGTTCAGCAAAATCAAAATGTGCTCTACTGCCAAAGAAATTTGGGAGAAGATAGCACAGCTATGTGAAGGCAACGACCAGACCAAAGAAAACAAGTTAACTGTTGCTCTTCAAAGATTTGAGAGCATAAAGATGAAAAGTGGAGAAACTCTAAATGAGTTTGATGAAAGAGTCACCAGCATCATAAATGAACTGAATGGTCTGGGGAAGGAATATTCTAACAGAGAGATCGCTCTGAAAGTAATGAGAGCTCTGCCAAAGGAATGGGATGTAAAGACCATCGCCATGAGGGAATCAAAAGACCTTAACAAGGTTGAACTTCATGATCTGTTTGCAGATCTTAAGGCCTATGAGTTTGAACTGATAAGCAGAGGTGAAGCAGAGCCATTCATCTCTCAACCAAACAAGGCCCTGGCAGCCACTCAAGACCAGATCGCTTCAACATCAGACCGATCTGCTGAACAGATGAGTAACGATGCTATGTCATTATTTATCAAGAAATTCGGTAAATTTATGTCTAAAAATAAGAGGAACTTCAAACCCTCTCATCATTATAAATCAAGAAAAGATGATACTGTTAACGATCAGGCTTGCTACAATTGTGGTAAGACCGGACACTTCATTGCAGATTGCACCAGACCGAAGAAAGAAGAACGGAAAGAGAAGCATCGTGATGATAGAAAGAAGAAGCACTACAAAGACCGCAAGAATCATGGAAAATCCCAAAAAGTCCTAGTAGCTGAAGAAGGAAACAGCAAATGGGCTCAGACAGACTCAGACTCGGAAAGCTCTGAATATTCTTCCAGCGAAAGCGAAGAAGATATTCAATGTCTTATGGCAGACGAAGAAATGAGTCAGACAGACGAGGTATATGATCTTGACTCAAATGAATTTACACGAGAAGAGCTCATGTCCGCAATGCAAGACATGGCTAATGATTATAGGATCTTAGCTGAATCATTTGAGAAGAATAAAGCCAAAATCAGTACTCAAATGGATGAGCACAACAAACCAAGCTGCTCTGAGCAGAGTGAGTGCAAAAATCTCCTGATCGAGCTGAATAAGCTGAAAATCTCTTATGATCAGCTCCATGAAGAAAAGAAGAGAATTAGCACACAAAATGCTAAGTTCTCACATATATTCAAAACATGGACAAAATCCAGAACATCCTTGGAAGAATTACAAGAGGTTCAAAGAAACGTCGGTGATTTCACCGGCATAGGCTTTGACACCAAAGAATGCACCAAAGATGAATCTGAGCTGTTGCTGGTAAAGAATCAAGTCAAACAAATGACATTTGTTAAATCCAGCACAGTATATGAAACTGAAGCACCTAAGATTCAAACAGGAGTCTCTTACGAGAATCAAAATCTGAGAAAAGGAATTGGTTATGTTGACCAAGCCAAAGAAAAGGCACCAGCAAGATTTGCGTCTATCAGACCAAATCCAAAGGTGCAAGATCGAAGGCAAGGAAGACAATACAATTACTATAACTCAAAACCGATTCAACGAAGATATAGACTACCTTATGAGAATCAAAGGTTTTCACAGCGCACACATTATCACACACAACATCGAAACAGACCAGTACACAGCACACCCTACACACACAAGCCATTGAAGCTGATACAGGTGTGGGTTCCCAAAGGGCTAATCCGTTCTGGACCCAAATAGGATTGGGTACCAACAATAATTATATTTGATGACAGGTACCGAAGAAACTCGCATCAGACTGGTATTTGGACAGTGGGTGTTCCCGTCACATGACTGGAAACATCGAGCTGCTGTCTGAAGTGACAGAATGTATTGGACCCAAAATCATTTTCGGAGATAACTCAAAGGGTAAGACCGTGGGCAAGGGTAAGATTGTCCATGGTAACATTATTATCAATGATGTGCTGTTAGTTGAAAATCTGTGCAATAATCTGATTAGTATAAGTCAACTCTGTGATAATGGTTATGCTGTAGAATTTCATAAACACACTTGCACTGTTAAATCATTAGACGGTATAACCATGCTCGTAGGAATCAGGAATGGAAACACATATAAGATTAACTGGAATCATGCTCAACCTGATAATCCTACTTGCTTCATCGCTAACAATGATAATAAACATTGGCTGTGGCATAAGCGCTTGAATCATATCAACTTTAAGACCATTGCTAGCCTGTGTAAACATGACTTAGTTATCGGTCTGCCCAAGATCGATTTTGCTAAGGATAAGATCTGCGAGGCTTGCCAAATGGGCAAACAGATCAGATCATCCTTCAAAAACAGGAATGCCAAATCCTCCTCCCGCTGTTTAGAATTACTGCATATGGACTTGTTTGGTCCTATACCAATAACAAGTTTAGGGGGAATGCAGTATACTCTTGTTGTTATTGATGATTACTCACGCTTTACATGGACTATATTCTTAAGCAGTAAAGATCAGACCGGTCCGAAGTTGATCAAGCTGCTAAAACGCACTCAGAACGAGAAATCATCCAGCATAGACAGGATTCGAAGTGACAAAGGGACTGAGTTTTCAAATCAGAATCTTGAATCCTTTCTAGAAGATCATGGAATCAAGCATGAGTTTTCAGCTGCTCGAACTCCTCAACAGAATGGAGTTGCAGAACGAAGAAACAGAACGCTCAAGGAAGCAGCAAGAACAATGCTTGCTGATTCTGGAATCTCTCAAAAGTTCTGGGCAGAAGCTGAATACTGCTTGCTACACTCAAAACCGATCTATGATTAACAAAAAGCTGAATCTCACTCCATATGAAATATGGACTGGTAACAGACCATCTGTTTCTCACTTTCATGTATTTGGCTGTAAATGCTTCGTTCACAACAATGGTAAGAGTCATCTTACAGCATTTGAAGCTAAGTCAGATAATGGTATATTCTTAGGATATTCATCAATTAGCAAAGCTTATCGAGTTTTTAATAATCGAACTTTAACTGTAGAAGAATCTGTTCATGTAGTCCTTGATGAAACTTTATGTGTTGAGGGCAACAAAGAATCAATTCAAAATCAGATGGAAAATATCCATCTCGAAGCTAACAGTGATGATGAGATTGTAGCTAACAGGTCAAGAGACAATCCACCAGAACCAGAAGTACCAAACAGACCGGATCAAGGCGTTGAAGAAACTTCAGATCGAGCTGATCCAGATGCTCCTGACTCAAATATTAAAGCAGTTACTGATCATGATGTTACTGTTCATCCGACCGGACCAGACAATCCAGAGTCAAGCTATCGATGGACTAAGAAGCATCCACCTAATCTAGTGATTGGTAGTCCTTCTGCACCGATCAGAACCAGAGGACAGATGATGGATGAGTTCACTCATGCTGCCTTCATCTCTACTCTGGAACCCAAGAAGATCGATGAAGCTCTGACTGACTTCAACTGGATTAAAGCAATGCAAGAAGAGCTTAATCAATTCGAACAAAATCAAGTTTGGAGTCTAACCCCTAGACCAAGCGATCTGCCTGTTATTGGAACCAGATGGGTCTTCAGAAATAAGCTAGACGCAGATGGAACTGTGGTTAGAAACAAAGCCAGACTGGTGGCACAGGGATTCAGACAAGAAGAAGGAATCGACTTCGATGAATCATTTGCACCAGTCGCCAGACTTGAAGCTATCCGAATCTTTCTTGCTTATGCTGCCTTTAAAGACTTCAAAGTATATCAGATGGACGTTAAGAGCGCCTTTCTTAATGGAAAGCTTCAGGAAGAAGTCTACATTGAGCAACCACCTGGATTTCAGAACCATTTGTATCCCAATCATGTATATCTACTGAATAAAGCAGTGTATGGTCTGAAACAAGCTCCAAGAGCCTGGTATGACACTCTATCTCAATTTCTGCTGAACCATGATTTCCAGATCGGCTCAGTAGATAAAACTCTATTTAAATTCATTAAGGGGGAACATACCCTATTAGTTCAGATTTATGTTGATGACATAATCTTTGGGTCAACTAACCCCAAATTGTGCGAGAAATTTTCTAAGTTAATGCAGGGACAGTTCGAGATGAGCATGATGGGAGAATTGTCATTCTTTCTGGGTCTGCAAGTAAAACAGCTCAACAATGGCATTTTCATCAATCAGACCAAGTATACCAAAGAGCTCCTCAAGAGATTTGGAATGGAAACATGCTCAACTGCATCAACTCCAATGAGTCCAACAATCAAGTTAGACAAAGATGAAGGGGGAACGGCAGTTGAAGTAACCATGTATAGAGGACTAATCGGATCGCTATTGTATCTTACAGCGAGCCGGCCCGATATTATGTTTTCAGTCTGTATGTGCGCCAGATTTCAGTCAGAACCAAAGCAATCACATTTTATTGCTGCCAAGCGTATTCTGAAATATTTAAAAGGATCTCAGAACGTTGGTCTTTGGTACTCCAAAGATTCAAACTTCAGCTTGATCGGGTATTCAGACGCAGACTACGCTGGGTGTAAGATCGATCGTAAAAGCACCAGTGGAACATGTCAATTTCTAGGTGAAAGATTGATCTCTTGGTTCAGTAAGAAGCAGACATCGATTGCCACATCCACAGCTGAAGCAGAATACCTAGCCGCTGGAAGCTGTTGTGCTCAAATGCTCTGGATTCAACACCAGCTCAAAGACTATGGCATCCAAGCTGTTGACTCTCCGATATTTTGCGACAACACAAGTGCAATTGCTATAACGTATAATCCAGTTCTGCACTCTCGAACAAAGCATATTGATATACGACATCATTTTATTCGAGATCATGTTGGCAAGAAGGAAATTCGGATCGAGCACATTTCAACAGAGCAGCAAGCAGCAGACATCTTCACTAAACCGCTTCCTGAGGCTAAGTTTAATTATTTCCGTCAAATTCTTGGTTTAATTGACTTATCTTAATAGTTTAGATGTTCTTATTCTTTTCGCACTGAAAGATCTTTGTCACCACAGATCGATAATACAATGTTCAGAAAGACACAGACCGGTCCGAACTTTCAGACCGATCCTTGTCAGTCTGATTTTATCCTATGATCTGTCTGGACAATAACAACAGCTCGGACTGATTGACCATTTTAACTAGTTGTACTTTAACCGCCTTATCTTTCTTTATCCTGACCGTTTATTTTGAATTATTTAATTCTCAGTCTTGGAGATAAAGACACGTGTCTTCTCTCTCCTATTTAGCGGACTGAACATTTCATATTTGTTCACTTTTTACAGTTTACCGCTTTCTACCTTCTCACTCTCTTACTCTTCGCACTTTCTTTAAACTCTTTCAAATGGCTACCATCACTCATAACTCACTCTCCGTTGAGTTTGATGACATTTACAGGGCAGAAGATGCTGCGATGGTGTCCATTTTTAGAGCCCTGGAATCATCTGGTTTAAGGAACTTCTTGGAATGCGGAACAGTTGTTTATGAATCAGAAATCCGCGAGCTGTTCGCCAACGCCGTCTCCCGGAAGACATCCATTTCTACTACTGTCCAGGGCAAATCTTTCGAGATCTCGCCATTGACGATGGCCAAGACCTTTGGCCTCCCCAGTTCCGGACTGTCAGAGTTCGGACAGACTCCTCAAGCGTCACTCTTAGATCTTCAGGGGAAGATTTCTATTTCTGGCCAACGATTGCAACCCTCCTTTAAGAAGAAGGAAATGCTCTTCCATTTCCAGGTGCTGTGCGAAGTGGTAGGCAAGCCACTTTTGGGTAAAGCAGGAAGCTTCGATGCTGTAACCGCCGAAAAGTTCAGGGCCATGGCGGCTATTGTATCCGGCCAGAAGATAAACTGGTCCATGATTTTGTTTGGAGTACTGCTGGAAACGGTGATTGCATCCAAGCACGCCGTATGTTTTGCTGTTCCTCTCAACAAGCTCTTGGAGTCCTTAGGCCTCGAGCTGAGCAAGCCGTCTGCTCTCCGTCCCTTTAAGATCCTTAACTCCAAAGGGCTTGCACTGCTGAAATCCAAGAGTGCTCCGCCTACTCCTGCTACTCTGGCTGCAGTCAAGGTTGAGTAGGACGAGGAACCAGTTGCTGTACGCAAACCTCGGGTCAAGCGAAAGCTGACCATTCAGACTGACTCAGAAGCCACCCAGTCTGCTCACTCATCACCAACCAAGCCACTTCCCAAAAAGCCCCGAACCCAGATTACCAAACCAGCCAAATCTCTACCTCCACCCATACTACCACCCTCTAAAGCAACCCCTGCCCCTCAACCTTCCACCCAGCTTTCACAAGCTTCAACCCCTGCACCCAAAGTCACCCTTAGAATTCCCTCTGCCAATCCCGTGGTCAAAGGGATAGTCATCACTGAGTTGGGAGACTATACCCAATCAGGGATTAAGTCCCCTTCCTCCACCGGCAAGGGAAAAACCATTCTCACCGAACCCCTCTCTACTAAACCCAAATCTGCAGCGCAGACTACTATCGACATCGCCATGGAGGATGTTGATGAGAGGCTAAAGGAACTCATTGTGGTTTTTGATGAATATGTCCAGTACCGGACTATCAACCACATTGAGCTGTTCTACGGTAAGCTGCACAGATTGAAGAAAATGGAAGATGAAGTTCTGAAAGGAACAGAGACTGATGATGTTCGACTTGCCGTGCAGCGCAGAGATCTATTTACGGCAAAACACAGATTCAGACTGGCTAATCTGCTTCTTGTTGCCAAAAAGAAGAACTTCGATCCGCTTGCTCCAACTGCCAGAGATGATGGGGCTGTGATTGCTCAACTCGAGATGGATGTTCATGCTCTATCCTTAGCTGTCCGTTTTCAACGACAGAAGCTAAGTATCTCCACTCCAGCCACAAGCCCGGATCATCCTTCTGCAAGCAAGACTCTGGCAGAACCATTTATCGAGGTTATTCCTTCTGATGCAGCACAACAGACAGAGAATCAGCCTGCAGAGCACGTACCAGACCAGACAGCGGAGCAGCCATTGTCTAATGCTCCGTCTGCAACAGATGATGAACCAATGAATGTTCTGTTGGACTCTCCGACAACATCTATTCCATTGAAGTCATCAGCCTCCCGTGCACAACCCAGTCCAGCTGAAGCATGTGCAACAACTGAAGTACCAGACCTCATCGATCCGGATTTCGTGGTATCTACAGTGGTTGCAGCTCTCCAAGTTGAGGAACTTCCCAGTCCCCACTCTCCTCCGGGACCATCAGATGAAGATTTGGCCTTCATTCAAGGTTTCTCTTCGGATCTGATCACTCTGATCCGATCCGAAAGTCATCAAGCTGCCATTTCTTCCATCGTGCCGATTGCTGAAGAAGATGACCATGCCATGTCATCATCAGATCACTCTCCCAGCAAGCTATCTGATGCACCTCCATCCCTGGCACGGACTATCCAGCACTTCTCTGATACCTGTCTGTCCTTGACTCAACGCATTTTAGAAGTTCATCAAGGTCAGAGGGTCACAGCCTTGGACTTTGCTTCCTTCAAAGAGAAGATGAATGCCAGTATCGGAAGCCTTCAGCGCGGCATAAACGATCTGTTTTCTCAACAGGCCTCTTACAAGAACAGCCTGAGAAAAGAGCAGATCGAGCTAGCCACTGAAGTCAGAGCATCTGTTGCCAATTCCCTCCGCGCTCAAGACGTTCGTCTTGACGCTATCAGCGCGCAGCTAGCACAAGTTGTCGACTTTCTTCAAGAGATTGCTGCTGACAAAAAGGGGGAAAAGAAGACAGACTTCAGGCCGCCTTCTAGAAAATAATATTTTCAGACTGTGTATTTTTTTAGGATTTTCTTGGTGATCAATAAAATCCTCGTTTGATTAAGTCTGTGTTCATTTATTTTGAACCTCATCATAAGGCTTAATTATTAAGATTTAATCGATCCACCTTAATGAAGTTCATTTATTTTGAACAAAGAAGTAATCGATCCGAAAGTATTCGCTTCAGAGCTCTTATCAAGACTGGTTAAAAAGACTTAGAAGCTAGGTTTTGTCATCATCAAAAAGGGGGAATTTGTTAGTTCCGGACCTTATCGATGAGATTTTAAAGATGACAAAACATTTCAGACCGGATCGATAGATATCAGTTTGACCAGATCGATCGGACAAAACAGAGCAAGATGACAAATTATTTCAGACCGGATCGATGGAAATCAGGCATACCAGATCGATCACGCAAAACAGAGCAAGCTGATAAAGCATATCACATATCAGACCGGATCGATGGATTCCAGACTGACTAGATCGATACTTCAGATCGATCTCAATCTTCATCAGATCAAAGCAGTCAAAGATACATAAAGGATGGCTTCTCAGTCCGAACCATCAACGGTTATTTATTGTAGCATTTAATGCTGTAATTAATGCTACAAAGGATCAAAGTAGAAGATTGCCATTAAAGGTAAGAAGACAAAGGAGAGCTTACCTGACAGTCGCCGAAAGCATACACCAGAACGGCAAGTGTCCTGAAGAAGAAGACTGTAGCTTTCTCAGAGTTTAAAAAGAGTCAAAGTTGCACATTAAGGGAAACAATGCCGTTGCTACCCTCAACTATAAAAGGATGCAACAAAAGGAAGACAGGGACTCTCGATTCCAACTCACGCTGATCAATTGAAAAACACACAAGAAAGCAACTGCACAAGCTTACAAAGTTTAGAAGCTTTCGAGCTGAAGTTATTTATTTAAGCGCAATTACTTTGTAACATTTGATCATTGTAGGATCACTGTGCGCATTGTGTATTGAAAAATAGAAGTGAGGAACTTATTGTAACTGTCAGACAGAGTGTGTCTGAGCAGGTTGAGTGACTAGGAGTTTCAGACTGGTAGTGAGGTAAATCCAGTCTGAATCGGGTTTGTACAACAGGATTGTATAAATCAAAGTCTTCTAGTATAAACCTTCCTTAATTGGAAGAAGGGGAGACGTAGAAGGATTACACCACCTTCGAACTTCCAGAAACATATCCTGTGTCTTATCCTTCTGCACTTAGCCACGAGCCGTTCTTACTTTTACAAGAGCAGACCGTTTCCGCACTCACCTTTTTAGTGGTCTGTTCTGTTCAAAGAGTTGATTAAGTAACAGATTTCTTTCACTAATCCGAAAGAATTCACAAGGGATAAATTTTTAAGGAGTGTTCATTCACCCCCCCCCCCCCCCTCTAAACACTCCGGACCGATCCTAACACAAACCGAGGACCTATACGGGTGTTCGTATCTGGTGTCAAGAGTTATACATTTGTAGCGTGTTTGAGCAGAATCCACGAAGCAGCACGTCCAACACGTCCTCGAGTCAGGAGCAAAACTTTTCAAGTTTTGCCTCTCCGGTATCCACACGATCGAATTGATGAAGGGATGTTGAAAAATAAGTTGCTAGACTTGATCTTCAACCGTGAAAGGAATGAGCGACGCCAAATAAAGTGACGGCTCTTTTATCACAAGTAGTCTGCTAGGTTTCGCGTTTGTTAATTCTCAATTAACTTTAAATCAAAACCTAATGCAGACTTATATATATACACGTATGTTAGGCGGCTAATAATCTTAGGAGTAGGGTTTTCCAAAAACTCTCTGGCCCATCCCATTATTACCTTTGTATGTGCATATCCAATTTTATATATATATATATATATATATATATATATATATATATATATCTCATATATCTGTATAAAATAGGCCCATAATAATATAACATATTATCATTATATGATTAGGACTCTTCCTAATCAACTTAATTCATCCAATGAATTATATCTCCCTTTATCGATTTAATCTTTTGTGCGACCCGTTAGGATCTTGCAACGTTGGCAGTGACATAAAATCTAATTTTATGTCACAAGCAATGAGCGGTATCTAGCAACACATCAAGGCTACCCAAGTTACAAGAATGTCATTGACTCGACATAACCTATGGCCTGTGATAATATTCACCATGTAACTTAATCCCTTTGTCCTATGTGTTTAGATTAAACACGAGTCATGGAATAGTCTTACTCGTATAGTTCAATCTTTTATTCTTGATCCCCAAGTTGATTAGAATAAACGAATAAGCTAGATATCACATATCGACTCATTCGAGCATGACCATGCATTTTAGTCTCACTTGATTAAGGGCTCAAACACTTCTCCTGTTATATAGGAGGGACAAATCCTATCTTGATCACTCAACATCCCTCTACATAATTCGTGGTGTATCCAATGAATGTCTTTATAGTTTACCCTGTTACAGGTAACGTTTGACAATATCAAGATACACGACTCCTTATGTTGGGATCTCTGGTGATCTCAAGTCGTAAGGATTACATACATTATTATCACTATGAGAATTGCTTATGACGTTCATATAACTATCCATGTAGCATTTGTTGGGATATGCCCTAAGACAACTCATTAGATGATTGTTTATGACCTACAATGTATTATGGTTTTATTAATGTCAATCCATTATTATATATTATTCGAGTATCTGTGTAATATGAATTAATATATAAGTTAATGTCCATAGAATAATATTGTATTGTTCTTAAAGATTCTCCCTAGTCAAGTATTATCATGAATCGGGATAATGATAATGCATTGAGCCTAGTATGTTTTGATTGATGAATTGTTCATAGATATGAGATATCAAATCAACACATGGGTACATGTTAGAGAACACTGTACTGGACAGACCCACCGTGAGAATGCTACATGGATAGTTATATAAGTGTCATAAGCAATTCTCATAGTGATAATAGTGTATGTAATCCTTACGACTTGAGATCATCTGAGATCCCAACATAAGGAGTTATGTATCTTGATATTGTCAAACGTTACCTGTAACAGGGTAAACTATAAATGTGATGGCCCGCCCAGACGGGTCGCCCGCCGTGCTCAATTTCTTGAACACAAGGCTTCACTCAATTCAAAATCTTGTTATCACTTTGAACTTATGTTTAGCGGAAACGTTTTTATTCTTATCGGATATTTAACTTAATAACTTTTTACCCGTGACTTTTATCTTAGAAAAATTTGGGCAGAGTCTCCTCTTAAAAATTTTGCCCTGTGATCTACCAGATCACTACAACCATAATAACAAAACCATAAAAATTCCAAATAAACCAAAATCAGTCTTAAATACCAAAATCAAACTAAAAACATAATAATTCATGTTCTCAAACATAACTTAAATTCTCAACATAATTAAACTTGCATTTCATATCTAAATATCCTCCGCATCATCTAAGTCTTCAACTCCACCTGTAATATGTCACATTACAGGTAAAGGTAAGTTGCAGCATTTTATAGTAAGCATAATAAACATTTGATAAAAATACTTAAAAACATCGTTTTTCATAATGTGACGAAAAATAATATACTTTCATATCCAAAATAACTTTCACACATATTGGTTTAATCCGAGCAATCAACGGAACTAAATTTCACAAAACGCAATCATAACGGAAATAACTGCACAGATAACTAACTAAACGTAACAGAAACGAATAACAATATCATATAATGTCTTAGCCATGTAGTAGTAACCATTAGCAATAGCCATGCTGTAATGAAACAAATGCATACTCAAATACGGATGTGACACAATGATATCATTCCAGACTATACCCGCTGGAAGAGTATTGACAGATATTATACCCCATCTGTCTTCGGGTAAAACGAAATGTGTTTCTTTATTCTCGTCGCCAACGAGCCGAAAGTATGTGCGTTTTTATCCTCGTCGCAATGCGAGACACAACGAAACGAAAATATCCACAGTTCACAAACCTCAAATCGTATTCACCGAATCAAGAGAAACATGGCCTTTCAAAATAGTTTTTCACACACAATAAAGTGTTATTCAAAATTCTATTTTTCAACAAAATACATTTCTTATCAAAAATCATCTTTCAAAATAATTCTTGCATGCTTACTATCCGAAAATCATTTCAAAAATAAACAATACGAAATACTTAAAATAATTTGCGGAAAATTGCAACTCTCTTTACGTACCTCAAAGCTTCCTATCAACGATAAATCTACAAACCTCCCAAAATCTCCAAGATATCAAGGATTTCCTATCATCCATTTCAACAATATTAAAATCATATTCATTTAACTTGGTTCTAACACAACCTAACAAAATCCTAACTCTTTGAAATCCATCACCATTTTCGAACTAAGATACATAACATCTTCGAAAACAAATTTCCAGAATATTTTTCGAACCAATATACATCACCATATCATCTCCTCAAATTACAGCCTAAATCTTCGAAATACAGAATACAATTTTCAAACCAAAATGCCATTTCAGTTTCTAAAAAAAATCAAATAAAATTTTCGATCTTAAAATTTCTGAAATGTAATGACTTCGAATTTCAGAAGAAATTTTCAAATAATTCCAAAACCTTCGAAATTACAAAATCATCTTCGAACTAAAATCCAGTAGAAATTTCGAAACTAATTACCAGAAATTCTTCGACCTTTAATTCTGAAAAATTTGTTCTAGACAAATTAAACCACTAAAGTTCAATTTAAATCCAACTAACAAATACAAATCGAAACAGCCAATAAAATCAAAAATAGAAAATAAATTTTGAAACTTAAAAAAAATCGAATTTTCATACCAATCTTTCTGATTTCTGCTCAAATCCCGATTTCCTCCCAGACGTGCGCTAAAGCTCTGATTTGGAGAATTTTCGAAGCTAAAAATAGGAAATTTACGAAGTCTGAACATTTTCTTTTGAAAACAGACGGAAATTTTTTTCGAATTTGTAACTGGCTTCTTGTTGGTAGGCTACTAAATAGAGTGGTTGATTCATATCAGTTATAGATGTGGGCAGATGAAGGAACAAGAGTTATCGGTTGAATGTTGGGAGAAGAAGAGGCGAGGGAGATGAAGCGAAGGTGACGGTCGAAGCAAGGTGAAGCGAAGGTGTCTGAAGAAATTAGGCAAAGTGAAGGGAAATTTGAGGAAAACGTGTTCAGCTATACACGCTTTTCACACTTTTATTATTATTATTATTATTATTATTATTATTTACAAACTTTTCTAAAAAATTCGGGTCAATATTTTCTTTAAAATTGGACTATTACAATAAAGACAACTATTGGATATACTACGAATTATGTAGAGGGGTGTTGATTGATCAAGATAGGATTTGTCCCTCATATATAACAGGATAAATGTTTGGGCCCTTGATCAAGTGAGACTAAAATGCATGGCCATGCTCGAATGAGTCAATATGTGATATCGAGCTTATTTGTTTATTCTAGTTCTACTTGGGGATCAAGAAATAAAAGATTGAATATACGAGTATGACTATTCCATGACTCGTGTTCAATCTAAATACATTGGACAAAGGGATTAAGTTACATGGTTAATATTATCACAGTCCATAGGTTATGTCGAGTCAATGACATTCTTATAATTTGGGTAGCCTTGATGTGTTGCTAGATACCGCTCATTGCTTGTGACATAAAATTAGATTTTATGTCACTGCCAACATTGCAAGATCCTATCGGGTCACACAAAAGATTAAATCGATAAAGGGAGATAAATTCATTGGATGAATTAATTTAATTAAGAAGGGTCTTAATTATATATTATATATATGTGGATTTAATTAAATGTTGGTTATGGGCCAAATGGATTTTTGAAAGCCTTTAATTAACCCATGTATTAGATATATAATAGTTTATTAGGTTTGAGTTTAGTTATGCATTACACCACAATTCTTATAACCTAAAAAGAAAGCCACGGCCGCCGCCTTGTTCGAAGCACTCGGCCACCGCCGCCTTGTTCTTCACGGCCGCCTTTGTCCGGTTATTGTAACCGTGTGGTGTTTGGTTCGTTGAAGATCAATTCTAGCAACTTGTTCTTTAACAGCCTTTTCGATTTGATCGTGTGGATACCATAGAGACAAATGTGCAAATCTTTGTTCGTGACTCGTGGTGTTGCAACGAGGAATCTGCTTCAAACACGCTACAAGGGTATGATTCTATTCAATCTCGATATGATTACTTTGTATAGGTCCTCGGTAGGAATCCAGTTTTTATTTTCCGCTGCGTATTGCTTGATCGGATTCCTAACAGTGGTATCAGAGCCGTGTACAAAGCTCATATCGGGAATATGTGATTAATTGTTTAATCATAATTTTGAATCTTTTGCATGCTTTGAAACTGTATATATTCATATATGATATGTGATAATCGATATTGTGGAAATCATCGTAATATTATATGTGATATAATTGACGGATTGACATATACAACACACGAGTGTGCCGACCGAGCCCTTGGCTCATGTTGGTTCGGCCACCACTGTCCAGAATCCGAAGCCGTTGGCTCGAGCATGGGCCGAGCCGCCGCATGAGGGCTAGGGTTTCGAACCCTTGGCTCATATATGTCGAGCCGCCGCCTTTGTGGCTACGGTTTCAAACCCCTTGGCTTGTACATGGGCCGAGCCATCATCCTTGCTAGGGTTTCGAACACTTTGGCTCGATTAGGTCAAGCCGTCGTCGCCCTTGGCTCATGCATGGTTGGGTCATGATTCAACTAGGGTTGTTCGAACCCTTGATCCATGGCTTGGTTGCGACCGTGCGATTGCTAGGGTTAGCAAGTCCATGGCTTGAGACGCGCTGAGTCACCGTGGTATATGATGCCCCGAGCGTACGATAATTTTCCAAAATTTTATTTTACATTTTTTAATTAGAATTAAATTTTAAAATGTTTAGAATTTAATTCATTAATTGTTATAGCATGTTTTATGTGTTGTTTGAGCATGGTGCATTGTTATAGCCCTATGACCTATTAGATAGGATTTTGTGAATGTTTGTAATTTAATACGGCATGCGTGTCGTACCTTCTCTATTTTTCCTAAATGTTATCCCTCCCTTATGTTCCCCTCGAATGTAACTCGAGGAATTCTCTTTATCATGTAATTGTTATATAGTATAGTTTATTTTGTTGATGGAGATCAATGAAGATGGACCATGGTGCCGGGATGAGGAGGCCATTCACAAAAGGGAGCCATAGAGGTGCTTGGAGAAGTTACCTTAGGTTGACCTTTTAGGATTTTCTCATTGGCTTGAGAAAATCTTTAGTAGGGGCTATAATCATGTCACGTTTAATTTAAGTTGATGTATGTGATGCATGTTTATCTTATGATGTTTATATTGATGATTGTTATACATATATGTAGATATGTATATGCGTATATGTACCAGACATATTTTTAATTATCAATAAAATCATGAGATCAATAAATCCCTCTAATAATATTAATTTTTAGATGCCTTCCAAAATTAAAAGTACTCATCAAGACTTCGATTGAACATGTGTGGGTTTGCCAAAGCAAAGCACCGTGACAATCTTGGTAAGGCGCGAAAGGATAAAAGTGATATCCATTTTACTTTATATTGGGTCTGACTTAACTAGGTTATCAATATGATTGGGAACCTAGAGGCATGGGGTTGGATAATAATTCATTAGATGAATTTGAACAAAGTGTTGTTCGTCCAACCATCCAAGAATTACATGTGAGTAATTGACAAAGTGTTGTCTACCTAAATAACTGAGTCTTGGGTGATTAGCCAAAGCTAACTCAGGATTGGGTGAAATATGGATCTTGGCCCACTAAGGTTTCGAGGGTTGATAATTTTAAACAAAATAGTGGGAGTGTCGTTTAATATAAGATATTATTAAATGATTAAAATCATAAACTTATTTGCATATTTATATTGTAGATATCCATGGCATCAAACAACGTAACTAGCACACTGTCATTACGATCGGTCTTTGAGAAGGACAAACTGAATGGGACTAATTTCCTAGACTGATATAGGAATTTGAGGATTGTCCTCAAACAAGAGAAAAAACAATATGTCCTAGAGGAACCCTTACCTGCTGAGGAACCTCCCGTGACTGCCGCTAAAGCCGATAAGGATGCTTACAAGAAGCATCAAAATGACGCACTTGATGTTGGTTGCCTTATGCTTGCCACCATGAACTCTGAGCTTCCGAAGCAACATGAGGAAATGGAGGTGTTCGATATGATCGAGCACTTAAAACAACTCTACCAACAACAAGCAAGACAAGAGAGGTATGACGTCTCTATAGCGTTATTCCAGTGCAGGATGGTAGAAGGAAGCCTTGTTGGAACTCATGTACTGAAGATGATTGGGTACATTGAGAATCTTGAGAAGCTGGGTTTTCCATTGGACCAAGAGTTGGCCACTGACGTAATCTTGCAATCGTGGTCTGATAGCTACAATCAATTTGTCTTGAGTTACAATATGATTGAAATCGAAAAGACTCTACCGCAGTTGCTTGGTATGTTGAGAACATATGAAGCGAACACAAAGAAGTCTAAGCCCACTAATGTTCTTATTGTGAATAAGAGCAAGAGAAATGCTAAAGCAAAAGGCTTTAAGAAGAACAAGAAAGTCTTTGTTAAATCTAAGCCTCATGCTTCTGCGCTTAAGCCAAAGGGAGGAGTGGCTAAGGAAGGGAACTGCTTCCATTGCGGTGAGACCGGACATTGGAAGAGGAACTGCAAATTATATCTGGAAGATCTTAAGAATACGAAGGGAAGTGTGCCTTCCACTTCAGGTATTTTTGTTATAGAAGTCAATTTATCTACTTCTTCATCGTGGGTATTAGATACTGGATGTGGTTCTCACATTTGTGTTAATGTGCAGGATCTCAAAAAGAGTAGGGTATTGGCGAAAGGCGAAGTTGATCTCCGAGTGGGAAATGGAGCAAGAGTTGCTGCATTAGCTATAGGAGATTACTCTTTAACTTTGTCTTCTGGTTTATTATTGGATTTAAAAGACTGTTATTTTGTGCCTTCCATCACGAGAAACATTATTTCAATTTCTTGTTTGGACAAGGTTGGGTTTTCATTTATTATAAAGGACAAGTGTTGCTCCATTTATTTGAATGATATGTTTTATGCTAGTGCACAATTGATTAATGGTCTTTATGTATTAAATCTTGATATGCCTGTCTATAATATAAATACTAAAAGGATTAAGAATAATGATTCTAATCAAACTTATCTCTGGCATTGTCGCTTGGGCCATATAAACGAGAATCGCATATCAAAACTTCATAAGGATGGAGTATTAGATTCATTTGATTTTGAAACATGTGAATCTTGTTTAATGGGCAAGATGACTAAAGCCACTTTCAAGGGACATGTTGAAAGGACAAATGATTTTATTGAGTCTCATACATAGTGATGTATGTGGACCAATAAGCACACAAGCTAGAGGTGCTTTTCAATACTTCGTTACATTTACTGATGACTTCAGTAGATATGGGTATGTGTACCTAATTAAACATAAACATAAAACCTTTGAAAAGTTCAAAGATTTCAAGAATGAAATACAAAACCAACTTGGCAAAAGTATCAAATCCTCCGATCAGATCGAGGAGGAGAATACCTAAGCCAAGAGTTTCATGACTATCTAAAGGAGTGTGGGATAGTCCCACAACTCACACCTCCGTATACTCCACAATGGAATGGTGTATCCGAAAGGAGGAATTGAACTTTGTTAGACATGGTTCGATCAATGATGAGTCATGCAGATCTTCCGATTTCCTTTTGGGGACATGCTTTAGAAACAGCAATATTCATACTGAACCGTGTTCCATCTAAATCAGTTGAAAAGACACCATATGAGATATGGACTAGGAAACGTCCTAGTATGTCTTTTATAAAGATTTGGGGTTGTGAGGCTTACGTGAGACGTCACGCCTCCAATAAACTTGGACTCAAATCTGATAAGTGTTTATTTGTGGGGTATCCTAAGGAAACAAAAGGATACTATTTCTATTATCCCACCGAGAACAAAGTAGTTGTTGCTCGGACTGGTGTCTTTCTTGAAAGAGAATTTATTTCTAGAAGAACTAGTGGGAGACAAATAAAACTTAGTGAAGTTCAACCACAAGAAAACACTGAACCTGATATTGAGATGGAAACAGAGCAGACACCACAAGTTGTTGTGGATGAAATGCCTGCTCAAGAGACATAAGCCCAGCGTAGGTCTGTAAGAGAACACCGTGAGCCACAGAGATATGGATTTCTTGTGACTCAACAAGGTGACTTACTACTTATTGATGAGCCATCATCTTATCAAGAATCTATAATGGGCCCTGATTCTGAGAAATGGCAAGAGGCCATGAATTCTGAGATGGAATCCATGTATGCAAACCAAGTATGGACTTTGGTTGACCCGCCTGAAGGGGTAAGATCCGTAGGGTGCAAATGGATTTTCAAGAAAAAGACCGACATGGATGGTAATGTACAAACCTTTAAAGGTCGACTGGTTGCTAAAGGTTTCAAACAAATTCATGGTATTGACTATGATGAAACTTTTTCACCAGTTGCCATGGTTAAATCCATTAGAATCTTACTTGCAATAGCTGCATTTCATGATTATGAAATCTGACAGATGGATGTCAAAACAGCTTTCCTTATGGAAATTTACTTGAGGATGTGTACATGACAAAAGCCGAGGGTTTTGTCGATCCAAAGGATGCTGGAAAGATATGCAAGCTTCAACGATCCATTTATGGATTGAAGCAAGCTTCTCGGAGTTGGAATCTTCGTTTTGATGATGCAATCAAAGAGTTTGGTTTCATGAAAAATGTAGATGAACCTTGTGTCTACAAGAAGGTCAGTGGGAGCATAATTATCTTCCTAGTATTGTATGTAGATGACACACTTCTCATTGGGAATGATATCCCTGCCTTACAATCTGTAAAGATTTGGCAAGGGAATTGCTTTTCTATGAAAGACTTGGGTGAAGCCACCTATGTATTAGGTATCAAGATCTATAGAGATAGATCAAGAAGATTACTTGGCCTAAGTCAAAGTACATACATAGACAAAGTGCTAAAACGGTTTAGCATGCAAGAATCAAGGAAAGGATTTGTGTCTATGACACATGGGATACATCTCTCGAAGGATCAGTGTCCTTCAACACCAGATGAGAGACAACGCATGAGTAATTCCATATGCGTCAGCTATTGGATCTATCATGTATGCCATGATATGTACTCGTCCCGATGTCTCGTATGCTCTGAGCATGATGAGCAGATATCAGGTTGATCCACGTGAATGTCACTGGATTGCTGTCAAGAATATCCTGAAGTATTTGAGAAGAACTAAGGATACATTCTTGATTTATGGAGGTGAGGAAGAGTTCAATGTAATGGGTTACACTGATGCAAGCTTCCAAACCGACAAAGATGATTTCCGATCGCAATCAGGATATGTGTTTTGCCTAAATGGAGGTGGAGTGAGCTGGAAGAGTTCAAAGCAAGAGACAATAGCTGATTCTACAACTGAAGCTGAATACATTGCTGCCTCAGATGCAGCAAAGGAAGCTGTTTGGATCAAGAAGTTCATTTCTGAACTTGGGGTGAAGCTTAGCATACTAGATCTGATTGAACTCTATTGTGACAACAATGGAGCCATCGCATTGGCTAAGAAACCTAGATCTCACCAAAGATCCAAGTACATACTTCGACGCTTTCATTTCATTCGAGAAATCGTTGAAAGATGAGATGTAAAAATATGCAAAGTACCAATTGATGATAATGTATCTGACCCACTGACGAAGCCACTGTCACTGCAGAAGCATGATCGTCATACTAGATCTCTAGGCATTAAGTATATGTCCATGCCCTAAGACAACTTATTAGATGATTATTTATGACATACAATGTATTATGGTTTTATTAATGGCAATTCATTATTATATATTATTCGAGTATCTGTGTAATATGAATTAATATATAAGTTAATGTCCTTAGAATAATATTGTATTGTTCTTAAAGATTGTCCCTAGTCAAGGATTATCATAAATCGGGATAATGATAATGCATTGAGACTAGTATGTTTTGATTGATGAATTGTTCATAGATATGAGATATCAAATCAACAAATGGGTACATGTTAGAGAACACTGTACTGGACAGACCGACCGTGAGAATGCTACATGGATAGTTATATGAGTGTCATAAGCAATTCTCATAGTGATAATAGTGTATGTAATCCTTACGACTTGAGATCATCTGAGATCCCAACATAAGGAGTTATGTATCTTGATATTGTCAAGCGTTACCTGTAACAGGGTAAACTATAAAGACAACTATTAGATATACTACGAATTATGTAGAGGGCTGTTGATTGATCAAGATAGGATTTGTCCCTTCTATATAACAGGAGAAGTGCTTGGGCCCTTAATCAAGTGAGAGTAAATTGCATGGCCATGCTCGAATGAGTCGATATGTGATATCGAGTTTATTCGTTTATTCTAGTTCTACTTGGGGATCAAGAAATAAAAGATTGAATATACGAGTATGACTATTCCATGCCTCGTGTTCAATCTAAACACATTGGACAAAGGGATTAAGTTACATGGTTAATATTATCATAGTCCATAGGTTATATCGAGTCAATGACATTCTTGTAATTTGGGTAGCCTTGATGTGTTGCTAGATACCGCTCATTGCTTATGACATAAAATTAGATTTTATGTCACTGCCAACATTGCAAGATCCTATCGGGTCACACAAAAGATTAAATCGATAAAGGGAGATAAAATTCATTGGATGAATTAATTTAATTAAGAAGAATCTTAATTATATATTATATATATGTGGATTTAATTAAATGTTGGTTATGGGCCAAATGGATTTTTGAAAGCCTTTAATTAATCCACGTATTATATATATAATAGTTTATTAGGTTTGAGTTTAGTTATGCATTACACCACAATTCGTATAACCTAAAAAGAAAGCCACGGCCGCCGTCTTGTTCGAAGCACTCAGCCACCGCTGCCTTGTTCTTCACGACCGCCTTTGTCCGGTTATTGTAACCGTGTGGTTTTTGATTCGTTGAAGATCAAGTCTAGTAACTTGTTCTTCAACACCCTTTTCGATTTGATCGTGTGGATACCGTAGAGACAAATGTGCAAATCTTTGTTCGTGACTCGTGGTGTTGCAACGAGGAATATGCTTCAAACACGCTACAAGGGTATGATTCTATTCAATCTCGATGTGATTACTTTGTATAGGTCCTGGGTAGGAATCCAGTTTTTATTTTCTGCTGAGCATTGCTTGATCGGATTCCTAGCAGCATTCTCATGGTGGGTCTGTCCAGTACATCGTTCTCTAACATGCACTCATGTGTTGATTTGATATCTCATATCCTTGGACAATTCATCAATCAATACATACTAGTCTCAATGCATTATCATTATCCTTATTCATGATAATAGTTGACTAGGGACAATCTTTAAGAATAATACAATATTATTCTAAGGATATTAACATATATATATATATATATATATATTCATATTACACAGACATTTGAATAATATATAATAATGAATTGCCTTTAATAAAATCATATTACATTGTATGCCAAAATCATTCATCTAATGAGTTGTCTTAGGGCATATCCCAACATGAATATCCCCATATAATGTTGCAAGAACTCAATTCCTCCAATTGGAGTTCTTTGAAGGAAATGCTGGTTCCTCAAGCTAATCCTCAAAGAAATGACTGATCCCTTATAGTATGATCTGTTCCCTGGCCTAAAGGCCATGGATCCCTGACCTAGAAGTTTATGATCCTCTATTGAAATCTTTGCTCCTCAACCCATAACTGGATGATCCTTCATTGAACATGGATTCCTTGCTCTGGAAGGTGATGATCCTTCATCGAAAATTGGTTCATCGGCTTGGAGTGAAGATCCTCCATTAAAATATTCCTTGGCCAATATTCGGTGATCCTCCACTGAAATATTGATTCATTGGCTTGAAGATTGAAGATACTCCATTAAAATGTTGGTTACTTGGCCAAGAATTCGATGATCCTCCACTGAAATATTGATTCCTTGGCCACATGGCCATAGATCCTAAAACAGTTCTCGGGATTCACCTTTGTCCCATGTGGCTTCCTCATTTTTCCTTTGATCCTTCCTGTACCGATGTTTCGATCCTTCATCTCTAGCCTAAAAAATAGATTTTTTGCTGCCCAACATCTCTTTATAACTTTTCTCAAATTCAAATGCTACTGCACTACCTTGTCTCTCCTATTCTCATTCAACAAAGCCACAACCTATTTGAGAATCCAATAATTCTTCCCTTTGATCGTCCTTTGAAGGCAATTATGATATTGAGTTTGTGCCAGAGGAAACTTTTCTTCAATGAGTCAACCTTACTCCTTTCTACTGCTTTTCGTCTCGGCAGTCTCCTCTTTTGTGTCTTGGTGAGTGGTGATGAAAACTTTCAGTACTTTACCACTTGGCACTCGACACTTTTCTTTGGTTTCGGATGGGCTGCAGACTTCGTTCCCCTTAAAGAGGAAAATAGAGTTTGCTGAATAATTTTTATTTCTTGTCAATGGCTAACTTTATACAAGTATATCACTATCAATCTGTAACAAATCTATACATTTGAATTTGTAATCTGATAAAACATATTTATACAATCGTATCTTTTTTAATCGAAGATATTATCTTGTTGATATTATATTGATAAGGTGGTGTGTTGATACGCCCCTGCAAAATCGAAGTTCCATCGGCAAAGGAGATTGATCTCAGTTATTGAAAACGAGTGCGAGACAGTGGTTTGGTAAGAACATCTACCAATTGATCCTGAGTGGAGACATGAGAGACAGTGAGAAATCCTTTGTTGGTTAGGTCACATACAAAATGAAGATCAACGGAGATGTGTTTAATCCTGGAGTGCATGACGGGGTGTAGAGAAAGGCGAGTAGCACCAATGTTGTCACATACAATACGCGGTACAGGATGAAGTGACAAATGAAGCTTTGAAAATAAGTGTTGGACCCAGCGGACCTCATCCGCAGCATTAGCTAAGGCTCTATATTCTGCCTCTGTAGAAGAACGGGACACCGCACATTGACGTGTGGAGCACTATGAAATCGGATTGGTCCCAAGAAAAACCACATAAGCGGAAGTAGAGACACTGTCATTTTGGTACCCCGTAAAGTCCGAATCAGAGTATGCCGATAAACTGAAAGTGGAATTGTGACGAAGGAGTAATCCATGATTGAGTGTCCCTTTGAGATAGCGTAGGATGCGCTTGACCCCTGTCCATACCATAGAAGAAGAATTACTCATACTCTGGGCCATACAATTTATAGCAAAGGATATATCCGGCCTTGTAATAGTTAGATATTGGAGGGCACCTACGATTTGTAGGAACTCGGTCACATCAAAGGAAGATGAAGTGGAAGACGCCTTGGTAATGGATGTAGTCATGGTGTGGTGAGAGGATTTGCACCATCCATTTGATGCCGATGGAGAACATCCAGGATGTATTTATGTTGTGATAAGAAAAACCCCTCACGACAGCGCAACACCTCGACACCGAGGAAATAAGTAAGGGTACCAAGATCCTTAGCAGCAAATCTGGAGCTGAGACATCGGATGATGTCAGATGCGAGAGTGGATCAGTGACAATAATATCGTCAACGTACACCAGAATGTATAATAAGGTCAATCCCTGGTGAAAACGAAGAGTGACATGTCAAATTGTGTTTGCGTAAACCCGTATGAGGAAAGAGTAGTGCTTAAGGAATGAAACCAAGCGTGTGGGGCTTGTTTGATGCCATAGATGGATTTTCGAAGCTTGCACACATAAGAGGGCCGAGAGTCATCAACAAATCCCGCAGGATGTGACATAAAACCAAGCTCAGAGAGATTGCCATGTAAGAAGGCATTACTGACGTCAAGCTGACGAATATGACAGTGATACATGGTAGCTAGCGAAAGAATAGTCCGAATAGTGATTGGTTTGACAACATGACTAAACGTCTCATTGTAATCAATCCCAGGACGTTGGTGAAAACCTTTGGCCACAAGACGAGCTTTGTACTTGTCGATAGTGCCATCTGGGTTACGTTTCAGACGAAAAACCCATTTTGATCCAATGACATGACCATTAGCTGGAGGCGGAACAAGATCCCAAGTGACATGTCGGACAAGAGCAGTGTATTCATCGGACATAGCACGACGCCAATTTGGATCCTTAATTGCTTGAGACACACATGTAGATTCAACAGGGACATGAACTGGATGCTTGGTGGTCATATTCAAGGATTTGGGCTTGAAGATATTATTCATTGAACGAGTTCTCATGGCATGAGTGCGAGTAAGCAAAGAGGGAGACGAAGCATTACTGTTAGGAGCAAGAGGTTGTGAGTCAATCACAGGTGGAGGAGATGGCGGTATGGGAGGCCCCGGGGGTCCAATAGGTGGAACATGGTGCGGCTTGGAAATGTCAGGGGGAGCAGAGAGCAATATGGGAGTGCATCGATGAGGATCCGAGACATTAGGTGAATCTAGTGATGAACCACTAGAGTATGGAAATATGTCTTCACAAAATCGGACATGGCGTGAAAGATAGATACGCCCAGTACAAGGATCATAGCACTTGTAAGCACTTTGAATAGTAGAATACCCAAGGAAAATACATTGGCATGACTGACTTTCAAACTTCCGTAAGATATAAGGCCGTAACAACGGATAACACAGGCAATCAAAGATGCGGAGCCGCATGTAATTTGGAGAACGATGAAATAGAGTCTCAAAGGGCGAGAAGTCATGCAAGATGGGTGTAGGTAGTCTGTTGATTAGATACACGGCCGTTTGAAAAGCAAAGTCCTAGAACTTCGTAGGTAAGGAAGAATGATGCAGTAATGATCGCCCCATAGTAACAATTTGTCGATGACGACGTTCAGCAAGGCCATTTTGTTGTGGTGTATGTGGCGTAGTAGTGAGCCAGCTAATACCATTGGTGACAAGATATTGGCGAAGAGCCAAAAATTCACCCCCATTGTCTGTGTAAAATTTTTTGATTCCACAGTTGAATTGTTTTTCAACTAGAGCATGGAACTGCTGGAAGACAGAAGTAACCTGTGATTTCAGCTGCAGAGGATATAACCAACAATATTTTGTAAAGTGATCAACAAGAAATAAATAGTACTGATTCCCAGTTATAGAGGGGCATTTGGTAGGCCCCCAAACAACAGCATAAATAAAATGTAGTGGATACGTACTCAATAAATGACATGGTAAACGACAACTGAGTACTTTTATTTAAAAGGCAAGAACTACAATTATTCAAATCAACTTGTAATTGTTTAAAGCTAGGTAAATGAAACTTTTTAATAATAAAAGAGCTAATCCGAGCAGACGGATGACCAAAAATGACGATGCCAATTCTTCATACTTGCACATTCACCCAAAAGAGCTAACGGATGGGCACCAGTGTTGGGTTTAAACCGCAGATGATAGATACCATTACTGCATCCTTGATAAGTCTAGCAACTTGATAAATTCAACATCCTTTGTCGATTCAATCGTGTGGATACCGTAGAGGCAAAGCTGAAAAGTTTTGCTCGTGACTCGTGGACGTTTTACTTCGAGGATTCTCCATCAAACACGCTACAAAGGTATAACACTCGACACCCGATATGATAACTTCGTATAGGTCCTCGGTGGGAATCCGATTTATTTTATTCCGATGCGCTCTATGCTCGTCAGATTCCTTATAAATCCCACAATCAACACAATTCCAAGGTTTAACACCCCAATGAGAATAAAATCTCAATCCTTTGATCCAACAATCCCGATACCGGATTAAAATCATCGGGAGTCTCAACATCGTAATTACCACATAATTACCACAATTAAAATCCATTAATGATTATAATCACTCCGAGATTAACACAATAATTTTCGGATATCACACAGTCGCTCGAGCGGCTTTGTTCTTCCCGAAAAAATGCTTTGCAGTTCTTTCATGAAAGGGTGTGTCCCTTCGCGTCCGGGTGCGATTTTTCGTTAAGTATGCATCAAAATGATGTTGTTTGGTGATGTCCTTGGTAAAGTATAAATAGAACCACCCATGAATGAATTAAAAATATTTTTGAAGAGATTAAAACACAAGATCAAAGCAATTTTCTGCACATTCATCTTGTTCATCCCTTGTTCTCATTTGAGTATCTTTAAACATTCGTGTTTTAAGGATTCGTGATTTGAAGTGCTTCTATCACGAATCATAGTCTTTATATATTGGAAATTATTACCGCTAAACCGTGAGCAACATAGTAGGACAATATCGTTTCAAGGACGGAGATTTCAAATCTCGCATCGACAAGCGTTCATTGTGCCATCTTTTTAAATTGCCTTTTTATATCCAAAGATACACATACGATACAAAATTCTTACAAAATTTACGGGGATGAATTGCTCATCTTATTGAGAGATGTTGTCACACGTTGGAAACCTTAAACTATATATGTTCCTTAAAAAGATTTTGGGTCGCTCCCATCATAACTAATTGGTTATAAGTTGGAACCATATAAATTCTTAACACATCCCATATCCGAGGAATCTGTTAAACGTTGTCCAATATTCATTTTTGTCTAAAGTTGAGGCTTGACTATCTATCTATAACTAATATCTTAATTCCATTGACCAACAAAGGCACTGTCAAGTGTCCTCTTAAACTATTACTTAAAGAAAATTTTGACGTAAAATGTGTGAATGTTGTCCTTGATCAGTCTTTTGTACAGAGACAAACCCATAATTACAATTGAAACAATCCAATGCCCCACTTGGTTTAGTTTATTGGTGAGTGTCTTCGATTCCTCGTTTCCTGTAAAAGTTGACACCCCAAATCCCAGCATTTCCACGAGTCCTACCAAATTAATCAATTTTTATCTCTTGGATTAATTAAAGTTACCTCAACCAGCTGTTAAATCAGCATACTTCATGCATGCATGGACCAAATATTATGGTTCGACTATTCCACGTATCATTCTATTGTTGTACATCGGTATTGAGAATCTGGTGTGGTAATCGGGATTCGGATATCCCACAAATTCAACATGATCCCAAACCTGAATAAATTGTGAACCGGACTTCGGTTTCGGATACCTGAATCTTGTTTTTTTAAAAAACAAAAACTTCAAATATAAGCTTAGAATTGGAAAACGGATATTCGAAATTCGAGTATCCCAAAATCATACCCGATCCCAAATCTGGATAATTCGTTTGTGGTACCCGAATATCCCGATCTGATAGGGGATATACCCGATTGGGTAGGGTTCCAATCCTGAAAACTCGAATCTGTTGCCCACCCTAGTTGTACACAAGAATTGCAAAACGGCACTATTTAATGTTACAATTTTCATAATTTACACTATAAAAATATCACATTATGAAATGTAAATTAACATTTGAAATAATTTAATTTTTAGTATTTGCCTGTGCACGAATTCCCTAGTAACAATGCCTATGTTGAAAGACGGGGAATTGCGATAAAAATAAGCAAAAGTACCCGACATTAGTAAAATTTCATTATAATTACAGCACACAAGCATCGAAAGTAGGTGACAAATTATCATTTATGACTTGTAGGTCATCTGATATCGGTCAAAATTACGACATGAATATCTCATGTTCGAATCTCTATCTCCAGCCCCAATATTTGTATGAGTTACTAAAAACAAAACGATATTATGTCCAATAAAGTAATAAGATATACTGACTAAGATTGATTATGAAAAGATTGGACCATTTTGCTTGGCTTTATCGAGTAGAATCTGTTGACCAGATAATTGGAAATTGCACCTTCTTTAAAGGTTAAAATAATAAGTTTATTATTTTGTCCTCTACGCTACTATTTATAAATTATATATATATATATATATATATATATATATATATATATATATATATATATATATTAAAAATAAATTACAATTTTTGTACTTATCCAAAGAGCTAGTGGTAAATAACCCTTTGTAATTTACTAAAAAGGCAAATTACTCCCCGTGGTTTGAAAATAGGTATTTTACCCCATGTGGTTTATAAAATAGGCAATTTACCTTATGTGGTTTGAAAATATGTATTTACCCCTTATGATTTGTGAAAATATATATTTTACCCCTAGTGGTTTACAAAATAGACAGTTTGCCTTCTATGTGTAAGGTGCATTTCATATCTATTCACAAATTATAAGTGGGTAAACTGTCTATTTTCACAAACCACATAGAGTAAAATGTCTATTTTCAAAGCACATGGGGTAAATTACCTATTTTGTAAACCACAGAGGTAAAATACTCATTTTCAAATCACAGGAGGGTAATTTATATATTTGACAAACCACAAAAGAGTTCAAACGGATGCAAACAATTTATTATATTTTCTGTTTGCCACGTATGACTAGTGATCTAGAACTTTTTAATGAATTTATTTTTAGAATAAGTATTTTTAATATATATATAATAAAAATCGAACTAAAAAAGTTTGTCGTTTATATATAGCAATTCTCAATCTATATATCATAAAAAAATTTAATTAAAATGTTTTATTTTAAATTAGCGTAAATTAGATTTTGATGCTTTAATTAGTCAAAAATAAAATCTTAATGCAGTTACTTTGCTTAGTATACTTTATTCGTCATCGTATCAGCACTTTGTCAAGAAAATGACTAAAAATCGAAACGAAAACCTATTTATATTTGTTATGTCAACATTTATCCCTAGGGTGGATTGTTGCTACCCCAGATGTAGTTTTATGAAGATCGTAATAATTATTGGATAAAAATATTAATATCTGATGGTTTGATATGTCGTTAACAGCTTTGGACAAATCAAGCACACCAATGTTTGGTTAGGTTGATGCTACCTTTAAGGGTAGTGCCCTTGAGAGTACATTAACCATATGATGGAAATATTCCCATCCAATCAGAGACGAAACCAAAAAAATAAGTTAGTGTGGGCGAAAATAACATTTTCAAATAATTAAATATCAAAAAATATATAAACATTTAACATAGATTCAAATAATAATACCAATATTATATTTATACATACTTTTTAATAAAAATTGATAATAAAAAATAAAAAATTAAAATAAATATCTAAAAATAAGAGCAATAAAATATAATACCAAAATATTCACTACTTTATCCTTCATATATTTTCTAGCAATCAATTTTTTTATAAAAGGATACAAAAATAATATTTTAATCATAATATCATGTTTAATAGTTTTAAGATTTACTTGATATTTTTTCATGTAAATATATCATATCTATCAATAAGATGAATATAAAATCAAATTAATATGAATGAGTAGACTAGATGAAATTAGAAATGGTGAAACTGCATAAATCATACATCAGATAATTGTATATTTTAATTATTTGATAATGTAACTTGTATATTAATAATTATGTATGTGTGTTAATGTTTTAACTAATTTAAATATGTTTTTTTATTTACAATTTATTTGGACTATATTTTTTAGATTATCACAAATATATTTTAAATGCATATTTTATGAATTGTCAAATTTTTTTCAACCATTTTTTTTAAAAAATAAAAGGTGAATATTTTTTTTAAAAAGGGAAAAATTAAGTAAAAAACGTGTGTGTGAACATTTACGTGCAGTGTGTTAAGAAACGTGCACACACAAATGCAAAACACGTATTGCATTACTTTTTTAAAACTTTTCATTTTGCAATTTTTTTAATTTTTTTTTAAAAAAAATAGCCAAAACAAAATTAGGTACATTAGAAATGAGCGATTTGTACAAGAAAGGAATCGTACTTTGGTCGATCAATCGATAGAATAGTATACCCACCACTATTCAAAAACTTTTGTCAGCCCAGACAGAAGAGCTATAGGCGTTTTCTGTACAAAATAACATAGTTATAATATAAAAACACTTTAGTTGGGGGTGTGGCTGCCCACTACACACCCTGGCTCCGCCCCTGCATCCAATGATGTTGCATACCCTTAATGACACAATCAGTGTTTTAAAAATCGGACCGGACCGGACCGGCCGGTTCAATCGGTAACCGGTGTTTGATCCGGTCCGATTGACCCTATAAAATCGTCCTACTAAAAAATCTGTGGGAATCGGGTTGAACCGATGAACCGGTCGACTGGTTGAACAAGTTGTTTCTTCATTTTTCGTTCTTTTAAATTTTTTACTTTTTTTAATTTTTTATAAAATTATAAATCAAATTTATAGAACAAAAATATGTTATATATAATTTGTTGTTATTGAAATAATTATAAAATAATACTTATGTATATATAAAAAAATCCATATAATTTCATAAATATGTAACAACCCAAAAATATTAATTACAAAATTGGACAAAAATAATTTGAAGCTATCTTCAATGCTACTAAAATAATCATCAAAAATAATAATAATAATTACTAAAATAATCATCAAAAATAATAATAATAATAATAATAATAAATTATGAATTTATGTTTAATTATATTCCATAATATTAACTAATAAAAGAAAATATTTAATTAAGAATTAGGTATACACTTGTCAATACAATTGCCCCAACACATGCCAACTCTTTAAAGCCCCAATCCATGCAAAACCCCTATAAATACCCCCCCATTCCATCTGATTTAGCCCACAAAATCAAGAGCAAGTTTGAGAGAGAGTGTAGGAAATAGGTAGAAAATATGGTGGAAATAAGAAAATTATGAGGAAAAATACCAAACCTCCTCCAAAAAATCCGAAAATTTCACACAATCATCCTTATACACCCAGAAAACATTTAGTTTGAGAGGTGTAACAAAATCAAAGCCAAATCACCCAGAAAAATCGAAAACCCGTGAAGAACATTTGCAGAAATGCAACCCAGAAATCTATTTTGAGGTAGCGTGTTCATGCCTTCATTTCTTCTATTTTAAAACCGATTTTGATCTTGTGTATAAAATGAAAGTTGTTCAAAATGTGTTAAAGTTTATGGGTATGTCGGCCGATATCCCAAACGGCCGCCGTACGAAAGGATTTCCGGCGACCAAAACACCTCATTAAACATTTCGAAAAACAGAATTCTGGGCAAAATCGGTTTGGAATTTCAAAATGGTTTCTGAACAAAAGTTGTAGATCGAACCGAGGCGATCATGGTGTAAAATTTTCAGCCGCGCGTGGCGGCCGGAGCTCGGCCACGCGCCGGCACGATGGCGCGTGTAACACACGCGCCGATGAGTTTGACAAATTTCCGGTTGGCGAACGTTGCTGGACTGATTTTAGGCATTTCTGGAAAGTTTCGTGAAGTTTCGACTTAAACTTGATTTTTAATGAATTTTTAAAGTCTTATTTAGAAATTACCCGGACAAGTTTTGTACAAAAAATGATTTGCAGAAGATTCAACAACATATCTGGGTTGCTAAACACCAAAATTACTTATATTATGTTTATAGGACTTTATTTGACATCTGGGTTCAAAATCGAGCCAATCCAGTAAGACATCAAATAGTGAGGTGAGGTCTATTACGGTTTTCTTTCTATATAGCCCCTTTGGCATTTGGCCTGGAACTTACTGTAAATGTTATTCAATATCGTACCTTTCATTTATGTTATCATGTTGTGCAAATGTTTCATTGCTCATATTGTCTGCATATAGTGAGGTGTACTACCGAATTCTTGTTATATAGCCCTTTTGGCATTTGGCCTGGAATTTACAATATCTTGTTATTCATTATCTCACCTTTTATATATTGTCATCATATTGTACATTATCTCGTCCCATTGGTCATCTTGATCTGCATGTTTATTTATCTTCAATGTTATCGATTACTAATCGATTCCTTTGATTGAACGAATCATTTGACTGAATGAATGGAGCCCTGGATATTTATCCACTGGACAACGCGGCTTCGGCCCGGAAAGTGAGTCCAATGAACAACGGATGACAGTCCGGGTATATGGTTCATCTGAACAACGCGCACCATTTTACGGTCCGGAGAATGGTTCACTTGGCTCGTAAATGACTGAATGTACAGATCTTATCTGAATATGTGGGGACAAGTGCTACGCCGAACTGTCCGGTGGGAGCCACCTCTTTAGCCCACGATATTCACTCTGAAATCTTATATCATCACTGTTCATTATTGACAATTACTTGACTGCAAGATCTTTGTTACATGACATATCATATTGAGAAATTGCATTATTTGATAATTACAGATATAAAGCCATTGTTATTCCCTCACTAAGTCCTCAAAGACTTAACCTCTGTTTTTCTTGTTATTTATTGTGAGTTCCAGATACAGGAGTACCGGAGCCAAAACCGGAGGAAAATTAGGAAAAATGGAAATGTTGGCTTACCGGGACTGTTATAATATTTTTCTCTTTTATTAAGTGTCGGACCATTATAAGGAGTTTGTACTGGGATGTATTTTGTTACTAATTAGAATGTATAAACGCTTCCGCTACTAAAAATGAATGTTTGACTAAACGCTTCCGCTATTTCTGAAAAGGTTTGAAACCCTCGTGCGTAATGTTCTTAGAGAATGTGGTACCGGATAAGGGATAAAGCAATATGTGCCCGAGTCGGGTCCCACAGAGGTGGTATCAGAGCCAGGCTCACAGTCTATTATGAAATATTTTTGGGTAATAGAATAAACTCATAAGAATTTTATGCTTTGGGTTGTAAGATATTGATGAAGTTGACTGGTTTATTTCAGGGTAAAAGTCTCTAGTGCTCAACAGGAATGCTGATAACACCTTCGTAAGAAAGAGCAACCAACTATTAGTAACCTAAAGAGTTAGGTGCATAGGCCGAGATCGAAAAAGTTTCCCCTATTGAGACTATTATGGTTGACACTCAGATCGAGTAAACCCGGAACAACCAATGAGGATTGATAGTATTCACCAAACTTTGTTTTTCCGCAATTGTCACTATTTCAGATAATGGTGACTTAACCTTACTCTAGTTATTTAATCTTGTGCATTACGCATTATTAATATTAACTCCCTATTTAAAAATAAATATGTCTTAAATCACCACTTTCTCATAAATTTGATGATGTCGTCAAGAAATAATTCACGAGCTAGGATGTCATCGTCACTTGGTGGTAGCTCTCACACGAGAAATCAAGGAAATGAGGAAAATTCTCCTGAGGAAGTACGTAACCCAAGAAGGAACGACGAGCAAGAAGAACAGCGTCCTCGACAAGAGCTACCCAACAGGAATGCGATGGAAATTTTACAACAGCTCATGCAATTCTGTCAACAAAATCCTCCACGAAACGTCATGAGGAATGAAGAACCACTAGATAGAGCACTTGAACGATTTCTGATGTTCCACCCACCTAAAATTCTACGAACTAGAATATCTGGCAGATTTAATCAAGCTACATACATGATTACGATTATGCTGAGCATGGACTGGTTGTTCAAACATCAAGCACACATAAACTGCTATACCGAGGAAGTAACTTCGCCAGGTGCGACTACACCAGCTACCAGATGCCATCAATCATAAATGATAGATGGTGGTAATATCTACATTGGAATCAAGGAACAGATAGAAGAGATGAGAAACTCGAACCGAGGTAAATATAGCTACCAGAGAGGAAGTCTCAGTAAAATCATTACCTGAGGTTGGATTTGAGCCTAACATTTTTCCTCCCTTTTTAAAGTCGCTCACTCTTTCAGCCAGAGAACCTTTTGCGGACATGTACTCCACCCAGTTTCTTTGTCTTGATATCAAAAGTTTGATGTTGATATTGACATTTTCTTTGAATACCTACGCTCTGCATTCATTCCCGGGTAGTGGAATAAAATATTTTTTTCTCTCTCTCAACCATGTGTTTCTTCTTCTACTTCTTGATTCTTATCCAAATACTAAAGGGATCGTTATTCACAAGCTCAGAGAGTCATAGTAGACCATGCTGCTCACCAGAAATGGAAAACCACGAGTGTAGTTTTCTCGACTCGACGACAACAACAGAAGATCGGCTAGATGAAGAACCACGTTACGCAACTGAAATCATGTCAAAGGAAGCTAGGACATGGAAAGAAGATTTCAACTCAAGGCTTCAGAGTTTTGCGGTGACAATGATGGAATCTGGGGACCAGATTCCTTGAAGGAGGGGAGATTGTAACAACCCAAAAATATTAATTACAAAATTGGACAAAAATAATTTGAAGCTATCTTCAATGCTACTAAAATAATCATCAAAAAAAATAATAATAATAATAATGATAAATTATGAATTTATGTTTAATTATATTCCATAATATTAACTAATAAAAGAAATATTTAATTAAGAATTAAGTATACACTTGTCAATACAATTGCCCCAACACATGCCAAATCTTTAAAGCCCCAATCCATGCAAAACCCCTATAAATACCCCCCCATTCCATCTGATTTAGCCCACAAAATCAAGAGCAAGTTTGAGAGAGAGAGTGTAGGAAATAGGTAGAAAATATGGTGGAAATAAGAAAATTATGAGGAAAAATACCAAACCTCCTCCAAAAAATCCGAAAATTTCACACAATCATCCTTATACACCCAGAAAACATTTAGTTTGAGAGGTGTAACAAAATCAAAGCCAAATCACCCAGAAAAATCGAAAACCCGTGAAGAACATTTGCAGAAATGCAACCCAGAAATCTATTTTGAGGTAGCGTGTTCATGCCTTCATTTCTTCTATTTTAAAACCGATTTTGATCTTGTGTATAAAATGAAAGTTGTTCAAAATGTGTTAAAGTTTATGGGTATGTCGGCCGATATCCCAAACGGCCGCCGTACGAAAGGATTTCCGGCGACCAAAACACCTCATTAAACATTTCGAAAAACAGAATTCTGGGCAAAATCGGTTTGGAATTTCAAAATGGTTTCTGAACAAAAGTTGTAGATCGAACCGAGGCGATCATGGTGTAAAATTTTCAGCCGCGCGTGGCGGCCGGAGCTCGGCCACGCGCCGGCACGGTGGCGCGTGTAACACACGCGCCGACGAGTTTGACAAATTTCCGGTCGGCGAACGTTGCTGGACTGATTTTAGGCATTTCTGGAAAGTTTCGTGAAGTTTCGACTTAAACTTGATTTTTAATGAATTTTTAAAGTCTTATTTAGAAATTACCCGGACAAGTTTTGTACAAAAAATGATTTGCAGAAGATTCAACAACATATCTGGGTTGCTAAACACCAAAATTACTTATATTATGTTTATAGGACTTTATTTGACATCTGGGTTCAAAATCGAGCCAATCCAGTAAGACATCAAATAGTGAGGTGAGGTCTATTACGGTTTTCTTTCTATATAGCCCCTTTGGCATTTGGCCTGGAACTTACTGTAAATGTTATTCAATATCGTACCTTTCATTTATGTTATCATGTTGTGCAAATGTTTCATTGCTCATATTGTCTGCATATAGTGAGGTGTACTACCGAATTCTTGTTATATAGCCCTTTTGGCATTTGGCCTGGAATTTACAATATCTTGTTATTCATTATCTCACCTTTTATATATTGTCATCATATTGTACATTATCTCGTCCCATTGGTCATCTTGATCTGCATGTTTATTTATCTTCAATGTTATCGATTACTAATCGATTCCTTTGATTGAACGAATCATTTGACTGAATGAATGGAGCCCTGGATATTTATCCACTGGACAACGCGGCTTCGGCCCGGAAAGTGAGTCCAATGAACAACGGATGACAGTCCGGGTATATGGTTCATCTGAACAACGCGCACCATTTTACGGTCCGGAGAATGGTTCACTTGGCTCGTAAATGACTGAATGTACAGATCTTATCTGAATATGTGGGGACAAGTGCTACGCCGAACTGTCCGGTGGGAGCCACCTCTTTAGCCCACGATATTCACTCTGAAATCTTATATCATCACTGTTCATTATTGACAATTACTTGACTGCAAGATCTTTGTTACATGACATATCATATTGAGAAATTGCATTATTTGATAATTACAGATATAAAGCCATTGTTATTCCCTCACTAAGTCCTCAAAGACTTAACCTCTGTTTTCCTTGTTATTTATTGTGAGTTCCAGATACAGGAGTACCGGAGCCAAAACCGGAGGAAAATTAGGAAAAATGGAAATGTTGGCTTACCGGGACTGTTATAATATTTTTCTCTTTTATTAAGTGTCGGACCATTATAAGGAGTTTGTACTGGGATGTATTTTGTTACTAATTAGAATGTATAAACGCTTCCGCTACTAAAAATGAATGTTTGACTAAACGCTTCCGCTATTTCTGAAAAGGTTTGAAACCCTCGTGCGTAATGTTCTTAGAGAATGTGGTACCGGATAAGGGATAAAGCAATATGTGCCCGAGTCGGGTCCCACAAAATATGTCTTGTATATTATATAAAAATATATTTAGTTTCTCGTAATTATAAAATATGTGAATCATTTCATAATTTTTTAAATATTTTCTTATGATTTTGGGATATTGTTCTTTTTTTGTTGTTTTTTAGATGTTTATTATTTTTCTTTTATGTTGATCATTTGGTTTGATCTGATTTTTCAAGTTTTACATGTCGTGTTGGTATAATGACATTTTTTTATTATGAAGAACTTGAAACTATAACAAATACATGATATGTATTTTACAAAAAAATAAAATAGATATTATATAATGTTGATGTCATCACCGGTTGAACTAATGGTTTAATCGATCGAACCGATCGAACCTGTAATCAGTAAGGGCACCGATTTCATGTTTGGTCCGATTTTGAAAACACTGGACACAACATTTAAGGGTGGTTGTGCCTTTAAGATAGCAACAACCCAAATCCAATGTTCACAACCCTAGTAAACGATTTTATGCATGCGTATGTATACAATGTACATGCATACTTTTTCCATTGATATCCTTGAAAGTTGTGAAGTAAAACATCGTAAATTGTTGATCGGATTAAAGAGTGGAAAATTAAATTTAATTATGGGGCTCATTGATTACACTTGATTATTATTATTATTATTATTTTATTGGAATGTCCCACGCCTGTTCATAATTTGCGGCGAAGGAATCACTTGGAATTTCCTATTTCCAATATTTGTTTCACAGATTTTCAATGTTCTTATAATTTGCTATGTTAATCGATCTAATCATGGCATGTTGATATATTATCAATTTGGCTTGCTTAAAATAACTTCTTAGTATGCTCAAAAAAAAAAAAAAAAAAAACCCTTCTTAGAGTAAATGGATGGTAATTTGAGGATAAGGAAGTGTTTTCAACATATATAATTAATATTTGTTTCACAGATTTTCAATGTTCTTATAATTTGCTATGTTAATCGATCTAATCATGGCATGTTGAATTATTATCAATTTGGCTTGCTTGAAATAACTTCTTAGTATGCTCAAAAAAAAAAAAAAAAAACCCTTCTTAGAGTAAATGGATGGTAATTTGAGGATAAGGAAGTGTTTTCAACATATATAATTAATATAAATCTGGAAAATAATAGTTAAGCAAATCATACAAAACCGAAAAGTGTCTGAAATGAAGTTGTGGAGTAGTGTTATTGGTTTAAAATTGCTTTTGAAGAGTGCCAGCATGATTAAGGGGTATTTTATATTGTTTTGAAAAGTGCTTGCTTTCAGATAAAAAAAATTGATTTTAGGTGTTTGATTTATTCGCTTCTACTATATTTCTATAAACAAAAATAGGTAAAAGTAGAAGTCGATAAACAAGTCATGAAAAGTTTTTGCCTGCTTTAAGTTGAGCGGTGACAATTTTGTAATAAAAAGTTCATTAAACTTTTTTATTTAATATCAAACACTCAATGTTTTTGCTTAAAAGTAATTTTTTATAACTTTAAACAAAAGAAAGTGCTTTAAATAAGCAATTTAAAACATACCCTAAATATTTCGGCTAATACATTCCAACAGAAAAAATATTCGGATTAGACAAGGGGTGTAATTCCTTTGGGGCAAGAGTGGACAACTGCCCAGCAGAAGCCCGACCTAATATATGTGTATAATAAATTTTGTAGTTGTGCCTATTCTAAATTATGCATTTCAATTTAAAATAGGATTCTTGAATTAATTTAAGTAAGTGTGCTTTAACTGTTTAGCAATTTAAAGAAGAAAAGGTAATATTGGAAGAATTAGGAGATGAAACCTAATACAAAATTAGATAAGCAATGTGATTCTAAAAAAAGTTAAGACAGGTAGTGTAAAAGTTATTGGGTTACATATACTCTCAATTTTGAAATATTTGTTGTAGACAAGTTTAAAATTTCGAACCTGATGGTGTCTTCCGTTAAGTGGCATCGATTGGTATCGGAATTCAACACAAATTCGAGGATCTATATAATTTTTATCACATCTTCTTCTCGTTTTAAAATTATGATTTCAAAGAAATCTAGCTTTATAATTTTTATGAGAGTTTTTATATATGTGTGTGTGTCTATATATATAATGTTTCTGTTGTATATAATTTCTCTTAAAGTGTATCTCAGGAAACAAATAACAATGACTTCAAAATAAGTTTTATGTCGATGCGAGATTTGTAATCTCCGTCCTTAAGACAATATTACCCCGCTATGATGCTAACGGTTTGCTATGACAATTTGTCTCCCAAGATACAACGACTATGACTTGTGATAGGAGCACTCCAAACCACAAGCCCTCAAACCACAAAGGTTCAAAGTACTCAATTTGATGAACAACAAATGCTCTCAAATTTCACTAAAAATTATGAATGAATTTCGAAAATTCTCTCTATTTCAAACAAGTGTGTTTATGTTGTTTATATAGTAGACCAAAAACCAAGTCCAAAGGACACCATTTGGAGGCAATATTGGGCCAAAAATCGCACCCCAAACGTGAATAGACATACCATTTCAGAAAACAAATACAGTGCTCGATCGATCGAGCAAGATTCTCGATCGATCGAGCTACTGTTCACAATACATAAACTTTTTTCTGGTCCGCTCGATCGATCGAGGATAAAATTTAATTCAAACATGACGCTTTTTCCAACAATCCCCCACATGAATTAAATTAATGCATGTATGCAATTGAGTGCTTTGACGAACTATTATGACATCTGGAGAGATAGCTTGCGGCTTTGAATCTTTCGTAGTAGTATTCAATCGGATTTACTTGACTTAATAGTGAACTTATAGTCTTGAACTATTTAGTCGTTGGTGTAAACCAAGACAATTGAACCCACACCATAACACTTCTAACCTCCGTATTGGTTTCTTACGGTTGTGTCCGTTTCGGCAATGGACCACACTTGGTTTCATAAGTGCTTTCCATTCTTTGAAGCGGCCACACTTCGCACTTACGTAGGTGATCTCCTAGAAGAGTATCCCGCTATACTCCAATATATTCTAATATGTCTTAGGAATCATTAAAAGGTCTTTTGCCTTTCCTCGTACACTTTTTGCAGGCTACACCCCTTATCATAGGAATGGGTCGGAGATTAATTCTCCAAGGTGTTTATACAATATTGTAGTTTGGTTGTTCCTTTTGAACCTAGATCTTGGGATCTCCAGTCACATAGGTTGGGTATCTACCACAAGATTTTGATTATAGGGTTTTAATCCCATTCCCCTCGATAAACTATATTCTTGATCTCTAGGCAAGCCTTTCGTGAGCGGATCCGCAATATTTTCCTTTGACTTCACGTAGTCAATGTACATAATGCCATTTGAGATCAACTGTTTAGTAATATTGTGTATACGACATATATGTCTAGACTTACCATTATATATGCTACTATGTGCCCTTCCTATAGTAGATTGGCTATCACAATGTATTTTAATTGCAGGCACGGGTTTTTCCCAACAAGGAATTTCTTCAAAGAAACTTCTAAGCCATTCGGCTTCTTCTCCCGCTTTATCCTATGAATTCAGATTTCATAGTGGATCTAGCAATACAAGTTTGCTTGGTAGATTTCCACGACACTGTAGCCCCTCCAATGGTAAACACATAACCACTTGTCGACTTGGAGTCTTGAGTGTCCGATATCCAATTTGCATCATTGTATCCTTCCAATACAACAGGATATCTTGTATAGTACAATCCATAGTTCATGTGTATCTTAAATATTAAGTACCCTCGTCAATGCCTTCCAATGGTCATTGTTTGGATTGCTCGTGAATCTACTTAGTTTGCCAACCGCATATGCAATATAAGGACGTGCACAGTTCATGAGATACATGAGACTGCCAATTATCCTTGAGTATTCTAATTGCATGACAGGGTCCTTGTTTTTAACCAAATTTAGATTCGGGTCATAGGGTGTTTTTACAGACGACGTATCATTCGCGAGAAATTTCTCGATTATTTTCTCAACATAATGAGACTGCGACAATACTCGTCCTTCGGATATCTTGGAGATTTTAATTCCAAGTATCACATCAGCTTCACCCATATCTTTAATTTCAAAATGTTTTATTAACATTTTCTTTGTCCCGTTGATGATTTCTAAGTTGCTTCCCACTATGAGCATATCATCAACGTACAAGCATATTATTATATATGCTTTAGGCTGTTTTTCATATATACGCATTTATCGCACGCATTGATTTTGAAACCATTTGACAACATAGTTTGACAAAGCCCATACAATGACTTAACGAGTCTACACACATTTTTCTCTTGTCCAGGAACAACAAACTCCTCGAGTTGTTTCATATAATTTCCTCCTCAAGTTCCCCATTGAGGAATGCCGTTTTTACATCCATTTGATGCATCTCTAAATTTTTTAGAGCAGCGATAGCAATGATCACTATAATGGACGTAATTCCCATGAATGGTGAATATGTATCAAAGTAATCAAGGCCTTCTTTTTGTTTATATCCCTTTGCCACGAGTCTCGCCTTGTATTTATCAATTGAACCATCGGACTTATATTTTCTTTTAAGAATACATTTGCATTCTAATGATTTACTTCCAGTTGGAAGGTCTACCAATTCCCAGTGTGGTTTTGCATTAGGGATTCTATCTCGCCATTAATAGCCTCTTTCCACATAGGAGCATCAGGGCTAGATAAGGTGTCACTAACCGATCTTGGTTCATTGTCCAACATATATGTCATGAAGTCAGGACCATAAGTCTTAGCCACTTTGGTTCTCTTGCTACGTCACTGTTCTACTTCCTCAATAGAGTCACGGTTATCGTCCTCATACACCCTTTTTTTAGGGTTCATTTCCTTGTTAGTTTTGTAAGGAAATACTTCTTCAAAAAATACCACATTTCTTGATTCCATGATTGTACCTTCATGCACATCACTTATTTTAGTTTTATGTACCAAAAATCGATATGCACTACTATTGTTAGCATAACCAATAAATACACAATCTATTGTTTTATGCCCAATTTTTACTTGCTTTGGTTTTGGTACTTCTACCTTAGCCAAGCACCCCCACACTTTCAAGTATTTGTAGGAAGGCTTGTGACCTTTCCATAATTCATAAGGAGTTTCATCCTTACTTTTGTGTGGTATTTTGTTTAGAATGTAGTTGGCCGACAGGATTGCTTCCCCCACAACTCCGGGTAGTAGCGAAGTGCACTGGCGTTCAAACTTTCACGTTTCAAGTTCTAAGCCTTATAGACTTACAAATCCAAATTCAAGTTTTTATTTCTTGAAAATTTCGGATTTAAGCGTACTTGCTTACAAAAGTTGATACTTGGATAATATTCTCAAACTCGGTTCACAATTTACAATTTAAACGCACTAACTTAGAGAACTTGAATTCAAGATTTTAAATCTTGCAAATTCATGTTACAAGCGTACTAGCTTAGAAATTCAAGATGAACCAATTTGATATATTGCAACGCCTAATCAAAATTTGTGGCTTCGATTTATCACTTGTGTTTTAAGCGTACAAAGCTTAGAAACTCGAATTCATGATTTTATAGTCTTGCAGATTCAAGCTTAAGCGTCAAATTCTTAGACAACACAAGTATAATCTACTCACAATTTCCCATAGCAAAACTCATTTGCTAAATTTTATTCCAATCTCATTCTTGAAGTGTTTAAACACCTCATAGGCCTTGTTTTTGCTTCATAGCAATAAAGTCACAACAATATCATGTGCATGTATTGATAAAGTAACAATTTACTTTTCTCATATCTCTAGTTTGCACAATCTTTCCATTACAAACATCATTGTGAGTAAACTTTAGAGACGTTACGATTCTTCTAACAAATGAATGACGATTTTGTTAACTTAGTGCCCATAAAAGCAATAAATTTAACATTACAATTTGTGCTGCGAACTATGGTTTAAATGATCCTAACAATCATGCCACAAACCATAGGATTCACTACAAGAACTAATACATAATTTTATTGCTTTCAACAAATATCGTCACTACATTTATTTAGAATCATTCCATTCTAAGAGTTTACAACTTTCAAAGATACACAATCTAATCTAAGCGGTAAGCGCTAGATCATCCAAACCAAATGAGAGAAGATCTTATTCGGTCACATCGACTTGATCTTTTGCTTTCCCACGAGTGTCTTTGTTACGACAATCTTTTGCCATGTGATTGGGCTTTCCACACTTATAGTATTTTCCTTTGAACTTTTTCGCCTTGCAACTGTTGGAGGCTATACCGTCAAACCTACGCTTTGATCTGGTTTTTTGTTCAACTAGATTAGCCCGTGGTTCCATTTGAAACCTATCCGCTTTCCTCTCGGAAACTTTGTTGTCCTCCTCGATTCGTAATCGAACCACAAAGTCTTTAAGACTATCTCCTTTTGTTTGTGTTTTAGATAGTTCTTGAAATCCTTCCACATAGGAGGCAATTTCTCAATCATTACGGCGACTTGGAATGAATTACTTAGACTCATTCCCTCCGCATGAATGTCATGTAAGATCACTTGTAGATCCTGCACTTGCACCATCACAGGCTTGGTATCAACCATCTTGAAAATCCGGGAACTGTCCAACTATGAATTTCTTCATGCTGGCATCATCGAATTTTTACTTCTTTTCCAGCGATGCCCAGAGATCCTTTGCTGTTTTCACAAGACAATAAACATTATATAATTTATTGTCTAACCCGTTTAGGATGTAGTTCTTGCATAGAAAGTCGCTTTGATTCCATGCATCCAGTGCCGCCCTCTTTTGGGTGTCAGTCTCTCATTCTTCAACCTAGGAGGCTCCTCGGTTAAGAACCTTGTCAAACTCAGTGTGGTCAAGTAAAATAGCATCTTTTGTTGCCATCGCTTGAAATCGTTCCCATTGAACTTTTCAGGCCTTTCACCATGGTGAACATGAGTCATTGTTGCACTCGATGAAGCCATTTGTACTGCTCGAATATTGTCTTAAGAGTGTTGTATATAATTTCTCTTAAAGTGTATCTCAGGAAAAAATAACAATGGCTTCAAAATAAGTTTTATGTCGAGGCGAGATTTGTAATCTCCGTCCTTAAGATAATATTGCATCGCTATGGTGCTAACGGTTTGCTATGGCAATTTGTCTCCCAAGATACAACGACTATGACTTGTGATAGGAGCACTCCAAAAATCACAAGTCCTCAAACCGCAAAGGTTCAAAGCACTCAATTTGATGAACAACAAATGCTCTCAAATTTCACTAAAAGTTATGAATGAATTTCAAAAATTCTCTCTATTCAAACAAGTGGGTTTATGTTGTTTATATAGTAGACCAAAAACCAAGTCCAAAGGACACCATTTGGAGGCAATATTTGGCCAAAAATCGTACCCCAAACGTGAATGGACATACCATTTCAGAAAACAAATACAGTGCTCGATCGATCGAGCTACTGTTCACAATACAAAAATTTTTTCTGGTCCGCTCGATCGATCGAGCATAAAATTTAATTCAAACGTGACGCTTTTTCCAACAATTTCTCCCTTTAAATTAATTTTTACCAATTTAGAATAGGCACAATTACAAAATTTATTATAAATTGAAACACATATATTAGGTCGGGCTAATGAATGTTTCTCCCTTTGATATTTCGATAGTTAGCCAAATGTCACGGGATAAGAAACATTCACCAAAACTTCATTGAACCCGTGCGTCGACGCGGTGGTGATAAGTTTGATCTAACGGTGGGAAAAGACCTTCTAGGATTCTTCCCTTCTACCTTTCTACATGCTTCTACAATGTTCTATGTACATCTCCACAAGATTCTAGAGCATTCTATTTAAATAATGGCCACAAAACTATTTGAAATTGTAATCTTATCCCAAGTTAAAATGAATGACACTCTCCGCCCCCATCTAAGTTGGTGACGCCCTCGTTGCCTGCATGTCACAAAACTCATTAATCTTGTCTACAAACTGCCACAAGTGGTCTTCATGCTCTCAACTGGATTCTGCCTCGGGTAGATCATTCCATTGCACAAAGTACTCTGTGTATGGTTGAACTCCTCTGGTGTGCACTTGTCGTGTACGCCCAAAAAAATAACCTCACTCAGTCTTTGGATTGATAAAAATATGTAGTAGTGTGAGTATGGATCGATCCCACGAGTAAGTGTATTTCTTTTGTGTTAACAAATCAAAAACAATAACATAAATATGGGGTTTTTCAGATTGAATTATAAATAAGAAACTTAACAACAAGATTATTATATATCAAGATTTAAAAGCAATTCTTGATTTTCGGTCAACTATACCTTTAGAATTTTATTAACTTGATCATCGATTCTCAACAAGATTCGATTTTTATTCAAATATTCATCATTGAAAACTCAATTTCTATATCACCTTATTTCTAGTTAAACAGAACCAACGATCAAATTCAACACTTCTCAATTAATTAATCTAAATACCAACGATTAAGATTAACTCAATGATAGAATTAAAAAATAGCAAGAATGATTAATCTAAACAACATAAACACCAATGGTTTATATTTAATCTGGTTACTTGTTTTCCGTAAGAATTTAATAAGTTCAACAACATAAAATATTAATCTTAGTTACTTTGTAAAGTAGATTAGTCAAATAACTTCTTATTCAATATCTAAATTAGCATTAAATTGCTTGTAAAACTATTAGGCGATCAATCTAATATAAACAACAATCTTATCAATAAAATCAGAAAAATATTGATACTCAACAAAAATCGTTACGTCAAAACAAAAATCTCACAAGTATTATAAATCTAAAGGTATTGTCTTCCACAACTAAGAATCAAATGATTTAGCTACTCATAATTGAAGAAAAACAAATAACCGTGGTTCTAGATTCATAAACAATAAAAAACAAAAGAAAAACTAACTAAAGTCACGATGTTGGGGTGTCAACTGTTATTCCCAGAAGTTATATGATAACTGAATTATAATACGATTACAATTATAATCGAAAAATAAAATATACTGTAAACTTACAACAGTAGTATATAAATACTATTCGAAATGTGCACAACAGGAAAATGGAACAATTCTGACGAGGCCACAGCAAGCCGTGTGCCCATAAACTCAAATTTGCCCGCCTTAGCTTCTGGCCTCCTGGACAGGTGAGTTCCAAGGTACAACACCCAATCACCTCTGTTCGGATTGAAGCAAAACTCCAAGCAGACTACTTCGAACACTAGTAGTGTGCAGTACTCTCAAACAGTATGCAAAGTATGAGTGAAGAATGATTTCGGAATAAACAAAACATAGATCTGGTGCAGCTTATATAGCTGAGCAGAAGACCTCTCCAAAGGTCACAGATAATTAAATGTAATGTTAGTGGGGTAGATGAAAAGTCTCAACACTTAATATCAGATTAATATGGATTTAAGTCTCACACTTAAATCTGACATCAATTTTGCAGGTAGGTGAAAAGTCTCAAACTTAATACTCAGCAGAATATGAAAAGTCAGGTAGATGAAAAGTCTTTTTCAGAAATCCGAGTAGTAAAATGATAGGACTGCCTTCGCGGCAGCGACACTCGCGACGCGACACAACAAGGCAGGGCGAGTCGAGTCGAGACGAGACGAGCGGAGCGGAGCGGACGGAGGACGGCGCACGAGGGGCACCCATCTTTTCTACTTAACTAAACTCTATTGATTTGTATCTCATTATAAACAAACCATAAGTGTCTCAATTTCTCAATGTAGCCTAATTTACTATTTATAATTTACTTACCATAATTTTGTTCTCATTAACAAAATAAAACATAATTATTGGGCTCATTAACCCAATAATAAATTTTTTTTATTAATCCAACATAAACTCCGTCTTCATGCCATGAAATCTTGTTCCTAGATGTAGCGGTCTTCAAACTATGAGAGTGGGTCAAAAATATGACTGAAGATATGGGAAAATATATCAAGAATCTTTTTAAATATGGAAAGAATCGAGTTTCCTTATTTTTCAGAACATTGCACGATCGATCGCCCATTTTACCCCGATCGATTTCCACTTTACCCGCTATCGATCGCGATTCGCATCTTTTTATTTTTTGGAAATTCTCGTATGGTGATCGATCGCCAAGCATGACCATGATCAATCACTCTCTTTCATGAAATTTTTTGCCTTCCACAATCGACCGCGGCTCCAACAGGCGATCAATCGCGAGTCTGGAAATTTGGTTCTTCAATTCTCAGTCTTTGGCGATCGATCGTGGCTCACCTTGGCAATCCATAATGGATTCCAGAACTTGTTTGTCCACTTTCCTTGATCTTCTTCAATGTATCTTCATCTCTAGGCTCTGTTTTGATTTTTATTCATCGTTTTAGCTCAATTTCTTCATATTTACTTATAATCAACCAATTATATGATTAGGAACTATAATATCAAATTAACCATCAAAGTTCACCTAATCATTAACAAATAAATCCACTACATATGTCTATTTCTGGACACATCAAACACCCCATTGTTGAATCTTGCTCGACCTCGGGCAAGCCTTGTAAGTTGTCATGAAAGTTGCATTTCCTTTTTTGTGGGCTTGACTTGAGTTCGACGAGTTGTCTCCCCCACTTTTACCCTAGTCCTCTTTCTTGCTTTTGTTCATGCCATCATTAGAAGACCGCAACTCATCGGCATATGCAATTGCCATAGCTAAGTCTTGCACTTGATGGCGTTGGAGCTCCTGCCTTGCCCATGACTTGAACTCATCAAGGAAAGCAAACAATGCCTTCCAAGACGAGACGAGCCGAGCGGAGCGGACGGACGGACGGACGACGCGCGAGGGGCACCCATCTTTTCTACTTAACTACACTCTATTGATTTGTTTCTCATTATAAACAAACCATAAGTGTCTCAATTTCTCAATGTGGGATTTCTTTAGCCTAATTGACTATTCATAATTAACTTACCATAATTTTGTTATCATTAACAAAATAAAACATAATTATTGGGCTCTTAATTATTAACCCAATAATAATTTTTTTTATTAATCCAACAATCCCCCACATGAATGCAATACGGTGAAAAAATTACACAATGCACCTAGATGAAGATTTGAGAGTACTTTGAGAATCACTGCATCAGGATAGGTGGTGATTAACCTTGAACCTTCCTTAATAAAGTATCATCGGATATACTTGTCAATCAGTGGACGTGATGCCTTGAACTGTTCGACGTTTTATGTATAACAAGACAACAATACTCACACAGCTTCATCTCCACACTATTATTGGTTCTTTTGTTGTTTTCCATTTTGGCCCTGGACTGCCTTGGATGTTTCATCGAATGCTCTAGAGATTTAGCTATCAGGTCATCTCATAGAAGCGGCCCCTTCACATTCGATATAGGTGATTTCTCATAAAGAGTATCCTGTCATACCCCACTTTAATATCTCGAGATAGAATAATCATTAAGAGCATGAGCTCAGCCTTCCCAAATACAAGTTTATCACTCTTTCATCACAGGAATATGTAAGGAACTCAATTTCCCGAGTGCTTTGTTCGATCCCCCCACAATTCGGTTTTCCTATTGAACCTGCAAATTGGACTTTACAATTCCCATCATGGTTGGAAATCAATTTCATGGGCTTCAATCCCATTCCCCTCGATGAAATATCTACTCGGTCTCTCGTTAGACCTTTCGTAAATGGGTCCGTAATGTTTTCTTTAGACTTCACATAATCTAGAGAAATAACATCGGTTTTTAGTAGATTTCTCACGGATTTATGTCTCCGATGTATGTGTCTAGATTTCCCATTATACACATTATTTTGTGCTCTTCTCATAGCTGACTGACTATCACAGTGCACGCTAATGGGTGGCACATGTTTTGACCACATTGGAATATCCTCCAAGAAACTCCGAAGCCAATCAGCTTCTTCTGCTGCAAGATCTAAAGCTATGAACTCAGATTCCATAGTTGATCTAGCAATGCTCGTCTGTTTGCATGATTTCCATGAAACAACTGCACCTCCAATTATAAAGATATATCCACTCGTGGACTTTATATTCTTGGAGTTCGATATCCAGTTCGCATCTGAGTACCCTTCAATTACTGCTGGATATCTCGTATAATGTAGTCCGTAGTTAGTAGTGTAACTTAGATATCTAAGAACTCGAACTACTGCCTTCCAGTGCTCATACCTGGGATTACTCGTATATCTGCTCAATCTGTTGACTGAGTTAGCTATATCAGGTCTAGTGCAGTCCATGAGGTACATTAGACTGCCTATGACCCTAGAGTACTCAAGTTGTTGCACACCTTCTCCGCGATTCTTGCAAAGATTTGACACCACCTCCATAGGTGTTCTCGCGATGGTATTATTTCTCTTGTCAAACTTGTCAAGTATCTTCTCAACATAATGACTCTGGTTGAGAGAATACCCATCTTCATGTTTTGTGATCTTCATCCAAGAATCACATCTGCAAAACCTAGGTATTTCATCTCAAAATTTCGTGACAACATTTTCTTGGTAATATTGATGTTATTGTTATTACCAACAATTATCAAGTCATCTACGTAGATACATACTATCACATAGTTTGTATTGTCTCCTTTCACGTAGACACATTTATCACATTGGTTTGTTTTAAACCCATTTGAAAGCATGACGCTGTCAATTTTCGTGCCATTGTTTAGGTGCTTGTTTTAATACGTACAAGGATTTCACAAGTCTACACACCTTTGTTTCTTTCTCTGGAACTACAAACCCTTCAGGTTGGTCCATGTAAACCTCATCTTCTAACTCTCCATTTAGAAAGGCTATTTTACATCCATTTGATGGATCTCTAGGTTATATAATGCAGCAAATACAATATTAACCTTATAGACGTTTTCCTGGATACATGAGCGTATGTGTCGAAATAATCAACACCTTCAGTTTGTCTGTAGCCTTTCTAGCCTTGTACTTATCTATAGTACCATCAGCTTTCATCTTCCACTTGAAGATCCACTTGTGGCCTAGTGGTTTACAACCTGCAGGAAGATCCACTAGTTCCCAAGTATGATTATGTAAGATAGATTCTATCTCACTATTCACCGCTTCTTTCCAAAGATCAGAGTCTTGTGAAGACATTGCTTCCTTGAAAGTAGCAGGATCCATTTCCAACAGATATGTTAGAAAATCTGAGCCAAAAGACTTTTCTTTTCTCGCTCTTTTGCTTCGTCTAGGCGATTCTACATTCTCTTGAGATTCTCTATCCCCCACATTTCTCTCAACATTGGTTTCAGTCACTGTCTGAGTTTTGTGGTGAAAGATTTCCTCAAAGAATGAAGCATCTCTAGCCTCAATGATAGTATTTACATGCAAATCTGCATTATCTGACTTGTGTACTAGAAATCGATAGGCACTACTATCTTGCGCATATCCGATAAATACACAATCCACTGTCTTAGGTCCTATCCTAGTTCGTTTAGGATGAGGAATTGGTACCTTTGCTAGACAGCCCCAAACCCTTAAAAACTTGTAGCTAGGTGCGCGACCTTTCCACAATTCATAGTTGGCGGAAAGCAGAGCTTCTCCCCACAAATTCCGAGGTAAGTCAGAACTTATAAGCATTGCATTCATCATTTCCTTAAGCGTTCTATTCTTCCTTTCAGCAATACCATTTTACTCGGGAGAATAAGGCACAGTGGTTTGATGAATAATGCCACTCTCAGCACATATTTGTGCAAATGGTGACTCATATTCACCGCCTCGATCACTTCGAAGAATTTTAATCTTTTTATCAAGTTGATTCTCAACTCCATTCTTATAGTGAATGAACATATCAATTGCTTCGTCTTTACTTCTCATTAAGTAGACATAACAATATCTTGTACAATCATCGATAAATGTTATGAAATAATTTTTACCGCCTCTAGATTGTACATACTTTAGATCGCATACATCCGTATGAATCAAGTTCAACGGTTTGGTGCTTCGCTCAATTGAGTGGAATGAAGACTTGGTTAATTTGGCCTCTACACAAGTCTCACACTTGTGTTTATGATTGATGTTAAATTTAGGCAATAGATTAAGAGACATTAGCCTTTGTAAGGACTTATAATTTGCATGTCCTAATCTACCATGCCACAAATGTAAAGACTCGCAAGAATAATCAAACTTTAAAGTTTTATTAGCCACATTGGCAACAATCATTGGATTATTTTTACTTGTGCTAGCCTCATATGCTGCATTAACATCAACATCAACCTCTACATTAGACTTAGCCTTAGGAGCTAAAGTCATTACACTCATCTTGAAGAGGTTATTTGCCAAGTAGCCTTTGCCCACGAACATACCACCCATGGACAGAATGACTTTGTCGGACTCAAACATGAACCGAAAGCCTTTCTTGTTCAGCACTGCTCCGGAGATGAGATTCTTCGGATCTCTGGCACGTGGAGCACCTCGGTAAGAGTCAACTCTTTGCCAGAAGTCATCTTTAGCACAACCGTCCCTTTGCCTTCAACTTTTGATACTGCTGAATTTCCCATGTAGCAGTGCTCATCATTGACTAGTTGATAGGTCTTAAACATCCATTTGTTGGCGCATATATGGAGAGTAGCCCCAGTGTCCACCCACCATTCCTTGGAGTTCCCTCCAACAAGATTCACCTCCGATACCACAGCACTCAGATGCATATCATCCATGTCGGAGCTCAGGTTGTCCTCAGCAATTGGGGCATGTGCAGGCCTCTTGCCTTTGCCTTTGTAAGGGACTATCTTCCTCTTACCGTCATTATTTTGACGTTGAGTGCAGTCCTTCGCCTTATGGTTAGGCTTACCACACACATAACAGTCACCGGTGAACCTCCTTGTCTGAGTATCTCCACTGGGTTCAAAAGTACGCTTGCGCTTATTCCCATGGGAGTTGTCCCCAACTTCAACCACGTTGGCCTTGGAAATCATTCCAAATGATTTCTTGTCAACTTTTTGGTTGTCTTGATCGATGCGCAGCCTCCTGATAAGATCCTCGAGACTCATCATCTTTCGCTTGTGCTTTAGGTAGCTTTTGAAGTCCTTCCAAGATGGCGGTAATTTTTCAATCATCATCGCCACTTGGAGAGCATCATTTAGCCCCATACCTTCGGCAGCAAGTTCATGATATATCAGCTGCAGCTCTTCGCATTGCTCAACAACGCTCTTGCCATCTACCATTCGATAGTCATGGAATCGCCCGGCTACAAATTTCTTTGCGCCTGCGTCGTCAACTTTATACTTTGTCTCTAACAATTCCCAAAGATTCTTAGCAGTCTCCTTTGGGGAATACACATTAAAAAATGCATCGTCAAGAGAATTCAGTATGTAGTTACGACAAAGGTAGTCATCACTCATCCATGACTCAACAATCACAGCAGATTGAGGATCCTCTTTGTCCTCCACTGGTTTATCCTCTTTGAGAAACCGGGTCAAGTTCAAAGTGGTCAAGAAGAACATCATCTTCTGTTGCCAACGTTTAAAGTTGGAACCCTTGAACTTTTCCGATTTCTCAAATTGAGAGAACGGCATTGGGTTTCTCAGAACTGGCATAACGACCTCAGCGCCGCTAGCTTTCACCACTGGAATATTAGTATTCTCAGGAACTCGGTTTGGAATCTGGTCACCCATAAGCTAAAAACAGAATACAAACGATACAACACAAACAATATCAAACTGGTTTTTAAAAAACCTTTTTATAGTGAACAGACAGTGATTGTTTGAAAATTCAACAGTTTTATTTTTTTTTCAAAAATCCGATTATGTTCAAAAACAGGAACAAACAAAAAATTTGAGTTTACGATTGTTAGTCCCAGAAGTTATATGATAACTGAATTATAATTAGATTACAATTATAATCGAAAAATAAAATATACTGTAAACTTACGACAGTAGTATATAAATACTATTCAAAATGTGCACAACAGGAAACTGGAACAATTCTGACGAGGCCACAGCAAGCCGTGTGCCCATAAACTCAAATTTGCCCGCCTTAGCTTCTGGCCTCCTGGACAGGTGAGTTCCAAGGTACAATGCCCAATCACCTCTGTTCGGATTGAAGCAAAACTCCGAGCAGACTACTTCGAACACTAGTAGTGTGCAGTACTCTCAAACAGTATGCAAAGTATGAGTGAAGAATGATTTCGGAATAAACAAAACATAGAGCTGGTGCAGCTTATATAGCTGAGTAGAAGACCTCTCCAAAGGTCACATATAATTAAATGTAATGTTAGTGGGGTAGATGAAAAGTCTCAACACTTAACATCAGATTAATACGGATTTAAGTCTCACACTTAAATCTGACATCAATTCTGCAGGTAGGTGAAAAGTCTCAAATTTAATACTCAGCAGAATATGAAAAGTCAGGTAGATGAATTTTTTTTTTTTCAGAAATCTGAGTAGTAAAAAGATAGGACTGCATTCGCGGCAGCGACACGCGCGACGCGACACGGCGCGGCGAGTCGAGTCGAGTCGAGACGAGACGAGACGAGCGGAGCGGACGGACGGTGCACGAGGGGCACCCATCTTTTTCTACTTAACTACACTATTGATTTGTATCTCATTATAAACAAAACATAAGTGTCTCAATTTCTCAATGTGGGATTTCTTTAGCCTAATTGACTATTCATAATTAACTTACCATAATTTTGTTCTCATTAACAAAATAAAACATAATTATTGGGCTCTTAATTATTAACCCAATAATAAATTTATTTTATTAATCCAACATCAACTCCGTCTTCGTGCCTTGAAATCTTGTTCCTAGATGTAGCGGTCTTCAAACTATGAGAGTGGGTCGAAAATATGACTGAAGATATGGGAAAATATATCAAGAATCTTTTTAAATATGGAAAGAATCGAGTTTTCTTATTTTTCAGAACATTGCACGATCGATCGCCCATTTTACCACGATCGATTTCCCCTTTACCCGCTATCGATCGAGCTCGCATCTTTTTATTTTTTGGAAATTCTCGTATGGTGATCGATCGCCAAGCATGACCACGATCAATCACTCTCTTTCATGAAATTTTTTGCCTTCCACAATCGACCGTGGCTCCAACAGGCGATCGATCGCGAGTCTGGAAATTTGGTTCTTCAATTCTCAGTCTTTGGCGATCGATCGTGGCTCTCCTTGGCAATCCATAATGGATTCCAGAACTTGTTTGTCCACTTTCCTTGATCTTCTTCAATCTATCTTCATATCTAGGCTCTGTTTTGATTTTTATTCATCGTTTTAGCTCAATTTCTTCATATTTACTTATAATCAACCAATTATATGATTAGGAACTATAATATCAAATTAACCATCAAAGTTCACCTAATCATTAACAAATAAATCCACTACATGTGTCTATTTCTGGACACATCAAACACCCCATTGTTGAATCTTGCTCGACCTCGGGCAAGCCTTGTAAGTTGTCATGAAAGTTGCATTTCCTTTTTTGTGGGCTTGACTTGAGTTCGACGAGTTGTCTCCCCCACTTTTACCCTAGTCCTCTTTCTTGCTTTTGTTCATGCCATCATTAGAAGACCGCAACTCAATAAGGCTATCGGCATATGCAATTGCCATAGCTAAGTCTTGCACTTGATGGCGTTGGAGCTCCTGCCTTGCCCACGACTTGAACTCATCAAGGAAAGCAAACAATGCCTTCCAATCCGACAATTTCCGGATCTCCAAGAATATCTCCTTGAACTCCTTTATAGATTTTGTTGTGTGAGCCGTCATAGCCATCCTCGAGCATCATACTCCACATTCTCGGGATAGAAATGCCCCTTGAAATCGGCCTTGAAATCTTCCAATGTCTCCATGCAACGTGTGCCTCGCTCAATATCGGTGTGTCACCTCCTCTGCCATAATGTGGCTGTGCGAATCTTGGCATCATCATCTCTCACGTTTAAGGCTACAAAGTATTGCTCCAAGTTTTAGAAAAAAGTTGTCGAGTTCCTTGGCATTGCAAAGTCCCATTGTATGGTTTTGGCCTTGAAACGTCGATCGTGGCCACATGATCCCCTGCATTGGCCAAGGCTAGGTTGCACACCACCATCTTGGCCTTGAGGGTTTGAAACTCATCTTGAAAGGCCTTGATCATGCCCCTAAAAACATCAAATTGATTCTTCATATCAAAATTGAATGAGTTAATTTGTTTCAGTACCTGGCCTTGAAGCTTCTCCCCCAAGGTGTTTTCCTCAAGTTTTCGCATCCTGTAGGCCACGCCTTGAAGGCTCGGGAGTGATCTACCATGAATTGTTCTAGCAGGGTCATTTGGACCTCCATGCTTCCCACAAAGTTGACTAAGGATTTCCTTTACTGGGCTCGGCCCTTCTTCGATGCCTTATCCTATCTCTCGGGTTGTTGGATCATCTTAGAGTTCGACATTCTTCCTTCTAACAATACCATCAACGAACAACCTTGAGCACTGAAGCTTTTAGAGCCGCCCTCAGTTATGATACCCCTTGTCACATGATAACTTTCACCCAAACTTCCTTGAACACGTGCGACACTTGACTAGGAACTCCACGTTTGCTAGCAAGTCATCCTTCCTCTCGAGTTGGTTGCTAAGTGCTAGAAATGACAAAAACACAAAGAGAGTTGGAGAGAATGCTTTGAAGAATATTTATTGCTTGATTGTTTGATGGTTACAAATGAACTCCTACCCCATATATATAGATGTCCACCTCCTCAATGGATGTTGGTGATCAATTCAATCTAACGGTGAGGCAAGACCTTCTAGGATCTTCTACCCTTATACATGCTTCTACAATGTTCTATGTATATCTCCACAAGATTCTAGAGCGTCTACATGCTTCTACAATGTTATATGTACATCTCCACAAGATCCTAGAGCATTCTATTTACATAATGACCACAAAACTATTTAAAACTGTAATCTTGCCCCAAGTTTAAATGAAGAGTTCGAACCTCCGTAATGCTTGGCAGGCAAGATCATGTGCAACATGTGGGTGGTGATACGAAGCTATCATTTTGAGGTTTTATCATTTTATGTTTACGAAGTTTTGGGTGGTGGAAGAATTTACACATTCTTTGATTTTAGTTATTGTTGGTGTACACCAATGTCCTTGCTGTGTGAACGATCAAAACGTGGTGCTTGTGCTGTTGTACAGTTTAAAAGATTTGAGTTACACCGTTACCATCATCTATAGATTTTGGTAAAGCAACAAGCGCTTGATCCTACAATTAGTATCAGAGTCAATGTCACGTGTTCGATTTCCGTGAGTTGCAAAGAGTGTGATTATTGGGAGGGGGATTGTTGGGGTATAACAATTGCCCTTGGTGTGTGATCGAAAGAAACGTGGTGCTTGTGCTGTTGTACGGTTTAAAAGATTTGAGTTGCACCGTTACCATCAGCTATAGCTTTTCGTAAAGTTGCAAGCGCTTGATCCTACAGTTATTTTTTATGAATTTTTTTAGATTTGTACTATTTTATTTTGTATTATGTAAAGTTGCATTGTTAGATGATAATTATTTGCCAAGAATTCTTGATTGCATGATTAAAATAATCTACCAAAACTTATGTATTCGTATTGAAATGTGAACTAGTGAAAAGTACTCAAAATGCTGAGCTAAAAAAGCTTAATTTTATTATCAAATCAGGCATTTGACTTCTTTAACATCATTATTTATCTGTTACATTTTGTAGATTTATTATTTCATTTCTGATTTTGTAGCTTAATTGTTTCTAATGCCGTCAGCTATGTGAATTTCCTCTGTACCATCATATTTAGAGTGAATAGTGAGATTTTGGAGATCACTTGTGAGGTTGTGTGAGGCTCCTGACTTAGACATGACCACGGTTAGAACCGCCAGTTCGACGGTTCAAAAAACATCGACCCTTAACCTTAACTTCCTTGACGATTCTGATTACGGTCCATGAACCGCTGGTAACGGTTCTGGTTCCAGTTTTGGTTACGGTTTGATCCTTATCTTTTTAAAAAAATTAAAAATATTCTTAAGACTTGAAAAAAGTAAAAAAGTATTTGAATGTGTTTTCCTCCATGGATTAATCATAAAATAACGTGAAATAAATTCAAGCTCAATTAATCAAAATTTGAAAGATATATTTGTTTGATTAATATAGATATATATAACACTCTATTTAGATCAACAAGGATCTCATAGCTTAGTAATTGAAGTTAATTATTCAAGTTGTAGGTCATGAGGTATACACCATAACATACGTTTTAAATTTAGCAATATAAAACAAATTTAAATAAACCCTTAACCTGCGGTTCACGGGTTAGAAAATTATGACCCTTAACAGGATAGACGGGTCGGTTACAAATCCGACCCGTCGAATTGTTGACTTGGTTAACCGGCCTGTTGACCACAAGATGATTCCGGCCAGTTCAGGGTCATTTAGGAGGTATACCCTTAGTCCACGAGTCACGGTTGACTTTGAGTAGAGGCGGTGGGAGACTGGGCCATATGGGAAACATGCAAGCCTCGACGATAGGGTGCAATGTAGCACCTGTGAGGGACGTTCCTAATAAAGTATTTAATGCAATGTAGCAGCTGTGAGGGACGTTCCTAATAAAGTATTTAATTATCACAAAATGATTATTTTAATGTAAACTACGGAAAATCAGTTTAAAATTTACCAACACGTGGCCCTAAAAATTCCGGCATGACCTCGTTACACAAGGAATATACTACATGTTTTACATATATCAATACACTAATCATGACATATTGAAAATATGTAATACTAATTACACATCAAATCAGATAATCCATCACATACTACACCAAGTATAAAATCTCACAGTAATATCATACTCAAAATACAGCTACACGGGGCATAGCCCGATGAGTAAAATGTTATTAAAAACTCTTAACACGAGACCGTGACTCACGACTATAAAACATAAGACCTGAGCTCGCTCTCACTGAGCTCAGGTACTTCTGAAAGATGTACACTTGCAGTACCTGCAATGCAAACACACAAAGAGATGACAGCCCCACAAGGGGGGTCAGTAACCCCAGCATGTAAAACCAATATAAATCACGATAGTAAAACAAAATACCATGCAATGCATGTCGTGGAATAATGCAATGCGTGTAATGATACAATAATATCAGATATAAGAATATTAGGAATCAAAGGAATGATCATCAACAGTATCAAACTCAAGCTATGATGTCGACACACTCGGCGCTACGACGACTCCCTCCCTCGAGCCATTGATGTGCCCATCATCCTCCCGTGTATGGGCGATGGCGACACCATCGCCGCTATAGTTACTACCTAAACTAAGCCACTGATGTGCCATCATTCCCACAACCACATAGCATAGATATTAATAAGAATCATACAAGTATCAAAGAATCGCTAGGATCAACATGATATGTGGCATTGATGTGACCAACTAAATCTTTGTGTGTTAACAATATCTTATACATTTTATTTTGCGCATCGCTACCCAACTGGTAAATGCATATCAATATCACCAATAATTACATATAAGTCCAGTAATGACAAATAGATCATATACCGGAATCATCACACTTCTTTGTCAGACATCGTGATAGAACCAGTTTCTACGTACCTCAAACCAAGCTAAATATGTTCCAATAACTTGGATTTCCTCACATCCAAAAATTCTGTAAGGACCCCTAGCCCTTAACCCTTGATTAGTGTATTAACCACTATGTGTGGCACATGCTTCTATACAAATCGGGAAACTCAGATGATGCTTACAAAATTCCTTTAATATTCAACGTTAAAAGATCATCTCTACTAACATATAGACTCATAGAGTTGCCCATTACCAACCCCATTTTGCCACTTTTTACATTGTGGACTTTTATAAAATTTGGGCAGAGTCTCCCCGTAAATTGAGCTATCCCGAAATAAAAGCACAACACATAACATAATTCCCGGCCAGGGAAAACATAATACTCATCAGAATGTAGCAATACCAAGTAAATTCCCAGCCAGGGAAGACACCACACACAAGACGACAAAAGTGGGTTTCAACCCCCACATAATACACCATCGACTCTCATATCATTTAGCAATTCTACCTCTAATTGCATGCAACATCAAATGAAAGAGAGAAAGGCTCATGCCTTTATATACAATCCATATACAAGTATAATCGTGCTCACATGCGAGCATCATGAATATGTATATAATCCTCAGGTGTATATATGTACTCTATACGATACCGTGCTCCATCAAGCCCTGGTACCACGATCCTGTGAGTACATCCAATCAACAGCTCGAGCTCAGCTCCACAGCCATCGATGCACCTGTTCACCTGCCCCAACAGAGACAGCCCCCAACGGGATGAGCATACCAATACACAAAATCCCATAATCACAATAATGAAATTCATAATTTACAACAAAAGTAAATACTAATGAATTTTAAATGATACTCCCTGGATGGCAACATCCTCATCCGGGATTCCGTGTACTGTCCCTGTTCTCACAATCATCAAACTCATCAAATCTCATAAATCAGTAAATCAACACATTGATTTAACTCATAGCATGCCTGATTCTCAAGTATCAATAATTAATGATTCCAAATTCATTATACATGCAAACATAGATATCTCGATATCTAATACTGATTTTCAACTTTGCTACCAATCACAGATAGCTCAAATGCCTAGCATTTATTTTACAAATTCTCCATTATACTTAGACATCTCACATGTCTCATAACGAATACATGATCCCACGATCATTCTCAGGCATCTCAAATGCCATACAATAGTCATATAAACCCAGTACCCCATATCTCTTATAAGGTCATAATACTCTAGTATTACGCACACTTGTGGCAGCGATGCCAAGACTAGGTCGATCCATAGTCATATCAACACATATATGTATATAGCCATACCCACAACCATCTAATGCAATTACAACACATTATGCATTTCACAATTGCTATCACATAAAGTAATGCTCGTACGTTGCACGTACCTCAAATCTCCGAAGTCCGAGCCAAACCTTGCTCGAGTTCCATGCCCCGAGGAACGATGTGCTAACACGATAAATTATTCACAATTAATTACGCACATGCAACCCATGCTCAAGCACACCCATATCCCTTAAAAAAATATTGTCAACACACGACAATCAACCATTATCAAAATTGCTCAAGAACACCTTCAATAATTCGAACCCTATCATAACAATTCGAACTCAAATAATCCCCATAATTCATCTAAAACATGAATTAATCAATTACTAACAAGAATCATAACTCCCTGCCAAGAACCCCAATTTTCGAACATAAACCCCAAATTTTCGAACCCTAAATCACGAAAACAGCGCTGAAATTCGAACCAAATGCAACAAATATTTCGAACCACAAAAGTCTGAAATTATCGACTCAGTATCAGCTCAAAAACGCCCCAAAAACACCAGAATAAAAGCCCCAAAAATCATACCAAAATCGAGCCACAAAATCGGACAGAACCAGTTTCGAACCCTAGTGCTTTTCTGGCAAATCCGAGCTCAAATCGCGACCAAACTCAAATTGTTGGTACGGGAAGGAGCGCCTGGACGAGACGAAGCCGGCGGGTCGGACGCGCCGAACGGCGGCCGGACGGCGGCGGGCGCGACGTTTGAAGTGGCGGGGGTCGAACAGATCGGGAATGGCGCGGGTGCGGGGAGAGAGAAAATAAGGTGCTGAAATGGTTCCGATAATTAAAATCTCGGGTTCAACTTGTATTTATAGCAAAAATACCCCGAAATACTAATAGTCCCACAAATACATCATGATTCATTAAAAATCATCTATTTTCAAAAACTCTCTCTCTAACTCAAAAACCCCCTACCGGTGCCCACACAAAGCACCCGAGATTCTGAGTCACACTAAAAACCCAACTCACAGGTTTTCACCGAAATGAGAATACGATCTCAACCTCGGGATCCAACGATCCCAACTACTCAAATAGACGAGCCCGGAAGGCCCAACGCCTCGATTAAACTCCAAATCGCCACGTAAAGCAACTTTACGGGTTGTTAACACTCCGGGATTAACATCCATAATTCCTGGTCATCACAATATCCCCCACTAAAAGAATTTCGTCCTCGAAATTAGCACCGGTGTATCACGTAACACCCGGGCTACACAACAACATGAAGCGATAACCTCGATTCTTGACCATATCAGAATCGTCTTAATAAACGCGAGGATACTTACCTCACATCAAACTCTGAAACATAGCGACATACCAAAACCAACATATCACCCAAGAGGCAAAACGTACCTCGATGCGGTTCATCCCAAAAGTCAGTCCCTCATGACTGCAAAACAACCAATACTTACGACCGTAGATCAGACAGTCATCCTTAGTCCTAATACAACTAGTAAGAACGCATCCTGAATGACACCTCAACCGTGAGAACGTTGACCTCGTGTCAACTCTGGAGTGGAATAGACTTCCAATTCCATCATAACGTCAAAGAGCGTAAGCACCACTCAACGCTAATAATCCAAAAGCAGTTAGTCAACTGGAACCGCAAGGATTCGAATTGCTCCCGATTCCATCGTAGATATCATTCAAAGACATCTCTATCATGACTCACGATGTCTAACATACATCGTTACGGGGGAAACATTAGTATACCACGATGTACACACACCAAACCTGGTTTCCACTTCCAAACCTCCTCCATCAAATGAGCAGTCGCACCATTGCAACTCAATTTGGGCAACTCACGGCCACAGATTCACACAAAAGACATCTCACAAGATGTCCACCTCCGGATATTCCAAGGATCACATCCTAATCATAAATAAACCATCGAGACTCCACAGAGTTCAAATTCTGAAAGGACATGCAATAAACCCATTGCATCCTCAACGCTTGTGTCGGCAGCGACACCCAACCAATCTGAATTCCTGCCATCCCTTGGCAATCCTAGGATTTAACAATCCAAACTTGGGAAGGCTATCGCATAACTCGAAGGAAAACACCAACAAGGAAACACCTCAACCCACACAAGATAATCCCTCCTCAAAGGGAGTCAACTAACTTCACGATTGTTTCTCATAATTATCGTGCCATGGAGATTCCCAATCTCAAGGTGTTCCATATCTCTCATCAGAGATTTAGCCATCCAAAATAACATAACTCTATGCTTGTCAAAAAGGAAATCAAAATTGGCATCCGTATACTCACCGGTATATCTGCCTAAGCACTGACATCACATGCATACTCAATGCACTTGGCTCGGGTATCTACAACATACCCCTAAGCCCCCAAACACAACTGTCAATTCTGAGTCATTCCATTGCAGTGGAGAATGATAATCGACGATCAACAACACGGCGTGATTCCAAAAATCAACACCACACGTACCAACTTACCGAATCCTTCAAAGATTCCCAAATAGGTATAATACTACCTCCTTCCCCACAAAGGAAGTGCTATCGAACTCGAGATTCACTAGTCTCGAACCATCGTTCGAAAAAACTGGATACAATAACACCCATTGCATCCCAAATACACGGATTCCCCAGATCGAGTCAACAACGACTTGATGACTCTCTTGTTGGTACTCCAACATCATGAGCTGTCCCAGACAAGTCCCTCAAAACAATAGACGTATAAACGTTCTCATGGGGTGTCACATGCCTCAACATCATGCTAGCAAAGCGTTGTCTCCATAGGCTCATATCAAGCCCACCAACAAACCATATGTCCCATCTCGGTACGCCATACCGTACAAACCGTTAGAGTAACGGGTCATCGCCCAGCTTATCTCTAAAATACCAAGCACAATGGACAACCCGGTGTCCTTGCTCACTTATGATGCAATCATAATCCGTTAAGACTTATCCCACACCCTCAGGGTGGGTGTAACCATGTCTACCCTATATCACAACACAAGCGAGTAGTTTCCTCAATGACTACTCTTACCACCAATCACTTGGCCCTAGCCAAACCAACGAGCATACCCAAGGGTATCATCGCTCGACAATTATTTAACTCTATAACATGATGTGGTACACTTACCGGTACAATACATCCAATACTCCACCGAGCAAACCTGCTTGGCAAAAAGGTCTCGTCAACTAGTGACCCAGACTCTATCATTTGCTCATCATCGGCACCCAAACCATACAACTAAATACATAACATAAATGTATTAGCCATCAAAACGACGCTACACGTCTACATAGAACATCCACTATGTCATTGTCATCCCGTGTCGGTACCTGTCAACATATGACTTTGAAATAATATTGTCGACTCGTGACAGTATATGTCGATACACGACGTCTATAATCTCATCGTCAAACACATGACAGCATAAGTAAATCAACACATGATATCCACAATAGTGCTAAATAAACAGTACTATGCCATACCTCATTGCTAACAATATAGCGGCATACCTGTCTCCGTCATCCAACAGTGGTACGCAATCAGCACCCATCGCTCGTAGGTGGCGTAATCCAGCGTCATGTACATAGCGGCATAACCCGTCGCTATAGAATCAGGGGCATAATCCCTCGTCATAGAGTCAGCGGCATAACACATCGCTATAGACATCTGGCGGCATGAACCATCGCCATAGATGTAGCGGAATGTACCATCGCTATGAATACCCGGCGGCATAAGTCATCGCCAATCAATATAGCGGAATGAGGCATCGCTATCAATATATCTGGCGGCAAGAACCATCGCCAGTCAATATAGCGGAATGAACCATCGCTATCAATATACATGGCGGCAAGAACCATCGCCAGTCAATATAGCGGAATGAACCATCGCTATCAATATACATGGCGGCAAGAACCATCGCCAGTCAATATAGCGGAATGAACCATCGCTATCAATATACATGGCGGCAAGAACCATCGCCAGCCAATATCGGAATGAACAATCGCTATCAATATACATGGCGGCAAGAACCATCGCCAGTCAATATAGCGGAATGAACCATCGCTATCAATATACATGGGGGCAAGAACCATCGCCAGTCAATATAGCCGATCCCTAGTCATTGTCACGGTAGTGTATTTTAATGCCCCTCGCTCAAATAAAACATGCGGTACTCCCACCCCTCGCTTCACATATAGGCGGCATAGAATAACCTCGCTTAAATGGACATGCGGCGCTCCCACCCCTCGCCTCACATTTTAGCGGCAAATATTCTTTCCTCGCCTCATATGCTAACCACGCTTCACTGTGACATGCGGCGCTCCCACCCCTCGCTTCACATTTTAGCGGCACAAAACAATAAATAGCGGCAAGCATTTAAAATCATCACTCATCCATAACAATGACTCATGGGATATTCACCAAGTATTTCATCCATACCTGCATCACAAAGCATAATCCATATACCAACATACATCATCATGAGTGTATTTTAATGCACCTCGCTCAAATGCGACATGCGGTACTCCCACCCCTCGCTTCAACATTTGGCGGCAAAGCATTAAAATCATCACTACATGTATACATGCAACCACAATGCATAATTCCAGGATGTACATAAAATGCAGGTTACCGTTTCGTGCCTTTCGACCATGGCCTTAGCCTTTCCACGTCATAGTGTCCCTACAGGAACAATCCCAAACCATGAGCATACGATAATCCATATTTCCCACAATATGATTATAATGAGTAATGCATAAATTATGAGTACAAAGTACTTCCTGTATCCCAATGCATTTCAATATGCTCCACTTGGTTGTCCCTGTGTCACAACTCACAATCATAATCAACAGGTTATATTATGATTCTATAGATGTCATGACATATAATCGTTTCACTATGATCACATGTTACAAATGCACATAAGCAAAATAGTTGTGTCACACAGCACTAGCTACTATCATGCATAAATATGTGCTACCCATCCCTATCAGCATGTTTTAGGCCTTCAACAGCCCCAAAGAGCTAACCACTGCTCTGATACCACTAATGTAAGGACCCCTAGCCCTTAACCCTTGATTAGTGTATTAACCACTATGTGTGGCACATGCTTCTATACAAACCAATCGGGAAACTCAGATGATGCTTACAAAAGTCCTTTAATATTCAACGTTAAAAGATCATCTCTACTAACATATAGACTCATAGAGTTGCCCATTACCAACCCCATTTTGCCACTTTTTACATTGTGGACTTTTATAAAAATTTGGGCAGAGTCTCCCCGTAAATTGAGCTATCCCGAAATAAAAGCACAACACATAACATAATTCCCGGCCAGGGAAAACATAATACTCATCAGAATGCAGCAATACCAAGTAAATTCCCAGCCAGGGAAGACACCACACACAAGACGACAAAAGTGGGTTTCAACCCCCACATAATACACCATCGACTCTCATATCATTTAGCAATTCTACCACTAATTGCATGCAACATCAAATGAAAGAGAGAAAGGCTCATGCCTTTATATACAATCCATATACAAGTATAATCGTGCTCACATGCGAGCATCATGAATAGCTATATAATCCTCAGGTGTATATATGTACTCTATACGATACCGTGCTCCATCAAGCCCTGGTACCACGATCCTGTGAGTACATCCAATCAACAGGTCGAGCTCAGCTCCACAGCCATCGATGCACCTGTTCACCTGCCCCAACAGAGACAGCCCCCAACGGAATGAGCATACCAATACACAAAATCCCATAATCACAATAATGAAATTCATAATTTACAACAAAAGTAAATACTAATGAATTTTAAATGATACTCCCTGGATGGACATCCTCATCCGGGATTCCGTGTACTGTCCCTGTTCTCACAATCATCAAACTCATCAAATCTCATAAATCAGTAAATCAACACATTGATTTAACTCATAGCATGCCTGATTCTCAAGTATCAATAATTAATGATTCCAAATTCATTATACATGCAAACATAGATATCTCGATATCTAATACTGATTTTCAACTTTGCTACCAATCACAGATAGCTCAAATGCCTAGCATTTATTTTACAAATTCTCCATTATACTTAGACATCTCACATGTCTCATAACGAATACATGATCCCACAATCATTCTCAGGCATCTCAAATGCCATACAATAGTCATATAAACCCAGTACCCCATATCTCTTATAAGGTCATAATACTCTAGTATTACGCACACTTGTGGCAGCGATGCCAAGACTAGGTCGATCCATAGTCATATCAACACATATATGTATATAGCCATACCCACAACCATCTAATGCAATTACAACACATTATGCATTTCACAATTGCTATCACATAAAGTAATGCTCGTACGTTGCACGTACCTCAAATCTCCGAAGTCCGAGCCAAACCTTGCTCGAGTTCCATGCCCCGAGGAACGATGTGCTAACACGATAAATTATTCACAATTAATTACGAACATGCAACCAATGCTCAAGCACACCCATATCCCTTAAAAAAATATTGTCAACACACGACAATCAACCATTATCAAAATTGCTCAAGAACACCTTCAATAATTCGAACCCTATCATAACAATTCGAACTCAAATAATCCCCATAATTCATCTAAAACATGAATTAATCAATTACTAACAAGAATCATAACTCCCTGCCAAGTAAACCCCAAATTTTCGAACCCTAAATCACGAAAACAGCGCTGAAATTCGAACCAAATGCAACAAATATTTCGAACCACAAAAGTCTGAAATTATCGACTCAGTATCAGCTCAAAAACGCCCAAAAAACACCAGAATAGAAGCCCCAAAAATCGTACCAAAATCGAGCCACAAAATCGGACAGAACCAGTTTCGAACCCTAGCGCTTTTCTGGCAAATCCGAGCTCAAATCGCGACCAAACTTCAAATTGTTGGTACGGGAAGGAGCGCCTGGACGAGACGAAGCCGGCGGCGGGTCGGACGCGCCGAACGGCGGCCGGACGGCGGCGGGCGCGACGTTTGAAGTGGCGGGGGTCGAACAGATCGGGAATGGCGCGGGTGCGGGGAGAGAGAAAATAAGGTGCTGAAATGGTTCCGATAATTAAAATCTCGGGTTCAACTTGTATTTATAGCAAAAATACCCCGAACTACTAGTAGTCCCACAAATACATCATGATTCCTTAAAAATCATCTGTTTTCAAAAACTCTCTCTCTAACTCAAAAACCCCCCTACCGGTGCCCACACAAAGCACCCGAGATTCTGAGTCACACTAAAAACCCAACTCACAGGTTTTCACCGAAATGAGAATACGATCTAAACCTCGGGATCCAACGATCCCAACTACTCTATAGACGAGCCCGGAAGGCCCAACGCCTCGATTAAACTCCAAATCGCCACGTAAACCAACTTTACGGGTTATTAACACTCCGGGATTAACATCCATAATTCCTGGTCATCACAAATTCTAGAACTAACAATAAAATTATTCCAAAGATCATGTTTAAAGCCTAGTGTAAATTTTCAGCCAACATGCATCCAAAAAATAGACCCATAACTCTTCAACACTTAACGAAATGACATGGGTCTAGATTAGTTTGAAAGATAACTCAAAAAATTACATTTCATATGTTTAATACTTTCCAAAATTCGTTCATTAACCATGTGTAAAAACCAACCAAAACAGAATCCACACACACATAAATGCCGGTCATTCCCAGCTTGACCAATTTTTGTAGAAAAATCATAATTAATTTACATGATATCGAAAACACCTGATTCTAGTGGGGAACAAGATAATCTAACATACTATAATTCATCTTTTATGAGTTTAAGCTAGTTCACTCAGCTAAAGACAAAAATTTAGCCAATACATTCGGGCTTTGGCTAACGCGTAACATGCAATTCCAGAATGTAAACCTTTTGGTAAAACTAGCATAACTCTCTCATAAAAACTCACAATTGAGTGATTTTGGTGGCCAATTAAAGATTCATAGACCTACAACTTTCATTTAGACCGTAACCCTAATTCATGACACATTAATCCCATAAATTCAATGAACTCACTGCACGTGCATTCGCATGTACATGCATGTTCAGATTGTACACAGTTTGGTAAAAGTATCATAAATTTTTTGTTAGGATCGGAAGGGAGTGTTGGGGGGGGGGGGGGGGGGTGAATGAACACTCCTCCAAAAATTAATTCTTAATGATTTCACTCATGTTAGTAAATGAAATCTGTTTCTTAATCAATGATTAGCAGAACAGGCCACTGAAATGGAAGTGCGAAAACGGTCTGTTCTTAGCTAGTAAGAACGGTTGATGGCTATGAAATGCAAGATAGTGTGAAATGTAAGTAGACGAGATATGTTTCTGGAAGTTCGAAGGCAAAATCCTTCTACGTCTCCCCTTCTTCCAATCAAGGAAGGATTCACTAGAAGACTTTGAGTAATACAACTTTTTGTACAACCCCGATTCAGCTGGATTTACCCCACTACCAGACTGAAACTCCTAGTCTCTCAATCTGTTCAGACACAATCTGTCTGACAGTTACAAGGTAATCACTCTTCTATGTTAGAACAAAATACAATTGAAAGAGTAGTTTTAATCTAAACATAAACGATCCTTAAGTGATCAAATAAAACGATGAGCAGTGCTTCTAATTTGAGTAGATCGATAAGTTGAAGTCTTTCGGTGATAGCGTTATGCTCAACTGAATGCTTGATAAAGTTGATTGATCTTTTATGCGTTTTTGAATCTCTAGTGTCTCGTTGTTTTTGAGCTTTTGAAGTTGCACCTATATATAATCATTTCTGCCAACGACAATAATTCCTTTTGTGTGCAACTCTATACTCTGGTCAGTATCTGAACAAGATGCAGTCTTTTTCTTTAGGTACTTTCCCTTCTGGTCTGTTCTTTCGGCGCTTGTCAGATAGACTCTCCTTTGTCTATTTACCATTTAAGGTAATCTTCAGTCATTGGTTTTGTTCAGCATTAAATGCATCATTAAATGCTTCAATAAATATCCGTTAATTATTCGTACTGAAGAGCGAAGCTTAATTCCTTGTGGTTCTTAATACACAATGATTCATCAAAAACTACATGAACTGACTCTTCTACAGTCAAGGTTCGATATTGAAAACACGAAATGCTTTACTAACAGATGAATATCCTAAGAATATTCCATTATCTGACTTAGCTTCGAATGCAGTAAGATGATTCTTACCATTGTTATGGACGTAACATTTGCAACCGAATACATGCAAGTACGAGATAGTCGGTCTGTTACATGTCCATACTTCACATGGTGTTTAGTTTAACTTCTTATTAATCATAGACCGATTCTATGTATATCATGCAGTATTGATAGCCTCTGCCCAGAACTTTTGAGATATACCAGAATCAGCAAGCATTGTTCGTGCTGCTTCCTTAAGCGTTCTTTTCCGTCGTTCTGTAACTCCATTTTGTTGAGGAGTTCGAGCTGTTGAGAATTCATGCTTAATTCATTGGTCTTCTAGAATGGATTCAAGATTTTGATTTGAAAATTCAGTGCCCTTGTCACTTCGAATCCTGTCTATACCAGATGATTTTTCGTTCTGAACGCGTTTCAGCAGCTTGATCAATTTCGTGCCGGTCTGACTATATAAAATATAGTCCAAGTAAAATGTGAGTAATCATCAATAATAATAAGAGTATACCGCATTCCTCCTAAACTTGTTATTGGTATGGGACCAAACAAGTCTATATGCAATAATTCTAAACAACATGAGGAGGATTTGTCATTCTTGTTCTTGAAGGATGAGCCGATCTGTTTGCCCATTTGGCAAGCTTCACAGATCTTATCCTTAGCAAAGTCGATCTTGGGTAGACCGATAACTAAATCATGTTTACACAGGCTAGAAATAGTCTTGAAGTTAAGATGATTCAAGTGTTTATGCCATAGCCAGTGTTTATTATCATTATTAGCGATAAATCAAGTAGGATTATCGAGTTGGGCAAAATTCCAGTTAATCTTATAAGTATTCCCATTCCTGATTCCTACAAGCATGGTTCTACCATCTAATGATTTGACAGTGCAAGTGAGTTTGTGAAATTCTACAGCATAACCATTATCACATAATTGACTTATACTAATCAGATTATAGCATAAGTTTTCAACTAAGAGTACATCATGTATAATAACGTTACCATGTACAATCTTACCATTGCCCATGGTCTTACCCTTTGAGTTATCCCCGAAAGTAATCTTAGGACCAGTACATTGTGTGATTTCAGACAGCTGCTCGATGTTTACCGTCATATGTCGAGAACATCCACTGTGTAAGTATCAGTCAGACACTTACTTCTGTAGTACCTGTTATCAAACAAAATTACTGTTGGTACCCAATCCTACTTGGGTCCGGAACGGATTAGCCCTTTGGGAACCCATACCAGAATCAGTTTTATTGGCTTGTGTGTGTCTGGTGTGGTGTGTGCTGATCTGTTTCGGTGTTGTGTGTGATAATGTGCGTGAAATGGAGGCCTTCGGTTCCTATTAGGCAACCTATATCTTCGTTGCACCGGTTGTGAGTTGTGGTAATTTGGTGGTCTTCCTTGCCTTAGATTCTGCAACTTTGAGTTTGGTCTGATAGACACAAAGTTTTCGGTGCTTTTTCCTTGGCTTGGTCAACATACCCAATGCCCTTTCTCAAACCTTTATCCTTGAAGGAGATTCTCGTTTGAATTGTAGGCACTTCGGATTCATATATTGTGCTGGATCTAACAAATGTCATTTGTTTGATTTTGTTCATTTCCAGTAACAACTCAGATTCGTTTTTGGTGCTTTCATTGGTGCCAAAGCCTATGCCGGTGATGTCACCGACACTTCTTTTTACCTCTTGCAATTCTTCCAAAGAGGCTCTTGATTTTGTCCATGTTTTGAAAATGTGAGAAAGTTTAGCATTTTGTGTGCTAATTCTCTGATTTTCTTCATGGAGCTTTTCATAAGAGATTTTCAGCTTATCCAACTCGATATTCAGACTGTTGCATTCACCTAGCTTAGAACAGCTTGGTTTGATATGCTTGTCTGTTTGATCTTTGGCTTCAGCTTTAATTTTCTCAAACGATTCAACTAATATTTTGTAATCATTAGCCATGTCTTATAATGCAGACACAAGCTCTTCTCGTGTGAACTCATTTGAGTCAAATCAAATACCTCGTCTTTCTGACTCGTCTCCTCGTCTGCCATTAGGCATTGGATTTCCTCCTCGCTTTCACTTGATGAACATTATGAGCTCTCTGATTCTGAGTCAGTCTGAGCCCACTTGCTGTTACCTTCCTCTGCTACCAGAACCTTTTGAGCCTTTCCGTGATGCCTTTTTCGATCTTTGTAATGCTTTTTTTTTTCTCGTCATCACGATGCCTTTCTTTTCTTTCATCTTTCTTTGGCCTGAATCTGCAATAAAATGTCCGGTCTTACCACAATTGTAGCAAGCCTGATCATTAACAATATCATCATTTCTTGATTTATACTGATGAGAAGGTTTAAAATTCCTTTTATTCTTTGACATGAATTTACCAAATTTTTTGATGTGACATAGCATCATTACTTATCTGTTCGATAGATCGGTCTGTGGAGGGGGTGGACTGGTCTGGAATGGCTGCAAGTGCCTTGTTTGGCTGAGAGGTGGATGACTCTGCTTCACCTCTGGTGATCATCTCAAACTCGTCCGCCTTAAGATCAGCAAACAAATCATGGAGTTCGACCTTGTTCAGATCTTTATACTCCCTCATGGCAATCGTCTTGACGTCCCATTCATTTGGCAATGCTCTCATCACCCTCAGAGCATTCTCACTGTTGGAGTAAGTCCTTGTCCAGACCGTTCAGTTCATTGATGATGCCAGTAACTCTTTCATCAAACTCGTTTAGAGTTTCTCCAAGCTTTATCTTTATGCTCTCAAATTTTTGTAGAGCTACGGTCAGTTTGTTTTCCTGTGTCTGGTCATTCCCTTCACAGAGCTATGCAATCTTCTCCCAAATTTCTTTGGCAGTGGAGCACATCTTAATCTTGCTGAAACATTTCTTGTCCAAAGTGTCCAAAGTTTTGAATAGGATGTCCTTGGCTACGTTGTCTAGATTGACTTTCTTTCTTTCTTCATTTGTCCAGATATCCCTTTCTTTCTCGATCATTTGAGGTTCGCCACTTGACCCTCCTAGTGCAGGATTCACTTTTAAGATCTTCATTGGTCTGTCTGTAATGACGTACCACATATCATCATCCTGAGCTGCCAGGTGAGCTTGCATTCTGATTCTCCAATCATCGTAATCTTCTTTTGAGAACATGGGAATCTTGTTGAAGGATGCCATTAGTCCAGATATTCTATTGATTAAGAATGCCTGCTCTGATACCACTCGTTAGGATCGGACGAGAGTGTTTAGAGGGGGGTGAATGAACACTCCTCCAAAAATTAATTCTTAATGATTTCACTCAGGTTAGTAAATGAAATCTCTTTCTTAATCAGTACTTAAGCCGAACAGACCACTGAAATGAAAGTGTGGAAACGGTCTGTTCTTAGCTAGTAAGAACGGTTGATGGCTATGAAATGCAAGATAGTGCAAAATGTAAGTAGACGAGATATGTTTCTGGAAGTTTTGAAGGCAAATCCTTCTACGTCTCTCATTCTTCCAATCAAGGAAGGATTCACTAGAAGACTTTGAGTAATACAACTTTTTGTATAACCCCGATTCAGCTGGATTTACCCCACTACCAGACTGAAACTCCTAGTCTCTCAATCTGTTCAGACACAATCTGTCTGACAGTTACAAGGTAATCACTCTTCTATGTTAGAACAAAATACAATTGAAAGAGTGGTTTTAATCTAAGCACAAACGATCCTTAAGTGATCAAATAAAACGATGAGCAGTGCTTCTAATTTGAGCAGATCGATAAGTTGAAGTCTTTCGATGATAGCGTTCTGCTCAATTGAATGCTTAATATAAAGTTGATTAATCTTTTATGCATTTTTGAATCTCTTGTGTCTCGTTGTTTTTGAGCTTTTGAAGTTGCACCTATATATAATCGTTTCTGTCAACGACAAACTGCAGTCTTCTTCTTTAGGTACTTTCCCTTCTGGTCTGTTCTTTCAGCGCTTGTCAGATAGACTCTCCTTTGTCTATTTACCATTTAAGGTAATCTTCAGTCATTGGTCTTGTTCAGCATTAAATGCATCATTAAATGTTTCAATAAATAGCCGTTAATTATTCGGACTGAAGAACGAAGCTTGCTAACTTCATCTGATCTGATCTGATCTTCATCGAGCTGGTCTGGTCTGATCTTGTTGATCGATCTGGATCTGCGTCGATCTGGTCAGTTTACATCGATCTGGTCTGTTGAGATAGACTTTATTGGTCTGATCTGTTTTGTCATAGGCTCGATCGGTCTGGTCTGTTTTGTCATCTTTAGAAACTAACATTTTTCATATCTACTCTAAATCGAGTGAGACCGATGCCAGATCAAAGCTAACACGTAACACACAACTCTTATTCAGGTCATGACATCAAATTCGAAACACACAAGTCGTAGTAACTCGATTAACATACATCAAGTGCACTGAATGGCTACAGAACATATTTGACAGCAAGATTTCCAACTTAAATTCCAATGTAATTGCAAGAATTCGACCAATTCAAGTCCAAACGGTGAGGAACCAATCCTAATTAAGTGTTTATTATCACAGAATTTGTATTTTAATCATTATGTTTTCTCAAAATTCCACTACTTTTCCCACTAACTTATTATTTCGTTCAATTCTAATTTAACTATGTGTTGATAATTTAAATTGATATTTTCTTTACCAATTAAATTATTCAAATTCTTAACTAATTAACTATCCGAATTTCGAATAATTATCTTTGATCCGAATTAATCAGTAACAGGCCTTACGACAGCGGTGGCATAGGGATTGCTGGAGAGATTGTAGCCATTCAAGAGTGCGGTGAGGTGCGCACGCCACGATGTGATGTTACTGGTGGTGAGGCGGATTGGGATATGCTGGTGTTCAGTAATTGCGATGATGGGTATGTCACTGTGGGTTTGGTTTGTTGTCTCAGAAGAAGTAGCCGATGAGGAAGACACGGTTGTGGGATATTTTACAGAAGAACCGGGCGAAGGGATGAAGGAAAAATTGGAGGAGGATGGATCAATTTTTTTTTTGGAATCTCGTTAGAGATTGTTGGCTGATACCGTATAGAAGCAATAATTCAATGTGTGTGTGTGTGAATAATGTATAACAAATCAAAGAAGATGGTAATTTTGATTGGTTTATGGTGGACAAAGAAGGGTTGGGAAAAGCATACACGAGAATCCAGGGGGAGGATTTGATAGTTTCCAAGATGGTGGAGGGTGGCGGTGCATGGGAGGAGGGACCGCCGGAAAGTGCTCATGTCTCCTCGAAAAGGAACAATCTGTGCAAACCCTAATAGTATTTGGTGGAGCCCATTAGCTAGTCTTCTTGCTCGTGCTAATTAATTTATTATATTATCAACTTATGATTGTATAGATTACAACTATTTTTTTTTTTTTAAAAATAGTTATATATTATAAAAGGGTAGGTTTTCGCTAGGGTAGTTTTTTTGGTGTAAGAAAGTAGATTAGAGTTTTTTTTTTTAAATATTAGATTATCGTTTTGTCCAATACCTTTGTGCACACATACCTTTATATATATATATATACATATATATTTTTTTGAAGTTAAATCAATTTTTATATTAAAATTTGATATCCCTAGTTCTGGAGGCCCAGTAGGTCTTGAGGGTCCGAACTTTATTTGGGCCCGGTCAGTGCGGGGCCCATTTAGTCAACAAGGAAAGTAGTCACTGCCGATCCCGGGATGTCCTCATCACCTCTATCTAGCTCTCTGCCCGACCCGAGTTTATTCCGGGCACGATCACCTCTGTCTAACTGCCACTATAGTTCCCGAGCCAGGGCGGCGAGGAAGTACATCAAGAGGTCGGGGAGGTCCTCCATGGGACATGCCACCCAAGCTGAGGCACTGTCTCCTCAGCAGATCAGGACGGACTATATTTAGCAAGATAGCCGGGCTGAGGCGTGGTTTCCTCAATAGGTCAGGACGGGCAGTCATGGGACAGGATAGGCGAGCTGGGGCCACCTAGGGTGGTCCTGCATACCGAGACTAGGGTGGCAGGAGTCGGACACCTATTAAAGCAAAAGCTAGGCCTGCTAACCAATCAAAGGGTGGTCATGCACTGTGAGTAAGAAAAGCATATTCCCGGACGCAGAGAATCACCAGAGCAAAAGGATCGTACGAAGTAGGTAGCAGATGCAGATGGTCCCCCCCCTCAGTTTCAGACATTGTCCCCAGAATCCCCGGCAGACCGGAACCATGGGCATCCCCCCCCCCCCTATAAAAGGGAGAGTAAGTTAACAAGACAGGGATCCCCAAAAGAGCCCTCTAAAGAAAAAAAAGGACCAATATTGATCGGAGGAGATCCAAAAAACCAGAGAGGATCCTCCCGGACTCCGGCCTAAACCGCGACTTCGCGAAACAACACATCTTCCCCTATAAATTCATTTGTTATCAACGCGAACCAAAAGGAGAGGTAACAAATTGGCGCCGTCTGTGGGAAGATTTGAGCAAAAGACGTTGATACGATGGTAAGAACAAGGAGAACGGAAGCAGAGGAAAATCGAGAGCACCACGCCTCCACCAATGGCGAGGAGCAGCCACTGCCCGGGGTAAACATGACAGTGGGCGCTTTAACACTGGAGCAGCTCACAAGACTGATTGCAGTTACGGTGGAGCAGACCATGAGGAAAAAGGAAGGTCCGTCCGAGGGCGTGCACGGGGAAAGCTCCCAGCAGATGAAGGATCCCGAACAAGGAGCAACTTCCCGTCCTAAAGTGACTGCTGTTCCGGATCTGGAGGGCCAGGTGGAGGAGCTGAAGGACGAGGTCCAGAGGATGAAGAGAGGGATGGGGGGTACCTCTGTCAGGAGGGGAACCTCTTTCTCGGGTGAAATAGTAAACGAGGAACTCCCAAATAACTTCCGACCCCCCAATGCTGGGGAATACGACGGGAGCACGGACCCGGAAGAACACCTGGGCAGGTTCGAAAATGCTGCCATGCTACATTGTTACTCGGATCGCCTTAAGTGCAAAGTGTTCCTAACCACTTTGGTGAGGTCGGCCCAGAAGTGGTTCAATCAGTTGGAGCCGGGTTCCATTACTTCCTTCGCCGGATTTAGCTCCGCGTTCTTGCACCAGTATGCCAGCAGCAAGCGGTATAAGAAGACCTCTCTGAGCTTGTTCGAGATGAGGCAGGCCGAGGATGAGTCGTTGCGGGAGTATATCAAAAACTTCAACACTGTGATACTCGAAATACCTGCCTGCCCGGCGGAAATTCTGATCAGCGCCTTCACCCAAGGCCTGAGAGGAGGAGACTTCTTCCGATCCTTGGTAAAGAAGCCTCCTGTTACCTATGATGATCTGCTCACCCGAGCGGAGAAGTACATCAACGTGGAGGAGGCCCAGCAACTGAGGAGGAAGGAAGTGCGGAGGACTGGGGAAAAACGGATCAGCCAGCACGAGAAGAGGCCAGTGGAAGGGGCACAGCTCGGTCGATTTTCCCAGTATACGCCGTTGAAGGTCTCCAAGGAGGAGGCCGTCCGCATATGTGAAGACAAACAGGTGTTGCAAAAGCCGGCACCAGCTAGTGTGGAGCCGAGCAAGGAGGCCCCGGAGAAATACTGCATCTTCCACCAAGCGACTGGGCACACCACACAAGATTGCCATCGTTTGGATGAGGAGCTTGAGAAGGCAATACAGAACAGTTCCCAGTTCAAGCAGTTGTTGTCCCGACCCGTCCCACCAGGGGATAATCTTCCTCGGGGAAGGGGTCGAGGACCGTCGTGGACAAGAGGGAGAGGGGGACGGACCAACTTCCGTCCTCCGTTCCGTGGTAGAGGACGTGCTCGAGGACCCCCAAGGATTTTAAATGACGTCAACCCTACCCGTGCTGACTCCCCAAAGCGGGGAGTCATAAACATGATCTCGGGCGGGACAACGGATGGGGATTCCAACAGGGCTAGGAAGGCTGTCAGCAGGAGAGAGACCCTGAGTGTAGGAGGGATTTGTGGTGCCGAGGAGGAGGTGGTTGTCAGTTTTGGGCCGCGAGATCTGGAAAACATTTGCACACCCCATAATGATGCCTTGGTCATACGAGCCATTGTTGCCAATTATGAAGTCGGGAGGGTGTTTGTAGACACAGGTAGTTCCGTGAACGTGTTGTTTGATGAAGCTTTTCGGCAGATGGACTTAGGAGGGTATCACCTCGAACCAATCAACACCCCACTATTTGGCTTCGCTGGGCACACCGTGTACCCCCTCGGTCAGATTTCCCTGCCCCTTTCCCTGGGAGGTAACGAAGATCGGAAAACAAGGCTGGTCACATTCACCATTGTGGCGGCCTCGTCTTCGTACAACATCATTCTGGGAAGACCAGCTATGAACGAGTTCAGGGCTGTGGCCTCCACCTTCCACCAAAAGATAAAGTTCCCTGTAGGAAAAAGAGTGGGTGAAGTTAGGGGAGACCAGCCCTCATCCAAGAAATGCTACGTGGAAACTGTGAAGTTAGATGTGAAAAGATCCCGAAGGGGCGGTGATGAAGGACGGGAGGATAGGGGGGTACAGATGGTGCAGGAGGTGCAGGCGATGCGGGACGGGGAAGAGGAAATTATATTAGTCCCAGGACAGCCCGATAAAACCACAAGAGTAGCGGCTGACCTAGACAGCGTCCTGAAGCACGACTTATCGAAATGCCTGTCCAAGCATACCGGAATATTCGTCTGGTCCCCGACCGAGCTGACAGGGGTGTTGCCCTCTGTAGCCCAGCACAGGTTAAATGTCAATCCAGAAGTCAAAGTAACCCGGCAAAAGAAGAGGCATTTTGGACCAGATAAAGACAGAATTATCCGAGCCGAGGTTCAGACCTTGCTGAGGGCCGGACAGATAAGGGAGGTACAATTCCCCACCTGGTTGTCAAACGTGGTTTTGGTTCCAAAGTCGGCGGGAAAATGGAGGATGTGCATCGACTTTCGTAATTTGAACAAAGCCTGTCCCGAGGACTGTTATCCCCTACCTCGGATCGATCAGCTGGTAGACTCCACCTCGGGGTACGAGCTGTTAAGTTTCATGGACGCGTACCAGGGATATCACCAAATACCCTGGGCGAAAGAGGACCAAGATAAGGTCAGTTTTATCACGTCGGATGGAACGTTCTGTTATGTGGTCATGCCCTTTGGCCTCAAGAACGCCGGGGCCACATACTAGAGGTTGATGGACAAAGTGTTTGAAAACCAGGCGAGAAGGAACATTGAGGTTTATGTGGATGACATCTTGGTAAAATCTAAAGGCCAGGCAGACCTATTGCCCGACTTAGAGGAAACTTTTGCCACACTAAGCAGGTTTGGTCTGAAATTAAATCCGGCTAAGTGCGTATTTGGTGTGAAGAGCGGTAAATTCTTGGGTTCATGGTAACAGAGAGGGGGATCGAGGTCAACCCGGAAAAAGTTAGAGCAATTCAAGAGATGACCTCACCTCGCAGCATAAAAGAGGTGCAAAAATTGACAGGGCGGATTGCGTCCTTAGCTCGTTTTATTTCCAGGTTAGCTCATAGGAGTTACCCTTTCTTCCGAGTGCTAAGAAAGGCGAAAAAGTTCGCTTCGGACGACGAGTGCGAGGAAGCTTTCTTTGACCTGAAGAAGCACTTGGCCGAGCTACCAGTCCTGGTAAAGCCAGAGCCCGGCGAGCGATTATGGATCTACTTGTCTGCTACAGAAAGCGTTGTTAGCTCGGTACTGATAAAACAGGACGGTACGGACCAGAGGCCGGTGTACTATGTCAGCCATGCACTGAGAGGGGCGGAACTCAGGTAACAGAGGTCGAAAAATTGGCATTAGCTTTGGTCCTAACCGCAAGGAGGCTGAGACCCTACTTTTTGTCACACCCCATCTCAGTGCTAACCAACAGCCCCATGGGGAGGATAATGACCCAGCCTGATGTATCGGGGAGATTGGTGAAATGGACAATCGAGCTCGGCGAGTAAGACGTAACCTACCAACCTCGGTCATCCATCAAAGCCCAGGCTTTATCAGATTTCCTCGCGGAGATGATAGAGGTTGAAGCTGAGGAGCCCTGGAAGGTATACGTGGATGGAGCAGCTAACAGTGAAGGCAGTGGAGTGGGGATTGTTCTGATATCCCCCGCGGGTGAGAAGATGAAGGTCATTATCAGATTAGACTTCCGGGCTTCTAATAATGAAGCAGAGTACGAGGCTATACTGATCGGGCTGAGGTTGGCAAAAGAGGTCGGTGCCAGCCGAGTGATCCTTCACTCGGACTCCCAGCTGGCCACTCAGCAAGTGAAAGGGAATTACGAAGCCAAAAGCGAGAAGATGATAGAATACTTGAAGGCTATACAGGAGATGTCAGAAAGTTTCGTGGAGTGGAGCATAGTGCAGATCCCTAGGGAGGATAATCAGGAGGCCGATGAGCTCTCCAAGTGGTCAACATCCCTGGTTCCTTTGTCGCAGAGGGAGTACATATTTCAGACAGAGTTGATTCCGGCAGCTCGGCCCGTCACCGAGGCCCCCGAGGTGTTGGGTTGGATGGCCCCGATTTTGAACTACTTGAGAAAGCTTGAAGTACCCGCTGATAAGAACCAAGCCCGACGGTTGAAGAGGCATGCATTCCGTTTTGTTCTGATAGAGGATGTGTTATATAAGAGGTCATTTGCCGGACCCCTCCTCCGATGTCTCAACGCGGAAGAGGCAGAATATGTGCTCAGAGAAATTCACGAGGGATGCTGTGGAGACCATCTCGGGGGGTTGGCTCTGGCCAGAAAGACTCTCCTTGCTGGATATTTCTGGCCGACCCTGAGGAATGACGCGATCAGGACTGTAGTCACTTGTGAGGGTTGTCAGAGGAACAGTAAGTTCCAGTCAAGGCCAGCAAGTCTCATGAAAGCAGTAACATCGGCCTGCCCTTTCGATAAATGGGGCTTGGATATCGTGGGACCTTTCCCGGTGGCCCCGAAGCAAAAGAAATTTATGTTGGTGGCTGTAGATTATTTCTCGAAGTGGGTCGAGGCCGAGCCTTTAGCCAAGATCGCCGAGGAGAATGTGCTGGACTTTCTGTGGAAAAATATAGTTTGCCGTTTTGGAGTACCCAGGAAATTAATATCAGACAATGGGAGGCAGTTCCAGGGGCAGAGGTTAATGGCTTGGTGCAAGGAAATGAAGATCGAACAAGCCTTTACATCAGTAGGTTATCCGCAGAGCAACGGGCAGACAGAGGTCACCAACCGATCAATTGTGCAAGCTTTGAAGGCCAGACTGTACGGGGTTGGCAAGGACTGGGTGGACGAGTTACCAAGTGTGTTGTGGGCTTACAGAACGACAGCTCGCGTCCCAACTGGAGAAACGCCTTTCAGCATGGTATATGGAACGGAGGCCGTGCTGCCAGCTGAGGTCGGAAAGACCTCTGCCAGGGTCCAAGCATATGATGGCGACAATGAGGAAAAACCGGGCTCTGGACTTGGATCTGATCTATGAGAAACAGGAAAGGGCGGCTATAAGGATGGAGGCTTACCGCAGCAAGATAGTCAGAGCCTACAACAAAAGGGTGGTACCCCGAAATTTTCAGGTGGGGGACCTCGTCCTCAAAAAGGTCAACCCAGCAGGGGAGGTAAGAAAGCTTGACCCCCGATGGGAGGGACCATACAAGGTAGTCCAGAAGCTGAGTTCCAGGTCGTACTACTTAGAGGAGGACGGAGGCTGACGCCTAAAAAGACCTTAGAATGCATATCACCTCAGAAAATATTATTCCTAGGCATTTGTTGTTATTTCAATTCAATGTACGAACGCTGTTATTTAATGAATTTTTCCTTTAAATCTCTTGTCCGAAATTAAAAATGTAGGTCCGCCCTGCATGCTAAAGCCCAGGTGTATGAGGCCATGGCAACAATTAAAAGTGCAGGTCATCCCTGTCACTAAAGCCCAGGTGTATGAGGCCCTGGCAACAATTAAAAGTGCAGGTCATCCCTGTCACTAAAGCCCAGGTGTATGAGGCCCTGGCACCAATTAAAAGCACAGGTCCGCCCTGCATGCTAAAGCCCAGGTGTATGAGGCCCTGGCACCAATTAAAAGCACAGGTCCGTCCTGCATGCTAAAGCCCAGGTGTATGAGGCCCTGGCACCAATTAAAAGCACAGGTCCGCCCTGCATGCTAAAGCCCAGGTGTATGAGGCCCTAGCACCAATTAAAAGTGCAGGTCATCCCTGTCACTAAAGCCCAGGTGTATGAGGCCCTGGCACCAATTAAAAGCACAGGTCCGCTCTGCATGCTAAAGCCCAGGTGTATGAGGCCCTGGCAACAATTAAAAGTGCAGGTCATCCCTGTCACTAAAGCCCAGGTGTATGAGGCCCTGGCAACAATTAAAAGTGCAGGTCATCCCTGTCACTAAAGCCCAGGTGTATGAGGCCCTGGTACCAATTAAAAGCACAGGTCCGCCCTGCATGCTAAAGCCCAGGTGTATGAGGCCCTGGCACCAATTAAAAGCACAGGTCCGCCCTGCATGCTAAAGCCCAGGTGTATGAGGCCCTGGCACCAATTAAAAAGCACAGGTCCGCCCTGCATGCTAAAGCCCATGTGTATGAGGCCCTGGCAACAATTAAAAGTGCAGGTCATCTCTGCATCATAAAGCCCGGGTGTAGGAGCGCAGGTCAAGAGGATATCATCTGCTTGCAAAAATTATTTCTTAAGATCGGGTCGGATAGAGCCTTTTTGCATGGTTGACTCTGTGGAGATTAACAGGTTAGCCCTGTTTTAAGATTTAATTTTGTTAGAATTATTCTAGTCGTTATTACACGAGGGCCCTATGCGGCATTCAGTTCTACGCGGGGGGTTATTTATAAGTTAGTATTTTTTGGATCAATCCAATGTAAAATCACGGGTTGGCTCGGCTGGTATAAGGGGTCGGGACGTTCGTAAAGTTGCGAGGGAAACCAATTCCTAACAAGTGATCAATTGCTTCAGATAAGACAATCAAAATTCAAAATGACCTCGTTACAGGGGGGTGCCTCCGAGGCACAGCACAAAAAAAAAAAAAAAAAAAGAGAAAATTTACAAAGGATAAATTAATAGCAGGTCAGACTACTTGATGAAGTCGGGAGGGATGCTGGCAATGATGGCGTTAAGGTCCAGGAAGTCGTCAGGGTCCTGGTCACTGGGCGGGAAGCCCTGGGCTTTGAACTGGCCCTTGCACCCCTCGAAGCCGAGGTCCAGAAACTTAAAAGCCTTGGAGGCCAGCATGCGCGTAAACTCCTCCGACTTGATGAAGGCTTCGCGTCGGGCTGATTCACCTGCTACATAGGACTCCAACTCGGACTTAACATTTTCAAGCTCAGCCCCGACATGGGAAAGTTCTCGTTCCTTCCCGGCCAGAGCAACACGGAGCTGTTCGGCATCCGCTCGAAGTCGGGTCATCGAGGCCCTGTAAGACTCCAGTTCGGCAGCGTCCGCCTCGGATTTAGCTGTAGCATTCTCAGCTTCTGACTTGGCCTCCCGCACTGCTTTCTTCGCGTCTCTGGCTGATTGGCCGTAATTTGCACCCCGACGAAGGCTCTCGCACATCATCACTAGGCCCTGCAGAGAAAAGGGGGAGAGGGACTCAGTAAAAAAAAAAAAAGAAACTTACTGGTAGGGCCCGGGATACGCCTTCCTCTGCTAGGGGTTTCCACCTCAGCTCGGACAAGACTTGCTGATCAGCGGAGGAGGTCAGACACTCGACAATCCGGGCGGACAGACCTGAGGGGGCAGAGTTGATAAGGCTGACTTCTCGGGTATAGCCCACTGGTACCCCTGGTGAACCCGGGTCAGCGGGAGCGACGGATAGATGACTTGGGGGGGAAGCAGGTGGGGTGTCGATCTCATGAATAACCGGGGAGGTAGCCACCTCTTCCCGAGTCGGGATCCTAGCTGCGCCCCCGTCCCTTTTTCTTTTCCTCAGGCCTGTCTCCAACCCAACCTCTTCGGCGCGAGGAGGGCTGGCCACTGGAAATGGGGGGTTTGGGGGAGCGACGGGCGCACTGGGATGTTGGCTCGAAGGGCCCGCCCCGGCCGCCCCTTTTCCCGCTTTCTTCTGAGACGCCATGGTAGATAGCAGCTGCTGAAGAGACATGTTATCTGCAAGACAAAGGATTCAGCTCAGACAAAAAAAAAAAAAAATGTATATATTTAAATATCAAAAGCGGGGCCAGGTAGGAAGAACGTACCACCAGGGACGTCTGGATAGGAGCTCAGCCCAAAACGCCTGAGTACGTCCTCCCTGATTAGGGCAGCTGAATCAAAACGCCGACCCCCAGGGGTTGAGATAACCGTTTGGAAGAACACGTCATCATTATACTTTTTGGGCAGAGGTCGGGGGTAGGTAGGGTATCTCGCCAGGCCATGGGGCAAGCCCAACGTCGAGGTGGTTTGACAAAAAAATAGCTTTGTTTCCATCCCTTACGGGAGCTCGGGATGTTGTTTAGAAATTTATAAAAGGTCCGGGCACCAAAGTAAAACGCCCCGGGAGAGGGGGTTTTCTTAACTTGAAAAAAATAATTAAGAAGGGTAGGGGAGAAAGGCAGACCCAAGGATCGGAAGAGGGCGATGACAGATACTAGGCTCTGGTAGGAATTGGGGGTAAGCTGGCTCAGAGAGACACAATGATAGTGGGAGAACTCCTGGAAAGGAAGGGGGATAGGAAAGCGAAGTCCGCTTTTAAGCTGCTCGAGGAAGAAGGGAAAGTACTCGGGCGGGGGGAGATGCGGACGCTCACCAGCCCTAGGGACCCGGACGTCGTGATCCGGCGGGATAAACCAAGTACGGAGAAGGTGCTCGGCCTCAGGGGAAACACACGAGTCGAGGATCTCGTACCAAGGAAGTCCAGCCTGGGCCAGGCTCCTCGGGTCGAGAACCTCGAAGGTGGGGAGAGAAGGGTCAAATACCCTAGGAGGGACTTGTCGGAGGGGCGCCACCTCGGGAATGTCTCCCTCGGGAGCATCCGACCTCCGACCCGAGGGACTGGGGAGATCAGACCCCTCGGCCTCCTCGTCCCCCCCTCGAAAGAGGGCGCCAGAAGTGGAAGAAGTGGAGTGCGACATTAACAGAAAGGGAGGCAGAGCTGACTTACAGGGTTTTTTGGAGAGGCGATTGATCCGACCTAGAGCGCAAATGGAGGAAAATGAATCGAGAGCCTCAATTTATAGAAGATGTGGCTCGTGGGCCGGAAAGCCTGGCCCAAACCAACGACGCAGATGAAGGGAGCTGAACAGTCGGAGCGCCAGATAAGGGCACGTGGCCTGACAACCCGCTAGGGTTTGGTACGGGACAGCTGTCACCCCGAGACCAGGAGTTGTCCAATCAAAGGACTGGGGGTCAGGAACCAATAAAGTTCGCCACAAGCCCATTAGTCGAGCCAGCGCTACACTAGCTCGACTAGAGGGGGATACTGATGATATCCCTAGTTCTGGAGGCCCAGTAGGTCTTGAGGGTCCGAACTTTATTTGGGCCCGGTCAGTGCGGGGCCCATTTAGTCAACAAGGGAAGTCGTCACTGCCGATCCCGGGCTGTCCTCATCACCTCTGTCTAGCTCTCCGCCCGACCCGAGTTTATTCCGGGCACGATCACCTCTGTCTAGCTGCCACTATAGTTCCCGAGCCGGGGCGGCGAGGAAGTACATCAAGAGGTCGGGGAGGTCCTCCATGGGACATGCCACCCAAGCTGAGGTACTGTCTCCTCAGCAGATCAGGACGGACTATATTTAGCAAGATAGCCGGGCTGAGGCGCGGTTTCCTCAATAGGTCAGGACGGGCAGTCATGGGACAGGATATGCGAGCTGGGGCCACCTAGGGTGGTCCTGCATACCGAGACTAGGGTGGCAGGAGTCGGACACCTATTAAAGCAAAAGCTAGGCCTGCTAACCAATCAAAGGGTGGTCAGGCACTGTGAGTAAGAAAAGCATATTCCCGGACGCAGAGAATCACCAGAGCAAAAGGATCGTACGAAGTAGGTAGCAGATGCAGATGGTCCCCCATCTGTGGTCCCCCCCTCAGTTTCAGACATTGTCCCCAGAATCCCCGGCAGACCGGAACCATGGGCATCCCTCCCCCTATAAAAGGGAGAGTAAGTTAACAAGACAGGGATCCCCAAAAGAGCCCTCTAAAGAAAAAAAAAAGGACCAATATTGATCGGAGGAGATCCAAAAAACCAGAGAGGATCCTCCCGGACTCCGGCCTAAACCGCGACTTCGCGAAACAACACATCTTCCCTTATAAATTCATTTGTTATCAACGCGAACCAAAAGGAGAGGTAACAAAAATATTTGCCAATTGTTTTGTAACAATGTGCAATTAGCTAGTTTGTCTTACATTATAATTATTGTTTGGAAAATAATAATGGTACAACTATGTTAAACATATTTGTAATTTACCTTGATAATGTATGTATTTATATATATATATATATATATATATATATATATATCTTTATATATATATATATATATATATCTTTATATATATATATATATATATATATATAATCAATATTTGTTTTATAAACAGTCATACCAAGATCAAATAGTTAGTATTAAATATTGGAGCTTTATAATATAGTAAGTATAGATTATAAAAGTTTCTTTGAAATTATTCAAACTTTATTTCTAAAATGGAAAGCCATCTACTACAAATTAAGGTTGAGTATTATAGAAAGAGAATACTACTTACGCTTTAAAACAAGGGAAAAAAGACAAATTCATCTCGTAAGTTGCATATTTTATGTCTTGGCTAACTAAATTGTCAAATTTGGTCTTGTAAAAGAAGTTTGCTTTTTGGTCTTCTACAATAAGTTTGTTTGTTTGTTTGTTTTTTCAAATATTTCGCCAGAGTGTTGATGTGATACCAAATATTGATAATGTGACATCTTATATTACTGACGTGTTCGGTTTCATGTTAGCACTCCGGAAAAATATGGCTAAAAACAAAAAAAAAATGAGTAAAGTTAATGGACTAAGGCCCTAAAATTGATGAGTAATTGATGAGTTAGATGACAAAAACCCGAAACATAACAATTTAGAAGACTAAATTGACTATTTTTTCTTAAATTATAGAATCTGGATATAATTTTTAAAAAGAAAATTATATTTAAAAACATATTCCTAGCAAAGTCATCAAGTTCGTACTTAGGGCATTGGGTAAGGAGATAATATTGACGGAAGCAAATGCAATTTGAATTCCCTAAATGTCCTGATAAGTATTTGAACCATATGGATTGGAGCATGTGCATGCCAATGTCTTGTTTCATGCGAAAACTTAAAATCGATTATTATAAATAATATGTGATAATAATATGTGTTTATATAATTAATCATCTCGTTTGAAGAGCTTTATCTGGATTGATCCTAGACAAGAAAATCAGATATTTTATGAGTTTTGACTTTCTTGTTTATTGTACCAATTTAGTCATCATTTTTTGTTAACTAATCAGTTTAACCAATTGAATCTTAAATTTTCTGTTTTACTTGTATAATGTGGAAGTAAGAGGTCAAAGGACAAAGCTGGTGCATAAAGTTCCCACTATACGCGGAGTTTGAGAAGGGATCATGGCACTTGGACCTATTGTATACAATATTTTACTTACATTGCAAATATGTTATTTTCAAGTCGTGTTTTGTGAAAGTGAACTTAGTTAAAATCTTTTCAACTTAAAGAATACAAGACCTTCAAATTTTGTCTAAAATTTTTTACGAATTTGTTTATAAGAGAATTTATTCATCAAGTACAAGAAGTACTTGTTACAAAACAATTACTAAAACATCAGCCAGACCGATACAATGATAAATAAAGGCCGGACTTACAAATCAGTCTGTGAAAGTGTAATCACAAGAGGAGAAATAACAAGAGATCCAAGACCAAATACTGACATTTACTTCCTCAATGAGCTTATCACTATTCAATGCAATACCTTGAAATATAACATCATTATTCAATTCGCAAATGCTCCACACAATGTAATACCACAAATCATTCCAAATTTTGCAATACCTCTTCAAATGATTCAGCCCTTGGTGTTGGATCAAATAGCTTTAAATATGATAATGACACACCAAAGAGACACCAAACCACAAACAACAATTGTTTCACACACAACTAGCAAGAGGACACGAGATAAATAAATGATTTACATCATCAACCTCCCAAATTACATAACAGACAAATAACCACACTTTGCACATCCAAAATATTCCTCTTAAATCATTTTAGTAGGAACATTATTAAGCACTACCTTCCACAGAAGAAAAAAACTAACCTTGCTTGGACCCCTTTGAGCCAAATGAATTTATTCACACTGTTTTTTGGTCTCGAGGAAGATCGTGATCCTCACTGCACAATAGGCTGAGTTCGTAGTAAAGAACCCTCCTGGGTCTAGAGTCCATTTCCAATTATCAGCTACATTCAATTTGAAAATGCATATGTTCACCATACAAGTTAGTTCAGAAAAAAAGATATTCTTCCCACTCAAAAAACTGCCTTCTCCATCTCCAATCCTAACACGAAGCCTGATGTGACTAGAAATAGACACATCTATTGCGCTTAATTGTCTACAATTTGGTATATTTTGATGGATAATTTAATACATATGCTACATAATCGTATAATTGTGTAAATGTAGGTGGAATCGAAGAAATCGAGCTAAAAAGGCGAATAAGGATCAAGAAATGCATTGGAGTTGACAAGGGATCAAAGTAGACCAAGAAAAATGGATAAAAATTATATGAGGCGCTCGATCAATAGTCCAGAAGAGCTCGATCGAGCGAGCAAGGCAGAAAATTTAAGCAACAAAATATGCGAGTGCTCGATCGATCGACCAGAGGAGCTCGATCGATCGTGAAAGGCAGAAAAATCTCGATCGATCGAGAGAAGAGCTCGATCGATCGAGAGACCAGAATTCTCAAAAATTAGGAAACACGATTTTTACCATCTTGGGTAGATTTTTACCTACTATATCCGATTCCCACCCTATTTACTCGAATTTGGGGACCTTAAATAAGATATACTTCATTATAATTCAGATTATTCATAGTTTAGACTTAGAACAATAATTTACTTTGAAGTTTCAAAGACAGATTGAAGGCTCGACACAAAGGTGGGATTGCAACCTCGACGCGTGGCGATTCTTCTAGTTTGTCTTAGTTTTTGTTCATGTTTTTCATATATTATTTTGTAATTTTTGCATTGATTATGAGTAGTTAAACTCATCCTCTCGGTTGAGGAAGACAAAACCATTGAAGTTTAAGTTATTCAAGAGATTGTTGTTTTGAATTGGTGATTTTTATTGAATATCATAAGTTTTTCTTGTGTTCTTGCCATTATTATATTGTTGGTTGTTAGATTAGCTACCTAATATTTTTCATACAATCTAATGCTAAGTTTGACATCAAATCCGTAATTGTTTGATTAATTGAATTTGAGAAGCAACTAGGATTGATAATTCTCTGTTGTTTGAGGTTATTAAATTCCTAGGGAAAACTTCTGACTAGATTAAACATAACTACTGTTGTTTATGTTGTTTAGCTTCACCAATCCTACTTGTTCATATGATATCATTAGTTTAAATCTTAACTGTTGTTGTTAGGGTTGATTAATCGATAAGTGTTAAATTTGGATGTTGTTTTCGATTTAACTAAACTTAAGGTGGGATAGGAGTTAAATCTTCAATGGTGAATATTCATGCATAAAATTTACATATGTGAGAAAATCGATGAATGAATAATCTAATTCCAATGGTAGCATCGACCGAAACCGAGATCTCTCTTTAATTGATTTATTACTCTTTTATTTCAATCTTGTATCCTACATAATTTTAGATAATTACTACTCTCAAATCCCCCATGTTTTGACACTTGTTAGTGCAAAGATTCGTCCTTCCCTGTGGGATCGATCCCTACTTACACTGTTACATTTGTTGTTAACTGAGAATGGTTAATTTGGTCGTACACGATAAGCACGACCAAATTTTGGCGCCGTTGCCGGGGAAGGCATTGTTATTTTTGTGCTAATTTTTGACTACTAGATATTGCTATTTGTCTTCCTATATTACTCTTGTTTGTTCATGAACGTAGGGTATCATTTGGAGGATGACAAATATCAATACGATTATGAGATTGAAAGAACCTTACATCAACATAGGAGAGAAACTCATAGGAGACAAGAAGAGGAAGAAGAAAAGATTAATATGGCGGAAAACAAGAGTCTGAGACAGCTGGGCAAATCCTAACTTGGATCAGCAGCCCCTCTGCATTACTTTTCCTACTCTTGCTACTAATATCAATTTTGAATTAAAATCTGGTTTAATACCCACGTTTCATGGTCTTGCAGGTGAAGATCCTCACAAACACTTAATGGAATTTCATGTGGTTTGCACCACCATGAAACCAACTGGGATCACTGAGGAGCAAATCAAGCTGAGAACCTTTCATTTCTCATTAAAGGATGCTGCAAAGGATTGTCTATTCTATCTACCATCCGGTTCAATAACTACATGGAACAAGTTGAAGAGGATTTTCCTTGAAAAGTACTTTCCATCTTCAAGAGCCGCCAACATAAGGAAAGAGATCTACAAATTAGGCAATTCACCGGAGAAACACTTCACGAGTATTGGGAACGCTTCAAAAAGTTTTGTGCAAGCTGCCACAACATCAGATAAGTGAACATCTCCACATTCAATACTATTATGAAGGCTTGTTGTCTAGTGACAGGAATATAGTAGATGCTACAAGCGGTGGAGCTTTTGTAGATAAAAAATCGGAAGAGGCGAGGAATTTGATAGCAAACATGGCGGCTAATTCACAACAATTTGGCAACTTTAGAGCCGAACCATCCCAAAGGAAACAAACTAAGGTAAACGTATCTAACCTTGAACAACAACTAATTAGTTTAACCTCTCTTGTTCGACAGATATCAAGTGGGAATGGGCAAAATGTTAAGCCATGTGGTATTTGCTTAGAGATGAGCCATACAACCGACGCATGTTCCTCACTTCAAGAACCATCCAATGAGCAAGTGAATGCCGCGGGCGGCTTTCCGGGACAATCACAACTAAGATATGACCCTTTCTCTAGCACTTACAACCCAGGATTGAGAGATCATCCAAACTTGAGATATGGGAACCAAGCGGAACCACAAATGCAGGCTAATCCGCCACCCTATCGGCCATAATTCCAGAGACCACAACAAAATTCTCAATTCCATACTACTACTGATAGCCTTGAGAATATTGTTCAAGATCTTGCTCACAATGTTACTAAATTTCAACAGGAAACGCGGGCAAGCATTCAAAGTTTAAACACTCAAGTGGGACAAATTGCAACCAACCTTAACCGTTTGGAAGCTCAAGGATCCCATAAAGTACCCTCCCAGCCAGTGATGAATCCACAAGAGAATGCAAGTGCCATTAAGCTAAGGAATTGGAAGAACCGGAGAAGTTGAAAATCCCACATACTACACAAGAGGAGGAACAAGAACTTGAGAACAAGGGAAATGAATATACACAGGAGGAGGAACCTCGAGGTAAGTCTCCTCCACCTTTTGTATATAACCTTTTCCTCTTGCTTTGAAGGATAGTAGGAAAGATGAGAACATGAAGGATCTATGCAACACCTTCCGAAGATGCAAAGTGAATATCCCACTGTTGGATGCTATCAAGGAAGTACCCCGCTACGCAAAGTTCTTGAAGGAGTTATGCATTGCAAAACGGAAGCAGAAGTTGAAGGGGTACCAAAAATTTGAGATGGGGGGGGTAACATCTCAGCTATTATTCAAAGAAAGATCCCCACCAAGTGCAATGATCAAGGTATGTTTACCATCCCATCCACGATTGGTAACACACGTCTAGAAAAAGCCATGCTAGATTTAGAAGCATCGATAAATGTCATGCCATATTCTCTTTATAATTAATTAAATCTAGGACCTTTAAGTGAAACTAGGGTGATTGTCCAATTAGCGGATAGATCTAATGCATACCCTCAAGGAATTGTAGAGGATGTGTTGGTGCAAGTAAATGATTTGGTTTTTCCCGAGGATTTTTATGTGCTTGACATGGCAAATGGTGACAATGGAAGTTCAATATTGTTGGGAAGACTCTTTTTGAAGACTTGTAAGACTAATATAGACATTCACAGTGGAACACTCACTATGGAATTTGGTGGTGAAGTCGTTAAATTTAATATACATGACGCCATAAAATATCCTTGTGACGATGATGATACTGTTTATTCTCTCGATATTATTGATTACTTGTCCCAAGGTATTTTTGAGCTTGCAGGTAAAGAGGAATTGGAGATAACCCTAACAACACACTCACCCATCTTGAGGAAGAGTTGTCATTTGGAGACGAAGTAGAGAAAACCATATCACCTTGGATACCACGCCTGAGATACAAGGTAACGTTTCATTTGTTTCATTACCCATTTCTAACACTAGCACTACCTTCTGTATCGCAGGCACCCACCGTTGAGTTGAAGCAATTACCAAGCCACCTGAAGTATGTATTCCTTGGAGAAGGAGGTACACTATCGGTAATTATCTCTAGCAAGTTGGGAGATGACCAAGAGAAAGAACTCATTCAAGTGCTCAAGGAGCACAAAACCGCCTTCGGATGGACCATTGTGGATATTAAAGGAATAAGCCCCTCTACATGCATGCATATGATCCTACTTGAAGATTGAAGAAAGCATACACGCCAACTGCAACAAAAACTCAACCCACCAATGATGGAAGTTGTGAAGGAAGAGATCCTCAAACTCCTTGCCGTTGGAGTGATAGACCCCATTTCTGACAGTCAGTGGGTCAGCCTGATCCAAGTGGTACCAAAGAATACTGGCATCACAGTGGTGAAAAACAAGGACAATGAATTGGTCACCACCCGCATTTAAAATGGATGGAGAGTTTCCATCGACTATCGGAAGCTGAATGCCGTGACCCGCAAGGATCACTTTCCTTTACCCCTCATTGATCAAATGCTTGAAAGGTTATCATGCCACCCTTATTATTGCTTTCTTGATGGATATTCTGGTTATTTTCATATTGCTATCGTACCGGAGGATCAAGAAAAGACAATGTTTACATGCCCCTTTGAAACCTTCGCTTATAGGTGCATGCCCTTTGGACTTTGCAACGTACCAGCCACTTTTCAACGGTGTATGATTAGTATATTTTCTGAGTACACCATGCATATATTAGAGGTTTTTATGGATGACTTTACTGTTTATGGTGACTCCTTCAATGCTTGTTTAACTAACCATATACTTGTCCTTAAGCGTTGTATTGAAACTAACATTGTGCTCAATTCTGAAAAATATCATTTTATGGTAGAACGAGGTATAGAGTTGGGCCATGTCGTTTCTTCCAAAGGTATGGAGGTAGATAAAGCAAAAATTGACATAATTCAAACTCTACCCTACACTATTTGTGTGCGGGATGTATGTTCCTTTCTTGGCCATGCAGGTTTCTATAGGAGATACATCAAGGACTTCCAAGATTGCATCACCATTGTGTAAATTGTTGCAAAAGGAAGTGGTATTAGAGTTTGATGAGGCATGCAAGATGGCCTTTGACACATTGAAGACATCTTTGACATCTGCACCCATCATCCAACCACCTGACTGGAACAAGCCATTTGAGATAATGTGCGATGCTAGTGACTATGCTGTGGGAGCTATCTTGGGTCAAAGAATTGGAAAAGTTTCTCATGTTATCTATTACGCATCCAAGACCTTGAACGATTCCCAACTCAACTACACCACTACTGAAAAGGAATTTTTTATCTGTTGTTTTTGCTCTTGAAAAATTTAGATCATATTTGATTGGTACTAAAGTTGTTGTGTTTTCTGATCATGCAGCACTCAGGTACTTGATGAAGAAGAAAGAAGCAAAGCGACGGTTGATAAGATGGATCTTACTATTGAGAGAATTTGATTTGGAGATCCAAGACAAGAAGAGGATTGAAAACACCGCAGCTGACCACTTGAGTCGTCTACCACACATCGATGATCAACTCTGCCTAAAAGAAGAATTTCCTGATGAGCAACTTTTCTCCCTTCATGCAAAATTCCCATGGTACGCTGATATTGTTAATTATTTGGCCACTAATCAATTTCCTACTGATATATCTAGGGCCAAGAAAGCGAAGATCAAAAGCGATGCTAAGTACTATGTATGGGATGACCAAGTCATTAGACGATGCGCCCCTGACCATGAGGTAATTTCAATACTTAAATTTTGTCATGCTTATGCATGTGGAGGACACTTTGCAGTCAAGAGGACTTCACGAAAAGCACTTGAATGTGGCTTATTTTGGCCATCCCTATTTCGAGACACTCATACCTTTTTCAAGTCATGCACCGAATGCCAAAAGATAGGTAACATCTCTCAACGCAAGGAGATGCCCAACAACCCATACTCATTTGTGAAATTTTCGACATATAAGGCATCGACTTCATGAGAAATTTTCCTATCTCTCATGGTAATATATATTTTGCTTGTAGTCGACTATGTTTCAAAATGGGTGGAAGCCATAGTCACCCGGACTAATGACTCTACCGTAGTTGCAGGATTCTTTAAACAAAACATTTTCTCTAGGTTTGGAATCCCAAGGGCAATCATCAGTGACAGAGGCACCCATTTTTGAAATAGGGCGATGGTGAGTTTGTTGAAGAAATATCATGTAACACATAAGGTTTCCACCGCCTACCATCCTCAAACAAATGGGCAAGCCGAGGTGTCCAATCGAGAGGTCAAATCCATCTTAGAGAAGACTGTAAACCCTACGAGGAAAGATTGGAGCTTGCGTTTGGACGATGCGCTATGGGCATATCGCACAACATATAAGACACCCATAGGTATGTCTCCTTTTCGATTAATCTTTGGAAAACCATGCCATCTTCCTGTATAATTGGAGCATAGGGCATATTGGGCTATCAAGAACTTGAACATGAAGTTGGATGCAAGTGGTGAGCATAGGAAGTTGCAGCTGCAAGAATTGGAGGAGATCTGAAATGATGCGTATACAAGTTCAAGAATTTATAAAGAGAAAACAAAGGTATTTCATGATAAGTTGATCTCGAGAAGGACGTTCGAAGTTGGTCAAAAAGTCCTACTTATCACTCATGCCTTCGACTCTTCCCGAGTAAGTTACGTTCTAAATGGAATGGGCCTTATCTAGTTACCAATGTTTCTTCTTCTGGTGCGGTGGAAATTCATAGCTTGAACAAAACGAAGAAATTCACGGTGAATGGCCATCGACTGAAACACTATTATGATGGAATGCAAGACGAGGGAGTGGTTAAATTGGCACTAGAAGATCCACCTGGGGTCGAATGATGAAGGACTGGCGTCGGGCCACCGAAACAGAGGCGCTGCTTGGGAGGCAACCCAAGGGGAGTTAGTTTCCCTTATCCTTTTTATTTTTATTGCTTTATTAGTTAGACTTTTCTCTTTTCTTATTTTTTTTGCCTTACATTTGGGATAATGTAAGATTTAAGTATGGGGGAGGGATTATTGGTGCGTTATTGTTTTCCTATTATAAAAATACAAAAAAATTGAAAAATTTTAAAATTTTGAGCTCATAGTTAGTAATGAACGCATGCTTAGAATCACTAGCCCATGATGAAACCTAATTGATAGCATGCATGTTTTTGAACATAGGTGAATTGTTAACCTTCGAACACTTTGAACTCTAATGCAAATTGTGCTTTGACTTAGTAATTGAATATTTTGAGCACGAATCCGTCAATACTTGTGAAGTGTGCATAGCTTAGTGAAGATTGTGTAAACTTTGTGATAGTCTTTAGAAGTCTCTAATACATGCTAGAACTTAACTACATTCTCTTTAGGCGTATGTCTAGACTACTTGCAAACATGAAAGTGATATAGGCGATCTTTGATGCATTTGAGCCTTTCAAGCCTACCATGTAAACAAAATCATCCCTAGTACCTATTTTGAGCTTTAATGCAAAAAGAATGGTTGTATGCTAAGCATACTAAGGACCCTATTCAACATTCCTTGACTAGCTTATCATCTTTCCCTAATGAGCCTAAATATGATTTTAATCCATACCTTTGAAGGGAGTATGATGTGTTTCATTCACATGAACTTATGTTATCATCAAATCATTTATTTGTGAGCTTCATTGTCAAAAGAATGAGATGCATGAAAGAAAAGGGATACCTTGAGAAAATTGTTAAAAATATGACTCCTAGGGGAGCCAAGGTACAAGAAGAAAAAGTTGATTAAACCTTGAAAAAATGACAATGTTGGAAAAAAAGTCATTCAATGAGAGAAGTTTATATTGTGCATATCATCATACTCTCTTATTTGATGCATCTTTACCCTTTCTTTCATAAGCCAATACCTAGGCCAAGCTACAAGCTAATAAAGACCTACTTGATTTGTGTTAGCAAGTGGCTAAGATAGTGGAGAAGAGTGTGCAAGTGAGCTTATACTTGTGTTGATGTACAACATGAACTATTGTGGGTTTACATATATTAGATCTATAATTTGTACATGGCACTTGTTTATGACCACACACGCACATTCAGTACTTTGTTGGGTATGAAATGTTTAGGGATTGAACTTGTTCCACTATTAACTTTTCACCGCCTTTCATTACTATGCATTTTTTAAATTGTTGAGGCATTAAAGTGAATGAGCCAACAAAAATATTGTAGTTTTGTCTGATTTACTCAAGGTCGAGTAAAGATTAAGTATGTTGGAGTTTGATGTTACTAGAAATAGACACATCTATGGCGCTTAATCGTCTACGATTTGGTATGTTTTGATGGATAATTTAATACATATGCCACCTAATCGTATAATTGTGTAAATGTAGGTGGAATCAAAGAAATCGAACTAAAAAGGTGAATAAGGATCAAGAAATACATTGGAGTTGAAAAGGATCAAAGCAGACCAAGAAAAATGCATAAAAATTATATGAGGCACTCGATCAATCGCCCAGAAGAGCTCGATCGATCGAGTAACGCAGAAAATTTAAGCAACAAAATATGCGAGTGCCCGATCATTCGACTCGATCGTTCGAGAAAGGCAGAAAAATCTCGATCGATCGAGAGAAGAGCTCGACGATCGAGAGACCAGAATCTCAAAATTAGAAAACTTGATTTTTACCATCTTGGATAGATTTTTACCTACTATATCCGATTCCCACCCTATTTACTCGAATTTGGGGACCTTAAATCAGATATCCTTCATTATAATTCAGATTATTCATAGTTTAGACTTAGAACAATAGTTTACTTTGAAGTTTTGAAGACGGATTGAAGGCTCGACACAAAGGCGGGTCATCAACCTCGACGCGTGGCGATTCTTCTAGTTTGTCTTAGTTTTTGTTTATGTTTTTCATATATTATTTTGTTATTTTTGCATTGATTATGAGTAGCTAAACTCATCCTCTCGGTTGAGGAAGACAAAACCATTCGAGTTTAATTTATTCAAGAGATTGTTGTTTTGAATTGGTGTTTTTTATTGAATATCATAAGTTTTTCTTGTGTTCTTGCCATGATTGTATTGTTGGTTGTTAGATATACTTCCTAATAATTTTTCATACAATCTAATGCTAAGTTTGATATCAAATCCATAATTGTTTGATTTAATGAATTTGAGAAGCAACTATGATTGATAATTCTCTGTTGTTGAGGTTCTTAAATTCCTAGGAAAAACTTCTGACTACATTAAACATAACTGATGTTCTTTATGTTGTTTAGTTTCACCAATCCTACTTGTTCATATGCTATCATTAGTTTAAATCTTAATTGTTGTTGTTAGGGTTGATTAATCGATAGGGTTAAATTTGGATGTTGTTTTCGATTTAACTAAACTTAAGGTGGGATATGAGTTAAATCTTCAATGATGAATATTCATGCATAAAAAATACATATGTGAGAAAATCGATGAATGAATAATCGAATTCCAATGGTAGGATCGACCGAAACCGAGATCTCTCTTTAATTGATTTATTACTATTTTATTTCAATCTTGCATCCTACATAATTTCAGATAATTACTACTCTCAAATCCCCCCCCCCCCCCCCCCCCCCCCTATTTGACACTTGTTAGTACAAAGATTCGTTCTTCCCTGTGGGATCGATCCCTACTTACACTGCTACATTAATTAGTTGTTAACTGAGAAGGGTTAATTTGGGCGTACACGATAAGTGCGACCAAAGCCGCACCCCCTCCCCCCCCACCCCAAATACAATTAATAAAGCTATGTTTTGTCAAATCGACATATTATAAAGTCTAGGGAATCTACTAAAAGTGGTTCGCCACCCACCTATTTATTGTGCCAAAAGGATGTATGCACTCCGTCCCCCACCACTCTTACCACCCCTCTCTCAAACCACCTCACTCCCTCGACCTCGCAAGCCTTGAGCACCACCCTCCACCATCAGGAAATCCACTCCTACTATTCATACCATGTGCCACCAACCCTACTACACTATCCGATAAATATTTCGATTCCAAGATCCTAACCCACAGATCCCTCTCAACTAATACTCTCCATCTCCACTTACTTAACAAGGCCAAATTAAAAGAATCCAAATCTCTAACACCTAAACCTCCCTCCTATTTACCCTTACACACAACCTCACACTTAACTCATGCCATTTTCTTACTATCCATCCCCTTTTCTGGAGTATAGATGGATTTAAGCACACAATAGGGTAGTTGATAAGTATCATTTTTGCAATTGTAGTTATATGTTTGTCTTTATATTTTACTGTGATTGTCGAATGATATTATGCTTTTTTGGTTAAGTTGCATATTTCAGGAATTCATGTAGAAATACGAGGAAATAAAGAAAACGAGCTAAAAATGATGAAAAAGGATTTAATCAAGCTAACATGTCAAAGGAAGAATTAAAATTGCGAGTTGGAAGAATATTGAGCTACCAATCGATCGCGGAAGAGTGCAATGATCGATCATTAAAGTACGAAGCTGAAGAATAAAATTGATGAATACCGATCGATCAGTATCTTATGTAGCGAGCAATTGGTAAAAGACATACACGAGGGACAAAATTAAGGGAATTACCGATCGATTAGTACTTATTCACCGATCGACTGGTAGCGAAAAATTCAGAAAATTATTTCCTTTTCAAGACCTTGAGTCCAACAAGGAAACTAGGTTCTCATGGACTCTTAGACAACTATAAAAAGGACCATTCGTCCTCCACAATACCATAACATCCAACGCCTCCTTCCATCAAAACACATGTCCATCACTTTCACCAACCTTCATCCATAATGCATCCTAGGATTTGGACAAGCCAACAAGGAGATTCAAGGAGACGGTCGAGAAGGAAGCAAGAGAGGAAACGAGGATCCACAAACAAAGTTTATTCTTGTCTTTCAACTTTTAGTTTTAGTTTATTTTGATATATTTCAATTTAATTATCAACTAATTTTGTTTATCAAGATTAGGAAATCCATTTTGAACCTATGACTTGATTATTGTTATTGATTGAATTCATATATCTATGTGCATAATTTACTATTCTCCATGATTTTGAAGGAGTAGCTACATTTGAATGATTATATACAAGGTTGATCATACGATATTACGATACGACATAATGAATTAGGCCATAGTTTTCAGATTGAGAACGACAGATGAAATCAAATACACGTATGATAGCAATAGATTACACAATCGAAGGCTAGTAGTTTTCATAGAACTCAATGCAATATTGATTGTTCAATAAGGACACGGAAGTGGCTTATTGCACTTTAGTATTAGCTTTGGTATAGCTTGACCATAGTGTATTGAATAAATTAGAAAACTCGTCACCTTAGAGATATATGTATATTCAATCGAGGGTCATATGTGATTACATTGGTGAACCGACGTATTGATAATCTTCTTGAGTGGATTTTCTCGTTAACTTTGATTTGCTTGGTTGGATTAGTAGTTTAATTTAGTTACTTAATATTTTATTACGTTAATTATCATAGGTTAAATATAGTTAAAAGAGTGTTATTTGGTACTTATAGTTATTTCTTGTGGGTTTGACACTCTTACTTCTGAATTATTATACTAAAACTTGACAATCTTGCACTTACGGATTAATCATGCTAGACTGGAATTATATTTGTTAAATAAAGTGCGATCAAGTATTTGGCGCTGTTGTCTGGGACTAATTTTAGTAATATAATACGAGATTCTTTTACTGTAATTTAACCACTGTGTTTGTTTATAATTTTTTTCATATATACTTATTTAGAAAAACAAAAAAATTATTTGATTGTTTAATTTTGTTTTTCTTGCGAGATACTTGAGATGTTTCATCAACAAGTCTTTACAAGTTTTGCCCAAGAATATTCAGAGCCATTTCATACAGTTTGTGAAAGATTCAATGAATTGGTAGACACATTCCGATATCATAACTTTTCGAACTATACTCTTTTGCAGTTTTTCTACAATGGATTGGATGCAGAAACACAAGGATATGTATTGAATGGAGCATAGGCAACCGATAGCCCCTGTTTGATAGAGATGATGACACTGTGTTGCACCTGTTCAATATTATGGCGGACTTCGACTACCATTGAAACTGAGATCCTTAACTGCATGTTGGAATCACCAGTACCCAACAGAGCATCACTACCCATATTTTACACACCAAATCTTTCGAGCATCACGGAGAGAAGAGAGATAGTTCTGAAGGCATGATGGCTCAGCTGGAGGATATGTTACTTATATTCATGGCATCAACTGAGAAATGTTTTGAAAATCACCTAGAGCAGCAATTAGAAATCCTCATAGAAACATTTTCAATTAGCGCAAATAGGATGAGATGGTATCTACCAATCAAATGTTGACAAATAATACCTGGTTGCATGATGATGATTACTCCACCAACCAAGTTTGGGGGAGTGAGCCTATCATGAGGAAGATTTAAGGTAACTTGAGCCTCCTCAAGTAATTGAGCCTACTTAGAAAAGCTATCCGGGGAGTTCCCACGGAAAGATGAGCCAAGAGTGATGTTGGAGGATGAACATATTTTTGAAAGTAGTGGTGAGCATCCATTGATGGCGACATGTTCTATGCCATATGTGGATCCCTTTTTCCCATCGATGCCAACTTCACGATACTACGTCCTCCACGAGATGAAGCCAAACTTAGAATCCTTCTCCCAAAACTACAAATTCAAGAAGAATGTTGTTGGAGCGACAAGCTTACACAGTTCATATCTTGTCAAGCTTGAAGGCATACTAAATCAAGACACATATGTGATATATATGATACTTACCATGGGTGGAAGCCTTTATTTGATGGTTGCTTCTGATGGTCAAGCTGAAGACTAGAAATCAAGCGCTTCTTGGGAGGCGACCCAAGCCATATTCTTTATTTTTTAGTTTATTTTAAATTTTTAGTTTTTACTTTTAGTTTTATTATCTCTTGACTTGACTATTTTACTATTTGCATTCTTCTGTTGCGAGGTACTCAGTTGGAGTAATAAATCCCTACAGCATCGGGGCTTTCAAAAGCAAATCACCCACAGTCCTCATGATCATAAGAGTTTACTGTTTCGTTTTTTATTCTTTTAAACATTGATGACAATGTTTCATTTAAGTTTGGAGGAGTGTCTTGCATGTTTACTTGTTTAATTTGTATGTTGTGTGCTGAAATTGACACTTGAATCATCCGATTATGAGCCTAAATTTTTTTTATGAATATGAATTCAAACTTGATAGAAGAATGAATTATATTAGCGATTGTATTATATTATGAAAATGATCTCACTTTCCATCTCAACTTGAGTCATGAAAAGTTTTAAACATGTATGTGAATATTGTGGGGTCCTCGTTACTTAATTCGTTATGTATCAAATGATATACATATGTGAGTAGGAATTAAGTAAAATCATACACTGATTTTGAGTTTTACTAAGTAGGTTGTTACAACAGTTACAAAATCCGTACAAAATTTACACCACATGTACATGCAAAACAACCTAACAAAAAGTACAACTCCTATGTAGTGGTTCAGCTCGCAGCGAAATTCAACTCACACTCCCATCTTCCCACATCTATGAGTCCCTACAGAAACAATCACATAACATGAGTATAGATGAACCATTATCTCAGTGCTATATCAATAAGCAACATAAAACAATAAAGCACTATTGTAAAACCATCAACTATGATTGTTCTGTATCATGCATCATCAAGTGCAAATATGTCATGACATGTCTCATCTATCACCCTGTTATAACGGGATAAATATGATTTGCATATCTCAGCTCAATATGTCAGTGGAACCTCCTCACATCTTCATATTAGCAGCACAAATCATATTTCCTCACACATTATAACAGTCCAAGCATATACTCAATCAGAGTATACCTCTCATGCCAAAGCATATGCCCAACATTGGCATACCTATCGTGGCAACAAGCTTAACAACATGCATGTATATCATCATGAGCGTATACCTATATGATATCATTAATCATATAATCCAATCTCAATATCATCATCACAATAACATCAATACTCGTACGTCAACATGTACCTATTATACGATACAAAAGATAAAAATCAGGCGTCAATGTTTAACTGCCTCGGTGTCCCGTCCCCTGTGATGATGCTACATAAATACTAACAATGTATAATGTCATCAACCATGCTATGAAACCATTACTAAGAAAATACAACATTTTCATAATCTGGGTCTTGCGATCGATCACTCACCCTAGCGATCGATCGTCACAAAGCTAGCGATTGATCGGTATTAAATCTGAATTTCATACAAAAGCTACGGCATTCGAGCGATCGATCGGTCGCCTTCAGCGATCGATCGCTACATGAACCGCCTTACATTTTCCTTGTTTCAGCGATAGATCGGTCGATAACAAAAAATTCCATACTATGGCGATTTTGAGCTTATCTTTATGGTGTTTCTCCCACACCTCACTTCCTACAGTTAAACCTTGTTCCATACAACCTCTAGCATCATATAAACATGTTTCCTTAACTACACAACTCAATTCTTTCTTTTATATCATGTATAAATTGAAGAAGTACCAAATGATATTCTTCAACCCCAACTCATCTTTTACCAACTTAAAACAAGTACACAAAGTACATAATCCTTACCACACAAGCCAACTTCTAAGTTGCAACAAGTTTCCTTGATTCCAAGCTCATTTCCAAGAAAATAAAGCACGATGAAGCAAGGGGTTTGAAGAGAGATGTGTAGAGAGTTACTAGGTGAATTGTGGTGTATTATGTGATTATAATCTGCTTTCCTCTTTAAATATGCAAACTCTAATCCATCTGAAATTTCATGCACATGCACATCACATTTCAAACTCAAATTCAAATGTATGTTTACTTAATAATCCTAGATGTACTCATATCATTCATATGCATGAAATAGCTCTTTTGCTACAACATCAACCATAATTTATCATAACATGTTCATAACATGACCGTTTCATTTTCATACTCAATTCCATACCAAACTCGAGCTCACACCATACCTTAATGACCACATAACTACGTCATACTCATAGTAAGCATATATGATTCATATCGAGGCATGACAATTCTCCCCTACTCAATGAATTTCATCCTCGAAATTGAATACACATACCATTACTGCAATATACAACATATGTTCATTTATATGTTTACCACAGGAAAGTTGCAGTTTTATAAATGCTCCATCAGTATAAGCAATCATATAAAACCATACCAGAGAATAAATCAGGGTATTGGTGCATCATATGCTGCTCTGTCTCCCACGTTGCCTCTTCGACACCCCTTCTATCCCACTGTACCTTCACCATTGGTATAACTTTACTTCTCAATTTGTGCTCTGCTCTATCCAAGATCTTAACTGGTCGTTCCGCATACGACACATCTATATCCAACTGTACTTCAGACGATTGCAATACATGTCGGGTCTGGTTCATATTTCCTCAATAGCGAAACATGAAACACATCGTGGATGTTACTCAATGCTGGCGGTAGTGCTATACGTTGCAACACCTCATAAGGACCAACATATCGTGGAGACAACTTCCCACGCATACCAAATTGTACCACACCTCGAAAAGGTGAGATTTTCAAGAACACTCTGTCGCCAACTTGAAATTCAAGTGGTCTACGTCGGTTATTGGCATAAGCGGCTTGTCTATCCTGAGCAGCTTTTAATTTCAATGTGACCAGTTTCACTTTCTCCTCCATTTCACGGAGCATCTCTGGTCCATGGAGTGCTGACTGATCAACGTCATCCCAATACAATTTTGATCTACATCGTCGCCCACACAGTGCCTCAAATGGTGTCATCTGTATACTAGTTTGATAACTATTATTGTACGAAAATTGCACTAATGGCAACGACTCTTGCCAAGAGTTATCAAACTCCAATACACATGCCCGTAACATATCCTCAAGCATCTGTATCGTACGCTGTCTGTCCATCTGTCTGAGGATGATACGTTGTACTCAATCGTACTTCAGTCCCCATCGCTAACTATAATCCTTTCCAAAAATGAGAAGCAAATCTTGGATCTCGGTCCGATACAATTGAAACTGGTATTCCATGTAGTCTCACTACATTTTGAATGTATAGCTGAGCCATCCTCAAACGTCATACTGTATGGTATGAAGTGAGCTACTTTTGTCAGTCTATCAACAATCACCCAAATCGCATCACAACTAGAAGATGTTCTTGGCAAATGGGTCACAAAATCCATTGTGATATGTTCTCATTTCCATTGAGGAATCTCTAAACTTAGTAATTCACCTCCTGGTCTCTGTCTTTCTGCATTTACTTGTTGACAGATCAAACAACGTTTCACAAAGTCAAGTACATCATGTTTCATGTGTTTCCACCAGAATTGGGTACGCAAATCTTTGTACATTTTCTTTCCTCCAGGATGTATATTGTATCGACTACAGTGAGCACGTTGTAGTATTTCTTGGCGTAGTCCTAAAGAAGCAGGTACTACCCAACATTTTCTATATTTTAAACTTCCATCACTTGCTATCCCAACCTGAGATGTTTGTCCTTGACGTATCTTTTCTTTCCAGTACTGTACTTCATCATCAGTAGTTTGTGCCATTATGATCTTCTCAAAGATATCAGGTTCAACCAACAATGTTGATACCCTTACTGGCACTGTCACTACATCAAACTTATATCCCAATGTACAACAAGAAGTCATAAAGGCTGACAAATGAATCATATCAGTAGCAGTGTTTTGTACCTTTCGACCTAAGGCATCCGCTATTAGATTGACCTTTCCTGTATGATACTCGATCTCACAATCATAATCCTTCAAAAGACCCATCCACCTCCTTTGTCGCATATTCAACTCTGTCTGAGTGAATAAAAACTTCAAACTTTTATGATCAGTATATATGGTATAAAGAGCAAACATATCATGCTCTGGTGGAATAATCAACACCGGAGCGGTAGTTAACCGATATTTTAATTCCTGAAAGCTATGTTCACATGCCTCTGACCATCTAAATGGTACTCCCTTCTGTGTCAGCTGTTTTAATGGTTTGGCAATTGTTGCAAAGCCTTCAACAAACCGTCTGTAATAACCTGTCAAACCCAAGAAACTACGAATCTCTGGCACAGAAGTAGGTGCTGACCAATTCAACACTGCTTATATCTTTCTCGGATCAACTAATATACCATCTTTGGAAATCACATGTCCCAAAAATCCTACACTGTTCAACCAAAACTCACACTTACTAAGTTTGGCGTATAAGTGATGTGTTCTTAATAGTTGTAACACGAGATGCAAATGTTGGACATGCTCTATTTCACTCCGAGAATAGATCAGTATATCATCGATAAATACAATGACAAATTGATCAAGGTTTCCTGAAAAAATCGATTCATCAAACTCATGAAGACAGCTGGAGCATTTGTCATACCAAATGGCATCACTAGGAACTCACAATGTCCATAGCGAGTTCCGAATGCTGTCTTCTGCACATCTCCTTCCCTCACACGTATTTGATGATAACCCGATCTCAAATCAATCTTAGAATAGATCATTGATCCCTTAACTGATCAAACAAACCATCAATACGAGGAAGATGATATTTATTCTTTATGGTTACCTTGTTCAACTGTCTATAGTCAATGCACAGTCGCATCGACCAATCTTTCTTCTTAACAAACAATACAGGAGCACCCCAAGGCGATACACTAGGACGTATGTATCTCTTGTCCAATAAATCTTGCAATTGAGTTTTCAACTCTTTCAGTTCAGTTGGTGCCATACGATATGGTGCTCGTGAGATTACAGAGGTACCAGGTATCAATTCAATGCCAAATTCCACTTCTCGACTTGGTGGAAATCCAGGAATCTCATCTGGAAATATATATGCATACTCTGCAACCAGTGGTATATCCTCTACTCTTCTTTCTACTTTCTTTTCTGCTACATCAAGATCATAAATCAAATATCCCGTATGTCCACGTTCTAACAAACGTGAGATTCAAATAGCCGATATCAAAGGAATCTTTGCATGCGATCCATGTCCATAGAAGAGCCATTGATTTCCAGTATCGGACTGAAAACACACTGTTTTCTGACAACAATCTACAACAGTTTGATATCTACTCAACACATCAATACCAAGAATATAGTAAAAAACCGTCATATCTAACACAATCAAATCAGCATGTATTCCATAATCAGTATCAAACTAAATAGCACAATCAGCCACACTCTGACAAGTCATCACAATAGTTCCCATGGGTGACGAGACATATATAGGCATCCACAGTGGAGACGAGCATATATGATACCGATCAAGAAAAGCTTGTGCAATAAATGAATGTGATGCACCCGTATCAATCAACACAAAAGCTGGATAAGTAAATAAACTACACTTACCCACTATCACATCATCAGGAGCTGCCTCTGCTTGCTCCTTGGTCAGTGCATACACCTGAGCCTGAGGTGGTCCTGCTCTCTGTCCCCCAGCAGTACCGTGGTAAGATCTGTGGTCTCTGCTGCACTGTAATGTCAGATACATTCCCTCCAAATGATTGTCCTCCACCTTGGGACAATCTCTTATCATGTGTCCTGCTCTTCCGCATCGAAAACAAATTGGATTATTCAGTTGTGGACAATCTCGTTTATAATGTGGTCCTCCATACTTAAAACATTGCAAACCGTGACCACTGCTACTACTACTGCCTTGGGATTGTCCCTTGACTCCTCGTTCACCGCCTTTTCGCATCGCAAACCGCTTCCCACCAAATCTAGAGGAAGATGCACCTCCTCGTGATGATTTAAACGGCTCCCCTCTAGGTCTCATGCTATCTGATGTAGGGGTTTGAGATTGTCCTACATCCTTATAAACTCCAACGCCAATCTCAGCCATCTCGGCTCTAGGCAGCGCTTCCTCAAACGAAGAAAGGTTATTAGAAATCACCCTATCAAACAACTCAGGCCTTAAGCCTTTCACAAACTGTCTGATCTTTGCCTTTGTATTTGCAGCAATATGTGGTACATACCGTAACAATAAAGAATACTACAAAGCATAATCAGATACTGTCATAGTTCCCAATTTCAGATTCGTAAACTCATCTTCTTTCATCTGCGTCGCAGCAACAGAGAAATAATGCTCCAGGAAGCAATGTCTGAACACATCCCAATCAATAACATGTCCTTGAGCTCTCAACTCAATCAGTGTTGCTTTCCACCACAACATTGCTTTCTATACCAGTTTGAACTCAGCCAAACGTAACCAGGCTGACTTATCACATGGTGCTAACACAAAGATCTGTTCAACACGTTCCAACCATTACTCCCCATGTTCACCTGATTCAGTACCCTCAAAGCGAGGTGGCTGATAACTCAGAAACTGGGTCAGTCTTAATTCCCAGGTAACAGTGCTTGTTCCACTGGCCCTTGCCCTACTGGTGGTGGTGGCACATGCGCCAACCCAACACTAGCATTGCCACTCATGGCATTCCCAACATCATCGTGAGGTACTCTATCTGCCATTACTGCAAATCCAGGGTTAACAACAACAGACACATATATAAAGCATGTCAGTATAACATCATATCAATACTCTCAACATGCTTTCAAGTGAGTAGGCAACTCCCTAATACACTTCGTCTACCCTTGTTCACCCCATTCTCGAACCACTGCTCTGATACCACTAATGTGGGGTCCTCGTTACTTAATCCGTTATGTATCAAATGATATGCATATATGAGTAGGAATTAAGTAAAATCATACACTGATTTTGAGTTTTACTAAGCAGGTTGTTACAACAGTTACAAAATCCGTACATAATTTACAACACATGTACATGCAAAACAACCTAACAAAAAGTACAACTCCAATGCAGTGGTTCAGCTCGCAGCGGAATTCAACTCACACTCCCATCCTCCCACATCTATGAGTCCCTACAGAAACAATCACACAATATGAGCATAGATGAACCATTATCTCAGTGCTATATCAATAAGCAACATAAAACAATAAAGCACTATTGTAAAACCATCAAATGTGATTGTTCTGTATCATGCATCATCAAGTGCAAATATGCCATGACATGTCTCATCTATCACCCTGTTATAACGGGAAAAATATGATTTGCCTATCTCAGCTCAATATGTCAGTGGAACCTCCTCGCATCTTCATATTAGTAGCACAAATCATATTTTCATCCTCACACATTATAACAGTCCAAGCATATACTCAACTGGAGTATACCTCTCATGCCAAAGCATATGCCCCACATTGGCATACCTATCGTGGCAACAAGCTTAAGAACATGCATGTATAATATCATGAATGTATACCTATATGATATCATTAATCATATAATCCAATCTCAATATCATCATCACAATAACATCAATACTAGTACGTCAACACGTACCTGTTATGCGAGAGAAAAGATAGAAATCAGACGTCATTGTTTTACCGCATCGGTGTCCCGTCCCCTGTGATGATGCTACATAAATACCAACAATGTATAATGTCATCAACCATGCTATGAAACCATTACTAAGAAAATACAACATTTTCATAATCTGGGTCTTGCGATCGATCGGTCACTACTAGCTATCGATCGCTCACCCTAGCGATCGATCGTTACAAAGCTAGTGTGATGCCCCAAAATTAATTATATGCAATTTGGGCATTAATGATGTTTATATGATTAATTATGGAGATAATTGATTTATGTGTTGAAATTAATTATCTTGTTGAAATGCTTAGTCACATGGTAGGCGTGACCCGGGGTTGCATTTCAGGGTGCATGTTATGCATGTTGGGAAATGAGGTGTTAACATGATTTAATTTTATTGGGTGTTAATTATGAGGAAAATATGGATTTAGTGGAAGTTTGTTGCATTTTTGTAAAATGCTTTTAAAATACCATGTTGGGGTATTTTATACATCATGTTAATTATTGGGGTACAATTTTAATTAATCTTCATAACCCCTTTTAACCCCCACTATACCCTCCTTTTTACCTCACTTTTTCTCCATCACTCTAAAATCCCCAAATTCACTCTCAAACCCTACCCATTTCCCATTTCCAAAATTTGGCAAAAGAGGAAGGAGGAATCTTCACAAAAATCTTGTTTGTGGGATTTATTGTAGGATTTGGAGTCCTCAAGAGGTATGGAACCCTTTCTAAAGTTTTAATGATGTTTGGTTTTGAAATGGGATGATTTTTGAAGTGTTTTATGTGGGTTTGTTTTGAGTATGTGTTGTATGTTGCTGGGGTATGATTTTTGAAGTGTTTTATGTGGGTTTTAGTGTTATGATGATATTTGTTATGTTGGAAAGTTTGGGTTTGAAGGGTATGAGATTGAGCTTGAAAAATGCTCAAAAATGGTGAAGAATCGCGCACCAGCAGGTGGCGATCGATCGCCATATATGAGGCGATCGATCGTCGAAGGCCAGTAGCGATTTGCACAGCAGGCGATCGATCACCATATATGAAGCGATCGATCGCCGCGAGGCAAAAAGTCAGGCGATCGATCGCCTGCTGCTTAAAAATGGAAAATGATGTTTTTTTGTTGAATTTTTGGTATTTGGCTATTATTTAGCTTCTAATATTGATTTGTATGGTTGTGTAGAACCATCCCAGGTACCAACAACATCAAGGAGATAAAGTTCTCCAACTTCTCCACTTTTGGGATTAAGGTACGTAAGAAACGTAAGGGCATCGGATGGTAACACACACTCCTATACTATGACTACGCAATGATTGCATAAGTATTTACGATATTTGTGATGATGATTATGATAAGAAAAGATATGATGATGATTATGATAAGAAAAGATATGATGATGTCTATGATGAGTAAAGATGATATGATGTTTATGATGATAATTATGATAAGAAAAGATATGATTATGTCTATGATGAGTAAAGATGATATGATGTTTATGATGATGATTATGATAAGGAAAGATATGATGATGTATATGATAAATAAAGATGCTATGATGTTTATGATGTATGTTAAACTATGTTACTAGAAATGGTAGAATGTTCGGTGGTTGTTATGGGCAAGCGAGGAAGGTACTTACCGCTGACATAGCTAGCGAGGAGATACATCCGCTATCAAGGTGTAGCGAGGGGTATCACAGTACCGCTATATGTCGAAGCGAGGGGGCCAATTGTGCCGTTGTCATAACAGGACTAGGACAGTCACATTTCTAATTAACATTGTTGATTATGAATATATGTGAAGTATGATTTTAATCATTTATGTCAAGAACTAATGATTATAAGCATGACTATGAAGCAGGGACAACCAAAGTGGGTTAATGCGATTAACCAGGAAGTATATATTAACCAATTATTTTCATGCATTTATCTATATGCCATTATCTCATGATGTTAAGCAACGATGTACATGCTCATGATGGGTTGTTCCTGTAGGTACACTTTGGGATTGAAGGACTAGGGTTGGGTTGAGGCAGTGAGCTAAAAGGAGCATGAAAGAATATAGGATACATGATTTTGGATAGTCTCTACTCTAGGAGTAGTGTAAATCTATAGCTTTAACATTCATTATCGAGAATGTAATTATTAAGTTTTGAAATTTTATTTTTTGGCCTGTAATCTCATTAGCTCAAAGCTACAACCGGTACCCTAAGACGTTATTAATGCATGTTTAGTCCATAATAAGTTATTATGATGATGTTAAGGTAGGAAGACCCTACAGCTAGCGATCGATCGGTATTAAATCTGAATTTCATACAAAAGCTACGGCATTCGAGCGATCGATCGGTCGCCTTCAGCGATCGATCGCTACATGAACAGCTTACATTTTCCCTGTTTCAGCGATCGATCGGTACATCTACCGATTGATCGGTCGATAACAAATAATTCCATACTATGGCGATTTTGAGCTTATCTTCATGGTGTTTCTCCCACACATCACTTCCTACAATTAAACCTTGTTCTATACAACCTCTAGCATCATATAAACATGTTTCCTTAACTATACAACTCAATTCTTTCTTTTATATCATGTATAAATTGAAGAAGTACCAAATGATATTCTTCAACCCCAACTCATCTTTTACCAACATAAAAACAAGTACACAAAGAACATAATCCTTACAACACAAGCCAACTTCTAAGTTGCAACAAGTTTCCTTGATTCCAATCGCAATTCCAAGAAAAGAAAGCAAGATAAAGCAAGGGGTTTGAAGAGAGATGTGTAGAGAGCTACTAGGTGAATTGTGGTGTATTATGTGATTATAATCTGATTTCCTCTTTAAATATGCAAACTCTAATCCATCTGAAATTTCATGCAAGTGCACATCACGTTCCAAACTCAAATTCAAATGTATGTTTACTTAATAATCAACTAAATGTACTCATATCTTTCCTATGCATGACATAGCTCTTTTGCTACAACATCAACCACAATATATCACTAACATGTTCACAACATGACCTTTTCAATTTTTATACTCAATTCCATACTAAACTCGAGTTCACATTGTGATATCCCCGAAATAATTATGTGCATTTGGGCATTTATTATGTTTATGTAATAATTATGGTGTTAATTAATTTGGTAATTATTATGGTGAAATGCTTAGTCATGCGGTGGGTGTGACCTGGTAATGCATTTCAGGGTGCATGTGATGCATGTTGGGAAATTGAGTAATGGCATGGTTTATTTGGGGGGGTGTTAATTATTTTGGTAAAGCATGTTTAATTGAGATTTTGGTGCATTTTTTGGAAAATACTTTTAAAATATCATGTAGGGATATTTTACACATCATGCTAAATACCGGGACATGATTTTAATTAACCCCTACACCACCCCACTTTACCCTCTTTAACCCACCATTCCTTACCCAAATCACTCTTTAATCAAAACTCTCCCAACCCTACTCCCAAAAACCCCAAAATCGTTTCTTGCAAGGAGAAGAGGAGGAGAACTTTTGAAAACTTGATTTCTTGCTAGCATTTGGAGCAAAGTGGTAAGGGATTCTTTATTTTGAAGTTTGAATGTGTTTAGTTGAGTTTTGGGTTTGTATTTTGTGAAATAAAATGGGTTTGTTTGGGTATATGTTATTTATGGTTGGGTTATGATTTTTGATGTGTTATATGTTGGTTTTGTGGGGTTATTATGGTGTTGAGTTGTTGGGATGTTTTGGTTTGAGGTATATGTTGTAGAAGCCATGGATTTATGCTCAAAAATGGTGGAAATCGCGCACACAGGGTGTTGCGATCGATCGCCAGCAAGCCGTAGCAAATTTGGGCATTTAGCGATCGATCGCTAAATGGAGCGATCGATCGTCTCAAACCAGTGAGGTCTGGCGATCGATCGCTATGTCGAAGCGATCGATCGGTAAGGCTCGCGAATCGATCGCCTCGGCATAGCGATCGATCGCCAGTGGTCAGATTTTGGAAAATTGGTTATTTTGTTGGATTTTTGGTAACGGGCTATTATTTGGCTTCTAATATTGGTTTGTGTGATTGTGTAGAACCATCCCAGGTAGCAACACAACCAAGGAGATAAAGTTCTACAACATCTCCACTTTTGGAACAAAGGTACGTAGTGAGACGTACGGGCATCGGACGGTAAAATGTATTTTTACGTATTGGATTATGCATTATGGTTGCATATACATTTGGATGGTGCATTATGGTTGCATACACATATGGGATTATGCATTATGGTCGCATGTATACATTGGATGCATTGGTGCATGTGATTGTAAGTCGAGGTTATATTCTAGTGATGAAGAATACTTGCCGCCTTCATGGCGTAGCGATGAAGAATACTTGCCACTATCATACCGTAGCGATGAGAGAATATTTGCCTCTAATATGTCGAAGCGAAGGATAATGCCGCTGTCATATTATAGCGAGGGATATTATTTGCGGCTGGTATTGTCGAAGCGATGGGTATTATTAGCACTGTCATGTCAACGCGATGGGTATTATGCCACTGATTTAATAACACTTGGAAATTGGTTATTGATATTGATGGAACGGATGCATCATGACATACATTACTGGTATTATAATCTGTTGATTATGACTGTGGTACAGGGACAACCAAAGGGAGCTTTTAAGTGCATATATTACAGGAAGTGACTTGTATTTACGGTTATGTATTTTTAGATCATAATCTTGTTGGTATGATTATGATTTATTATATGCTCATGGTTTTGGGGTTGTTCCTGTAGGTATCTTTTGTCAAGCAGGGCTAAGGACCGGGTTGATGCGGTGAGCTTGTGATGAGAGCTATTGGTTTAGAAGGACATGATTCTTTTGTATAGTCTCTACTCTATGAGTAGTGTAAAACTATAGGATTAAAATTCATTTAGCTGGGAATGTAAATAATCCTTTTTGGACTTTTATTTTCGCACTATAATCCTAATAGCTCAAGGCATCAACATGAACTTTATACTCTGTTAGATGTATGTTTAGCCCTTCTTATGCCTTTAATTCACACTTAAGGTAGTGAAGCCTTACATTAGTGGTATCAGTGCAGTGGTTCGAGAACCCGGGAATGAGTGAAAGGTAGACTTAGCAAACTTGTTGGCTAGGTGTTCTCTTATGAGCATGTTTATGCATGTGGTGCATACTTGTGTATATATTTGTTATACTAACATGCTTGGAATATTATTGTTCATGTTATCTAACGTTGTAACATATGAATTGTTTTTGGTATTGTTGTTAACCCTTGTATTACAGCATGGCAGCCAGAAACCTGGAACACCTAAATGAGGAGGTGGGTGATGTGGGGAGTGTGAATGCTAGTATCGCACAGACTAATCCCCTACCACCACCAGCTGTGGGTATTGAACCTATTGCACAACCACTATTACCTGGAGAATTGAGCCCACAGTTTCTGATTTTTCATCCGCCCCGCTTTGAGGAACTGAGACAGGGGAGGAAGCAGAGGAATGACTGGAAAGGATTGAGCAGATATTTGTGTCTGCACCCTGTGCTAGGACTACCTGGTTGAGGCTAGCGGAATTTCAGTTGGCAAAGAAGTCTTCCATGTGGTGGAAGACGACAGTGATGGAATTAAGGGCTCAAGGTATGTTGATGGACTGGACTTTATTTAGGACCCGGTTTCTGAACTGGTACTTTTCTGCGGCTGCTAGGCAGATGAAGGAGGATGAGTTCACCAATTTAAGCAGGGAAGCATGACTGTCTCGGACTATGCTATGCAATACTCATCACTGTTGTGGTACGTCCCTCACATTGCTACAAATGGTCATGCCAAGATGAGGCACTTTCTGAAAGGCTTGAGGCCGAAATTGTTTGATCGGGTTATCTCCAACAACCCCAGCTATTTTGATGATGCTCTTACCTGAGCAGAGCTAGCGGAGTTTGGAGTTAATGCCTATACGGATGTTGTACCCCCACAAGTTCCATCACAGAGGCCAGTATCTGATAACCTGAGACCTCGAGGAGGATCATTTAAATCTCGTGGAACTTCATTTTCTTCTCGGTTTAGTGGAAGGCGGATTGATACCAGAGGGGTAATACATCTACCAATAGAGGGTAAACTCAAGCAAATAGAGTTGGAGAAGTGAAATATAATTTCTGTGGAGGACCTCATTTGATGCACGACTGTTCTGCATGTTACAGATGTAGCAAGATGGGCCACATTGCTCGGCATTGTCCTAACCGTGAAGGACAAACAGACCTTAGGGAAGGCAGAGGGAGATTTACTAGTGGGACATTGCAGCAGAGGCAACCAGTGGTACCTCGACAGTTGGGAGGTCAGGCAATGGGGCCACTTCAAGGGCAGGTTTATGCACTCACTAGGGAGCAGGCTGAGCCAGCTCCAGAGGAGGTGATTGCTGGTACGTGTCTTTTATTTACATATTCCTCTTTTATTTTGATAGACACAGGTACCTCGCACTCCTTTGTGCCTGTGGATTTTGTAGAGAGACATCTTATGTGCACGTCTCAGTTACCCACCCCTATTTTGGTCTCGACACCCACTGGGAAGAATGTGATTGCTGACCGGTTTCTTTCTGACTACCTCATTTATTTTGAGGGTAATGAGTTGTAGACGGATTTGATTATTTTGGGTATGTCAGATTTCGATTGTATTATGGGCATCGATATAATGAACAAATATCAAACAGTGGTTGATTGCCGGCAGAGGACTATTCGTTTCCGATCTGATCATAGGATTCAGTGGACTTTCTATGGGAACAGTTCTCGTCCGAAGATTCCATTGATATCAGCTGTTAAAATGGCACGGCTATTGGAACGTGGGCATACATGTTATCTTATTTATGCGGTTGATATGGCAGAAAAGAATAAGGAATTGAGAATTGAGGAGATACCCGTGGTTGCGGAGTTTACGGACGTGTTTCCGGAGGAAATTCCAGGGTTCCCGCCGACTAGAGAGGTCGAGTTTGGGATTGAGTTGTTAGCGGGAACGTCCGCTATTTCTCGTGCCCCTTATAGGATGGCACCGGCGGAGTTAAGAGAATTGAAGGAGCAGTTACATGAACTCCTTGATAAGGGATACATATGACCTAGCGTATCGCCTTGGGGTGCGCCAGTTTTATTAGTTAAGAAGAAAATGGTTGAAGCTACATGAGACCAGATATCCAGTTCATGATTTGGAACTGGCGGCTATCATTTTTGCTTTGAAGATTTGGCGGCATTACTTGTATGGTACGTCGTTTACCATTTATATGGATCACAAGAAATTTTTATTCACTCAGGCGGAACTGAATATGAGGCAGAGGAGGTGGATGTACTTACTCAAGGACTATGATTATGAAATAGAGTACCATCCTGGGAAGACGAACTTGACAGCAGACGCCTTGAGTCAGAATGTGAAGTGTACTGCTGAGGACGCCATGCATTTATTTGACATGATGACTTCCTACTGTCATCTAGGCTATGACTTCGATGTAGATACATCACCGGTATGTGTATTAACCATATTGGTAGAGCCATATATTTTTGAGAATATCAGGAGGCTCAGGAGGCAGACAATGAGATTCAGAGATGGTTATCATTGGTACTTCTTGGACAGCCATCAAAGTTCAAAGTGGCTGAAGACGGTTCTTTGAGACTTGGTAATCGTTGGGTAGTTCTGAGTACACCGGAGTTGCATCAAGGAATCTTACAGCGAGCTCATCGCAGCAGGCTTAGTATCAACTCAGGCGGGAGGAAAATCCACAAGGACTTATGTGGCCAATTTGGGTGGAAGCGGATGAAACGAGATGTAAGAGCATTTGTTAAGAGATGCTTGATCTGTCAACATGTGAAGGCAGAGAGGCAGAGGCCTGGTGGTGAGCTAAAGAGCTTGGAAATACCTGAATGGAAGTGGGAACACATATCCATGGACTTCGTGACCAACTTGCCGAGGACTACTTCAGGGTTTGATGGGATTTGGGTGATCGTGGATGGGCTGACGAAGGTAGCTCATTTTATTCCGCACAGTATGACATTCACATACTTGAGGATGGCTCAGTTGTATGTCCGGATGTAGTGAAACTGCACGGGATTTCAATTTCCATTGTATCTGACCGAGATCCGCGGTTTACATCTCACTTTTGGGGAGGTCTTCAGTCAGCTTTGGGCACTGATGTGAGATTGAGCACAGCATATCATCCCCAAACGGATGACCAGACAGAGCGTACTATACAGACGCTCAAGGACATGTTACGGGCATGTGTGTGGGAGTTTGATACTTCGTGGCAGGATTCATTGGCCTTGGTAGAGTTCTCTTACAATAGTAGATATCAGGCGAGCATTCAGATGGCTCCATTCGATGCTCTTTATGGTCGACGTTGTAGGTCACCATTGTACTGGGATGACTTGGCTAGTAAATCGGTCGGGGGACCCGAATTGATTCGGGAGATGGAGGAAAAGATAAAGGTGAAACCGATGGTCAAGGTTCAGTGGGATCGCAGGGGTGTCGAGGAGGCCACGTGGGAGACAGAGCGGCATATGGTGCAGAACTACCCGGAACTATTTTCTGGTATGTGATTTATGTTTAGTTTCGGATTGGTAAGTGCATGCGATTTCGAGGACGAAATCTTATAAGTAGGGAGTATTGTGATATCCCATAAATAACTATGTGCGTTTGGGCATTTATTATGTTTATGTGATAATTATGGTGTTGAATTAATTATTATGGTGAAATGCTTAGTCATGCGGTGGTCGTGACCTGGTAATGCATTTCAGGGTGCATGTGATGCATGTTGGGAAATTGAGTAATGGCATGGTTTATTTGGGGTGGGTGTTAATTATTTTGGTAAAGCATGTTTAATTGAGATTTTGGTACATTTTTGGAAAATGCTTTTAAAATATCATGTAGGGATATTTTATACATCATGCTAAATATCGGGACATGATTTTAATGAACCCCTACACCACCCCCCTTTACCCTCTTTAACCCACCATTCCTTACCCAAATCACTCTTTAATCAAAATTCTCCCAACCCTACTCCCAAAAACCCCAAAACCGTTTCTTGCAAGGAGAAGAGGAGGAGAGCTTTTCAAAACTTGATTTCTTGCTAGCATTTGGAGCAAAGTGATAAGGGATTCTTCATTTTGAAGTTTGAAGGTGTTTAGTTGAGTTTTGGGTTTGTATTTTGTGAAATAAAATGGTTTTGTTTGGGTATATGTTGTTTATGGTTGGGTTATGATTTTTGATGTGTTATATGTTGGTTTTGGTTGGGTTATGATTTTTGATGTGTTATATGTTGGTTTTGTGGGGTTATTATGGTGTTGAGTTGTTGGGATATTTTGGTTTGAGGTATATGTTGTAGAGCCATGGATTTATACTCAAAAATGGTGGAAATCGCGCACACAGGGTGTTAGCGATCGATCGCCAGCAAGCCGTAGCAAATTTGGGCATTTAGCGATCGATCGCTATATGGAGCAAAAGATCGCCTCAAACTAGTGAGGTCTGGCGATTGGTCGCTATGTCGATATGATCGATCGGTAAGGCTCGCGATCGATCGCCTCGGCATAGCGATCGATCGCCAGTGGGCAGACCAGCTGGAGTACCAGCTGAAGGACCAGTTGGAGTACCAGTTGACCAGACCAGCTGGAGTACCAGTTGAAGGACCAGTTGGAGTACCAGTTGACCAGACCAGCTGAAAGGACCAGCTGGAGTACCAGCTGAAGGACCAGTTGGAGTACCAGCTGACCAGACCAACTGGTGACCAGACCAGCTGACCAGACAAACTGGATGTGCAGACCAGCTGACCAGACCAACTGGATGTGCAGACCAGCTGACCAGACCAACTGGTGACCAGTCCAGCTGACCAGACCAACTGGTTGTGCAGTCCAGCTGACCAGACCAACTGGCTGACCAGACCAGCTGACCAGACCAGTTGACCAGACCAGCAGACTTCCAAAAATAGCCCAGAAGCAGAATATGACCGTTGCAATATTTGAAAGCTTACCAAAACTGTCCCAACGGTTATATTCTTGTATCTAACGTATATATCATTACTTGGGGCTATATATACATGATTTGGAAGCTCAATAATAGTTGATTGAAGATCAATCCAAGCCTTCCAAAGCAAACCCACTTGGGATTCAACTGAGGAACTTCAAAGACAAAAGCTGTTAAATAAAGAGCACTCCTCAAACCTTTGGCACCTCTTACCTTGCTATATCAGATCTGTTAGGAGATCATTTGTGCCTTTTTATTCACTCTATTCATTGTATTTGTGAGCTAAATAGAAGAGTGAATACCATTGTAACGGTTGATGATTCATCACAACCGATTGAGAGGTCTTTGTATGTGAGACATTAAAGAACATACATAGTTGAGTTGCTAGGAGTTCTAGTTGGATGGGGAATGCCCAACTGGACCGGGTTTTTACAAAGAGTTGTATAAATCAAAGTCTTCTAGTGTATCCTTCCATGAGATGGAAGAAGGGGAGACGTAGAAGCGTTGTGCTTCGAACTTCCAGAAACAACTCTTGTGTTATTTATTCATTACTTTATTACCTCAGTCTTATTCCTCACAAGTTCAGTAGACGTCTTCCGCACTATCATAAGTGTCTGCTGACTTGCCTTATATTGAGAAGCAACTGTAATACTTAACAGTTTACAGTTAACAAGAAGAAGAAATCGAAATTGAATCTAGTGTTTATTCAACCCCCCTTCTAAACACTACCCCGATCCTAACAAGTGGCATCAGAGCCTGGTTGTTCTTGGAAAGCATTTTAAACGATTTTAGATGGAAATCTTTTAAGAAAACTTTCTCATGAGCATGAAATTATTTTCATAGCATAATTTTCTAAAACTTGGTGTATGAAAATTTTTAGCATAAAAATCAATTTCATTGCATTCATTTTGCACGAAAATAATTTTAAAATCTATTTTAAATGTGCAAATTTTCGTTCTATATGTTCTAAACTCATTTTAAGTTTTATTTTGAAATTTTTTCCTAACAATTTTCGAAGCATTTTAGTTTTCTTGCAGCTTGCAGCGACTTTGGGAAAATTGGCATAACTTCTTGCTCGGATGTCCAAATGACGAACCGTTTTTTGCGTTGCAAACTAGACTCATAGAGGATCGCAACGGTATAGGTCTTGCAGCCCAAACATGCTCGAGGAAAAGCAGTTTATTAGTTCAACTTGGACTAAGTGTGCTGCCACCGCAGAAAGATGAAATGGACATTGTTGAGTTTTGTCAAGAAATTCAAATTTGTTGCCAAGTATGCTTCATCCATCATCAAACGAGGTTATTTTTTCAAAAATTAATGTGCATTGCATTTTTTTTAAATTTGTTTTAGCCTACCCCATTTGCCCCTCACATGCTCAAATTTTCAAACCTTTTAAAATTAAGGGGGAGAGTTTAATCTCAATCCTTTAGGGGGAGTAAATTTTATTTGTCTTCCTTTTTGATTCACACAAAAAGGGGGAGAAATATGTTGTTTAAAAAATATTTTTTGTTATGCAACATTGTGCTTTAATGTTCATATTTTTATTCAAGTTTTGTGATCATAAAAAAGGGGGAGATTGTTGGGTTTTTGAAACCCAAATAATCTTGGTTTTGATGTTAACAAAACTTGTTATTGTGTTGCTAACATATTTCATCAAGTGTGCAGTTCATAGATGATATTTTACAGCTTGATGATGTGCTAAGAAATGCCCTTGCGTTTGGTTGCTGAAATGAGGATAAGCTGGGAGGACCAGCTGGATACCAGTTGACTAGACCAGCTGGAGTACCAGCTGGAGAGAACCAGCTGAATGACCAGTTGGAGTACCAGCTGAAGGACCAGCTGGAGTACCAGCTGAAGGACCAGCTGGAGTACCAGTTGACCAGACCAGCTGGAGTACCAGCTGAAGGACCAGTTGGAGTACCAGTTGACCAGACCAGCTGAAAGGACCAGCTGGAGTACCAGCTGAAGGACCAGTTGGAGTACCAGTTGACCAGACCAGCTGGAGTACCAGCTGAAGGGCCTAGTTGGAGTACCAGTTGACCAGACCAGCTGAAAGGACCAGCTGGAGTACCAGCTGAAGGACCAGTTGGAGTACCAGCTGACCAGACCAACTGGTGACCAGACCAGCTGACCAGACCAACTGGATGTGCAGACCAGCTGACCAGACCAACTGGATGTGCAGACCAGCTGACCAGACCAACTGGTGACCAGTCCAGCTGACCAGACCAACTGGTTGTGCAGCCCAGCTGACCAGACCAACTGGCTGACCAGACCAGCTGACCAGACCAGTTGACCAGACCAGCAGACTTCCAAAAATAGCCCAGAAGCAGAATATGACCGTTGCAATATTTGAAAGCTTACCAAAACTGTCCCAACGGTTATATTCTTGTATCTAACGTATATATCATTACTTGGGGCTATATATACATGATTTGGAAGCTCAATAACAGTTGATCGAAGATCAATCCAAGCCTTCCAAAGCAAATCCACTTGGGATTCAACTGAGGAACTTCAAAGACAAAAGCTGCTAAATAAAGAGCACTCCTCAAACCTTTGGCACCTCTTACCTTGCTATATCAGATCTGTTAGGAGATCATTTGTGCCTTTTTATTCACTCTATTCATTGTATTTGTGAGCTAAATAGAAGAGTGAATACCATTGTAACGGTTGATGATTCATCACAACCGATTGAGAGGTCTTTGTATGTGAGACATTAAAGAACATACATAGTTGAGTTGCTATGAGTTCTAGTTGGATGGGGAATGCCCAACTGGACCGGGTTTGTACAAAGAGTTGTATAAATCAAAGTCTTCTAGTGTATCCTTCCATGAGATGGAAGAAGGGGAGACGTAGAAGCGTTGTGCTTCGAACTTCCAGAAACAAATGTTTGTGTGATTTACTTTACTGCATTTATTTACATTACTGCTTTTACATACTTTCTTGCATATCTTTAAAATGCCTTTCAAATGTTTAATCGGTTATAGAGTGGGTTATGTCGAGTGTCTTCCGCTCGGTTTTGTAACCGAACTCGATATAATCTCTCGGTGCAATTATTTCAAGAACACGAGCTATTGAAGCTCAAGTTGGTTGAACTCGGGTGTGGAATGGCAACCCACCCCCGAAATCGATCCTAACACACCATACCGTAATGACCACATAATTACGCCATACTCATAGTAAGCATATATGATTCATATCGAGGAATGACAAATATCTTTGTTGAGTTTGCATGTCAAGAATGAGGAATATATTGAGCACATTTTTTGAGTCATGACCTTATGGATTGCATGTTGAATAATGAAAATTGTCGTGAACTTGATTTATCTTGAGCATCTTACAGTCATCCTAAAACCTGTATGAAGGCACTTTAAGGGGAAATTTTATAGTTACAATCTTGACTTGGAGATGATCTAGGCGATCTTTAGAACGTTTGAGTCTTTCAAGCTTACATTCATATACATTAATCTCTAGTGTTTCACATTCAGCTTTATTGAAAAAGAATGGGTTTTGCATACAATTAGCCACATTCGACGTTCTTGGCAAACTCATTATACCTACCTTTTTATGAGCCTAAATTGAAGTTTTATCCTTACCCAAAGGGAGCATAATGAATCTCATTTGATGCACGTGAATGTTATAATTTGTTGAGCTTGTTGAAAAAAAAATTATGAATGAGAAAAAAGAGAAAAAGAAAAGAAGAAAAGAAAGGATCTTGAGAAAAAAAATTATATAAATAAAACTCATAGTGGCCAATGCTAGAAAAATAGAAGAGAAGCTCAATATGTGCTAACACATAACTGTATATGTTATAGTCTCTTCTTTGTGCTTATCCTACATTTTCTTTGAAACCGACACCAAAGGCCTAACATTACAAGTTTAAAAGACGTTTTGATCCAAGTCTACGGAGTAACTACATTAGTAGAGAAGTTGTTTCAAAATAGGTGTAAGGACCCCAAGCCCTTAACCCTTAATTAGTGTATTAACCACTATGTGTGGCACATGCTTCTATAAATACTCAATCGGGAAGCTCAGATGATACTTACAAAATTCCCTTAACATTCAACGTTATAAGATCATCTCTACTAATATATAGACTCATAGAGTTGCCCATTACCATCCCCATTTTGCCACTTTTTACATTGTGGACTTTTATAAAAATTTGGGCAGAGTCTCCCCATAAATTGGGCTATCCCGAAACAAAAGCACATCACAATATATAGTTCCCGGCCAGGGAATACACAATACCCAACAGAAAACTGAACACAAAGTAAATTCCCAGCCAGGGAAGACACCACACATATGACGACATAAATGGGTCTCAACACCCACACAATACACTAACGACTCTCATATCATTAGCAATTCTACCACAATTGCATGCAACATATAATGAAAGAGAGAAAGGCTCATGCCTTTATATACAACCCATATACATGAATATCCATGCTCACAAGCGAGCATCATAAATGTGTATATAAACCTCGGGTGTATATAAGTACTCTATACGATACCGTGCTCCATCAAGCCCTGGTACCACGATCCTGTGAGTGCATCCAATCAACAGCTCGAGCCCAGCTCCATAGCCATCGATGCACCTGTTCACCTGCCCCAACAGAGACAGCCCCCAACGGGGTGAGCATACCAATACACGAAATCTCATAATCACAATAATGAAATTCATAATTTACAACACAAGTAAATATTAATGAATTTTAAATGATACTCCCTGGATGGCAACATCCTCATCCGGGATTCCGTGTACTGTCCCTGTTCTCACAATCATCAAACTCATCAAATCTCATAAATCAGTAAATCAACACATTGATTTAACTCATAGCATGCCTGATTCTCAAGTATCAATAATCAATGATTCCAAGTTCATTATACATACAAATATAGATATCTCAAGATCTAGTACTAATTTCTCAATTTCACTATCAATCATAGATAGCTCAAATGCCTAGCATTTATTTTACCAATTTCCCATTATACTTAGACATCTCACATGTCTTATAATGAGCACATGATCCCACGATCATTCTCAGGCATCTCAAATGCCGTACAATAGTCATATAGACTCAGTACCCCATATATATCAACATATATATGCATATAGCCATACCTACAACCATCTAATGCAATTACAACACATTATGCATTTCACAATTTCTATCACATAAAGTAATGCTCGTACGTCGCACGTACCTTAAATTTCCAAGTCCGAGCCAAACCTTGCTCGAGTTCCATGCTCCGAGGAACGATGTGCTAACACGATAAATTAATTCACAATTAATTACGATCATGCAACCCATGCTCAAGCACACCCACAACCCTCAAAAATATTGTCAACACAAGACAATAACCAATATCGAAAATTGCTCAAGAATACTCCACAAATTCTCGAACCTTCACAACACAAAATCCAACCCAAATAATTACCATAATTCATCTAAAACATGAATTAAGCTATCCAAGCAAGAATCAACACCCCTTGCCAAAAACCCCCAATTTTCGAAATCCAAACCCTAATTTCGAATCCCATTCTTCAATTCCGAACACAATCAAGCATCATAATGCATCTACCACATAAACAAATCAATTGCTAACAAGAATCATGACTCCTTATCAAAAAATCCCCAATTTCGAACATAAACCCCACAAATTCGAACTGAAATTCGAACCAATTGCAACCAATAATTCGAACCACAAAAGTCTGAAATAATCGTCTCAAAACCAGCTTAAAAACGCCCCAAAAACATCAGGAAAATCATACCAAAAACATACCAAAATCGCGTCCCAAAATCGGACAGAAATCCCAAATCTGAACCCTACGCTTTCTGCAGAAATCCGAGCTCAATCCTCGACGAAACTTCGAATTGGTGGTATGGATAGGACCGCCTGGAAGAGACGAACACGGCGGCGGGTCGGACGCGCCGAACGGCGGCCGGACGGCGGCGGGCGAAGGCTTTTTCTGCGCGGTGGTCAAACAGATCGGGAAAAGGGGCGCATGGGTCGGGGAGAGAGAAAACGGGAGAGGTGGGGAAAAATGATTCCGATAATTAAAATCTCGGGTTCAACGGGTATTTATAGCAAAAATACCCCAAAATACTAATAGCCCCACAAATACATCATGATTCATTAAAAATCATCTGTTTCCAAAAACTCTCTCTCTAACTCAAAAACCCCCTACCGGTGCCCACACACAGCACCCGAGATTCTGAGTCACACTAAAAACCCAACTCACAGGTTTTCACCGAAATGAGAATACGATCTCAACCTCGGGATCCAACGATCCCAACTACTCAAATAGACGAGCCCGGAAGGCCCAACACCTCGATTAAACTCCAATTGCCACGTAAAACAACTTTACGGGTTATTAACACTCCGGGATTAACATCCCTAATCTCTGGTCATCACAATATCCCCCACTAAAAGAATTTCGTCCTCGAAATTAGCACCGGTGTATCACGTAACACCCAGGTTACACAACAACAAGAAGTCATAACCTCGATCCCTGACCATATCAGAATCGTCTTAAAAACCTCGAGAATACTTATCTCACATCAAACTCTGAAACAGAGCGACATACCAAAACCAACATCAACTCATCACCCAAGAGGCAAAACGTACCTCGATGCGGTTCATCCCAAAAGTCAGTCCATCGTGTCTGCAAAACAACCAATATTTATGACCGTAGATCGGACAGTCATCCTTCGCTCTAATACAACCAGTAAGAACGCATCCTGGATGACACCTCAACCGTGAGAACGTTGACCTCGTGTCAAACTCTGGAGTGGAATAGACTCCCAAATCCATCATAACGTCAAAGATCGTCAGTACAACTCAACGCTAACAGTCCAAAAGCAGTTAGTCAACTGAAACTGCAAGGATTCGAATCGCTCCCGATTCCATCGTAGATGTCATCCAATGATATCTTTATCATGACTCACGATGTCTAACACACATCGTTACGAGGGAAACACTAGGATACCACGGTGTACACATACCAAACCTGGTCTCCACTTTCAAACCTTTTCCATCGAAGGAGCAGTCGCATCATTGCAACTCAATTTGGGCAACTCACGGCCACATATTCACACAAAAGACATCTCACAAGATGTCCACCTCCGAATATTCCAAGGATCACATCCTGATCACAAATAAACCACCGAGACTCCACAGAGTTCAAATCCGGACATGCAATAAACACATTGCATCCTCAACGCTTGTGTCGACAACGACACCCAATAAATCTGAATTCCTGCCATCCCTTGACAATCCTAGGATTTAACAATCCAACTTGGGAAGGCTATCGTATAATTCGGAGGAAAAACACCAATAAGGAAACACCTCAATCCACACAAGATAATCCCTCCTCAAAGGGAGTCAACTAACTTCACGATTGTTTCTCATAACTTATCGTGCCATGGAGATTCCCAATCTCAAGGTGTTCAATATCTCTCATCAGAGATTTAGCCATCCAAAATAGCATACTCTATGCTTGACAAAAAAAGGAAATCATTAATTGGCATCCGTATATTCACCGGTATACCCGCCTAAGCACTGACATCACCTGCATACTCAATGCACTTGGCTCGGGTATCTACAACATACCCCTAAGCCCCAAACACGACCGTCAATTCTAAGTCATTCCCTATCCAGTGGAGGACGATAATCGACGATCAACAACACGGCGTGATTCCCAAAATCAACACCACACGTACCAACTCACCGAATCTTTCAAAGATTCCCAAATAGGTATAATACTACCTCCTTCCCCACAAGGGAAATGCCATCGAACTCGAGATCCACAAGTCTCGAACCACTGTTCGGAAAAAAACTGGATACAATAACACCCATTGCATCCCAAATACACGGGTTCCCTCAGATCGAGTCAATACCGACCTGATGACTCTCTCGTTGGTACTCCAACATCATGAGCTGTCTCAGACAAGTCCCTAAAACATTGACGTATACACGTCTCCTCGAGGTATTCCCTGCCTCAACTATCAAGCCACAAAGAGACTACAAAAGTCTACCAACGTCTCAAACGTTCCACCCGGTATACCATACCGTAACATCCATTTAGAGTAGTGGGTCATCACCCAAAATCTCTCTAAAACCAAAGCATAATGGACATCCCGGTGTCCTTGCTCAACCACGGAGCCATCTTAATTCATTAGGACATATCCCACACCTTCAGGTTGGGTGTGACCACGCCTACCGCAGATTACAACAACAAACGAGTAGTTTCCTCAATGACTACTCTTACCACCAATCACTTGGCCCTAGCCAAACCAACGAGCATACCCAAGGTATCATTGCTCGACAAAAGGTCTCGTCAACTGGTGACCCAGACTCTACCATGTGCTCACCATCGGCACTCAAACCATACGACTAAACACATAACATAAATGTATTAGCCATCAAAACGATGCTACACGTCTACATAGAACATCAACTATGTCATCGTCATCCCGTGACGGCATATGTCAACATATGACATCCAACTAACATCGTCCAACATACAACGGTACATGGCAATACACGACATCCATAATCTCATCATCAACACATGGCATATATATAGCAACACATAGTATCCACAATAATACTAACACAAGTAATATGCCATACCTCATCGCTATCAAGATAGCGGAATACCTGTATCCGTCGCTCGATAATAGTACGTAGTCAGCACCCATCGCTCGAAGGCAGCAAAATCCTGTGCTGAGTACATAGCGGCACAACCCATCGCTATAGGATCGACGGCATGATACCTCGTCATATAATAAGTGGTATGAAACCTCGCTATACACCTGAGCATGAAAAATCGTCCACATAATAGCGGAAAGAGGCATCGCTATCAATACACATGGCGGCAAGAACCATCGCCAGTCAATATAGCGGCATGAACCATCGCTATCAGTATCCATGGCGGCAAGAATCATCGCCAGTCAATATAGCGGCATAAACCATCGCTATCAATATCCATGGCGGCAAGAATCATCACCAGTCAATATAGCGGCATAAACCATCGCTATCAATATCCATGGCGGCAAGAATCATCGCCAGTCAATATAGCGGCATAAACCATCGCTATCAATATCCATGGCGGCAAGAATCATCGCCAGTCAATATAGCGGCATAAACCATCGCTATCAATATCCATGGCGGCAAGAATCATCGCCAGTCAATATAGCGGCATAAACCATCGCTATCAATATCCATGGCGGCAAGAATCATCGCCAGTCAATATAGCGGCATGAACCATCGCTATCAATATACATGGCGGCAAGAGTCATCGCCAGTCAATATAGCGGCATGAACCATCGCTATCAATATCCATGGCGGCAAGAATCATCGCCAGTCAATATAGCGGCATAAACCATCGCTATCAATATACATGGCGGCAAGAATCATCGCCAATCAATATAGCGGAATGAACCATCGCTATCCATATACATGGCGGCAAGAGTCATCGCCAGTCAATATAGCTGATCCCTAGTCATTGTCACGGTAGTGTATTTTAATGCCCCTCGCTTATTTTCATATGGGCGGCATAGGATAACCTCGCTACAATGGACATGCGGCGCTCCCACCCCTCGCTTCACAGAGAGCGGCAAATACCCTTTCCTCGCCCCATATGACAACCACGCTCAAATGTGACATGCGGCGCTCCCACCCCTCGCTTCACATTTAGCGGAACCAATACAAAAAGCGGCAAGCATTTAAAATCATCACTCATCCATAACAATGACTCATGGGATATTCACCAAGTATTCCATTTACACCTGCAATCACAAAGCATATGCCATATCCAATATACATCAACATGAGTGTATTTTAATGCACCTCGCACAAATGTGACATGCGGCGCTCCCACCCCTCGCTTCAACAAATGGCGGCAAAGCATTAAAATCATCACTACATGTACACATACATCCACAATGTATAAATCCATGATGTATATAAAATGCAGGTTACCGTTTCGTGTCTTTCAGCCATGGCCTTAGCCTTTCGCATCATAGTGTTCCTACAGGAACAATCACAACCCATGAGCATACAATAATCCATATTCCCACAATATGATTATGATGAGTAAATGCATAAATCATGAGTACAAAGTACTTCCCATATTCCGATGCATTTCAAAATGCTCCATTTGGTTGCCCCTGTGTCACAACTCACAATCATAATCAACAGGTTATATTATGATTCCATAGATGTCATGACATATAATCGTTTCACTATGATCACATATCACAAATGCACAAAGGCAAAACAGTTGTGTCACACAACACTAGCTACTATCATGCATAAATATGTGCTACTCATCCTTATCAGCATGTTCCAGGCCCTCCACAGCCCCAAAGAGCTAACCACTGCTCTGATACCACTAATGTAAGGACCCCAAGCCCTTAACCCTTAATTAGTGTATTAACCACTATGTGTGGCACATGCTTCTATAAATACTCAATCGGGAAGCTCAGATGATACTTACAAAATTCCCGTAACATTCAACGTTATAAGATCATCTCTACTAATATATAGACTCATAGAGTTGCCCATTACCATCCCCATTTTGCCACTTTTTACATTGTGGACTTTTATAAAAATTTGGGCAGAGTCTCCCCATAAATTGGGCTATCCCGAAACAAAAGCACATCACAATATATAGTTCCCGGCCAGGGAATACACAATACCCAACAGAAAACTGAACACAAAGTAAATTCCCAGCCAGGGAAGACACCACACATATGACGACATAAATGGGTCTCAACACCCACACAATACACTAACGACTCTCATATCATTAGCAATTCTACCACAATTGCATGCAACATATAATGAAAGAGAGAAAGGCTCATGCCTTTATATACAACCCATATACATGAATATCCATGCTCACAAGCGAGCATCATAAATGTGTATATAAACCTCGGGTGTATATAAGTACTCTATACGATACCGTGCTCCATCAAGCCCTGGTACCACGATCCTGTGAGTGCATCCAATCAACAGCTCGAGCCCAGCTCCATAGCCATCGATGCACCTGTTCACCTGCCCCAACAGAGACAGCCCCCAACGGGGTGAGCATACCAATACACGAAATCTCATAATCACAATAATGAAATTCATAATTTACAACACAAGTAAATATTAATGAATTTTAAATGATACTCCCTGGATGGCAACATCCTCATCCGGGATTCCGTGTACTGTCCCTGTTCTCACAATCATCAAACTCATCAAATCTCATAAATCAGTAAATCAACACATTGATTTAACTCATAGCATGCCTGATTCTCAAGTATCAATAATCAATGATTCCAAGTTCATTATACATACAAATATAGATATCTCAAGATCTAGTACTAATTTCTCAATTTCACTATCAATCATAGATAGCTCAAATGCCTAGCATTTATTTTACCAATTTCCCATTATACTTAGACATCTCACATGTCTTATAATGAGCACATGATCCCACGATCATTCTCAGGCATCTCAAATGCCGTACAATAGTCATATAGACTCAGTACCCCATATATATCAACATATATATATGCATATAGCCATACCTACAACCATCTAATGCAATTACAACACATTATGCATTTCACAATTTCTATCACATAAAGTAATGCTCGTACGTCGCACGTACCTTAAATTTCCAAGTCCGAGCCAAACCTTGCTCGAGTTCCATGCTCCGAGGAACGATGTGCTAACACGATAAATTAATTCACAATTAATTACGATCATGCAACCCATGCTCAAGCACACCCACAACCCTCAAAAATATTGTCAACACAAGACAATAACCAATATCGAAAATTGCTCAAGAATACTCCACAAATTCTCGAACCTTCACAACACAAAATCCAACCCAAATAATTACCATAATTCATCTAAAACATGAATTAAGCTATCCAAGCAAGAATCAACACCCCTTGCCAAAAACCCCCAATTTTCGAAATCCAAACCCTAATTTCGAATCCCATTCTTCAATTCCGAACACAATCAAGCATCATAATGCATCTACCACATAAACAAATCAATTGCTAACAAGAATCATGACTCCTTATCAAAAAATCCCCAATTTCGAACATAAACCCCACAAATTCGAACTGAAATTCGAACCAATTGCAACCAATAATTCGAACCACAAAAGTCTGAAATAATCGTCTCAAAACCAGCTTAAAAACGCCCCAAAAACATCAGGAAAATCATACCAAAAACATACCAAAATCGCGTCCCAAAATCGGACAGAAATCCCAAATCTGAACCCTACGCTTTCTGCAGAAATCCGAGCTCAATCCTCGACGAAACTTCGAATTGGTGGTATGGATAGGACCGCCTGGAAGAGACGAACACGGCGGCGGGTCGGACGCGCCGAACGGCGGCCGGACGGCGGCGGGCGAAGGCTTTTTCTGCGCGGTGGTCAAACAGATCGGGAAAAGGGGCGCATGGGTCGGGGAGAGAGAAAACGGGAGAGGTGGGGAAAAATGATTCCGATAATTAAAATCTCGGGTTCAACGGGTATTTATAGCAAAAATACCCCAAAATACTAATAGCCCCACAAATACATCATGATTCATTAAAAATCATCTGTTTCCAAAAACTCTCTCTCTAACTCAAAAACCCCCTACCGGTGCCCACACACAGCACCCGAGATTCTGAGTCACACTAAAAACCCAACTCACAGGTTTTCACCGAAATGAGAATACGATCTCAACCTCGGGATCCAACGATCCCAACTACTCAAATAGACGAGCCCGGAAGGCCCAACACCTCGATTAAACTCCAATTGCCACGTAAAACAACTTTACGGGTTATTAACACTCCGGGATTAACATCCCTAATCTCTGGTCATCACAATAGGCCTAGGAGTTGCTTGACGATAATCTTGACTTTGATTTGATTAGCATGATTCGATCTACGAGATATGCATGAAACTTGAGCTTGACCATAATATACACACATGTTCATATTTTGCATTGTGTTGCTTGGTTTAGAAGAAAATATATCTTGTTTGATTTTTTGATAGACTCTGGTTTGTATGTAAGTGAGGTTTCTGAGCTATACATTTGAGTTGCAAACTAATACGTTTTAAGTATCAACAATGAACTCGACTGTTGAATTAAAGCTTGCTCGAGGAGGATCAGATGATAAGTTTGGGGAAGTTGATAAGTGTCATTTTTGCACTTTATAGTTCTATGTTTTCTCGTTATATTTTACTGTGATTCTCGAACGATATTACGCTTTTGGTATTATTTTGTGTGTTTCGGTAATCCATGTAGAAATACGAGGAAATATAGATGTCAAACGGGCCGTACCGCTAATTCATGCACCCGACATTGTTTTGTGTCGGGCCAGCATGGCCCGCAACAGGGACCGACCATGCCTTGCACGGAACAGTCCAATTTTATCTGGCCCGGCACGACCCAATTCAATTTTTTTGAACATATATATATATATATATATATATATATATATATATATATATATATATATATTTGTTTAATTTAAATTGTTAAATATAATAATAGTGTAATAAAATATAGATTGGCACAATATACTTGCAATATTAAAATTTATTGACTACAAATTGAATAACTACAAATTACATTCAACAATAAAAGTAAGAAATTACAAAAGATTGTAAAGAAATATTCTAATTTTCTTCATTTTCATCGGAATAAACATTATGTCCGTCCTCCCACACCTCGTAAGCTGCTATCAGCATCCAACCAATCATTTAAAAGAATACACATCTCCACGGTGTTTAGTTTCATTCTATTTCATTTTTCATCAATGACTCTTCCACCTGCACTAAAACAAGACTCCGATGGAACCGTGGATATTGGAGGAGTTAGTAGATCATGTGACATGATGGAAAGTACTGACCAAAGTCTAGCATTGTCTTTCCACCATGCCAAACATCATAAGTTTCTAATTCTTGTTCATTGAAATGTATGACTTGGTTTAGATATAACTGAAGCTCAGTAAATGAAGATGTATTAGAACTAGAACTAGAAGAAGTTGAACTAGAGTCTTGTCTTCTTCTTAAAATGTCCACACAGAATCCTTACTATTACTACCATCACTACTACCACTTTCTCTTACTGAAAATTATCTAGAATTATGTAACGAATCATATAAAGAAAACAAAGCAAACAAAACATTTATTAATGCACTCTTTCTCTTGATTAATATTAACATTTTCATAAGCCATGTTGGTGTAATAAGATTCTATTATAATTTATACACTATATATTTTAATCTATGATCCAGAGGCCAAGCAATTCAACATAGGAATAGTTTTCCAATATTTTTTAAATTTATATTCCATTGTTGAAGTTCAACAATTCCTGTAAAAAATGGATCTCCTCTATGTAATGCAAACCATTCACTAATTTCATAAATTTTATTCCAAAATATTGAAAGTTGGATAATAAAACCCGGAATTAAATTGGTAGCATCATAAAAAGTTCTAAAAAATTACAAATATTAGAAGCAAAATGTTCGCCATCATTTCATTAAAAAATAAAGTGATCACATTTCTATAAGGTAAACATGATTGCAACATTAAATATGTGGAATTTCATCTATTAGGAACATCAAAAGGAAAATCTTTATAATTCATACCATGAGAAATGCATAAAACTTTTGTAGTCATGTTTTCTAGCAACTAGTCCATTAAGAAATTTACGCGTAGTATTTATTTTTTCTAAATGAATTTCAAGTGGTTTCAAGCCATCTTGCACATAAAAATTTAAAATATGACATGCATAACGAATATGAAAAATATCACCATTTAAAATTTGTTTCAAAAAGTTTTTAATTTAGTAATTGTAGCAGTATTATTAGTTGTATTATCAAACGAAATAGAGAAGATTTTATTATAATATTATATTTATTAGTGGCTTGGATAATGGCATTAGAAATAACTCCACCCGTATGAGGCTAATCAATTTTTGTGAAACCTAAACTTTTTATGTAACACCCAGTTATCGTCAATCCAATGTCCTTTAACACATATATGATGCATTGCCAAGATAAGTTGTCCAAATGTCACTAGTTAGTGCTGCTTTCGAAGAAAGGTTACCTAAAGATGTAATTAAATTTGCTTTATATTCATTAAAAATTGGGAATGCATCTGATTTAATAGTATTTCTTGAAAACTTTTTATGTTGAGGTTGAAAACCATACTATGTATTTATCTAATTCTCTTCTATCTCTTTTAACATTATAAGTCAAAATACCTAAAGTCGAACTACTATTACCAGTACCGAATTGTGAAAGAGTAGTTTGGTTACCATCATTTGGTTCCTTTTCATGTTTAGCCACGTGCCTTAGTAAATGATATATACCACCAGAAGAAGCATATGCATAATCATTTTTACATTTTTTTACAAACTGCCCTTGAACTCCTTCCCTCCATATTTTCTACATAGAATAATTGCCATATATTACTAGTTCTTTTTTGAGAAGTTCTTCTAGTTGATGATTGAATATTTGGTTTATTTTTTCATTTTGTTGAAATTGATCAATTCACCATCATAATTCACATTATATGATGAATCGGACATTATGCTAAATTAGAATTATCTAATACACAAATATAAAAGTTACCAAATATTTTCTAGGAGGAGTATTGGCTTTGTTGCTTGCGCTTGTATTAACAAACTTGAGACGAACTTCTTTCTTCTTGTAAACAAATTGAGAGTATAGACTATAGAGCTTCAAGAATATAGAGCTTAGAGACTTAGAGATAAATTGAGAGGATAAAATATTTATTCAAATACACCTATATATAACAATCACAAAAATAAAATAAAAATTTAAGAATAAATGCTCCATTTTTGGCCAGCAATGCTACAGCATGTAGCAATCGATCGGCAAATAAATGCCGATCGATCGCTACACTTAAAAAAAAAGTTCTACAGTGTCGTTACGTGCCGTGCCGGCTCATGGGCTGACACCCTATGGCTTGGCATGGCCCATGTTACGTGACGTGCCTGGAATGGCACAACACTGTAGCAAAATGGGTCATTGCATGCCGCTCAGTGTCGTGTCTCGTTCCGTCCCCCCCGTTTGACATCTGTAAGAGGAAATAAAGAAAACGAGCTAAAAACAATAAAAATGACTCACCCGAGCTAGCATGTCAAAGGAAGAATTAAAATCTCTAGTTTGGAGGAATGTTTAGCCACCGATCGATCGGCGAAGAGGACTGCGATCGATCGGTAACTTATTCACCGATCAATCGGTAGGCGGAAAATTCAGAAAAATATTTCCTTTTTCAAGACTTTGAGTCTAACAAGGAAACTAGGTTCTCATGCACTCTTGGACAACTATAAAAATGACCATTTATCCTTCACAATACCATAACATCCAACGCCTCCTTCCATCAAAATACAGGTCCATCATTTTCTCTAACCTTCATCCATAATTCATCCTTGAATTTTGAACAAGCCAACAAGGAGATTAAAGGAAATGCTCGAGAAGGAAGCAAGATGGGAAGCGAGGATCTACAAACGGAGTCGACGCCGGTAGTTTATTCATGTCTTTAAACTTTAGTTTTAGTTGATTTTGATATCTTTCAATGTAACTATGAACTAAGTTTATTTATCTAGATTAGGGAATCCTTTGTTTTGAACCTATGACTTGATTATTGTATTGATTGAATTCATATATTCAGGCTGAGATCAACAGATGAGATCAAATGCACGTGTGATAGCAATGGATTACACAATCGAAGGCTGATAGTTTCATAGAACTCAAAGCAATATTGATTGTTCAAGAAGGACATTGAAGTGGCTTATTGCACGTTAATATTAGGTTTGGTATTACTTGACCATAGTATATTGAATAAATTAGGAAAATTCGTCACCTTAGAGATAAATGGATGTTAAATCGAGGGTCATAGGGGATTACATTTGGTGAACTGACGTCATGATAATTTTCTGGAGTGGATTTTTCTCTTTAACTTTGATTTTCTTGGTTGGATTAGTAGTATGAATTAGTTTTTTTTTTTTTTGTTAAGCCAAGCTGTCAGTATCATGGCGGGGGTTAGGTGGACCCATACCCTTTTATTAATGAAAATAAAAACAAATACAAGAGACATGGACTAATACCAAGACATCTCAAAAAATGTTTACAAGAGTTTTTTTACGAATTCTAAGGTACGGAATACCTAACCTTTCCATTTTGCATAACCCTTTTATTCTAGAGATAATAAAAATTGTGAGAATGATGATTCTCCAAAGATAGATTAGCAAAAGCATCGGCAACTGAATTGCCTTGACGATAGATGTGGGAGCTATAAACATAATGATCTAACAAGAATCTCTTGATCTGGCTAATAACATGACATAAACTCCAGTTACCCACTCCAGATCGAATAATTGAAATCGAAACCAATGAATCAGTTTCTAACCACAAAGGGAAGAAATTGTGATCACAACAAATTTTCAAACCATGCATGTAACTCGGCTATTATATTAGTCCTTTCATGAATAAATTCACAAAAGCCTAAAATTATATTGCCATATTGATCTCTTATAACTCCACCAATGGAGGAAACTCCTAGATTACCTCAAGAACAGCCATCGGTATTAACTTTGTAGTACCCATTCGGCGACTTGTGCCATTTTATGATTGAGATACGAGAAACCCTTGAGCAAGAAGCTGTAATATTGCAAGATTTGGCCACAACAGAAAAGCCTACTCAATGGTGAAACTTCAACGAGGAGCACAAAGATAGATGTATTTATGAACAACCCAATCAACTGAAGAAATAGTAAATCCGATTTGTTTATGTTTGGAAATGGACATCTCCTTAACATGACCCTTGCATTTCCATTGCTCATGAGATTTCTAGGAGCTAATATTGCGAGGATTTGAGACGACAAATAAGGAACCAAAATGTTCCAAACCTTACTAGCAATAGGACCTTGAAAAAACAAATGCTCCCAAGTTTCTGCAGCTTCACAACATTGACATTTAGAAGCCAAATTAACGCCCTTGGCTTGCAAAATATCATCAACTGGAAGTTTCCACCAAAGAAATCTCCCAGAAAAAATCGATATAAAAGGCATTAAACCTGAAGTCAAACATGGAGCATAAATATCATTAACAGGTTTACGTTGACGAACAAGCACCCAAGCAGATTTGGTAGAAAATTTACCGTTGTTACTATATTTCCAAACAAGTAGATCTAATGGCCGATCAGTGATAGGACAATCCAAAATTCTATCAATGCCAGAGTGGGAATAACTTGCAAAAGTTTATCAACATCCCATTTGCCATCAGTCCAGAAATGATTTACACATGTCATATGATCCCCTATGATTGGATAAACATTAGATAAAGGTCATAATTGCATCCAAGAATCATTCCAAAATGAGATATCTCCCTTCCCCACAATCCATCCAATATTTGGCTCCTCAATGGCTCGTATTGAAGAAGTCGACGCCAAAGAGGGGTGATAATACCTCAAGGTAACACACATGCACGTGAAGATCTTTGTACGTAGGTATCCATCATATATAAAGACCAAAGAAAAGTTTGAAGTCTAAGTTGGTGCCAAAGTTTGATAGATAGAGCTTTATAAACCTCCTTTAAACGTCTGATACCTAAGCCCCCTTAAAGAAAAGGATGTCAAATTTCCTTCCAAGATATCCAATGTGACTTGTAAGTAGTATGTGTATTTCCCCAAAGGAATCGAGCACACATCATCTCAAGTTGATGTATCACCCTACCAAGAGGATTAATCACATGAAATAAGTATATAGGCATAGAACATAGAACCCTTTTGATAATGCATCAATCTACTACCATAAGATAAAGATGTCAATTCCCAACCATTTAGCACGTTTTTTGTTAACCATGTTATGAATTTGGTGTTCCTTTCTCCATCAGCGTTCCAACGAAAAGATGCTTTCTGTTTCCCATAATAATCCTCCATACGAAACATCTTATTCAATTCAGCCTAACTTATAGATACATCAAGTTTAGTAGATTCCAAAGGAGAAGAATCATATGCATTCTCTGATTCCGCATATCTTTTCTCATCATTCTTAATGCTACCAAATATATTGCCAAAAATTATCTGTTCCACCGTTTAAGATGATGTTTAATTCTCTTAAGTTTAGTAGTGAACTTATCCACACCAAAGCCAAAAGTGGGTAAATTCCAGTTGAGACGATCTGTCTGTAAAAATCACTCATTTTCGACCCACATGTTTTGAAATCTAAAAGATGAGGTTGGCCAAGGAAGAAACGGCGCTGAGATGAAAAGTGGACAATGATCCGAATTTGCCCGACTCATTTCGAAAGGCATAAACACTAAACTCCATGTTGAGGAAAGAAGCACACTATCAAGCCTTTTCCAAATTCTACCATTAGTCCATATGTATTTATCACCGACATAACCTGCATCAATGAGCCCGGTATCCATAATGAAGTCGTTGAATCATTCATAGCTCCCGTTATAGAAATTGGCACAAGAGATTGTTCATCAACATTAGCAATAACATTAAAGTCTCCTCCGATAAACCAAGGAGAGTCCCCTTGAGGTTTATTATCTAATAAGGCCTCCCAAAGATTTCGTCTTTCATATCTTGTACATTTAGCGTAGATAAATGCTGCAAAACAATCACAAGGAAAGAGGTTAGAGCTTAACTTGAGATGTAGAAATTGGTCATGGTCAGTAATACTTCTGCATGAATTGAATGATCATGAAAGAACCATATATTCCCCAATTTATTAGGAATAAAGAATCGAATCCAAAATTCTTTGGACGGATGCGGTCATTCAAAGGAACCACAAATTCCAATATAGCAGCAAAATTAATATTCAAAGTTTTCCGTAGAGTTTGAGATCTCAATTGTGAGGCATTATTTCCAATACCTCTAATATTCCAAATGAGCCCTTTCTTAAACAAACAGATGATGGAGAAGTACCTTACTTTTTGGCTCGGCTTCGAGTGACCCGAGCATTTTTATGTTCATTATTGTCATTGGACACACTTTCATTATCTATTTATCTTGCAAGGAGGGATCATCTGACTTACATTGAGAAGGAAGTGGATAGGACCTGACAACGGGGATAGGGATCTCATCATCAGAGTTTATCAGTTCGCAATCTGCAGCGATGAAAAATTCCTTGGACGCAATGAGAGGGTTCTGAAATTGAACAGAACCCTCTCATTGGTAGCCAGAAGAGATGAGTAGTATCCCATATTTAAAGTTCGGGAGCTATGACTGTGCATGGGATCATTTGTTTCACAAGTAATAGGGTCAGGCTGATTAGTCTGATTGCTGATGATTACTAAACCCACATCAGGAGGGATCATCTCATTATTTTCAGGGTCAATAATTGAATAATAACGTCCGGAATTTGAGTATCATGCGAACATCCAATTCCGGCTATTAATCAGCCGTTTGAACGCCATTTGCAACCTTCTCCTCTCCTTTACCGGTGTGTTGCCCACAATGGTTTTCATCAGATTTAAGTTTAGCAGAAATAATCTGCCGGAGATCTACATCTTTTCTAGGTTTGTTCCAAACTGGCTTAGGGGCTGATGTTAATAATTAATATTAATTTGGTTATATATTATTAAGATAATATCAAGAATATTTAATCCAGAAGATTGCGCATTATCTGGATAACCACCATCTAAGTTTTTGATTGCAAGACTTATATATAAAGGACACTGCGGGGGGTCTCTAAGCCAAGCAATTAACTTCATAAAATTCATCATCTATTAGAATTGCATAAGGTTTAGAAGTGCCCTATAGCGACTCAATTCTTCAGATCTGTTTGGATCAAACTGCATATCAATGGCTGGTGGTAACACTGATCTTGAACTTTTATTTCCGCATATTCGATTTTGTGTGCCATATGTTTAGGTACATTGAAAATCGATTTAGTATTCATGTTAAACATCAGACATTTGGTATCAGAGCAGTTTTTGCTTTCGCCTTGATACGTTTGAGATATTTTGATCCGGGCAAAATCGAAAAAATTATGTTGATACACTTTTAATCTGTATCATGAATTTTTTACAAAATTTTCGAAATAAAGCCCCAAATCAGATATGAAATTTTGTTAAAATTCAAAAAATCCAGAAATTCAAAATCAATTTTGTTGAAAACCTAGCCTTTGAAATTATGAAATTGGCCGCCGATTGGAACCCAATTCCGGCAATTGGAGGTACGAAGCAAACCACCATGAGAGGCGACCGCCATTGGGCGGACGACAGCCGCAAACGGCCACAAATTGGCTTGTGAATCGTGTTTAAGGGCTTTCGCGCGATTTACTGTATTTTGTTAAATTTTTGGAGCGATCTGTGGCTATTCAAAGGCGGCGACAACACAGTGGTGGTCGAAGGTGGACTGGTTTCGATGGGTTGACGTCGGTCGGCCGTTGTTTTGCCGGAATCGACGGCGGCGGCTTGATTTTCATTAGGTTAGGGTTAGGGTTAGGGTTTTTAGTGATTTTGGGAATTAGGGTTGGTTCAATTTAAGGCTTTGTTTGGTGCTAAATTTTCTGATTTGGCATTTATTTTAAGGGGCTGTTTGGTTCTGTTGCAATTATGAAATTCGAAATTCTGCTTTATTTTTAAAATTTATTTTATGCAATCTTTATGTGTAATTTTGATTGTTTTATTATGGATAGATGCACCATAATTTATGTAGAGCATAAAATATTTTTATGCATGAATAATTAAGATGTGTAAGTAATTCGTATAGTTTAATTGATTAAAATATAGCCACAGAAGCTTTAATTGATTAAATTATTCATTAATCATGTGAATTACATAAAGTACAATAGACAATATTTATATGAATTAAGATATAGCATAAAATATTTTTATGCATTCAGAATAAATGTCTAAGTGATTCGTATAGTTTAATAAATTAAAGTATAGCCACAACAGCTTTAATTGATTAAATTATACATTCATTTTGTGGATCACTTAATGTATAATAGGCATTACATAATTCAACTATTGCATAGTTTTATGTATTCAGATTATATGTCTATGTGATATGCATTATATGATTGATTAAAGTATAGTCAGAGCAGCTTTAATTAATTCAAGTATGCATTAATTTCTCAAACATCACATAAAGCTAAATAAACATTACTTGTAATTACTTATATTTGATATAATGGAATTTATCCCACAAGAAATTTTATTATATTAAATATGTTTAATTAGGACGAGATATTGAATTATATTTTTAATTTGCCCACAGGTATTAAGAATGTCGGATAATTCGATAGTTTTATCATGAAGTTGTATGAATTTATTTGAATTAGAAATTTAGCCCACAGGTAATTTCTATGTCAGCAATTCATATGTTATTGCATGATTTACATGGGTAAAACATGTCATTTGGTTATTTGCTTCGAAAATTTTTTTATAAGCATGTAATTTAAATTTTCTTGCAGTTATTCAATCTGTTAATTTATCTGATATGAATATGAAGTTCCTGAACTCAAAGGTGATAACTATAAGGTGTGGAAGGAGAGGATTCTTCTCGATTTAGGCTGGATGGATATTGATTATGCTATACGAAAAGATGAACCACCTGCTATTACTGAAACCAGCATTCCGGATGATGTCGATCTTTATGAGAAATGGGAACGATCTAATCGTCTCTGTGTTATGTTCATAAAGACCAAGATTTCTGCTGGGATCAGGGGTTCTGTCGATCAGCATAATAATGTACTTGATCTGCTGAAGGCTATTGATGCTCAATTTCAGTCTTCGGATAAGTCATTGGCAAGCACCTTAATTTTCAAGTTTTCATCGATGAAGCTCACTGGTATTAGAGGAGTGCGTGAGCATATCATGCACATGAGGGATATAGCAGCTCAACTTAAGACACTTGAGGTTGAGATGTCTGATACTTTCCTGGTGCACTACATTATGAACACTTTGCCTTACCAATACGGTCCATTTAAGATTTCCTACAACACACATAGGGACAAATGGTCAATAAATGAACTTATGACCATGTGTGTTCAGGAAGAGGGTCGATTGGCTATGGAGCAACCTGAAAGTGTGCATGTAGCTACCCATATGAGGAAGAAAGGTCAGCACAAGCATAAGGGGAAAGGCAAAATGCCTATTCAGCTGGATATTAAGAAGGAAATCAAGTGATTCTTTTGTAAGAAAAAGGATCACATTAAGAAAGATTGCCCCAAATTCCAGTAGTGGCTTGAAAAGAAAGGTACTCAATTCTCATTTGTTTGTTATGAATCCAATATCTCCATTAATTATAATTCCTCTATTTTGTGGCACCGGAGATTGGAACATATCTCCATTGATATAATTAAAATATTAGTGAATGATGAAGTACTTAGTGCTTTGGATTTTACCGATTTTTGACACTTGTGTGGACTGCATTAAGGGTAAGCAGACCAACATGTCAAAGAAAGGTGCTAAGAGGATTTCTGATATATTGGAGATCATACATAAAGACATATGTAGTCCTGATATGGATTCGTATGGTCAGAAATACTTCATCACCATCATTGATGATTATTCACGATATATGTATCTCTACTTGCTTCATAATAAGTATGAAGCGTTGGATGCTTTTAAAGCATGTAAGGTTGAAGTAGAGAAACAATGCGGTAAGCAAATTAAGATCGTGAGGTCAGATAGGGGTGGTGAGTACTATGGTAGATACACTGAGAGTGGACAAGCACCTGGTCCGTTTGCTAAGTTTCTTCAGGAGCATGGGACTGTTGTCCAATACACCATGCCTGGTTCTCCGAGTCAAAATGGTGGTGCGTAGTATGCATAGTAGTTCTAAACTTCCTAAGTCATTGTGGACTGAAGCTCTTAAAACGACAGAATATATATTAAACCGAGTTCCGACCAAGGTTGTCTCTAAGACATCGTTTGAGATATGGAAAGGTTGGAAACCGAGTTTGCAACATATACGCATTTGGGGATGCCCGTCTGAGGTGATAGTTTATAATCCATAAGAAAAGAAGTTGGACCCGAGGACCATTAATGGGTATTTCGTTGGATATGCCGAAAGGTCTAAGGGATATAGATTCTACTGTCCATCTCACATCACTAAATTTGTGGAATCAAGGAATGCAAAATTTCTTGAGATGAACTGATTAGTGAGAGCGATCGATTCAGGATATTTGTTCTGAAAAAGATCATTACGATGATCATCCATCCACTGTAAGTGATCGACTGATTGATGTTTACAACTGCCCTCAAGTTCTTCGGCATGTTGATGAACCAGTCTTAGAGATTCCACAAGTAGTTGATCATGATCTAGTAGTTCCGGATGATCGACAGACTCCAGATACTGTCGAGAACCCTGTTGAACAACATGATCCTGTCTTCGAGGAAAATGTTGATAGAACATTGAGAAGGTCCACTAGAATGAGGAGATCAGCAATTCCTAGTGATTATATTGTGTATCTACAAGAATCTGACTATAATATTGGAGCTGAGAATGATCCCGAGACGTTTTCACAAGCGATGGAAAGTAATGAATCTAAGTTGTGGTTCGATACCATGAATGATGAGATAAATTCAATGGCACATAACGGAGTCTGGAAGTCAGATGGTGTAAAAGCCATTGGATGTAGGTGGGTCTTTAAAACAAAGAAAGATTCACTGGGCAACATTGAACGATATAAGGCTAGACTCGTTGCCAAAGGATTCACCCAGAAAGAGGGAATTGATTATACAGAGACATTTTCTCATGTATCTAAAAAGGATTCTCTCCGTGTGGTTATGGCATTGGTGGCCCATTTTGATTTGGATTTGCATCAAATGGATGTGAAAACGGCATTCCTCAATGATGATCTAGAGGAAGAGGTTTATATGTGAAGGATTCTCCTCTAGGGATGGTGAGCATTTGGTGTGTAAGCTTAAGAAATCTATATACGGATTGAAATAAGCCTTCCGTCAGTGGTATTTAAAATTCCATCATGTTATCTCTTCATTTGGTTTTGTCGAGAACGTCATGGATCAATGTATACGCCAGAAGGTTAGTGGGAGTAAAATTTGTTTCTTGGTATTGTATATAGATGATATATTACTTGCAACCAATGATAAGGGGTTTCTATATGTGGTGAAACAATTTCTCTCTAAAAACTTTGATATGAAGGATATGGGTGAGGCATCTTATGTCATTGGTATTAAGATCCATAAGGATAGATCAAAATACATTTTGGGTTTATCACAAGAAACCTATATAAACAAAGTGCTGGAGAGGTTTCGGATGAGTGATCGTTTACCAACTGTAGCACCCATTGTGAAAGGTGATAGATTCAATTTGAATCAATGACCAAGAAATGAGTTTGAAAAGTAACAAATGAAAAACATTACATATGCTTCTTGTGTTGGAAGCCTAATGTATGCTCAAGTCTGTACTAGACCTGATATTGCATTTGTTGTGGGAATTGTTGGAAATATATTAGAGTAATATGTGTATTGTTTTTTGGAAAGCTGCAAAGAAGGTTATAAAGTACCTTAAATGTATTAAGGATTGCATGCTTATGTATAAACGGACTGATAATTTGGAGGTATTGGCTACTCCAATTCAGACTTTGCTGGTTGCGTTGATTTGCTAAATCAACATTTGGATACATATTTATGTTTCTCAGTCAAGTTCATTGCTTGTTTGAAGCATCTTCACATGGTGTATGGTTGAAGAGTTTCATATATGGGCTTAGAATTATGGATTTTATATCTTGGCCATTAGGTTGTATAGTGACAATTCATCTACAGTTTTTTAAGGCTAAATAATAAAAGTGAAAGTCGAAGTAAACACATCGACATTAAGTATTTAGCCATTTGGGAGCGTGTTAAAAACAATAAATTGGCTATTAAATAAGTGCGTAGTGAATTGATGATTGTCGATCCTTAATAAAAGGCATGCCAACTAAGGATTTGAAGGATCATATGGTTAAAATGGGACTTCGTTCCATTATGTGGTTTCATAGTACTTACATTTATTGTATAGTTAATGAAACTCTTTCAGTTATGATATTTCTCTTATTCAGTTGTATACATATTCAGTTATTTTGAGAAATATTACTTAAGTTGGACCTAGAATAAGCATTGGTTTATTCATTCAGTAAGGTTACCTCATCTAGATTTAAGAGACATGATACATCGTGATACATGGAAGATACTACTCAATATAAGAGGACACATCGCCATGATTCGTGTATTGTTTCTTGATATGATGAAGTATTCTTGATTATTCAGTTTGCGAATATATTAACCAAGTGGGAGAATGTTAATAATTAATATTAATTTGGTTAATATATTATTAAGATAATAACAAGAATATTTAATCCAGAAGATTGCGCATTATCTGGATAACCACCCACTATTTTTAAGTGGAGTAACTGTGTCAAACTCTAAGTCTTTGATGGCAAGACTTATATATAAAGGGCACTGCGGGGGGTCCCTAAGCCAAGCAATTCACTTCATAAAATACATCATCTATTAGAATTGCATAAGGTTTAGAAGCGCCCTATCGCGACTCAATTCTTCAGATCTGTCTGGATCAAACTGTATATCAATGGCTGGTGGTAACACTGATCTTGAACTTTTATTTCCCCATATTTTGTGTGCCATACGTTTAGGTACATTGAAAATCGATTTAGTATTCACGTTAAACATCTAACAGCTGACCCATTAATATAGCATTCCTCTATCGAATGTCCAACATGAAAGCAATCTTTACAATATTTTGGAACTGATTCATATAAATTTTCTGTTCAAGAATAGTGTCGCCAAGTCCAAGGAATTTTTTTTCAGTACGAGGCTTTGAAAGATCAATCTCAACAAATACCTTAGCAAAAGATAAATCGGATTCCGTAGACATTGCTTCATCCATTTTCAGAGATTTACCAACCGTATTAGCAATAGAATAATAACGTTTACGATTAAATAATGGGATTGGTAGGTCCGGCAGCCCTATCCAAACAGGAACAATTGAAGACTCCTTTTGATATGAAAATATAGGGAATCATTTCATAATTCGAAGTAAGTAAACCTGAATATACCATCTCCCTCGCATCCAAAGCCGCGCCATAGCTTCTTCGTTAGTAAGATTAATAAATATATATCCAGGCTTCAAGAATTTGATGTTATATTCACCAAAAAGTTCCAGTTGCTGAAATGCAGCGATGACAGAAGCCATTTTAGGCCAACCTCAAGAAAATTTGCCTATAAGTTCAAAAGGGTGTTCCTTCTCCATTTCACAAATTTCATATGTATCAAAGAAAATACCCGGGGTATTTTTAAAGTATCGATCAGGTTTTGATGAGATAAGAGTTCTCCTTGCCATAAATTGAAGCTTTTACGAATCGTTCATAGTGAAGGAGCCTTGAAAATTTTGGTATAGTTAGGAAGGCTTTCTTTGTTCTTCGCCGGCAAATATGGCGGAGGATCGGTGGGAGGGGGTTGATCGTGAGTGAGGGGAAGAGGAGGAGTTTGAGAAGAGAACATTATTTTAATTTTTTTGTTTTTTTTTTAATTGATTAGTAGTTTAATTTAGTTAATTACAATTTTATTCAATTAATTATTTGGTACTTACAGTTAGCTCATGTTGGTTCAACACTCTTACTTCTGAATTACTATACTAAAACTTGATAACCGTGCACGTGCGGATTAATCGTGCTAGACTGGAATTATATTATTAAATAAATGTGATCATAGTCTAAAGAAGGATAACAGATGGGTAAGGAGCTGAGAACGGCTTTGATCAGTACAACACAGCCTCCAAGGGATAGGTGTTTACTATCCCAACTTCCAAACTTGAATTCTTCCATGGGAGACCAATTAACCAGTCCAATACATTCCTTAATACAATCTCTTACTACTGAAATTTATAATCTCAAGTATTTCATCAATGAATTCCCAAATAAAAAAATCATATGCTTTTTCGAAGTCCAATTTGAATAACATGCAAGACCTCTTCCTCAATTTATTCTCATCATTAGCCTCATTAAGAATCACAAAACTGTCCAGAATATGACGATTCCCCACAAAAGCATACTGATTTTCTGAAATTACATGATCCAAAACTTTGCTCAATCGACGGTCAACAACTTGGAGAAATCCTTATACACACATCCTACCAATGATATAGGCTTGTAGTCCTATACTTTCAATAGATTCCTCTTTCTCGGAACAAGAGTAACAAAATAATGGTTAGCTCCCTTAACAATTCTAACATACCGGTGGAATTCCTGACAATATCTCACAAAATCATATTTGACCACCTCCAAACTATTCTTTATGAAATTACGAAATAAATAACTCTATCTGGTAATTTTTTTATTTTTCTTCATAAATAAAAATTATGCTTAAAAAAATATTTACATTATTTTTCCACCAAAGCAGCGTCATAGATGTTATCATAAAATTAAACAATTTTTAAAATATCGTACAATTTGGAATGTGAGGGACCTAGGGTATAATACTCGAGGATGTGAGGTAAGGTGTTTGATGTCAGGGTTGAATCCTCTTCGAAATTATTGTATAATTTGGAATATATGTTGTGATATTACATCGTCTGAAGCATCTGGAAAAGTCAGGAATGATATTATCTTTAAAGGGGTGGATCCAAATAGATATAAATTTGTAGAGGAAGTGAGGGTTGGGTTTTGATCTTGGTTGTCCTCGTATTGTAGCCTTGTAGTAACTTTATGATGGTTGATCCATGAACTAGGCTTTTGTCTTTCGTTGTATTACGTCCAATCATAGTCAGTTTTTGATGAGTACTGATCGTACTCTATTAATAAAGTTTGTCATATAAAAAAGATGTGAACATGTGAAAGTGATTTTCCTGCATGAGAAATTATCATCACACACATGTGTCTACGTCATTTTATAATGTCATACATATATATTGGGGCATTGATGCGATTTATTTAAATAGAAAAAACTCAGTGTAGCGCGATTATATCGTAAGTGCACGGTGTCAAGTTTTAGTATAGCACATAAAAATCGGGATGTCGTACCGTCGTACCCACAGGGACTAGAAAATAAGTACCTAATTCCTTTAGTTGAACTATATTTAGCCTACGATTATTGAATGATCATTAAACTAAATTAACTAAAAATAAAAGTCAAATCAAACAAGCCAGCCAGCAATAAAAGTGTAGAAAATCATTAGACACAATTATCAAGACTTTTGATTCACTCATGTAATCCCCCACAATTCTTTTTTTAGTTATGATTTAAAATCCTACATTCTAAGGTGACGAGTTTTCCTAATGCATTTGTTATATTATGGTCAAGCTATAACAAGTCTAATATTAATGTTACAATAAACCACTATCGTGTCCTTATTGCACAATCAATACCAAATGATTTAAGAAAACTACTAGCCTTCGACTTTGGTAAATCTATTACTATCACACGTGTGCTACATTTTACTTGGTTAGTCACAATCTAAAACTCACGGCCTAATTTACTATAATGTATTGCAATATCGTACGGTCAAGTCATTCGTAATATAATAATCATTCAAATGTGATCAATCATTCAAAAGCATGTAGAACAATAAATTATGCGCAAATAATTGTAAAAATTAATCAAAAACCGTTATCTAAATCATGGGTTCAAACATGAGATCCCATAGTCTTGATAAACTAACTTAGCCAACAATCATACTCAAATAATAATGTAAAAATATGTCTAACAACAATTTAAACATTAAAATCTGAAAATAACGAACAATTCAGTTTAGAAATATGAAATAACATGAGGTATTGACTCCTTGCGTCGCTGGGTCGTCCCGTCTCGTCCAATTATCTTGCTCTTGCTTTGAGTTTTGGTGTGATGGAATATGGATGAAAGTGTAAGTGCGTGGAGGATGGAGGCTCTCTTCTAGAGTCAAAAGTTATGTGCCGGTCTGATTATTTCATGCATATCATGTTGTGAAGGATAAACTTAGTAGCTTCCTTGTTGGACACAAACTCTAAACTATTTTTTTCAAAACTTCTCGCCTACCGATAGATCGGTAAGAGGCTATCGATGGTTGCTTCTTAAATTTATTTTTCAACTGAAGAATTCTCGCTATCGATCGCAGCTAAAGTACCCATCGATCGCGATGGCGAAAATTTTGACGCTCAATTCATGTAAATTGGCGATCAATCGTGTGTTTCTGGCGATCGATCGCTGCATTATAAATTCTTCACTTTAATTTTCTTCCTTTCTTCAACGTCTTCACTCGGTTTGGTCATTTTCATCTTTAATTAGCTCAAATCCTCCACTTTTATGCATTTCTACCTAATTCTTGGAACATACAAAAACAACATGGAAATGCAGAATATCGTCCAAGAATCATAATAAAATGCATATAAATTCGGGCAATATAAGTGTAAAAATGACACTTATCAACACCCACAAACTTAGACTTGATCGTGCTCGAGAAAGCAATAACATCAAAATGTATAGTTCAACATTGATAATTCAAATGAATCAATTCATGGTTACTAAGTAGCTCAGATATATTACTCACAGACAGACTAGAATCAATCAACAAATTGAATAAAACGTGTTTTCTCCCAAATCAAGCAACATATCTCAAACATGGAACGTGTGTATGTGCTATTGTCAATCTCAAGTTTCATACACATCTCAAATATCAAATTATGCTAATCAAATCCAAATCAAGATTATCGTTGAGCATCACCTAGGTCTATTTTCAAACAACTTCTCCACTAATGTAATCACTCCCTAGACTTGGATCAAAAGGTCTTTCTAAGCTTATAATGTTAGGCTTTTGGTGTCGGGTACAAAGAAAAGATAGGATAAACACAAAGAAGAGAGTATAATCATGTGACGTTCATATTTTAACATATATTGAGCTTCTCTTCTAATTTTTCTTGCATTGACCACTTTGGGTCTTATTTATATAATCTTTTCTCAATGCACTTTTTCTTTTCTTTTGCTCATTCATCAACATTTTTCACTAAGCTCATAAAGATATAACAATTCATGTTCATTTTATGTTCATATATGGGTATGTATAATGAGTAATGTTGAAGTATGGGTCTAATTATATGCAATACATACACCATTCTCTTTCAATAAGGCTCAAAATAGGACACTAATGAATGATATAAACATGGTAGGCTTGAAAGGTTCAACGTTTCAAAAATCATTTAGATCATTTTCAAGTCAAGTTCATAACTATTAAATTTCTCCACAAAGTGTCATCATCGAATAGGTTCTAGGGTAACTCTAAGATGCTCAAGAAAAATCATAGTTTACAAAAAATTTCACTATCAAATATTTAATCCAAAAAACCATGACTCAATTTGCTCAAAATATTACTCATCTTTGACATATTAACTCAAATAGGGTATTCACATACAAATTCAACAGTTTTCAAGGCTCAAGTCGACATGCAAAAGAAGATCAATAACATCATAGAATCGTAGCCACTACTATGATTCATTCTTTTCTCAAATTTTGAACTCTTTTTCAAAAAAAAAAAAAACAATTTGTTGGTTCTCAAGAAATGACAATAAGTCTACCATAATTAGCTCGTAAAACAAAATACGGTAACAACATGAAACATTGATAACCTACTCACCAAACTTAAATATTGCATTGTCCTCAATGTAATAAGCATGAAAAATAAGTCAAGCAAATACCGTGACGACGACCTTCACACTCGTCGTCCTCGTCAGCTAGTTGGGAAGATGGTTAGAAAAAATATGAACAACACAGAGTCACTCACCAAAAATCAATAACAAAATGGAAAGAACCACGGAATTCAAAAACCAAGATAAGCGAAAAGAAAAAAATATTGGTTTATAGTCCCAAGCTAGACTTTTTACCAGTTTCGCCTTCAAGTGTCAAAAGGGACAGTGGTGTCCGAAATTACGTCATCCACGTGGCAGTGCTTCAACTTCTTTCCCTTTACCATGAATAAGGCCCATTTCTCATCTCTCACATTTATAGTATCAGATGGTAACACGTTGATTATTTTGAATGGTCCAATCCATTGTGAGTTCGACTTCCGTGGAAACAATCATAGTTTGACTTGATTCATAGAGACCATGTCTCCCTCACAGAATTTACTTACTTTCAGGTGGGGTTTCGACGTGATCATCACCTTCTTATTCTTCTTTCCATGGTCTTTGTCCATTTGGTCTTCTTCACCTGCACCACATCAACAGACAATAGGTCAATAGTATTTACTTTAAAGCACATGTGTTCATTGTGTGGGTGTATCAAAGTTTGAAACATATTAAAAATAATTTGATCATCTCCTACATGGAGGATAAAATTCCCTTCTTGAATATCAATTAATGCTCTTCCCATCGCTAGGAAGGGTCTTCCTAAGATCAGTGGCATGGACATGTCTTCCTTCATGTCCAAGACAAGAAAATCCACCGGGACAATGAATTTGTCAACCTTGAGTGGTACGTCCACGATGATCCCTTGTGGATATGTGATGGACTTATCCGCCATTTGCAAGGTAACCCTTGTAGGCTTAAGCTCCCCTAATCCAAGCTTCCTATAAACAGACAAATGCATCAGATTCACACTTGCACCCAAATCACAAAAAGATTTATTAAATGATATAGAGCCTATAGTGCAAGGTATCGTAAAACTCTCTGGATCCTTCAACTTCGGAGGTGAATTTTTCTGAATGATAGCAGAACACTCTTCAGTTAAATTTATCATATCATGCTCTCCCAATTTCCGCTTGTTTGACAGTATCTCCTTAAAAAACTTAGCATATTTGTCGTATAGCATCAATAAAAGACAACAATATGAAGATTCTTAATCAAATCAAGAAACTTAGAAAATTTAACATCTAATTTTGCTCTTTTATATGCAGTGGGAAATGGGAGGGGGATATGTACTTTAGAAAGTTGTGTGATGGGTGTAGTGATCTCAGTAGACTTTCCTTTGTCGCATGCTTGATCTCTCTTCTTCTCAGCCAGCTCATCCTTGTGATCATCATTCTTACTAGCATTCTCCTCAGTAACTTCCTTTCTGCTCCTCAATGTTATGGCATTGACTTGCTCTCTTGGATTATTCTCAGTGTCATTGGGTAATGTACCTTGAGCTCGTCCAGCTAAGATGGTTGCTAACTTACTTGCATCTCCAAGTTCTTGATCGATGCATCTTGATTGTTCATCCTTGTTTCGGTCGATGATATGAACTTGGTTAGCAGTTCCTCCATGCTCGGCTTTAGTGTATATTAAGGTGATGGTTGTGGGTTCAACACGTTGTGCTGATTGGCATATGAGAAGGTCGAATGGTTCTTCATCCCTGGATTGTATGTGTTCGAGTATGGGTTGTACTGCTGTGACATATTCCCTACATAATTAACAGCTTCATTAGTTTGAACAAACGGGTTACCTGATTGGCATTCAATGCTCAGATGTTGTCCTTGACACAATTCATAGGTAATTTGGTAGCGCTTATCGTGTACGCCCAAATTAACCATTCTTCAGTTAATAACAAAAAATATGTAGTAGTGGAAGTAGGGATCGATATCACAGGGAAGGTAAATTTATTTCGTGCCAAAAACGAATAGTAACAAGGGGGTTTTAGGATGAAAGATTACTACTAAGCAAATTCTATAATTAAACTAATTAACGAGATTAACTAAGATGATTTAAACTTATGAGAGCGAAGCGATTCTTGGTTTCCAGGTAATCGTACTTTTGGAAAATTATCTTTTAGTCATCAAATCAAAACATTCGAATTCTTTCAATTATCTATCGATTGGAAATTCAATTCCTACTCATCTTATTCGTAGTCAAAGAGAAAATAGCATTCAATTCAACCCTTACCAAATCTCTAATCACCACTACAGCCGTTAATGATTAAATCAATGATAGTTTTCAAAACTAATGAGTTCGATAAATCTAATCAATGAAAACTACAGCCGTTAAAATTGATTACTCAACCGTTTCTCCTAAGAATGCAATAACACCTACAGCCGGTTAATTATTGATCTTAGTTGTTTCTTAACAAACTATCGATTATGCAATTGAATATTAGGTGATCGGTCTAATACACAAACACAACAATCATGGAATTCGAAATCTGAGAAACAAATTGAAATCGAAATCTAATTCAACAATCAAACCAAATTCTCATAAAAGATTTAAATCCAAAAGTAGGTATCCCTTCAACCAAGAATCAAAGGGTTTTAGCCTAGCATAATTAAATCTAAAAATAATAAAAATTCGAAGGAAAACATTAAATAAATAAAGGAAAAGAAATTACTAATATAAATCACGATTCCGGCTTGTCGATTCCGGTTCCGTTCTTCGTTGTTCTTCAAGAAAACTTGAAAGAAAATTAATCTAAAATCTCCAAATATTCTAAGAGTATGAAAAACTATCAAAAATCAATAATTTCGAGTTATGGGGGGTTGGTGGCTGATAAAATAGGTTACAATCTTTTAAACATGGTAAAAGACCTAATTTCCTAATTTTCGGACTCTTCGGCGATCGATCTCCTTGAATGTGGCGATCGATCGCTGCATTATTTTTTTTTCGGAAAAACCCTTGAGGCGATCGATCGCTATAAAGTGGCGATCGATCGCCGAGCTCCAGTAGACTTTGGCGATCGATCGCCACTTCTTCGCGATCGATCGCTGGTTTGTGAAATTTGTTGATTAAGTTTCTGTCCATAGGCGATCGATCTCCTCTTCCGGGCGATCGATTGCCACTTCCAAAATTATATTTTTGCCCTTTTCTTGATCAACTTTTAGTCCTTGTCATGTCCATGTCTCTTCTTGGTCTTTATACATCATTTTTAGCTCGTTTTCTTCGATTGTACCTACAATTACACAAATATACGATTAGGTAGCATACGTATCAATTTATCCATCAAAACCTACCAAATCGTAGACAATTAAGCACTAAAGATGTGTCTATTTCTAGTCACATCATAATGACTTGTACTTTCATCATTGGTGTTGTCAAGCTGTCAATTTTCTTTATCAAGGCTTGCAACTGAGCCGATATCGCTGCCACTTCATCAACTTGATGCACCCCTATCGATCTCTTTGGCACGTTCTTCTCGACTGTCATTGATAGCTATTAACAGCCATATTCTCCAACAGTGTATAAGCATCCTCGGGTGTCTTCCTCATAACAGTACCTCCTGATATTGCATCAATCATAGAACGGTTATCAGAAAATAAACCGTTAGAAAAAGTTTGTACCTTAAGCCACATAGGAAGTCCGTGGTGTGGACATCTTCTAATAAGTCCTTGAAGCGTTCACGTGCCTCATACAGTGTCTCCAGGTTGTGTTGAGTGAAGGTAGTGATGTCATTGCGCATCTTTGCAGTCTTTGATGGTGTGAAGTATTTTGACAAGAAAGCTTGCACCATCCAATCCCAATTAGTAATAAATCCTGCAGGAAGTGAATGCAACCAACATTTAGCGTTATTATTAAGAGAAAAAGGGAAGAGTCGGAACTTGATGGCGTCGTCAGTAATGCCATTATGTTTGAATGTGTCAAAAATCTCTAAGAAGTTGCAGATATGAGAATTGGGATCATCAGTAGCCGCTCCCCCAAACTGAACTGAGTGTTGGATCATTTGAATGATAGCAGGCTTGATTTCGAAGTTATTCGCCTGAATGCTAGGTCTAGTGATACTAGACAATTATCCATGGTACGAGGGATGATCATAATCCACGAGTATCGTCTAATAGGTACCTCCTAATTCCATTTTTCATCCTCTCCTTCCCTTTCTTGGTTGTTTTCGCCATTAATCGAGCTTCTCGTAGTCTCCTAAGAGAAGTCCTCTCAATTTCCAGATCAAAAAGCTCAAGGTGGAGGCTTGCTACTCCTTAGCATGCACTAAGAAACAACAACCTGCAAAACTCAACCAAGCAAACCGCGGTAGTAGAAAAAAAATAAAAACAAAAGTAATAAAAAATGGTTAAAGTACAGCCAACTAAGATCGTATGATATTACTTTAAACTAGTCCCCGACAATGACACCAAAACTTGATCCCGATTTATTTAAACAGAAAATTCAGTGTAGCTCCATTATACCGCAAGTGCACGATGCCAAGTTTTAGTATAGTAGATAAAAGTCGAGATGTCGTACCCACAGGGACTAGAAAATAAGTACAAAATTCCTTTAGCTTAATTATATTTAGCCTACGATTATTGAGTGATTATTAAACTAAATTAACCAAGAATAAAAGCCAAATCTAACAAGCAAGCGATAAAAAGTGTAGAAATCAGTAGAGACAATTATCAAGACTTTGGTTCACCCATGTAATCTCCCACAATTCTTTTATTAGTTATGAGTTAAAATCCTACGTTCTAAGGTGACGAGTTTTCCTAATGTATTTGTTATATCAAGCTATAACAAGTCTAATATTAATGTTACAATAAACCACTGTCGCATTGCAATATTGTATGGTCAAGTCAATCGCAATATAATAATCATTGAAAGGTGATCAATCCTTCAAAAGCATGTAGAAGAATAAATTATGCGCAAAGAATTGTAAGAATTAATCAAAACTGTTATCTAAATCACGAGTTCAAACATGGGATCCCCAAGTCTTGATAAACTAACTTAACCAACAATCATAACTTAGCCAACAATCATACTCAAATAATAATGTACAAATATGTCTAACAACAATTTAAACATTAAAAATCTGAAAATAACGAACAATTCAGTTTAAAAATTCGAAATAACGCGAGATATTGACTCCTTGCGTCGTTGCGTCGTCCCGTCTCTACCAGTTATCTTGCTTTGAGTTTGGTGTGATGGAATATAGATGAAAGTGTAAGTGGGTGGAGGATGGAGACTCTCTTCTAGGGTCAAAAGATGTGTGCCAGTGTGATTATTTCGTGCATATCATGTTGTGAAGGATAAACTTCGTAGCTTCCTTGTTGGATACAAACTTTAAAAGGTATTTTTTTTCAAAACTTCTCGCCTACCGATCGAAAGGTAGCTTCTTAAATTTATTTTCAACTGACGACTTCTCGCGATCGATCGTGGCTAAAGTACTGATCTATCGCGAGGTCGGAAATTTTGTTGCTCAATTCACGTAAATCGGCCTATCAATCACGTGTTTCTGGCGATCAATCGCTGCATTATAAATTCTTCACTTCGATTTTCTTCCTTTCTTAGACGTCTTCGCTCTGTTTGGTCCTTTTCATCGTTAATTAGATCAAATTCTCCACTTTTATGCATTTCTATCTAGATTCCTGGAACATACAAAAAAACACAGAAACACATAATATCATCCAAGAATCATAATAAAATGCAAATAAATTCAGAGCAATATAAGTGTATAAAGAACACTTATCAGACATCATTCCTTAGTTATTGATTGATTGGGCTAGTGACATTTGTGCTGATTGATGAACATATGGACCTTTGGTTGAGGGTCGGAGCAGGAGAGAACACCAAGGGCACACCACGCCAGGGATGTCGTATTCTGGGGGTCGTAAGGATCTTTGCTGCGTAAGTACAACAAAAGTAGACGTCAGTAGCATGTTTGGAGTATATGCTTACATGATATGTGTGGTTACCCTTTAAGATGGGATCTGAGAATCCCATTTCGTTGATTGTATATATTGTTGGTATCATGCAGTATTTTGCATTTGATAATTTCATTTCATACTTTGTCTGTCGTTTTTACTTCGGTCATCTGCATTGGGTTTGTGTAATATTACGAGAAAATCATATAAATTATAATTGATAATTATGAGATAAGCATGATGTCTGAAATAGAACAAATATATTTGAGGTGTTTCGGAATCAAGAAAGTTATGAATTTAAGTGTATATTAAGACTTAGCTTGAAAAATATTAAACGGTCTTGGAAATTAATAGCTACAATTAATTCAATACAATTAAGTAGAGAAAAAATTTCATCGATAAATATTGTGCCTGTAATAAATTATTTATTGTATAGTTTAGTATTTTTGACATAACGTTTTCAATGAAATGTCAAAATTAAGCGAATTTACTATCTCTGTGCGTATTAAAGAAAGATCTACAATCTTCATGTTGACAAGATTGACCGAAAAAGTAATTAGATAAGACAAAATTAGCCACAAAAACATATTTATCTGCATCGTAACGTGTAGATTTATATTATTATAACTGATACCCCGATAATTGTCCCGGTGCGGTTTGGACCCGGATTCTATGGACTCGACCCGATCTGACAAGATACCAGGTCATCCTACCTTGGCCCATTACCATTGCCCATTTGCTATTACCCTTACCCATTAACCTCAATTCAAAAGCCCATTGCGAGAGCCCATTATGAGGGCCCATTAAGATGTGATATTAGGTTAAAGAGGAGAGAGGGTTTAAAGAAAAAAGGGGGCTCTCGGCCAGCTCCTGAGGTGATCAATTTTTTTGGGGCTATTTCTTGTAAAGACCAACAACTATTGTAGATCTTTGAGGTTTATAGTGGAATTCATACTGGACTAGGTCCCGTGGTTTTTCCCTTTGGGGTTTCCACGTAAAAAATCTTGTTGTTCATTTATTTTCGCATATTCATTCATTGTTACAAAATCCAACCAAAAAAGAAGGTAACAATTGGCGCCGTCTGTGGGAAAATCGAGCTAAGATGTTGATGCTGAGAGACGAAAATTATCGTCTGGAAAAAGAAAAAAAAAATGGAGGAAACTTTCTGAATCAATACCACTTTAATGGATGAGCATGGAGCTAGGCAAGCACTTTTCTACGGACTTTGGGTAAGGTTCGCGCAGCGGGCGGTGGAGCCAACTGCTTAGGGTTTCTGTGCGGCAGCTTGGGGAGAGTCTGGGGTGATTTTTGAAATGGTTTTCATGACTGGTTTTGAGTAAGGTTCATGCAGCACGATGGGCGGGGAGTTCCTAAGTGATGGGTTAGAATTTTTTGCTGCGGCGGGGCTGCGATGCCTTTTCTGGGCTGCGTCGAGGATGTGGCTGCCACGGTGCGTCTTCAGGGCGGTGATATGTTCTTCGGACTGATTTCGGTGCTCCGTCGGGGCTCGCCAGCAGCTGTGGCGATGCAATCTTTGGCGAGGTGCAGGGGCTGCTGGTGTTCACCTCAGACCAGACCGGATAAGAAGAAGAAAAAAAATACCAGACTCTACTTTCCAAAGCACTCGATTCTGTTTCTTGGTTCAACATTCTTGGGTTCTTCTTCACCAACGAGAACAACTTCTAAACTGGTACTGAAATTGTGGAGATTAATTGTCATTACAGATTATGCATTGAGGAAGAACAAAGTTCACTTTGGCATTTCATGATTGCCTGAGCTAATATCTAAGAGCAGTAGATTAGTGTTGTATATCATATAAAGTCAGTGGAGGCGTGGGGCAAGGACCGAGAATATTGCTTCCTTTTACCCTTAGCAACCATGACTTGTTTTTTTAATTAGTGAATTCTATGATATAATTGCCCCTCTAAATCACTACACGTTTCACCTCTTACACTTCTTGCATCCCAGAAGTATGGTTCTGCCCAGGTTTCAAATAGATGAATGGCTCGTTATTTTTAGGATCATAACTCAAGGAATTTATCTTTTTATATCATCGATTGGCTTGGATTATTTATTCTGGGCTCTTGGTTGTATTTGTGGGATTTACCGTGATTTTGATTGATTGTTGGTCACTTTGGAGCTGGTTTTTCTGTGTTTGCTGGCATCGATCCTCCTTTGGTTCTGCTTGGCAGCACCTATGCACTCTGTTGCATACCATATGTTCGATGAATTACCTGAGCTAATCACTCTCTTGTTTAATTTGCTGCTCATCCTTTCACTAGCCCTTTTTCTGTACAGTCATGGTATAAGGGAACACACTACACTCATGCTTCTTTAAAATACCAATTGGCACTGCTTCAATCTTGCATTTTTCCAACAGTCTGCTCTCCCTGTTGGCATAGTTGGAAAATGGAATATTCTGATGGTAAGGCTGGGGTGTGATTTAGAGCAGTGGTGCAAGGTAGATAATGCTTTTGTTGAGGTCTCTAATGGCTGGAACGGATTTCTGCAGTTAGATTGAATTCTTTTTGGGTTTGTTGCCATGGCTATTCTCATTTCCATGTTTTTTGTGAGGGATGTATTTGAAAAGTTTCTTAGTAAGAATTCGATGGAGGTCTCGCCACCACCCCGTGATAGCCGCCGGGGTTTTTCCGACATTACGGTGTGATGTCGTGTTTGAGGTTTGGCTGTTGAGCTCAACTCTAATCCTCCTACAGGTTTGAGCAGTTGAACTAATAGAACCATAAGTTGGTAATGGTTCTGGAGCCGTGCTGATTCTTGATGCCATTCCGACGTTTTTTTGGAAGGGGGAGGACACGGGGGAGGACGCATCCCAGTTTTCAGTATCGAAAACCTCCTATGTTTTCAACCATATTGTGCAAGTGGAGATAAGATTTCATGTGTGGTTGAACCGTCTCTCGTTGTCTTGGTGCAAGAAAGACATGAATAATCTTGTCTTATCACTAGTTCCCAAATTCACCAAACTTCAGGTACTAATCCTTCGACAAGATTCTCCTCAGCTCCTAGATGATTCTCTTGAAACAATCGCAAGTTAATGTACTGACCTGCAAGAGTTGGATCTCAGTAAAACCTTTAGACTTACTGATCAATCAGTGTATGCCTTGGCACAGGGTTGTCCAAATCTCTTAAAGCTGAACTAACAGTAATCTCAGGCCGATCTCAGTTTAGTGACTACAACTCGGGCATGCAATCTTGCAGTAAGCCCCTATTATGACAGTTCGGGCATGCAATCTTGCAGTAAGCCCCTATTATATCAGCTCGGGCATGCAATCTACCAGTAAGGCCTTATTCATCAGCTTTTGATCTTTATTTGATCCGGATTTTTGATTAACTTATTCGGATGTGGTGTAGTGGTATGGAGGTTCGGGAGTGGTGTGTGAATGTTAGAGTTGGGATGAGGAAATATGTCATGGTCCGCCCAGACATGTGTGGCTATGGTCAGCCCAGGCACACTAGATGAGGAGATAAGCTAAGGTCCGCCCTGGCTACTATGAAAGTTAAGGTTCGCCCTGACTATGAAAGCTAAGGTCCGCCCTAGCTACTATAAAAGTTAAGGTCCGCCCTGACTATGAAAGCTAAGGTCCGCCCTGGCTACTATGAAAGCTAAGGTCCGCCCTGGCTACTATGAAAGTTAAGGTCCGCTCTGACTATGAAAGCTAAGGTCCGCCCTGGCTACTATAAAAGTTAAGGTCCGCCCTGACTATGAAAGCTAAGGTCCGCCCTGGCTACTATGAAAGTTAAGGTCCTCCCTGACTACGAAAGCTAAGGTCCGCCCTGGCTATATGAAAGCTAAGGTCCGCCCTGGCTACTATGAAAGTTAAGGTCCGCCCTGGCTACTATGAAAGTTAAGGTCCGCCCTGACTACTATAAAAGTTAAGGTCTGCCTTGACTATGAAAATTAAGGTCCGCTTTGGCTACTATAAAAGTTAAGGTCTGCCCTGACTATGAAAGCTAAGGTCCGCCCTGGCTACTATAAAAGTTAAGGTCCGCCCTGACTATGAAAGTTAAGGTCCGCCCTGACTACGATGAAAGTTAAGGTCCGCCCTGACTATGAAAGCTAAGGTCCGCCATGGCTACTATAAAAGTTAAGGTCCGCCCTGACTATGAAAGCTAAGGTCCGCCCTGGCTACTATAAAAGTTAAGGTCCGCCCTGACTATGAAAGTTAAGGTCCGCACTGACTACGATGAAAGTTAAGGTCCGCCCTGACTACGATAAAAGTTAAGGTCCGCCCTGATTGCTTAAGTCCAGGTGTATGAGGCCCTGGCAAATATTAGCACAGGTCTTATCTGCTCATATTTATTATCTGGAGTCCAGACCGGACATGTCTTATCTGCTCATATTTATTCTCTGGGATCATATGAGACGAGCTTTATTTGCTCAGCATTTTATCATCCCAAGAAGCTCAAGTCATCTGTCACTTTGCAAATTCAGACGAGCTATATCTCCTACGTGCATTTATTATTATGGAGTTCAATATGTACGACCTATATGTGCTCAGTTTATTATTTCTGGAGCTCAGGTCGGGCGAGACTTATATGCTCGGTTTATTATCTTCGGAGTTCAGACATGTCAGCCTTGTTTTAGATTTAATTATGTACTTAGAATTATTTCTAGTTGTTATTGCAGATCAGCCCTGCACATATAGCAGGTCAGCCCTGTTAAGATTTAATTCTGTACTTAGAATTATTTCTAGTTGTTATTGCAGGTCAGCCCTGCATAGATAAACAGGTCAGCCCTGTTAAGATTTAAATCTGTACTTAGAATTATTCCGAGTTATTATTACAGGTCAGCCCTGTTTTAGATTTAATTATGTATTCAGAATTATTTCTAGTTGTTATTGCAGGTCATCCCTGCACAGGCGACATGTTAGCCCTGTTAAGATTTAATTCCCTTAGAATTATTTTTAGAGATATTGCAGGTCAGCCCTGCACAGATAACAGCTTTGGAGTTCGACGGGTTTTATCTGCTATGGAACGGAGCTAAGATTTATTGATTATGGAGTTCAGGCGAGCATTATTTGCTCTTATCTATCGTATGGAGTTCAGCTCAGCTCGGACCAATGTTATTAGCTCATATATATTTCATCTTCGGAGCTTAGACCGGGTCGGGCAAGCGTAGTTTGCTTGTACATCTCATATCAGGTCGGATGTGTATTATTTTCTCATACATTATCTCAGGAGCTCAGGTTGGGCGATTATTCTTGCATTTATTGCATCTATGGAGTTCAAGTGGGGTGAGCTTTATTTGCTCATCTCAGTTTTATCACCTCGGATCTCTCGATCACCTTTGTCAACTCGGAGTTCTCGATTATAGTAGCTTCAGTTCGGATTTCTACTGCCCAGTCCGACCTGATATTATTGACAGGAGCTCAGTACTATGATTACGCTAGTTCCTCGTATGGGCTATACGAACCGCCTACTTTACCAAGGATCGGCATTCGAATTGTCATAGCTCTACCGACAGCATGACTTGGGAACTTGGCGCGGCGCAAGGTCACATTGTGGTTTGGCATTTGAAGGACTACCGATCCGGGTCCTCACCTAACCAATTGGAGTCGATACAGCGCTACTCTAGCTCGACTAGAGGGGGATACTCATGATACCCCGATAATTGTCCCGGTGCGGTTTGGACCCGGATTCTATGGGCTCGACCCGATCTGACAAGATACCAGGTCATCCTACCTTGGCCCATTACCATTGCCCATTTGCTATTACCCTTACCCATTAACCTCAATTCGAAAGCCCATTGCGAGAGCCCATTATGAGGGCCCATTAAGATGTAATATTAGGTTAAAGAGGAGAGAGGGTTTAAAGAAAAAAGGGGGCTCTCGGCCAGCTCCAGAGGTGATCAATTTTTTTGGGGCTATTTATTGTAAAGACCAACAACTATTGTAGATCTTTGAGGTTTATAGTGGAATTCATACTGGACTAGGTCCCGTGGTTTTTCCCTTGGGGTTTCCACGTAAAAAATCTTGTTGTTCATTTATTTTCGCATATTCATTCATTGTTACAAAATCCAACCAAAAAAGAAGGTAACAATAACAATAAAAATAAGTACTTGTATGTGAATTGTAGAATGCAATTCAAAATGTCTGAAAGAAACTAAGAAACGAGAGGAAAAATAAAATAGTTAAAAAAAATTATGTCATCCGATATGTTCGAGTTTTGGTTAAATAAATTATATATTTGGAATCATCAAGGTAAGGACTACAATTTGACTTTAATATTTTGAATTTTGGTGATAATTTTTGTTTAGACAATTTCTATAAAGAATAGTTACAAACGATGTATTATTGATTGTTATTGAATTTATAGCACACCAGTGTGTTTAGTTTTAATCGAAATGGCTAACTTATTGAGTTTGGAATTGTTGAAATATTTAGCAGATTTTGGCAAAATTTTATTATAATATGTTGATGATTGAATGTTGTATCTAGAATGACATACATGCAAATTGTGGGATTATAAATAATCGATTATTAATTGATGTCTGATTTATATCAAACTTATCGTTGAATCGAAATGTAACAAACTGATAAATTAATATTCATGTAAGTGGTGTGATTTGATATAGATTATTGATATTAGTTAATTGTCTAGATAGTTCGAGAGCCACATGATGATGATGATCACTTTAAATGTAAAATTGATTTCCAGGTAAGTGTTGACGTACAAGCATATTAATATTCATATTGATGTTGAATTATGATATATTGATGGTTTTGAATGAACGATGTTGAGGGTCACTGAAATGGACGATGTGTTATTATTATTGTTGTCGATAATGTCGCGAGAGTAGGGGAGCAACGATGAGATATAGCACGCTTAGCGTTGCCGCTATATCGATTATATATGGTGTCACAGGTGTAGGGGAGCGGCGAAGGGATATAGCAGGCTTGGTGTTGCCGTTATATTGATTATATATGGTGTCACAGTAGTAAGGAGCGACTATGCGGTATAGTAGGCTCGGGTTGCCACTATAAAAATTATATATGATGGATCAAAATGCAATGATGTGATATAGTGCTCGGTGTTGTCACTATCTCGATTATTATGATGGATCGCAACGATGATGCAACAAATTAATGCAGTTGGTTTGGTATGATCACTATATTGATTTTTATATCATATGTGATATGGTTGTGATGATGATTGAGAGATTTATATTTGATGTTTTGGGATGGAATTACATAAATAACAAGGAATTCCCGTATCATTATTGATTTCAAAGAGTTTTTATGTTAAATTTTCAGTATGTTATACTATCGATAGCATAGCTTATGATTATGCAATTATTATTGATTGTGTATGCTCACCATTTCGTGAAGTTTTACTTCGTATATGTATGTTGAGGTGATTATGCCACGAGTAGCTTTTGCTACATATATGTCTGCTAAGGTGGCATGCCACAAGGTAGCTATGTTACATATGCTATATTTGTTGAGATGATACATTTATAGGATGCAGATCTGATTGTTTTTGGACTGTATCGCGATGTGACTGAGACAAAAATAGTTGAAGATATTATGATATCCATTTGTCTGATTATATTGGATAACAGTTGAATGATGATTTATGATATCTATTTAATTGTTGTTGTCTTATTATTATGTAATGTGCTCAATGGTGAGGGTTGTTTTTGTTGAAGAATGTAGCATGGTACACCCAGGGACGAATCTAGAAATTTAATTGAGGGGGGGCAAAAGCTAATGACATAAAAATTAAGCAAAAATGACATGATAAACATTCAAATTTAAATACAGTGGGTAAAACTAACTAGGAAAATAATTACAATGAAATTATAACTGTTGTCGACGAGAGCTCATAGTTTGATATCGTTGCATAATAGCTTCATTGTCGATCCTATCAAAAACTTCATTTTAAATATATGTAACCAAGCAAGCATTAAGCCATTCATCTCCCATTCGGCTACGTAATCGATTTTTGACAATTTTCATAGCAGAAAATGCTCTCTCTACGCTCGCAGTAGCAACGGGCAAGATTAATGCCAAAGTGACAAGCATATAAACCAATGGGTAGATCATGTGCCTTCTTGTTTCCACCATTTTCTTAGCAAGATCTGCAATTCCATCCACTGTTGAAAATTCAGTGCTAGTACGCATATCAATGATATAAGTCTCGAGTTGATTATCAAGTAACAAGATATCATATGCGGAAAATTCCTTGGGATATAATTGAGCAAAACCAATGAGATTTTCCTTGTTGAAAGCAGAGAATGAGTCCCTAGGATTAAGACATCCCACACAACGAAGTAATTCAGTATTTGCCTCAGAAAACCGACTATTTAACTCCATAAGTTGTTTATCTAAAACAGCACAAAACAACTCAATACGAAAATAAACCAAGTTAGTCTTTTCTTGAGTTCTCCGTCTTGGACGCCCAGGAGCTACAAACTTTTCATTCATATCAGGGACTATAATTTCATGAGTAGAACAAAACTTAGAGACTTCATTAAATAGAGAATCCCATCCATTGTCTCTTAAAGATTGTAATCTTTGCTTTGAGATATGCACTAATCTCAAAGCATTCTATATCTCCTGCTCATTTCTTTGCAATGCCAATGATAACTCATTAGTAATACCCAATACATCCTTCATTAAATGCATAGTGAAAACAAACTCAAATGATTGCAATGCTTCTAACAACATGCGTGCTTCAACTTTTTGCTCCATGCTTACCCCATCATCCATAATAATTTCGAGAAGTTCAATTACAGAGGAGAACATCATAGTGAGCCTAATTAAACTAGCATAATGTGAACCCCAACGAGTATCACCAGGTCGTTGTATGTTAATTTCTTGATTCAGCCCACGCCCACTAAAAATTTCTCCTTTCCTTAGTGCTTCCATAACTTTATCATGATGTTTGGCTTTAAGAATATCTTGCCTCTTACAAGATGCTCCAACGACATTCATAACTTTTGATGTGATTTCAAAAAGATATTGAACTTAAAAATGATACTTTGCAAGAAAACATTCAATTATCTTTCCCTCTTTGTTCACGTATCTTAAAACAACTGACATTTGTTCTTTCACTGATGCATCACGAGATTCATCGACCAAAATAGTAAAATATGCCTCACCTATATCTTTGATAATTGCACAAGTTGTTTCAGCAGCAGCAGCAATACAAATATCCTTCTGAATGTTAGATGATATCAATTGTAAATTTTTAGGAGCATTTTTAAATGAAGCATTTTGTATATGCTCATTGTGAGCAGCAAGCCAATGAAAAAGTTCTAGATAGTTGCCTCTATTGTTTGATAAATCAGATTCATCGTTACCCCGGAATGCTAATCCTTGTCTCAACAGAAAACGAACACAATCAATTGCCGCATTCAACCGAATTCGATATTCAGCTCTATCTTTATCTTTTTTTCCTGTTAATAAAGCAGAAATACTCCCTGTAAGTTTCTGATCCATTAGGTCTAGACATTTCTTTTTTGCTTGGTTATGAACACTGTTAGACTTGCCAACGTGATGATCGAACTTCTCTTTCTTTCTCCAATTTCTAAATCCTTCACCAACAAATATATCGGCTCCACCTTGGTTACTTTGAGTCCTAAAAAGATAGCAATAAAGACAATATGCGCCATCTTTGACTATGCTATACTCCAACCAATCTGGATATTGTATAAACCAATCAGCAACGAACCTTCTTCGTGTGTTTGCCATTTCTGTTTGTGGAAAGTCATGCATCATAGGCTGATAAGGTCCATTTAGTAGATATGCCCTTCGTACACGATCTCTATGATTAACATCATAACTCCATATTGGTGATCGTTGTCCAGGGTCTGCTTGAAGATTTTCAAAATCAATTTCCACGTTTTTGTGTTTCAACGTTGCCTTATTTTGATCAAGACAATGAGAAGTCTCCACCATCGTAGATTTTCGTTTGAGAAATTTCTCCATATCAACAAACTTCAATCAATAATAAAAACACTAGATATCAGACAAATGAATAAAATCACTGTAAAACATTTTATATTCTAAATCAGACAACTCCCAAAACATTGTTCATGATAAATGCCGTGTGCCGATTGAAAGTGTCGACTGTCGAGATTTAATTAATAAAAATTCCAAAATCTATACATTTTTTAAATCTGAAAGTGTTGACTAACTAGATTTAATTAATCTTCAAATTCCTAAATCATCAAGTCAACTGTCGTTTGTTCTTACACACTTTTTTTGTTTCAGATTGAATTAATTAATATAAGACATGGAACAAAAAAAAAAGTTTCAAATTTAATCAATAAAAAACCTCAATCAATACGACAATACATAAAATAATTTTATTGAACCTGGTAAATGTTGAATGGCAGTGCCGAGCGACTGTCAAGACTCAAGAGAAGAGTTAGGTATTTGAAATTTTTTTGTTGTAGCAGATTTTAATTTTTTTTTATTAATTTTGCTTGATATGTGTTCAATTCTCCCAAGGGCCAAGCTCATATACTTTATTCTTTTGGAAATTTGGATTTCTCTCATTTTGGGCCACCAATATTAGTATAACAATTAACTACAACCCACAAAACTTAAGCATTTAAACTTTTTTCTAAAATTTAATACCTAAAAAAAAAAATTTAGTGGGGGCAGTTGCCCCCCCAACTATGAGTGTAAGTTCGTCCCTGGGTACACTTCAAGATATATTAGAAGGTAGTTGATCAATTTCATACATTATCCAATAAAATAAATTTGCCGAAACATATGTTAAATTTTAATTGACTTGCCTGTGAGTCTTATATGATTTGACGATGTATATAATTATGTGAATATATATTTGATGCACGTGTAAAGATATGATGATTTTTTTGTGGTTAAATGTTTTTCGCTAAACATTTATTTTATCACAGATTGATCTAATTACGTGGAAATGCTGTCAAATTTTTTTTAAAATACAAATATCACGTTATGGGTATCTGGAAATATCATTTGATTTACTGGGTCTCACAGTTTGTACTCATACTTCGTTGCTATTGTATGTTTTATGCAAGCATAAATACAATAGGTGAAGTAGGTTTGGATAAGCCGAGCTGAGGTGCTACAGAGTTGAGAGTATATTGTGGGAACTCGGGACCATAGTATTACATTTATTCAGCTTTTTTGTTGAATCAATTTTATAAACTATTTGGAAATAAAAAATTGTGCATACATGATATCATGGTTGATGGTAATAATTTTAATTCTCGAGAACATTGTGAATATTTTTTTCATTAGTATTTGCTGAATACATTTTAAAACCACAAAAAAATTAGTATTATCATTATGGCATCTTCACTTCGTAGTGGTGGTCGCCTCGGTTGGTTCATCGGCGATGAATTTGCGGGTGCCAATTCCCGAGTTAAATGAAGATTATGATTTCTTTGCTGACATTGATGCTGTTTGTCAACCTATGAATGTCGAAGATGAAGAACCTGAACAACATGTCCAAGTCCAACCTTCCGATGCCCATCAGATACCAGAAGTCGAGTATCCGGAGCAACTAACGCAACGTCAGCAAGTAGAGCAACTAGTCGTGCCTAAAGAAGTAAGGTAGGATATCATTTTGATATCACTCAAAAGAAGGTATGTATGAATATATTGCAATTTATAAATTATGTAAAATAACATACACATATAAAGCTGGTGGTTCAGGTGGAGGCACCGAAATATTTAAAAAACCACTTAATAAAAAAACATAATTTTGATGACGCAGCAATTACAACCAATTGGTAGAGAAACAACGCAATCACAAATTAATTCAATCACTAGCACAAATTTTGTTGTAACAACTGCAATTAACTGTAGGTCACTTGTTAGATATGTGATTAGATGTAAACTTCATTTTTTCCAATGTGAACATGATGTATGGAATTTACTTCGTCTATACAACCATGTTTAAAAATATTTATAGGCACACAATAAAGAAAAATTGTATGGAAATGTTTCTTGAATATAGAACTAGATTGATTGAGCATCTTTCCAATTTGCCATGTATGGTAAGTTCGTCAACTGATATTTGGACTAATGTTAAAATTGATTAATTTCTTGTCTTGACTTGTCATTGGATTGATGAAAATTGGTGTACGCAAAAACGAATTTTATCTTTAGATGCATTAGATTCTGCACATACTAGATATATAATTGCAAAATATATATTGAATGCTTGTAGAACTTATGGAATTGAAGATAAAATATTTCCAATCACCTTAGACAACGCTTCGAATAACAACTATGTGATGCGTGGTTTAAAAGTTTATATGAAAATTGGTGTATGTAAAAACGAATTTTATATTTACATGTACATGTCATATTATTAATTTGGTCGTGAAAGTTGGTTATGAGGACTCTGAGTCACTAAGTATTATGAAAATGAAATATCATGCTAAATGGTTACGCATGAACCGTATTAAGCATGATTAGAAACAAACATGTATATCTAATGGTTTGAATCAACTTCTTTTTCTCGCCAATAGCAACTCGTTGGAATTCTTTGTACGATATGTTGAATTCTATGTTACCTTATAAAGAACTTTTAACTCCATTTTATAGTTCAAACCAAAGAGCTGATACTGATGAAAGTATATATTTGGATGATGGTTATTGTGAGTTTGTTAGTAATTGTGTACCACTGCTATGTACTTTTAAATAATCAATCAAACATTTCTCATGTGTTTCTTATTCTACCTCTATTTTTTTTTTCTTCCATTAATATTTAACATGTTTTGTAAATTTATAGAATTTAGAGAGGATAATGATATGCATTCTTTTGTCGCTGCAATGGAGACTAAATTAAAAAAATATTGGGAAAAATACCACATGTGCACGCTATCGTAACATTGTTAGATCCTAGTCAATGATTATGGTCATTTGAAACATTGTTTGAGTACTATTCACAATTTTTTGGATCTAGGACACAATCGATTTTGTTGTCTAAATTTTCAAGCCCTTCTTACCTTCATTTATTTACCTCAACATGTTTAATTTTTTTTTTTACAGTAATATTGATCCTCTATGTCATCACCTTCAATCTATCGTGAAACCACACATTGTTTTCAATAATGTTCACTAGTTTCTCAAAGTTTGACAAAGCTCTTATAAGACCATATAAATTCTTATACCATGTATGCATGTTCTTTCATTACATATCAGTAGGCATCGCATCTGACACAAAGTCAAATTTTAAATTTCACATGTCCTCAACACATTATTAGCACAACAATAACCATAATGATCTTATATAGAATGGATATTGCCTAAGTTACATTGCTAACTCTTTTATTCGATCAATATTACTACTCATTTACCAGCATTCCACTTTTTATCTATCATCTTGGCTTATTTTCAAGAAACTACCAATTATTATCTATCACATCTAAATTCCCATTCGACCATGAGTACACATGCACACCATCTTATTCATTATTTTGTGTTAAGCATTTTATTAAAGAATTCTCGATCATGCACACAATTCATGAACGGGGTGTATAAATCACACCCCCAACTATCATCATCTTCTTCTTTTTTCATAACGAAATCAACCACATTACATATTATATTTGCCTCATGCAGTGTAATGAACCATCATAATCAGTAAAATAATTTTCACATAGATTTTCATATTATTCTTTTTTCAATATCAGCTTTATTAAATTGCAAAAGTATTATTATTGTAAGAGAATTACATATCTCTATAGATGCAATCATCAACAAGATATACACCAACATCATAGCATCACGCTCAATCACCGTACTCATATGCTCTAAAGCATCAGTCTTTCCACATCTTATCACCCAGCTATCATCTGGTAAACATAAGTACTAGAAACAAAATCACAGTACTGCTCATGTACACATATCGTAATCACACACCTTGTCAATTACGCATAATCGATATTCATCAAGTCTCAGCCATCAGACATTAATATTCATGCGTAAATATATCTGTATACAATACGCTACATTATAATACCACATATTGGTGTGATTACATTTAACACAAGAGTCATTATCATAAGTCAACAATATAACTTTTTTTTAATTATTAACTCAGTAGTGTCCATGAGTTCTTAGACATCGTCTCATCACTCATCCGACTATTACATAGTGCTAAGTAATTACTAGGACATTCATTAGTAATTAGTACATGCATATATCATCATTTATATGCATCTCAGTCACTATTCAACATCAAAACATAATAATAGTCCAATCATGAATATTCTTGTCTTACACATATTCACACAATAATATTTTTATATTGTTCTGCATATCTCATCATTAATCATCATATGATTATTTATCATCTCTATTATTATGCAGCAGAGGATAACATTATAACCTCATAATTATCCATGACATTCACAATAGTTCCCCGCCAGCCCATGCCGTTCACAATGATCACATTCCACACACGACATTCATACTGATCACACGTCAACCCGTGACGTTCCATGTCATACGGTGACATACTCATTCATCCAATTCCGGCATGATTACATTCAATTCAACATAATATGTGATTAATCAATCACTAATCCCACAATATATAAAAGTCAACATGCTTTCACAGAATAAATATCATCACACAACAGTTATTATTACTCAATCATTATTATATCAATGGATATCATATATATAATGGTGTTACCACGGCGGTTACAACTCGCCCTATTTCGTTACTGCAACCCTGAACATATCAATAATATGTTTCATTTTAATTTCATTCTCAACTATTTCACATGCATAATTGATTCTTATAAATCAATATAAATCGCAGAGGTAACTCAAATCAACATATACTAATATGTCAAACCAAATGAAATGGTTTACCTAGTCTCGGTTCTCCTGGAACATTTCAATATCCTCTTGGGCCTAAATCTTCTGTATCCAAGAAACAAACATATGAATGTTTATAACACGACTTTCATTATCATCTGCAATCAACACATCATCAATACTCATCGCTAACACAATAGCTATATAAAATCTCATTGCTATACAACGGCATAACATTATCGCTACGTATACATCGACATAGCTACTCATTGCGACTACAGGCATACCAATAATATCATTGCCACTATGGGCATACCAATAATATCATCGTCACTAGTGGCATACCACTAATATTCATAATCACAATGAATAAAATTAAATACTTAAAATAATAAGATGTAATAACACTTATGTACACAGTGGATCCACACTTGACCCTTTAAATTATCCATATTCTCAACATAAATGTTTGAATCGAAGAGGGGGGGGGGGGGGGGGGGGGGGGGGGGGGGGGGGGTTAATGAGATTCCTTGGCTACTTTAGCATTTTAAAATGAGTTTGAAAAAATAAAAGAATTTTGCGCTTGCGGAAGCCTTTAGTCAATCGATAAATAAAAAGAACAAAATAAATAAACGCGTAAAGGAATTAAGGCAATAAAAGACAAGAGATTTATTATAGAAGTTCGGCGATGAATCGCCTACGTCTCCTCTTCCCGGTTAGATAACCTCCAACCGAGGTTCCACTAGAACAATTGGTCTTGGCTTTGAGGGCTCCAAGTTAGCCACACAACAACTCTTCCCGAGTTTACAAAGCTCTTCCCGAGCACACTACTCTTCCCGAGTACACAAGCTCTTCCCGAGCACAATACTCTTCCCGAGTACACAAAGCTCTTCCCGAGCTACCAACACTCTTCACGAGTCTTCTTGGCCTTAAGGGCTCCAAGGATAGCCACAACACATGCACCAACTTCACTTGTTGGCGACTTTACAATTTTCCAACTTGCTTTGGTGTTGGAGGACCTTTACAATAAAACCAACAAACACCTTCACGGTGTAGTCACACGAAGAAACACAAGACTCTAACAAAGAAAAGAATTACAAGCTCCAATACAACAACAATGTATGGAGATTGCAATGCAATATGAATTCAAAATGATCAAGGCTTTGTAGATGTTTGTAGACTTGTTTCTTAGCTTCAAAATGCTCCAAAGCATCAATATTTATAGTGTAGGAGGCCCCATAGGCTCCTACTAGCCGTTGCTACACAAAAGGCTGAAATCACTCCTCGATCGCCTCAGCCATCGCCTTAGGCGATCTCCATCGCCGCGCCCCAACGGTCAGCATAAATCACGCATCGCCTCAGGCGATCCAAATTAAAATCCAATGCCGTAGCCTCAGCAGCCTAAAATCTTGCATCGCCTCGGGCGAAGTCCAGATCGCCTCAGGCGTTCAACGCATCGCCTCGGGTGATCATGCCATCGCGCTTTGCGATCTCCCCTGCGCGCATGCCCGCGCATTGCCTCGGCGTCGCCTCTGTCGATGTGCGGGGCGATGTCGCTCCTGGTTGCCATCGCCTCCGGCGATGGTCATCATCGCCTGGAGCGATCTTCCTGGTATGCTCGCCTAGCCATCGCCTCTATCGATGTGCGTGGCGATGCCTCGCCTGGCTGCCATCGCCTAGGGCGATGATCACCATCGCCTGGGGCGATCCAGGCCAGAATATGCACACTCAATTTTCTTCATCCCAAACCACTTTTCATCACTTAATCTGCACACTAAGTAGATGCATTAGTATAACAAACACAAGTTTTGTTGATCATCAAAACTCAAAGATTAACCGGGGATAATTTAACGCATTAAACGCAACCATGCGTTTAAGGCTCAACAATCTCCCCCTTTTTTATGATCACAAAACTTGATAAACTTGAATAAGTAATATGCATGAAATGTGAGTAAAAATGACTCCCCCTTAACAATTGCATAACACATACAAGTTAAACAAGTAAAGCATCAAACAAATAACTCTCCCCCTCAAACCATGCATACATAAGCTCTCCCCCTTAAACTATGCATGTATTAAGGTTCAAGTTTATCACAAAATTCTCCCCCTTTTTGTGATAATCAAAAAGCATAAAATTTAAATAAACATAGCTCAAATATGTTGACACATAGCCATATTTTAACAATTTTACACATGGTCCTCACAAAGCATGTAATAGTTATTAGATCAAATCAAATAGTGAAATACACATGCGTTTAAGGCACTCAACAATAAATTCTAAATGTTGCAATGTGTGCATATGTTCTACCAAGAGTTCATGCACAATAAACAATAAAATTATCAACTCATTATAACAAATCATATAATTGCACATTTTCACGTAGCATATTCAAATTTGAATGCAAGGCATATCAAGATACTTACTATAAAAAGATAAGCATACATCATGCATTAAGATAATTTATATGTGCATATGCTAAGGGGTATTCCATTTTACTACAATGAATATTAAGCTTCAATATTTATTGATCACAATTGATTTGTGCCAATGAATTTTGAATTGCTCTTTTAAAATGAATAAAATAAATTTTACCCTCGATGACAAGAGTTCGTTCTTGTCATTGGTCCAATGTCTCGCGCCTCTTCTATAGTGGTGAATAAGATGAACTCCTCCTTTGAATTGCTTGGTCCTTCATTCTCCATCCCATTGTTGTTCCTACAAAATAAATTTACAATAGGAGGATCTTTGGTACCCATTTGATTTTTGGGTCCTTGAGAGTTAACTTTCAATGGCACTTTTGGAATCCATTTCCACCTCTTATTAGGTTGATATTGGATTCTAGCAAACCTACACTTATTCTTAGTGTGGCCATTTTTACAACAATAATTGCAAGTAGGAGAATTATGCTTTGCTTTAGCCAACAAGCTTGAAAAAGTTTTAGTTTTGCTTGAGAAGCCTAATCCGGCTTTATCAAAGCTACAACGTTGCAAGCCAAGCAATTCATTCATCTTTAAACTACTATCACTAAACTTGGCAAAAGATGTCTTTAAATCAAGCATTTGATTTTTCAAAATAATATTTTCTTCTTCCTTCTTATCCAAGTCTAGCTTAAGCAATTTGTTGCTCTTCTTGGTTTTACCAAGACAATCAATGAGTTCATTATAAGCATCTAATAATTCATCATAAGATGGTACCTCATCATCATCCTCTTCATCTTCATCTCCAAGAGCCATTAGACAAAGATTTTTGGCTTCTTCTTCATCGGAGTCGCTATCACTCCATGTGGCTATAAACGCCTTCTTCTTCCCTTTGTCCTCATTCTTCTTCCTAGGACATTTGTTAGCATAATGGCCTATTTCTTGACAATTATAACAAGTTACCTCATTTTTGGATTCGTGTTTGGTAGCATTAGAGGTCTTTGACTTGCTATGTTTGTTGAAGAGCTTCTTGAACTTCTTTGTGAACACGGTCATCTCTTCATCATCATCCTCTTCTTCATCTTCGGAATGATCTTTTCTTCCAACCAAGGCAATCCCATTTATTTTGGATCTATCCTCCTCTTTATTTCTCTTCTTGTTGACACTTCAAGCTCATGGGTCACCAATGTTCCATGGAGCTCATCAAGATCATAGGAGGCATTTTCACCTTTGTTTGACTCGATGATAGCCGTCCTCTTTGCGTCCCATTCCTTAGGTAAGGCTCTTAGTGCTCTTCTCCATATTTGCTTTGGAGGATACTTCTCTCCAAGTTGGGCAAGCTCGTTTATGATTTGAGTGAGCCTCCTAAACATTGAATCTACCTCCTCTCCGGGCTCCATCTCAAATGTCTCATATTTGAGTTGTAGTAGGTCTATCTTTGTCTCTTTCACTTGGTTGGTTCCTTCATGACAAATTTGCAATTTGTCCCATATCTCCTTAGCGGTTGAGCACATCGAGATCCGGTTGTACTCCTTCATATCTAAAGCACAATGCAAAATATTAATAGCTTTAGCATTTTGTGAAATTAATATTATATCCGCTCTAGTGAAATAGTCCATTTCTTTGGGAACACTTATTCCCCCAACTTCCTTTAAAGGAATGTGTGGACCTTTCACTATGATTTTCCAAAGGCCATAATCAATAGATTGGATGTATAGAGATATTCTATTCTTCCAATAACCGTAATTATCACCCGTGAAGAGCGGAGGGCGATTTGTCGATTGACCTTGAGCAAACTCATTTGCTAGATTAGCCATATAAAAGATTTGATTTAAAAACAAAAATCAAATGGCTCTTATACCACTTGTTGGAATCAAAGAGGGGGGAGGGGGGGTGAATGAGATTCCTTGGCTACTTTAGCGTTTTAAAATGAGTTTGAAAAAATAAAAGAGTTTTGCGCTTGCGGAAGCCTTTAGTCAATCGATAAATAAAAAGAACAAAATAAATAAATGCGTAAAGGAATTAAAGCAATAAAAGACAAGAGATTTGTTATAGAAGTTCGGCAATGAATGCCTACGTCTCCTCTTCCTGGTTAGATAACCTCCAACCGAGGTTCCACTAGAACAATTGGTCTTGGCCTTGAGGGCTCCAAGTTAGCCACACAACAACTCTTCCCGAGTTTACAAAGCTCTTCCCGAGCACACTACTCTTCCCGAGTACACAAGCTCTTCCCGAGCACAATACTCTTCCCGAGTACACAAAGCTCTTCCCGAGCTACCAACACTCTTCACGAGTCTTCTTGGCCTTAAGGGCTCCAAGGATAGCCACAACACATGCACCAACTTCACTTGTTGGCGACTTTACAATTTTCCAACTTGCTTTGGTGTTGGAGGACCTTTACAATAAAACCAACAAACACCTTCACGGTGTAGTCACACGAAGAAACACAAGACTCTAACAAAGAAAAGAATTACAAGCTCCAATACAACAACAATGTATGGAGATTGCAATGCAATATGAATTCAAAATGATCAAGGCTTTGTAGAAGTTTGTAGACTTGTTTCTTAGCTTCAAAATGCTCCAAAGCATCAATATTTATAGTGTAGGAGGCCCCCTAGGCTTCTACTAGCCGTTGCTACACAAAAGGCTGAAATCACTCCTCGATCGCCTCAGCCATCGCCTCAGGCGATCTCCATCGCCGCGCCCCAACGGTCAGCATAAATCACGCATCGCCTCAGGCGATGTCCCGATCGCCTCAGGCGATCCAAATTAAAATCCAATGCCCTAGCCTCAGCAGCCTAAAATCTTGCATCGCCTCGGGCGAAGTCCAGATCGGCTCAGACGTTCAACGCATCGCCTCGGGCGATCATGCCATCGCGCCAGGCGATCTCCCCTGCGCGCATGCCCGCGCATTGCCTCGGCGTCGCCTCTGTCGATGTGCGGGGTGATGTTGCTCCTGCTTGCCATCGCCTCTGGCGATGGTCATCATCGCCTGGAGCGATCTTCCTGGTATGCTCGCCTCGCCATCGCCTGGGGCGATGGTGTATTGAACCTGTAAGAGAAAGAGAATCAAGATCGGAGTTCTCACTTGCAGGTGGAGTGACCGCTTTATTTTTAAACAGAAAATTCTCAGTATAACGATTCTTTACCGCAAGTGCACGGTGTCAAGTTTTAGTATAGTTAAATGAAAGTACGGGTTGTCGAATCCACAGGGACTAATGTATAAGTACCAAATAAGACCAGTAAAATTATATTTAGCCTACGATTAAAAAGAGTATATTAACTACTGCAAATTTATAACTAAAGGACCTAATAAAATAAGAATAAATAAAATGAATGGGTTCCGGATATGCAAAGGAATTTCGCTCGAGAAATTTATCTCGCTCTTCGTTCAACTATGTTATCTTTAAAGATTCGTTTGAATAAGCAATTACCAAACAATTGATTCTTAAGGTGAAATGTTTTCGTTATTATTCAATACACTCTCTCGAGCTGTATAGAAACTAATATCAAATTAGAACAAGTAACTCTCGTTCACTTATTTACTAATTCGATATTGCATAAATCTTCAAAACCTCGTTACTCTAAATCTCTCGATTCAAAGTGCTCACATATGTGATTGTATCTCTCGATCTCAATCTTAAACATACATCATGAATTAATGTAGCGTATTATAACGTTATCTCTCGATCTCGGTTATAACTCACAAGATTAAATCAAAGTTAGCTAGGCTTTGATCTTAATAAGCATTCAATTCATGAACAATAAGATACCAATACACTCAAACACAATCGAATCAATAAATCAAACTCAATTAAAATCAAACTCAATAAAATAAACTAGATTTAATTCAAGACAAATCAATAAGATGTTAAATTGTTTCTCAACCTCAAAAACATCCAAAGATAATGTAAATCAAATAAATCTGAGTTTAGAAATACGATAAATGCTGGAACGAATCCGTGCGTTGCACCGTAGTTTCTTCTCTTGCTCCTTCCTTGCACTCCGGAATTGGCTCGCTCAAACTTGGATGAAGAACAGAAGAAGATGATTTCTCATCCTTCTTGTTGTCGGCAGCTACTAGGGTTGTAGGGTGATAAAAATCAATCATCTCCCTCTCTGATATGATATCCTCATGGTATGGAAGAGATACCCTTTTTAAACCACCGAAGATCACGTTACTTTTGGAAAATCAGATTCGCAGAAAATCGCGTCTCGATCGATCAAAAAGATTTTTCGATCGATCGGTGCACTGTTCGCTTCAGCGTTTAAAAGTTTCTGCCTCGATCGATCGATCGAGATTTTCTTCCGATCGATCAACACTTCAAAAAAATTGGTGCTGAACACTCTGCCCGGCTCGATCGATCGGTACATATTCTCGATCGATCGAGATTTTGCAAAATCTGAATTTTCCACTTTTTCGCCTCGATTTCACCCGTTTCCTTCTTTTTAGCTCATTTCTTCCATTTCCAACCTATTTTCCTGAAACAAGCAAATAAACACCAAAAAGAGTAATTTCATCCAGGAAAAAGTACTAAAAATGGTAAGAAATTACAGCTAAAAACACTTAAAATCTAAGCCTATCAACTCCCCCAAACTTAGACTTGATCGTCCTCGAGCAAGCAATAAGCTCAAAAAGTAGAGCCAAACTTAATACTTTGAATGAATCATATTTACAACTCTAGGTAAAAGCTCAGCAATCCTACTTACACATCAATAAGAGTCATTCAAAGTTCAACAGGAAGCGTTTTCTCCTAAGCTAAACAATACATCGCAACATCAGAACGTACGTGTGTGCTATTGTCAAACATGAGTTATATACATATCTTTTAGATCAAACTGTGCTATAAAAACTCAAAGTCAATATTACTTTGGATTACTCTACAAATTTACTATCCATCACTTTTCCACTAATGTAATTATTCCCTAGACTTGGATCAAAAGGTCTTTAAAAGCTTATATCGTTAGGCCTTTTGGTGTCGGCTCCAAAGAAAAGGTAGGATAAATGCAAAGAAGAAAGTATAATAGAATCAGTTCAAAAATTTGTTCGCACAATTTTTGTGATGTCCAGATTATTATTAATCATTTGTTGGACTAAATATGATTTGGATTTTATTGATAATTAATTTTAGAATTAATTTTAGAATTAATTAGAAGTGGAATTGACCAAGTGAAGGTCAACTGGCAAATTAATCGGATCCTAAAATATTTTGAGATTGTAAAATATACTCCGATAATATTTTAGAGATAAATTAATTAAAATGAAGAATTTAAGTTTTGGGTTTTTGGGGTGTGTATAAATCTCAATCGTTGTCTCTAAATAATATATCAGTGCACCGGCGACACTTCGATGTACAAAACCGGGTTAGGATACAAAAAAATAAATATGTTATGTTGGCATTTTCGGACACACATTGAAACGTGTAAAAACACGCACTGAATCCCGAACCCCTTCTCCTCTCGCGCATTCTGACCCCTCACCGTTCAAGCCGCGCGCCCGCCGCCGTCGGAGCTTCTTCCGGCGCGTCCGACCCGCCATCACCTTCGTCTCTCCCAGGCGCTTCTTTCCATACCAAGATCTTGAAGTTTCGTCGCGTATTTCGTTCGGATCTTGCAAGGAAGTGCGCGGATGAAAATCGCGATTTCGTCCGATTTTGGGGCGATTTCTTCCAATTTTTTTGTGGGTAATTCTCGCCATCCCCCAGTCGTTATTTACCTGAAATCCCACGAATTTTTGATGAACTTTGGTTCGATTTTTGCTAGCATTTTGGTAGGCTTGTTCGAGTGTGTGCTAGTGTGTGCAGCAGTGTGTGTGCGTGTGTGTGTTTCTGCGTGTGTGTGTGTGTGTCCAGCATGTGTTTGTGGATGAAGATGGTGTGTATGTGTGTTCCAACATGTATTGGTATAGGTACAAGACTTCTATATATGTTGTGCCTTGTGGTTGGATGATGTTTTGTTAATGTAAAAGGTTAACTTAAATTAGTGTAATGGGTTAAGGCGATAATGTGGCGATAAATTGAGTATGAACAATTGGGATTTGGATAGCATGAAAATGTTATTAATTGTAGGGATTTAATCATAACTCACATTATTGAACGGAAAATTGTTGAAAATGAATTGGTGATTAAATGTCGTGATTTAGTGTCATTGTTGTTAGAAGGTGAAGACTAGATTCATGCTAGTATGTGTTGACATGAAATAGAGTTTATGGTGATGTAAATGCTTGAATGTGTATCATGATATGTATTGTTGACTTATGTCACTTTATTGAATTACCACCCTTAGTAGTGAGTTCTAAATCAAGAATTATGGAACCAATGCATCTTTAAATTGGTAAAGTCGAATTTAATCAATAAATGACTTTATGTTGGGATTAAGGGGATTAGATTTAAAAGGGTAGAATCTTGTATCTACATGGATCCCTTCTTTCGTGTCTTGGTTTGAATCACCTCGGTGTGGGTTTGAATAATTGTGGAACATGTTAATCGGCTTAATTGGATTGTTTTAGTTAGACACTAGTTGTATATTATTATACATACACCCTGCACTTTCTTTCCCTCTGTTGAACTTGCGTGTCTAGTGAACTGCTATGTGAGTTGGGCGTGATCTTGCACGTATGGGTGTGTGTATCCCGCATCATGTGTGTGATGTAGCGGATGGTGGGAGATGATGGGGTTTTGCATTGCCAATGTAATACCATGATTCATGTGAGGATGTGTGCATCCAAAGTGTCGATTATGATTTGATTCATAATATCGAGTTATTGATTTGTGATATAGAAATGAAAGTAAGAACTATTTGATGGATGTTCATTGCTCGGATTATGAGCTAATATTGAATTGATATTCGATATGGACTCTACAGGAGACTTCGGACGTTGATGATAGCTTGTTCATGTTGTCTACTATAAGGTACGTGGTGACGTACGAGCAGGTATATCTAGTATCTATACATTCATGTATACATGCAAATTTGAATATGATGATTCAGGTAAGTGTTTGACTTTAATATCATATACAAGTTATGGGGGACACGTAGTGGTACGGGGTCCAATTTTACTTGTTGAGTAGTGATGCCGTGGGCATTAGCGATATGAGAAAGTATCGAGAATGAGATGGTGGGACAACCAGGGGTACATTGGGATAACCAGGTTCACATTGATGTTGAACTATTTATGTTTGAGCATAAATAATATATTGTCATTGTATTGAATTCATAAGTGTTGTTGAGTATTACATTTTCAGTGACACTACTAAACTTGACATTATGAAGTGCGTGAGCTTGAAACAGGAACAGTGTGTGGAAGCTATACAGATTCGGAATTGTACAAGGAGTATATTTTATGAGTTTGAATAATCTAAATTGTTGCATTATGATTTCGTATGTTGATTTGTGATCGAATATTGAGTTGGAGTGTGCTCACCCTGTGTGGGGGCTGTTTCTATTGAAACAGGTACAACAGGTACGATGCTGCTTTGGCGTGCTAGGCTCGAACCTTGTTGGATGATGCTTCCAGAAGCATAGTATGAGATTGAGCCGATATACGAGGTTGAGCGGTCGGTATTTATACTAATTATGCATCCGGATGAATATCCATTATTCGTTGCTCTTCTGTGAGCACTTGTATGTGTATATGGACTGTATAAGGGTGTTGAAACCCACTTTTGTTGTCTTATTAGTGTGGTGTCTTCCTTGGCCGGGAATTTACTTGTGTTTCTATATTCTGTTTAATATTGCGTTGTCCCTGGTCGGGAATTATATTATGTGATGAGTTTTTATTTCCGGATAGCTCAGTTTGTGGGGAGACTCTGCCCAAATTTTTATAAAAACCCACAATGCAAAAGTGGTGTAATGGGGTTGGTAAAGGGTAAAATCTTTGAGTCTATTTATTGGTAGAGTTGATCATATAATGTTGAGCATTTGTTTGTGTCTTGGGATTATGGGAAACAAGTAATGATTCGTTTTAAAGAATGAAAAGAAAATGAAAAATTTATACACATACGACGTCATAAATGAACTAATGACGAGTTTAAGTGTTGGGGCCTTACAATTTTTGAGCTTTTCTTCAACTTTTTCTAGCCTTGGCCTCTTTAGGTCTTATTTGAATGTTTTCATTTTTTTTTTCAAGACTTTTCTCTACATCTTTTCTTATTGCTCATTCTTTTGTTTTTCACAATGAACTCATCTATATATAACAATTCAGTAAAATGAATGAGATTCATTATACTCCCTTAGGGACGGATAAATTTTTTTTTTTAGGCTCAATCTAAGGTATGTATAATGAGTTAGCCAAAAATGTCAAATGGGGGTCTAATTATATGCAATGCATATACCATTCTTTTTCAATAAGGCTCAAGAGGGGACACTAAGGAATGATATAGACAAGGTAAACTTGAAAGGCACAAACGGTCCAAAGATCGCCTAAATCATCTCCAAGTCAAGTTCCTAATTATAAAATTTCGCCTCAAAGTGGTTTCAAATAAATTGTAGAGTTTTCTAAGATGCTCAAGACTAATCATAGTTAACACAAGTTTTTACTTTGTTCAATACATACTTCACTCAATCATGACTCAAAACGTGCTCAAACTACTTCACTCAATCATGACTCAAACGTGCTCAAACTATTCCTCAATTTTGACATAAGCTCAACAAATGATATATACAAACAAGTTAAACATTTTCATGACTCCTATCTAGATGGGGATTAATTTCATCATGTATTACCATTGCAAATCCAAATCATCATTTCTCAAGTATTGACTCATTTTCTAAAAAAAATTTTGTTGATAGTGCTCAAGGACAATTTAGTCTCCTAAAAGTGCAGTCATGCATGGAAAGAAACAAAGACAAGTAGCAGAAATGCAAAAACTACAAATATACACAAATATAAACAACCCCCCCTCCCCCAACTTAATGTGTGCATTTCCCTCAATGTAAAAGACAAATAAGCGTAAAGGCAAAACACATACCATGACAACGATCGTCACTGATCGTCGTCCTCATCATGCTCCGGAGGGGGGACTGGGTAGTGATGCTCCTCACCCTGGTATGGCGGAAATGGTGGGTACTCTGTAGGTGGGGGTGCATGCGACTGATATGGTGCGAAGTGTGGTTCTGGCGGGAACTGGAATCCTGGGAAGCCCTGGGCCATGGCAGTGTTCCATGCACTCTGGTACTGCATGAACTCCATGACGCTGAGCTACCTGCTCATGGTCCATCTGCAATGCTCTCTGCATGCTATGTATGTCCCAATGCATGCTATGGATGCTCTGCTGCTCCAGGCGAATGTCTTGGAGATCCCTGTGAAGGGAGTCCAAAGTGATGCGTGTATGCTCTGCAGCAGAGGATGATGATGCTCCAGCATGTCAGGTGTCCGAGGGTCGGGGCTCAGCTCTTCTTCGGCCTGTAGGGGGCGGTGGACCATCAAAACCAATCGGGATCTTCGGTGGCAGTAACTCCTTGTCTTCCCCCCATTGCACTCTGCATCTCTGACATAAAGCAGTGATGGTGGATGGAAACGGCAGTGCGGAGGTAGGTGGGCTGCTACCGATCTCATGGATGTGATCACTAATAATCTTACCCAGATCCACATCCTGTCCTGTGAGAATGGCAAATACCATGGCCGCTCTGTCTTTTGTCACTTCAGAAGTGTGGGTCGAAGGCATGACCCGTGAGCCGACAAATGAGAACCATGCTTGGGCCTCTGGTGTCAAATGCTTCTTGAGAACCACCTGTGGCTCTCCCTTATCATTTCGCTGCCAATCTTTTCCCGGCATGCCAATAACTGCAAGTACCTCATCATAATTGATCGTACTCTTTCGGAAGGATTGGTACGCACAGTTATGTATGAATGGCATCCTGTAGATATTATTGATTGCTGCCTGATCGACAAGTACATCCTTCCCTCGGACAAAAACATTCGCTCTGTGGCCTGGTGGGATAACTCGGAGACTCGTGTAGAATTCCCTTACCAGTGGAACCACAGCATCAATCGGTGTTTGAATAAACTGAAACCAACCTCGTCGCCTAACTGCCCTTATGACCGGACATTCAATCTTGTCTAAACTCATGCCCCTTTCACGACTGAGGGGTTTCTTGTGATAACTGGAAAACAACTTAGCTGCTGTGGCATTTTCAAACTTCTGTTCGTCATACTCTGGTTCAGAAGTGGTGGCCTCTGTCTGTTTTTGCTTCTGTGCGGCCTCTGCCTGCTTTGCCTTCTTTCTTGGAGCCATTGTCTTGCTAAGTTGTTCTCAATTAATTCGCTTAACTGCACACAAACACCGCACCCAAAATACAGCAATACCAACACCCCGCAACACAACAACAATTCCCCCAAACTTCAATTATTCTTTACCCAATTCAACTACAACAAAGTAATTGCACCAAAAGATGAAAAGATATGAAATTTAAAACCAATTACCAATAAAAATCTGAACTTTGATGAATTTGGCACTTGACGTGGACTTCTCTTTTGGATGCAATTCTACCCAATTCCGCTTGCAATTCTTCAGATCTACAATTAAAATCTCATTAGAACGATTCTTACTTCAAAGATTTGAAGTAATTTGAAAATTGGAGAGAAAATGGATGAGAAATTGGATGAGGAGGCGATTTGTTTCTGCGTTGGAGAGGAGAGGAAAAATTTCTGTTGTGCAGAATGCTCTTCGGTGCCCTATTATTTTTCAAAATTTTCTCCCGATCGAGAAAATTTTTCGATCGATCGATCGAGGCAGTGAACCTCTGGGTCTTTTAAAATTTTTGGGCGATCGATCGAGAATAAATTTCGATCGATCGCCAGCACCGGAAGACAAAAATTGAATTTTTCAAAAAAATTTCTCTCGGGTTGCTTCGCCTACATCTTTCTTGCTTTTACACCTGCACAAAATTGCACGGATTCATTCTCGGGACATCTAAAAACTAAAAACAACCAAACTAAAATGAAGAACTAAAAACAAACACTCGAGGAAAAAAAAGTTCTTAATTTATAGTCCCAAGCTGGACTGTCACCTCCTCGTATGTTAACTTGATTGCTCCTTTGGATTCTTCACAGAATCACTTGGGAGCGTACCTTGCGTCCTTCCAGAAATTAACGTGGCCAGCTGCCCTATCTGCACTTCCAGGTTCTTAATCGATGCATCCTGATTCTGCATCCTCACCTCAGTCGACGAAATCATTTTCGCCATCAGCTCCTCCATACTCGGTTTTTGTGTGAACCCCGGCTGTGGTTGTGGATTCAACACATTCTCTTGGTTTGACCACCTCAGATTTGGGTGGTTCCTCCACGGTTGGTTATAATTCGAATATGGATTGTTCTGCTGTCTGTTCCCTACGAAATTCACAGCTTCAGTAGATTGGTTAAATTGGTTACCTGCCTGGCACTCAATGCTCGGATGACCGCCTCCACATAATCACAGAAGACAGCTTGAACTTGAATCGCTGCTGCACTCATGCTTTCTATCTTCCGGTTCATAGCTTCCAACTGTGCCGAAATAGCAGTAATCTCATCCACTTGATGGACTCTCACTGGTTTCTGTGGCGTGTTCCTTTCTGATTGCCACTGATAGCTATTGGACGCCATTTCCTCCAATAAGTCATACGCTTCTTCCGGTGTCTTCCGCATTATCGATCCCCCAGATGCTGCATCTATCATAGATTGGTTAGCAGAAAACAAACCATTATAGAAAGTATGTACCTGCAGCCAGATGGGTAGACCGTGATGTGGGCATCTCCTCAATAAATCTTTGAAACGATCCACGCCTCGTATAAACTCTCGGGATCGAATTGCCCGAACGTAGTGATATCGTTCCGCATCTTTGCCGTCTTGGAGGGAGGAAAGTACTTCGATAAGAAAGCTTTTTTCATCCCTTCCCATGTTGTAATCGATCCTGCAGGTAAAGAATTCAACCAGGATTTAGCTTTGTCTCTCAATGAAAAAGGGAAGAGCCTTAACCTCATGGCGTCGTCGGAGACGCCATTATGTTTAAACGTGTCACAGATCTCCAAAAAGTTGGAGATGTGAGTGTTTGGATCGTCCGTGGAAGCTCCACCAAACATTACAGAGTGGTGTATCATTTGGATAATTGCAGGCTTGATCTCGAAGTTATTCGCCTGGATTGTTGGCCTAGTGATGTTGGATAAAGATCCATGAAACGCTGGCTGTGCAAAATCCATCATCGATCTCGGGTTTTGTGCTTCGTTATTGTCGGCCATTGCTCGAGCTTCTCGTAGTCTTCTAAGTAAAGTCCTCTCTATTTCAGGATCAAATGGCTCGAGAATGGGCTCCTCCCTTCTGAGCATGCACTAGAGAAATGGCTCATGTACTGAATCAGACAAAAGGAGACAACAACAAAAATACAAAATCAAAAACAAGAATAACTAACTAAAATGAAAAAGAAAAAATAAAAACGAAATAATACAAATTGGCTAAATTACAATTAACTAATCTCGTATGATATTATACAGATTAGTCCCCGGCAACGGCGCCAAAAACTTGACCGCTTTATTTTTAAACAGAAAATTCTAAGTATAGCGATTCTTTACCGCAAGTGCACGGTGTCAAGTTTTAGTATAGTTAAATGAAAGTACGGGTTGTCGAATCCACAGGGACTAATGTATAAGTACCAAATAAGACCAGTAAAATTATATTTAGCCTACGATTAAAAAGAGTATATTAACTACTGCAAATTTATAACTAAAGGACCTAAATAAAATAAGAATAAATAAAATGAATGGGTTCCGGATATGCAAAGGAATTTCACTCGAGAAATTTATCTCGCTCTTCGTTCAACTATGTTATCTTTAAAGATTCGTTTGAATAAGCAATTACCAAACAATTGATTCTTAAGGTGAAAGGTTTTCGTTATTATTCAATACACTCTCTCGAGCTGTATAGAAACTAATATCAAATTAGAACAAGTAATTCTCGTTCACTTATTTACTAATTCGATATTGCATAAATCTTCAAAACCTCGTTACTCTAAATCTCTCGATTCAAAGTGCTCACGTATGTGATTTTATCTCTCGATCTCAATCTTAAACATACATCATGAATTAATGTAGCATATTATAACGTTATCTCTCGATCTCGGTTATAACTCACAAGATTAAATCAAAGTTAGCTAGGCTTTGATCTTAATAAGCATTCAATTCATGAACAATAAGATACCAATACACTCAAACACAATCGAATCAATAAATCAAACACAATTAAAATCAAACTCAATAAAATAAACTAGATTTAATTCAAGACAAATCAATAAGATGTTAAATTGTTTCTCAACCTCAAAAACATCCAAAGATAATGTAAATCAAATAAATCTGAGTTTAGAAATACGATAAATGCTGGAACGAATCCGTGCGTTGCACCGTAGTTTCTTCTCTTGCTCCTTCCTTGCACTCTGGAATTGGCTCGCTCAAACTTGGATGAAGAACGGAAGAAGATGCTTTCTCCTCCTTCTTGTTGGCGGCGGCTACTAGGGTTGTAGGGTGATAAAAATCGGTCCTCTCCCTCTCTGATATGATATCCTCATGGTATGGAAGAGATACCCTTTTTAAACCACCGAAGATCACGTTAATTTTGGAAAATCAGATTTGCAGAAAATCGCGTCTCGATCGATCGAAAAGATTTTTCGATCGATCGGTGCACTGTTCGCGTCAGCTTTTAAAAGTTTCTGCCTCGATCGATCGATCGAGATTTTCTTCCGATCGATTGACACTTCGAAAAAATTGGTGCTGAACTCTCTGCTCGGCTCGATTGATCGTTACATATTCTCGATCGATCGAGATTTTGCAAAATCTGAATTTTCCACTTTTTCGCCTCGATTTCACCCGTTTCCTTCTTTTTAGCTCATTTCTTCCATTTCCAACCTATTTTCCTGAAACATGCAAATAAACACCAAAAAGCGTAATTTCATCCAGGAAAAGTACTAAAAATGGTAAGAAATTACAGCTAAAAACACTTAAAATCTAAGCCTATCATGGAGTTAAAAATTTCCACAATTCCAAACCAGCCTGTTCGGACTGATGATCATCCTGAAGAAGACTCTGACGATCAGATTGATGACTCCATTCAAACAAAGATACCAAATTCAACATCAATACCCGAATCTGTTGGTACAAGTAGACCAAAAATAATTATCCGGAAACCTGCTCGGTTTACTGATAGGGTAGCATTCGCCCTCCAATTAATCAAGTTGGTATCACGTACAACTACAAAGAAGCTATATATAGTATGGAAAAGGCCAGCTTGAAGGTGGCGATGGATGAAGAAATGCAATCATTTCATCATGATAAAACTCGGAAGGTGGTTCCACTTCCTAAAGGAAATAAAAATATTGTTCTAAAAGCGAGACAATGATCAATCGTCTAATTGGATATGCCAATTCAGATATGTTGGTGATCCTGGAAAGCGTCAATCAATTACTACTTGTGTGCCGATCATGGCAGGAGTACGGTGAGTTGGAAATCTACGCTACAGTCCACAGTTGATTCGTATACTACAGAGACAAAATATATGGTGATCACGGAAGGCATCTGGTTTCATAATTTTGATGAAAGACTTGGATATCATACAGGAAAATATAGAAATTTTCTATTACAGTTGGATTGCCATAGGTCTGGCAAAGAACCAAGTTCATCAAAAAATAATGAGATTTTCTGCGATAGTCAGAGGCTCAAATATATGGCAAAGACCCGAATTCATCATATTTGCAGCAACCACTTTGTTCGGCAAATAATATATGAAGGGGATATTCTGCACATGAAACTTGGGATAAAGGTGGTGACTGGGATCAAGTTTCAATACTTCTTGGACTTTATCACATTAATCAAGTGTCCAGTATCAGGTGCCTAAAGTATATTGAAGGAGGCTGCACATATTGTTGAAAAATTGCCAAGGTGGAGATTGTTGGCCGGTGGCTTCATTTCCATAAAGTTACTGTACAATGGAGGCTTGGACGGTAGAGCACCTTGAAAGTCAACAATGAAGGAGTGCAACATCAACTTGAAGATGTTCACCGATGGTTTCATGTCTATATAAACACCTCAATCCATTCTCCGTAAATCATTCATCTTCTAGTTATCTCTAAGTTTTTAAACTTATGTTTCTGTAACTATGAGATGTGAGGTGATCCGAGAGTTAATGTAATTCTCGTCTGAAAATATTAATACATTGTGTTTGCTCCCGTGGACGTAGACGATTGCCAAACCACATAAATTTTGATGTTCATTGTGTTTGTATGATGCTTACACTTTATTTTTGGGTATCCTGGGCACAACATACATGTGAATAAAAAGAATTTTTTTAAGCATACATGAGTCCGCACGCACACACCCATATATTTGTGATTCCATTAAATTATTGTATGATGTTGTCATCAATTCTAAAGATGACCATGCTTTGCATCTTTCATATATTTTAGTAATTCCATTATATTATTTATAGATGTTGTTGAAAATTATTTGTATGGACTCGGTTTGGACCCTATTTTTGGACCAACTCAATATAATTGTTCTAAAGTTGTTGATATGCTAGTTTATGTATTTTTCATTTAAAATATATTTTTAATATTGAGTTGATGTATAAATGTGGTAAAACCGGTTGTATACAAGCATTTCCTGATGTTGTCAAACAAACTAAATAAGGTAAGCAATCGATTGGTTTGTTCCCGACTAAATCGAACAATCTAACTAATTTTCTAACAAACTGGACGGATAGGTTCATAATATGAATCAAGTAACAATAATTTAAAATCAACGAACAGTCCAAATGCCGAGCAGCCCAATGCAGCCTCTTTTTTCTTCGTCTATGGTCCAATTGAAGCCCATTTTTAATGGGGAAAATTCTGGCTGGTGCTTTAAGGAGAAACTTTGTTCAACCTAGTTTAGGTAAAAAAAATTCAATCATTTAGGTTCACTTTGGGCATAAATGACAAATGTCCCTTACTTTTACATGAAAAGACGGTAAAACCATTCTTTCCAAATTTCTCTCTCTCTTCAATTGCATTTCCTCTCTTCTTTTTTGCATTCTCTCACTAGAGGTAAACACTCTCTCTCCAAACATTTTCTATCTTCAATTTCATTTTCTCTCTTCCAAATTTCAATATATATCTCTTTTATTTTGCATTCTCTCATTAATTGGTACATGACATGTAAAAGGTAGCTAGTGCATGACATTACAAAAAGACATTGGTGCATGACATTAAAAAAGTAACAATGCATGACATTATACTGGTGCGTGTCATTAAAAAAAATAAATGTTGTTGACATTACACTGGTGCATGACATTACATGGGGTGCATGACATTACGCTGGTGCATGGCTTTACACTGGTGCATGATTTTTTAACTGATGCAAGAATTTTTAAGTAGTGCATGGAATTTTAAAAAATAGCTGGTACATGAAAATTTTAAAAACAATTGGTGCATGAAGTCTGATAAAAATAACTAATGCATGAGCTGGAAAAAAATGAACTGGTGCACTACACATTGAAAAAATAATATGGTTTACGAAAATTGGAAAAAAAATGAACTGGTGCACGACACATTGAAAAAATGAACTGGTGCATGACATTACAAAAAGACACTGGTGCATAACATTAAAAAAAAACACTGGTGCACGAAAGTTATAAAAAGTAACTGGTGCACGAAACTTATACAAAAGTATCTGTTGCACGAACCTTATGAAAGTAAATGGTGCACGAAACATATATAATGTAACTGGTGCCCGAAACTTATATAAACTAACTGGTTCACGAACTTATAAAAGTAATTGATACACGAACATATATAAGTAACTGGTGCACGAACTTGTTACATTACCTGCTGGGCATAATGTGGTAAAATATGTGCACCTAGTTTATTCGTGCATCATTTATGTTTGTGCACCAGTTAGTTTAAGAATCTGGCATCAGTTAATTTTCTAAGTTCGTGTGCAAATTACTTTTATATGTTCGTGCATAAATTACTTTTAGAAGTTATAACTGGTGGATGAAACGTATAAGTAACTGGTGCACGAACTTATAAAAATAATTGATACACGAACATATAAAAATAAATGGTGCACGAACTTGTAAACTTAACTGCTGAGCATAATATGGTAAAATATGTGCACCTGGTTTGTTTGTGCATCGGTTATATTCGTGCACCAATTAGTTTAAGATTCTTACACCAGTTAATTTTCTAAGTCCATGAACAAGTTACTTTTATATATTCATGCATCAATTACTTTTATAAATTCGTGCATCAGTTAGTTTAAGATTCATGCACCAGTTAATTTTTATATCTTTCATGCACCAGTTAATTGTTATATCTTTTGTGCACCAATTACTTTTTAACGTGCAATTATGCATTTTTTTGATACAAAATCATGTTATAAATTGCGAAAACATAGAAATATGAACTAAGATCAAATTTCGTTTGAAAACTATGACAACTATAAAGGTTATCGTAAATTTTGAAAGTAAAAAAATGGAATCGGATATCACATCAGATTAACAAAACCATTAAATCCAAAACCCAGATACAATCAAAACTAAAAACAACAATTCACAATCTTATTCCAGATCCCACCACTCTTGTTCTTCTTCTTCCATTTTTGCAGAAATGAAGACCCTTTTCTTCTCCAATCGTACTTCTCCTTCAGTTATTCTCGCAGAGTGTATGTGAGGATGACGAAGAAGACGAAACAAATCCCTCGCATTAAATACAATAAGAAAAGTTGTGCGGCTGGTGAAGACGGTGACGCCAGGTTGGTGAGGACGGTAGAAGTGGTGGAGATGGAGAGGAAAGGGAGTGAGGTGAGATGATGCGTATATTGCATGAGTTTGAAATCCTAATTAAGTTAGAGATTAAATTAGGTGTATTTTAGTAAGCAAAAAAAGTTTAAAAATAAAATTTCGAAAAATATACCTATGTAAATAAAGTTTTTACCTCCCTTATTTTGATACAAACGTCATTTTTTCTCAAATTTATTTACATTTGGGCATTGGTCATCCCACTCAAGGTCAAACGTACAACACCACGACTCCTTGATTGTTCTAGAATGCCTTCAGAGAACAGAAAATGATGTGGCAACTATTTTTTGGTAGATATTAGGGTTCATATGCACCGCCACACAGACAATTCTTCCTCTTTGGTTTTTATAGTGCATTATAACTTGCACTTACTAAATGTAAATATATTCCTGTAAGTAGGCGGCTGGATTTACAATCTTCTGCGGCGGAAAAAAGGTGAATTAACTGTTGATTTCTCACTTTTACGCGCTTTACTTTTTTGTGTTTTTTCTGATCTGAGATTTGTAATGGTTCACTGAGATGTTCTCGGATTATTCTGTTTTTTAGCTGTTGTGCGGAATTGTTTTGAATCAATTCTGTTAGATTTTGTTTGATGATCTATCACGATGGATTTGGATTCGTTTTCGAGACCTACTTTTGGATTTTTATGCTATCTGCTTTCATTTTTTAGGGGGTTCGTATGATTCTGACATGATTCATATTCCTGGGGGTTGAGCTCGTTGATCTTTTTTTTTTTATATTTGTATTAATAGATTTTCAGATTACTGCATGAGAAAAATGAACTTTAATTTGTGTGCATGTGAGGATGGATCAAGAATGTGTGTTGATTGGTTTTATGTATTTTTGACATGGAATTCGGTTGGTGAGTAAGACAAAGTGGGAGATTGATTCAATGAATGTTATAATGTGGCGAAAGGTTGTGTGCTTAGATTATCAAATTTTTATGGGATACTCATTGAATGATGCTTGAATTTAGCATCTCAAATATACGAGTATGATGGCAAATCATGGCAAAGTGAGTTGGAATGTGCGCTTCCTGAGTCATTTTTCGAAGGTGGCTTTACATATGAGAAGTGTGGAACTTCAGATTCTCTGTTTATATCTTGAGTATCAGAAGGGAATGATTTTGGCTTTAAAATCTTGTTGCCGAATCCTCTTTGCTTGGATTATTCATTTGATTGCAATGGATTATGTACTCTCTTGTTTGTACAAATTGCAGTGGCGAGACTTTAGTTACCCTACAGGTCAAAGATGAGGGTTTTTTGTGAAGAATTTGACAAACAATTGTTAACTTTTTTTAGAATTATTTAGTAAAGGGTTCTTCTTTTACCGGGATCAAAATTTGGTGTCTTTGGTCTGAGAAAGGCATTGCTCTATAAGCATATCATCTAGATGATTTTATAGGTGACTTTTTGGAGTGTCCAATGACCTCTCCCTTGGCGGCCAGGTTGTCATTTTGGTAGCAAAAGCACTTGAAGTATGAGGTATAAATTGTGCTTTGGAGTATTGTATCCTGGATTTGTGTTGATGTAATTGCATCACCCCAAATATAGTTGTAACCCTGTTTCTCCATGTGACGAGGAAACAGAGAAACTGTAAAATGTAGTTCAACGGTGATTTCATTAGTTACGGTAACAAAACTTCTCCCATTAGTCATGTGAGGTGCCCCTTGGAACGAATTATATTAGATCAGTTTTCTTCACCAAATTTGTATTTGGTGCGCTTGATATGGCTTGAGAAATAACAATGCTCGACGACTTTCCATGTTATTTATATTGGCTAGCAACTATTCATTCTAGGAGGAAAAGACAAGGAAGCAGGATGGTTAGAGCCTATGCTCAAGAACACACTTACAATCACCCATGGGAACGAGTGACTGCTGCATCTTGGCGCAAATTTGCAGATCCTGAGAACAAGCGTACCCTGTCTCATATCCTTGAAGTCGACACCTTGAATCACAAGCTTGAAACTAGCACAGGAAAACTTTACACGACTCGAGCTCTTACAATTCATGCTCCAGGACCATGGTTTGTTCGTAAAATTATTGGCCAAGATATCTGCCACTGTGTTGAATCAAGCATTGTTGATGGAAAAGCTCGGTCTATGCAACTTGCCACCCGTAACATTAGTCTCCAAAAGTTCATCGAAGTGGAGGAAAAGATAAGATATGACCCTCATCCTGAGAATCCAAATGGATGGACGATATGCAGGCAAGAAACTAGCATACGGATAAAACCCTTGTCGGCATTGGCTTCCATGGCAGAAAAAATAGAGCAAAAATGTGTGGAGAAGTTTCAGCAAAATAGTGCCAAGGGCAGAGAAGTAATGGAAAGGATGTGCAAGTATCTTGAAGCTGAATCCAGTGGAATGTCTGTCTAATTTCTGGTTCTTCTTTAACTTGGACTCTTCCAGTTTTATTATCAGGTCTGAGTAAGTCAGGATTTCACAAATTTATAGAAAACTGTAACGAATGTTTCTCCCTTTATTACTTGGTCGTTTTTTTGTAATAATAGGATTATATGACGTACCTTGATTAATTTGGCTTATACTTGTGTTTCGTGATGGAGTACAAGTAACTGCTAACACATACTAATTTGAAAGTCTATCAAGATGTTTCTTGCCATCTCTTACAATTTCAATCAAATGGCAGATTTCAGCATCTTGGGATCAGCTAGTAGCCACGCTTGGTTTCAATTTCGGTGAATTTGGAGATATGTTCATATATATGTAAATGTTTGTTCTTTATTTTCTTAATAAATAAAGATTTCTTCATTTTAGGTGTTATATCGCGGTAAAGCTATGTTGGATTGTAATGTTGTATCATGTGTACAACATCAAGAGGACTTATCAATATCAAAGTGTAAAATAATTGAATCATTAAAAGGAAATAGAGCCGAAACTTGAAAAATGATGCAGTAAACAGAACTTTCATTCAGACATATAAACACGATTCACAAACTGTCTTCATGGATGTGTAATGTGTTTTGAGTTTATCTAGGAACAGATACCACTCGGACAATAACCTTAACAAGTAGAATGACACGTACAAACCAAATCAACACAGCACAACACACATAAAAGACATGGAACCTGGAGCCAACAAACAAGTTGGACCTATACAGTTCTTCAACCCGCATGTCGATTTAACCGACGATGCTTGCAGTAGCTTTTCTTGGGAAGATCACAAGAACTATAATTGGGCACTCTATATCTTGTCGAGCTTTTCTCCCTTGATGATTGGGTTGGCCTTGGCTATTGCATCCTGGGCTTCGGTCCGGTAATCAAACGGGCACTCATGTTTGTCAGAATAGCGGTGTAATCCACAGAAAACATTACCACAGCGACAATTAAATCCAGTTAAACCAACCCGTTTCTTGCAAGTGCCGCATCTACTAGGGCCCTTCTTTCCTGAGTTTGAAGGGTCAAAAGATGGCTCTGTGATATTTTTAACTTCAACCGAATCAATTTGTGCAATCACAGATTCGGCAATAGCATATTCCTTCTCTTTGTCACTCGATGATCCGGTAACAATATTCTTGAGCGATGATGCAGCAAGTTTTGCTTGTTCTTGCTTCAGTATCTGGTCCTTGTAGCACTTGGAACACAGATTCATGTTCCCGGCACTTCCAAAGAAACCACAGTTGTTAACACACAAAATAGGACCTTCGAGAGGGGGTTGACATCCAGTTTCATCGTGCTCCATGTGGCAGCTCCTGCTTCACAATTTTTTTTCCAAGCGAAAGACAGTAATATGATTCACATGTGTGCCGACTTGTTTAAAACAAACTCTTTATAAAGATTTTCAGGGGGTGTTGGGGTTAAAAAACATAAGGAATCTAAGTTGATCTCTCCCCTCCAAAGAAACCAGGAAAAGCTTTGGCTATTTCCATCATATATGCCTTACCAATCAAAAAATCAACCTTGAGGAATTTCCCGACAACTTTGGAAAATTAGATTCTAATTGGAACTCTCAATTCATTCGTTGTGTTCCTATATCATGTTTCGTGTGTCAAGATAACTGACATTTAGTCATTAAGAACATATTAATCGTCCATACATTAGAACCTTGTTTGGAACAGTAGATAATATGTTCTAAAGAAAGCATCAGTAACAAGTTACAGAAAACCAAGAACTCAAAGAAATTGCCATCACACATACGAGTCAGAAGGATAACCTCAGGGAATCCCTCATTTAACAAATACACGTAAATCAATGACAAATGGGAAAGAATATTCTCCTTTGATTTCCCTCCTATAAAGAAAGAATCGGTAACAAGCTACAAAAGATCAAGAGCAACTCAGGGCAATTCCCGTTGCACATATCTTACAAATCACAAAAAACCACCTTGAGGAATTCTTCATTCAACATACGAACATAAATTCAAAAACACATGGAAAATAATATTTGAATTCCATCTATACTTTATCAAAAAGCATTAGTAACAAAAACTTTCCATGACACATACCTCACAAACAGAGAGAGAAACAAAAGAACTACACACAATTGAAAACCAGGAAAATTATGTCTGATTCAGAATTAAAGTCCAAAATGTAGTAAAACTTTCAAGAACATCTTGGGAGCCACTTATTTCCAACAGTTTGAGCCGCTTGAAGGTGGTCCTATAACAGTTTTATACCTGAGCACACCCCTCCTAGTATCCAACATATATATTATATATATATATAACAGTGCGTGTGATTCGAATTTGTGACTCCATACCATGTTAAAAATCACAGTTACCAAATGCTCGAGCAACAAAAAGATCAATAATAGTTTTATATATTAATAGAGCATCACAAGCAAGATTGAATAATGTCCAACAACAGCAAATTTAAGCCCCGAGAATTACTTAGCCCCTCTGTTGCTTCATTCGTATTCAAAAGGATCTGTACACTCCAGAGAACATAAAAAATAAAATCCGACGACTTCCAACTGAAAATACACATAAATATGAAAAAACTAGAATAAATCTCTAATATTTAACCAATCTCATAATAAATAAGTTAAAAAAGTTCAATCCTCAATCCGTTTCCCTTCAAAAGGCACGATTTTTCCTAAATTTTTCAACAATAAAGCAGAGCCCAGTTCCCAAAATGACCTAAAACTTGTAGAAAATGTAAAAGAAATTTTTTTTTAAAAAAATCCATAAGCTATCATTTGCCTTTTGTTCTTTACTCAAAACAAACTACCAATCTCTAGAAAAAATTAAGCCCAGAAATCCACATACGATAGATCCACCATCCAAACTGAGAAAGCACAATCAAAATCATAAAAAGTAAAATAGAAGAGAACAAGAAGAAAAAGAACTGACCGTCGAAATAGGAGACCGGGAACGATTTCTATCGCTTATTCCATAAGCTACGATTGAAATGAATTTTGTGAATAATAATATAAATTTAGCTTTTTGATTAATTGCGTTGCGTTGTTTTCAGTGTCCAATTTGAGAGAAATGATGAATTGTTTTCTTGGAACTTTTTGCCGACAGGTTTCCTTTCCAGATTTGGAAGTCGTGTAACGATTTCTAAAAGTATAATAAACAAAATAATATACCACAAAATTCATGCTAGGTTTCACAACTAAAAATAATTAGATACCAAAGCTTAATCTAAATGGTCGTCGCTCAAACCCCGAATATAATATGTTCATTTTCGAGTCCCACCAAGGGATGACAACAGGGCTAATAAATTCATACAAATAGCATGTCAACTTCATCAATTAATACTTCAATAAATAGCCGTTATAATCAGTATTATTGTACCAATATTTTGATCTGATAAGATATATTCAGCTTGACTCGTATAAACGACTTGGTTTGTGGCGGTCCATTACTTTAGTCTGATGTCTGATGCCATCTGTCCGATCTGTTCTTTTATCGTCATCTTCAAGTTATATGACTCATCTGTCTAACTTCATCGGTCAATCTGTTCTGTTTTCTCATCTTCGAAACATGATACTAGCAAAGACATTTAGCATCTGATAAAATTTATAGGTTATTTTAGTCCTTCAATTTTTTTAAATAAAACCTTTAAAAAAACTTATGGTCATACAATATTTTAAGGGGTCCATTAGATTTATGATCTTCTTCCCCTTGTTTTTTATTTTTATTTTTAACCTCCCTTATCTTAATTTTTTTAAAATTAACCTGCATTTAGAAGTTTAATCTCCAATTTGCCAAAACTGTCCATCCATCATCGTCATCTCCCTTCTTAAATATCTCTTAGTTGAAGTCGTGACACACCACACTGAAGAAGAGATGCCACAATTTAATACAACTAAAAAATGAACAAAAAAAAAGTGCGTCTTGGTGTGAAATTTGTACCAGAAAACAAAGCCAACCCTTTTAATACTGTTTTTTGGTGTCCTTCGCAATGATTCATCTCAGGTAATTCTTTTTTGGCTTAATTTATTTGAAGATTTTATGTAATGTTATATGTGTTTGATCTTTGTGCTGTTCGGGTGACTTTGTTTGTGAGTCAGGGTTTTCTGTCCTTCACGGTTTAGCATGGAGTTTGCTGGTTTTCATGATTGGATTATTTCTTGTTAGTTTCTCTGTTTTGGAATTTTTGTATATGATTTCGGTTAAGTGGGCGAGCTAAAATAATTTATAAATTTAGGTGTCAATTTTTTGTTCTTGATTACTGTTTGATTTGTATTACTGACTATAATGATTGATAATTGCCATGATTTCATAGATTTGATTTGTACTTGTTTTCTGTATTATTTGGCGCAAAAAAATTGTAAGGACTCTCGTGCCCTTAACCCGTTATTAGTGTATTAGTCCATGCCATTAGTTCATATAATCATCTTATCATGGGGGGAAAGTCATATGCAAGTATAACATCACATACTATCCAGAAAATTTCTTGCATTTCTTCCACACAATATTCAAATTCCCCAACCAAGATCACTTACATAACATGCACCCTTATAATACACTAACATGCTCTCAGTTCATTTAGCAATTCCGTATTATTGCATGTAACAATAAATGAAGAGAGCACAGTCATTGCCCATTTATACATTCCATATATACGTAAAAACGCACTCACATGAGAGCACCCAATGAATAAACGTGTATTAATGTATAAGATACTTTATCGAATGCGGTTATTGGTACCTCAATCCTGGAAGAACCTCCCATGCATAATTCGATCTAAACTCTGGATCTACGTACTCATTCACCCAGCTCTGGTACCTCAATCCTGGAAGTACCTCAAATCGACAGCCCAAGCTCAACTCCAAAGCTACCGCGGCACCTGTATCACCTGCCCCAACAGAGGCAGCCCCCACACGGGGTGAGCATACCAATACTACCAATCCAATAATCATAATATTACAGTTCATAATTTACAGAATGTAAATGCCATGAATTTAAACGATACTCCCTGGATGGTATCATCCACATCCGGGATCCCCTGTATTGTCCATGTTCTCAAAATAACCCAACCATTAAATTCTCAAAAGCCAGTTGATCATCTCATTGATCAACTAAAACCATTCCTGCTATACCAGTTCCATAACCAAAAATGATTAAATCATCAAATAGAGCACTACAGATATCACATGTATCAGCCAATAATTCCATATTTCTATTTCGTAGCTCGCTCCACAATAACGGCATTTTAACCCCACGCACGCTCAACAATAGCGGCGTCATAACCGATGGTCGCTCAAGGGCGACGACATCCAATTATTGCTCGCTCAAAAGCGGCACCATATAATTCTCAATGTATGTCCATTTATCGCAATTACCATATACCATGCATTTCACTATCCATTCATTGCAAGTGCAAATACCATGCATTTCATACCCATTTATTGCAAATACCAAATACTATGTATTTCACAGTTGCAATATTATAACAGGCTATGCTGTTATACGTATCTTATAATTTCGTAGTTCGAGTTCGACCCCGCCTGAGTCCCACTACCCGATGAATTATGTGCTAACACATAAATAACTCACAATTAAACACAAGCATGCAACCACGTGCCCAAACACGTTCATAACCCCCAAACTTATCGTCAATTCATGACGATTACCAAAATAAAAGCACATCGGCTAAGCATGCATAATACCCAAAATATTCCATTTTATAAGTTTAAAAGAGCCAAAAACTCAACCGAGAATTCTGTTTTATTAAACTTTGGCTCCAACCAATCCATTTAAAAGTATAGCATTCCCATTGGAATGTAGACATTGCCCCGGAAATCAGCTAATTAAACCCCGTTACCAAAATCCCAACTTTTTGCCAAAGTTTGAAAAAAAAACACAACACTACGGGCCGTGATCGATCGTCGCGTACCCACTGCCAAATAGAATCATCTCGCGATCGATCGCGCGTCTCCGCGATCGATCGCCAACACTGTACATCTTCACCAATTTTACAGCTGCTCATCGCGATCGATCGGCGCTCCTCGGCGATCGATCGCGGCCTGCGATTTTCCAAAAAACTCGAGCTTCCATGGTGTTTTTTGACACCCAAACTCAAAACCAACACCCCTAACTTCCTCAACACCTCCAATACACCAAATAAACTCAATAAAAACTCTATAAGTTTTGCACAGCTTTTGTCTACCGATGCGCGTGAAAAAACGTGCACTAGTCAAAATGTGAAATTGTAAAGTTTAAGAGCGCCAACATGTTAAAATCATAATTTTGATTAAAATTACGTTCACTAACTTGTCAAATTTATGTACATCAACTTAATATGAGCAAGTGCACCACCCTTAACGTACAAAATGTGTTTTGATAAGTTTTGCACAGGTTATGTCTACTGGTGCACGTGGAAAAAAGTGCACCGGTAGTCAAAATGTCTGAAATTGTTAAAATGAAGTGTACCACCATGTTAAAATCATCATTTTGCTTAAAATTATGTGTATCAACTTCTCAAATTTAGGTGCACTACTTAATAATAAGCAAATGTACTACTGCCTGATTATAAAAATTGCGTTTTCATAATTTCTGAATAGCTTGTGTCTACGGGTGCACGTGCAAAAACGTGCACCAGCAGATAAAATCCATAATTTTGTTAAAATTAATTTTTCTTAAAATTACGTGCATCAACTTCTCAAATTTAGGTGCACTAATTTAATAATAAGCAAGTGCACTACTGCCTGATTATAAAAGTGTGTTTTCATAATTTCTGAACAGCTTGTGTCTATGGGTGCACGTGTAAAAACGTGCACTGATAGACAAAATCCATGATTTTGTTAAAATGAAGTGCACCACCACACGCTTAAAATTACGTGCACCAACATGTCAAATTTAGGTGCACTAACTTAATAATAAGCAAGTGCACTACTGTCTGATTATAAAAAAGTTTGTGTGCATAATTCCTGAACAGCTTGTGTCTATGGGTGAAAGTGTAAAAAACGTGCACCAATAGACAAAATCCATGATTTTGTTAAAATGAAGAGCACCACCATATTAAAATCATCATTTTGATTAAAATTACGTGCACCAACATGTAAAATTTAGGTGCGCCAACTTAATAATAAGCAAGTGCACCACCACCTGACTATAAAAAAACGTGTTTTCATAATTTCTCAACAGCTTGTGTCTGTCGATGCACGTCTAAAAATGTGCACCGGTAGACAAAATCCATGATTTTGTTAAAATTAAGTGAACCACCATGTTAAAATCATCATTTTGCTTAAAATTGCATGCATCAACTTGTCAAATGTAGGTTCATCAACTTAATAATAAGCAAGTGCACCACCACCTGACTATAAAAAAATGTGTTTTCATAATTCCTCAACAGATTGTGTCTACCGATGCACGTCTAAAAACGTGCACCGGTAGACAAATCCCATGATTTTTTTAAAATTAATTCCACCATCATGTTAAAATCATCATTTTGCTTAAAATTACATGCATCAACTTGTCAAATTTAGGTGCACCAACTTAATAATAAGCAAGTGCACTACCACCTGACTATAAAAAGTGTGTTTTTATAATTTATTTACAGCTTGTGTCTATGAGTGCGTCTATCAATGCACATGTAAAAATGTGCACCGGAACAAAATCAGTGATTTTGTAAAAAATAAGTGTACCACCATGTAAACATATCTTATGAAGAGTTCTTTTTTGAGAGTTGAAAACTATTTTTCATGCTAAATTCACACATTTCATTCATGTTTCATATTCTGCTAAACTTACACATTTTTTATGTTAAAAATTCAGGTGAAAACCAAAGACATAAGAAGCAAATTTCCAGGAAAAAAAATTCCTCCTTTATGCTAAACTTCTGTAAAGACGTAAGAAACTTCCTCCTCCATTTTGTGTGTACCTTTTGTAGCAGGTTTCTTCTGCCTTCTGCAGTTTCTACCATCTTTTGAGTGCAAATTTTTTCTGCTTTTGGACCATGTTCGTATTGGTGCAATTTTTCACTATGCAATTCAGACCGGAATCAAAGAGAAACTTGGAGAATGACTTTGGTATTTGAAGACAGGAAGCCGTGATTTCTTCACCCCTAAAATGGAAGACGTCTTGGATTATGTCTATTTTGGTAATTTCACTGGAAAATGGATTTCATGTTCGAACAATTTTCTACCTCATAGTATGGGGCCAAAAAACCAGACATCGGAGCCCGCGCGCGTTAGCTTCAAACCCGCCGTCTCTGGACCTACGTCATAACCTTCAGCTGTAAATTAGTCTTCTACGTCACCCCTACGGACGCCCTCCAAAAGTACGAAGCGAACCCTAGTAAATCCAAGTTCCGCCTCGGAGGACTTGTTCTTGAAAACAGCGTAGCTGAACTACCTACTTCCCCTGATATTCAGTTTGTGGTTACGGATTTGATCACGGATATTTTGGTGAAATACGAGGGTCTTTTGCCGTATTTGTTTCTCGAGGGACATTCGGTGGCTGCCGATAATTGGTTACTAGGAAAAAGGAAGAGGCGATCTTGGAGAACAGCAGTAAATTGGTGGTTTCGGAGAAGGCTAGGAATTTACTGAGGTTTTGGCCAAGCATGATGAGAAATACATGCCTTCCGAGGTGGCTGCCGCCCTTGAAAAGAATAAGAAGAAGTTGAAGGAAGAGGAGGAAGAGAAGAAAAGGGAGGAAGCATTGATCAGTGTTAATGGTGGTGGTAATGAGAAAGCGTGATCAAATCGGTAATTTTCATGATTTTTGGGCTACAACTTTTTCCTTTGATATTTCGTGTTGCTTTTTGTACTTATTTAAATAATAATCCCACTACACATTGACATGTTTTGAGTATAGAGTGAGCTGAGGATTTGAGAGAACATTGATTGAGGATTTTAAATTGCAATGCTGATTCATAATTGTATTGGTTCTCCAAGAATGGGTTTTATGAATACAGATTTTTTTATTTCTTTAATGTCATCGTGTTTGATCTGTTTTCCTAGTTATCTTGTGTACTGCGGCTCATGAAATTACCTTTGTTGCCTCGGATTTTGATAGGGTAGACGTGTATTTCATCCGAGCACCAAACAATATACAAAAAGTAAATGAGACCAGATTTTTTACGTGGAAAACCCCAAAAGATGGGGAAAAACCACGGGATCTAGTCCGGTATAAATTTCACTATAAACAAGTGTGTGATTTACAGTGTCTTCTTTACAAGAAATGAGCTAAGAAATGAAAATGGTGAAGGGGGAAGACCTCGGCCGCTGCTTGTTCTTGAGGATGAAGGAGACATGCTCTCTTTTCCCCCCAAGAAAGAGGGGTTGGCATTCCCCATGCCCTCTCAACCCTCCTGCCTGCTCTCTCATGGAAAAATCCCTCTGCTTGGTGAGAGTTATCTGGTATATATATGAGAATGGAGGAGACAACCTGTAACTACCTACCCAAGGTCTAGGGGACATTGTCTGATGCTGAAGGTAGGGGTCAGAGTGCCAGTGATGGGGACCACAGAACTATTGCACTCTTTGTACGATTTCTGCAGCTTTAAAGATATTATTCGTGTACAGAGATATGTTCTGTGCCTCTGATTTATGAGATCACTCCTCAGGCGTAGATCTTCCTGGAGGCCGACCTGGGGGTGGCCGAGGTGGAGGTCAACCTCGAGGCCGACCTGGAGTGGCCAAGGTGGAGGTCATCCACGCGGCCGAGCTAGGGTGGCCGAGGTGGAGATTGCTTAAGCCCAGGTGTATGAGGCCCTGACAAATATTAGCACAGGTCCGCCCTGATTGCTTAAGCCCATGTGTATGAGGCACTGGCAAATATTAACACCCTATAAACAAGTGTATGATTTACAGTGTCTTCTTTACAAGAAATGAAAATGGTGAAGGGGGAAGACCTCGGCCGCTGCTTGTTCTTGAGGATGAAGGAGACATGCTCTCTTTTCCCCCCAAGAAAGAGGGGTTGGCCTTCCCCATGCCCTCTCAACCCACCTGCCTGCTCTCTCATGGAAAAATCTCTCTGCTTGGTGAGAGTTATCTAGTATATATATGAGAATGGAGGAGACAACCTGTAACTACCTACCCAAGGTCTAGGGGACATTGTCTGATGCTGAAGGTAGGGGTCAGAGTCCCAGTGATGGGGACCACAGACAACTATTGCACTCGTTGTACGATTTCTGCAGCTTTAAAGATATTATTCGTGTACGGAGATATGTTTTGTGCCTCTGATTTATGAGATCACGTGTCCCCTAGACCTTGGGTAGGTAGTTACAGGTTGTCTCCTCCATTCTCATATATATACCAGATAACTCTCACCAAGCAGCGAGATTTTTCCATGAGAGAGCAGGCAGGAGGGTTGAGAGGGCATGGGGAAGGCCAACCCCTCTTTCTTGGGGGGAAAAGAGAGCATGTCTCCTTCATCCTCAAAAACAAGCAGCGGCCGAGGTCTTCCCCCTTCACAATTTTCATTTCTTAGCTCATTTCTTGTAAAGAAGACACTGTAAATCACACACTTGTTTATAGTGAAATTTATACCGGACTAGGTCCCGTGGTTTTTCCCCATCTTTTGGGGTTTTTCACGTAAAAAATCTGGTCTAATTTACTTTCTGTATATTGTTTGGTGCTCGGATGAAATACACGTCTACCCTACCAAAATCCGAGGCAACAAATTGGCGTCGTCTGTGGGAATGTGAGCTCAAGACGTTGAGATATGGGAAGGAGAATGATGGTTTGAGGGTTGCATCTCTGTTGAGAGATGGGTTTTCTAAGTTCTGGAGAAGAAAAACATTTGGTAAGCGGCGGCGATGGGTTTGATAAAAGGGGGAAAGGTTTTGGTTATTGGGGTGCAGCCTTGTATGAAAGTTGATATGCTTTTGGGTTGCACTCGAAGAAACGCCAGTGTAATGATTCTTGAGATGATACATCTGGCCTCAGATCTGTGGTGATACCTCTTCCCCCTAGCCGACCACAATTTTTGGAGAATGAAGCTGCTTTAGCATTTGGTTTTTGGGGTTATGAGCTGTTGTTGCAGGATTTGAGCTGATTAAGAGTGACACAGATCAAATCAATACCTCACGTCGAGCCATCTCAGCTCGGCCACCTCGACCTCAGCTCGGAAAACACGCCCAGCTCGGCCTCAACCATGCCAGCTCGGCATAATCCATGCCAGCTCAGCCTCATCTACAATGATCTCGCCTCATCGCCCCAAGCTCGGCCACCTCGGCCACAGCTCGGCCTCAGCTTAAAAACACACCCAGCTCGGCCTCAACCATGCCAGCTCGGCCTAATCCATGCCAGCTCGGACTCATCTATAATGAGCTCGCCTCATCGGCCCAAGCTCGGCCACCTCGGCCACAGCTCGGCCTCAGCTCGGAAAACTCGCCCAGCTCGGCCTCAACAGTGAGCTCGGCCTCATCCACATCAGCTCGGCCTCTACAATGAGCTAAATCATTAACCATAGCTCGGCCACCTCAGCCATCAGCTAGACCTCAACAATCAAACTCAACTTGGGCGTTTAATCGTTATGCCTTAATTATGGTTTTTCCTGTCCAACTGATATTTGAATTTCATACATATATATTTGTGCAGTGCTATTTTATTATTATTTCAGGACAGGATCACCAGCTCGGGCATGCAATCTAGCAGTAAGGCCCTATTATATTGAGCTCGGGCATGCAATCTCGCAGTAAGCCCCACATCAGCTTGGATTGAGGATCAGCTCGGGCATGCAATCTCGCAGCAAGCCCCTATTCAGAAGTTTCGCTCGGGCATGCAATCTCGGAGTAAGCCCTTATTATGACAGCTCAGGCATGCAATCTCGCAGTAAGCCCCTATCAGGAGTTCAGCTCGGGCATGCAATCTCGCAGTAAACCCCTATTATGACAGCTCGGGCATGCAATCTCACAGTAAGTCCCTATTCAGGAGTTCAGCTCGGGCATACAATCTAGCAGTAAGCCCCTATTATGACAGCTCGGGCATGCAATCTTGCAGCAAGCCCCTATTATATCAGCTCAGGCATGCGATCTCGCAGTAAGGCCTTATTCATCAGCTCGGGATCTTTATTTGTTCTGGATTTTGGATAAACTTATTCAGATGATGTGATGAGGGGGAGTTCGGATGGGATATTCGAAGTAAGTCCAGGTGTATGAGGCCCTGGCAAATATTAGCACATGTCCGCCATGATTGCTTAAGACCAAGTGTATGAGGCCTTGGCAAAATATTAGCACATGTCCGCCCTGATTGCTTAAGCCCAGGTGTATGAGGCCCTGTCAAATATTAGCACAGGTCCGCCTTGATTGCTTAAGCCCAGGTGTATGAGGCCCCGACAAATATTAGCACAGGTTCGCCTGATTGCTTAAGCCCAAGTGTATGAGGCCCTGGCAAATATTAGCACAGGTCCGCCCTGATTGCTTAAGCCCAAGTGTATGAGGCCTTGGCAAAATATTAGCACAGGTCCGCCCTATTGCTTAAGCCCAGGTGTATGAGGCCCTGACAAATATTATCACAGGTCCGCCCTGATTGCTTAAGCCCAGGTGTATGAGGCCCTGTCAAATATTAGCACGGGTCCGCCCTGATTGCTTAAGCCCAAGTGTATGAGGCCTTGGCAAAATATTAGCACAGGTCCGCCCTGATTGCTTAAGCCCAGGTGTATGAGGCCCTGGAAAATATTAGCACAGGTCCGCCCTGATTGCTTAAGCCCAGGTGTATGAGGCCCTGACAAATATTAGCACAGGTCCGCCCTGATTGCTTAAGCCCAAGTGTATGAGGCCTTGGCAAAATATTAGCACAGGTCCGCCCTGATTGCTTAAGCCCAGGTGTATGAGGCCCTGGCAAATATTAGCACAGGTCCGCCCTGATTGCTTAAGCCCAGGTGTATGAGGCCCTGGCAAATATTAGCACAGGTCCGCCCTGATAGCTTAAGCCCAAGTGTATGAGGCATTGGCAAAATATTAGCACAGGTCCGCCCTGATTGCTTAAGCCCAGGTGTATGAGGCCCTGCCAAATATTAGCACAGGTCCGCCCTGAATGCTTAAGCCCAGGTGTATGAGGCCCTGGCAAATATTAGCACAGGTCCACCCTGATTGCTTAAGCCCAGGTGTATGAGGCCCTGACAAATATTAGCACATGTCAGATATATTGCCATGTCCGCCCCGGCACGATTTTATCGCATAGTCCACCCCAGAGTTCAGACCAGACGAGAATCATTCGCTCATATCTATTATATTTGGAGCTCAGGTCAGAAGACCTTATGTCCTCAGTTTATTATTTCCGGAGCTCAGGTCGGGAGACCTTATGTCCTCAGTTTATTCTTTCTGGAGCTCAGGTCGGGAGAGCATTATCGGCTCATATTTATTATTTTCGGAGCTCAGGTCGGGAGAGCATTATCTGCTCATATTTATTATTTCCGGAGCTCAGGTCGGCAGAGCATTATCGGCTCATATTTATTATTTCCGGAGCGCAGGTCGGGAGAGCATTATCTGCTCATATTTATTATGTTGGAGCTCAAGTCGAGAGACTTTATGTCCTCAGTTTATTATTTCTGGAGTTCAGGACAAACGTGATGTATGTGTCCAGTTCATTATTTATGGAGCTCAGGTAGGGAGAGCATTATCTGCTCATATTTATTATTTCCGGAGCTCAGGTCGGGAGACCTTATGTCCTCAGTTTATTATTTCTGGAGGTCAGGTCGGTAGAGCATTATCGGCTCATATCTATTATTTCTGGAGCTCGGGTCGGGAGAGCATTATCTGCTCATATTTATTATTTCTGGAGCTCAGGTCGGGAGAGCATTATCCGCTCATATTTATTATATTGGAGCTCAGGTCGAGAGACTTTATGTCCTCAGTTTATTATTTCTGGAGTTTAAAACAAACGTGATGTATGTGTCCAGTTCATTATTTATGGAGCTCAGGTCGCGAGGGCATTATATGCTCGGTTTATTATCTTTGGAGTTCAGACATGTCAACCCTGTTTTAGATTTAATTCTATACGTAGAATTATTTCTAGTTGTCATTGCATGTCAGCCCTGCCCATATAACATGTCAGCCCTGTTTAAGATTTAATTCTATACTCAGAATTATCTCTAGTTGTTATTGCAGGTCAACCCTGCCTAGATAACAGGTCAGCCATGTTTAAGATTTAATTCTATACTTAGAATTATCTCTATTTGTCATTGCAGGTCAGTCATGCTAACAGGTCAGCCCTATTTTGTATTGAACTCTCTATTTAGAATTTTTCTAGGACTCTTTTAGAGTTAATATTGCAGGTCAGCCCTGCCCACATAACAGGTTAGCCATGTTTAAGATTTAATTCTATACTTAGAATTCTCTAGTTGTCATTAAGGTCAGCCATGCCTAGAAAACATGTCATCCCTGTTGTTATTTAATTATATACGTAGAATTATTTCAAGTTGTCATTGCAGGTCAGTCATATTTTGTATTGAACTCTCTATTTAGAATTATTTTAGGACTCCTTTAGAGTTAATATTGCAGGTCAGCCCTGCCCAGATAACAGGTCAGCCCTGCCCAGAAAATTGGCCAGGCCTGTTGTTATATAATTCTATACGTAGAACTATTTCAAGTTGTCATTGCAGGTCAGCCCTGCACAAGTAACAGATCAGGTCTTGCCAAAATACTCGAACAATCGAGACAGCGTTACACTAGCTCGACTAGAGGGGGGATACTGGTGTTACCCTGGTAAAAAGAATGGACTCTGCAAGACCTGACTTGGACAAGACCTCTACCTTGGCCACCCCCAGGTCGGCCTCGAGGATGACCTCCACTTTGGCCACCCCCAGGTCGGCCTCAGGAAGATCTCCACCTCGGCCACCCTAGCTCGGCCGCGTGGATGACCTCCACCTTGGCCACCCCAGGTCGGCCTCGAGGATGACCTCCACCTCGGCCACCCCCAGGTCGGCCTCCAGGAAGATCTACGCCTGAGGAGTGATCTCATAAATCAGAGGCACAAAACATATCTTCGTACACGAATAATATCTTTAAAGCTGCAGAAATCGTACAAATAGTGCAATAGTTGTTTGTGGTCCCCATCACTGGGACTCTGACCCCTACCTTCAGCATCAGACAATGTCCCCTAGACCTTGGGTAGGTAGTTACAGGTTGTCTCATCCATTCTCATATATATACCAGATAACTCTCACCAAGCAGAGGGATTTTTCCATGAGAGAGCAGGCAGGAGGGTTGAGAGGGCATGGGGAAGGCCAACCCCTCTTTCTTGGGGGGAAAAGAGAGCATGTATCCTTCATCCTCAAGAACAAGCAGCGGCCGAGGTCTTCCCCATTCACCATTTTCATTTCTTAGCTCATTTCTTGTAAAGAAGACACTGTAAATCACACACTTGTTTATAGTGAAATTTATACCAGACTAGGTCCCGTGGTTTTTCCCCATCTTTTGGGGTTTTCCACGTAAAAAATCTGGTCTCATTAACTTTTTGTATATTGTTTAGTGCTCGGATGAAATACACGTCTACCCTACCAAAATACGAGGCAACAACCTTGTATGATTCTATTGTTTCCCAGGTTGGTGTATAGAAATCTGCTCCACAGCTTGTGGCCGTAATGTTCAGATTCACTGTTTTAGAACATGGTTAGTTCAAAGATAGCTAGTTGATATATATATATATCAACGATAGCTAGTTGATATATATATATATATATATATATATATATACATATCTTTTTTTATAAATTAAGTGTGAATGCATAGGAAACAGGATAATATTTTGGGGGGAGGGCGGGGATGAACTTTAAGACTGCAATTTTTCTGATTTGTTTTTGGTGTGGAGTTTTCAACTGTATTGTTTATGAATGTTGGTAAATCATACAAAATGAAGATATGTTATTGCACTGAATTATCATCCTTATCCTTCTACGCTGTTTTGCAGACAAACTTAGCTAGATAGGGTTTTCTTAAAAGTTTTTGAACTTTTTTTATTTTTGCGAGAGATACTTTCCGAGTTCAAGATTAGGCCAGACCAGTTGAAAGAAAACCATACCAAAGGCGACAGAATCTGGTAAGAACGAGTGTGGTTTTGGAATTTTTCGATTAGGTTTTTTTTTTTTGGTAGCTGTTAAATGATACATAAAAGGAATTTGGTTTTATGTTTTTTTGTTGATGTTCAAGTTCATGAATTATTCCGAAAACCATGGGAAATTTTGTAAATCTGTTGTCAAACTTTTATTCTACTTTCTGCTACTGGCGTTTGATTTGGCCATTTTGTCGTCCAATGACCAGTTGAAATATTTTTCTTTTTTAGTTTTTTCGTGCACCGGTTCTTTTGTGGGTTGATGGATGCACGTATATGGGTGCACGTCTAACGTTATATGGACACCGCGTGTACATTTATGTTATTTCATGGTGCACATATGTACATAACTGAACAATAATTTCCACATGCACCGGAGTTGAAAATAGGTGTACCCATCGTAAATGCACACCACTTGTCCATCAATGGGGTGCACGTTCATAGCGGACACCGAAATTTGAGATTTGTCTCTCATTGGGTGCACATATGGTCTGCTTGTGTTTGTTTTTGGGTATTGCTACGTGCTTAGTTTCATTAAACGTGCACCGCTATTAAAAATTTGATGCACCAAAGATGGTATGTTATTTTTGACAAATGTGTATTCATGTGCATTAGTCAAATGTGCACCAATAAAGTATGATGCTTCACAATCAATGTAACTATTTATTTTGACAAATGTGGCTTTCGGTGCATGAGTGAACCAATTGTATAATTAATGCACCTTGTACGCGAAATTAAAGTTCATGCTTTTTTACATTTTTCCCTCAGAACTCTTTCAAAATGACGAAAAAAGTCCAAAAAACATTGAATGGAGAAGAAGGGAAGCATTGAAATGTCAGAATTCAATGATGGCCTTACAATTCACTCAAAATTTAAGTGTCTTGGAACTAAGTGGAATTTTTTTATAAGAAATCTCCCAAACAGGAAAATGAATTCCACAAAATTTGAGGTCAATGCGTCAAGTAGTTTGGAAACTTAAATTCCTCAAAGTTGGCTAAAAAATGTATTTTTTTAAAAAAATTTGAGCGTAACCTATCTAAAACAATGAATTGTGGGTTCGTCGGTGGTGCCAATACAACGTTGTCATATTTGGTTAGAACCGCCTTGAAAAGACGTTTCAGTGCGTAGGTCATATTAGTCAAAATTCTTCATGGATCAAAAGTTATGATCATTAGAAGCTTGGCCGACAAACAACACAATTAAATTATGGAAACAGAACTGATTCAGTTATGCACCTCTTCTTGCACAGGTGCACTTGTCTCACGCGTGCACCGATGCATGTAACCTACAGATCGAGTGGTTGTGCACATGTCCTTCGTGTGCACCGATGCACTTGTCCCTCGCATGCACCGATGCATGGAAACATCCTCCTATAAGCTTATGGTGCATGTTTATAAATTTAACATCAGTGCACATTTATAAACCTTCGACTTTGATGAATGCATGATTGTATACATTTTAATCGGTGCACTTTTCTAAAAACGTCAACAGCTATGGTGCACATTTATAAATTTAACATTGGTGCACGTTTTTACATTTTAATCGGTGCACATTTCTAAAACTACTCAAAACATTGGTTGGGACGTCCATAGTAACGTATATTGTCTTAATCTGTTACATTTTGTTGTTATTGCAATAAAATAAAGTTTCTTTTATTCAATCTTATCTTCTTCAGTTTCATTTAATTCGGGATTGAATGCCATAAACTGATGTGTCATGTCAATCACAGTAGTGAACCTTGCCAATTTTGGCTATAAATAGCATACTCACTGCCTCAACACATCTCACACTACAACTTGCTTATCTTAACATTTAACTTACCGTTCTTGCAACTTTTCTGTAATTCTATTTCATGTGTTCATTACTTATATATATGAACCCTACATGGGTTGATACTTATCAAACCCACCTCTGCTAGCTCCAGCTTCACAAACCAGTTTTTGTGTTCATCCACAAGCCTGGTATTTGGGAAACAGATGTCTGGGTGTTGATGAAAAAAGAGGGAAGTTAGAGACTATGATGAACAAAGGATGAACAGAGGATTACTTTGAAGATAACGTAGTTTATTTTCTAGGTTTTATTTTGTAACAATTTCTCTGTATGCACTTTTTCTCACCCCTTGTCAAAACTCCGAAAAACTGGCTAGCTCGAATCATTCCATACTGGTCATGTTTCTCAAGTTACTTGTACCCACTTGAATAGATTGTAAACATAGGACTGTTGTAAGAATGGTAATATGTAAACATGATTCATTTTAAATAAAAATGATATTCTTTCGTTAATGTTCAACTTGATTACTACTTGTAATCTACTTATTTATCTAATAATATTTGTTGCTCTCCACGGTTATGTTTGTAAGTCTTAACAGGTATCTGTTGTTCAACGTTCAAGCCAGAGCTCCATTGCTAACTTTTGTCATCACCAAAAAGGGGGAAATTGTTGGGACAACATTTCTAAGTTTTGGTGCTTACAAACATCTACTGCTTGAAGTGCCTACTGTATCGAAGCCTAAAAGACATCCACTGGGTGAAGAGCCTAAAAAGACATCCACCGGGTGAAAAGACATCTACCGGGTGTAAAGATAAAAAGAGATCTACCGGGTTATCATCCACCGGATGCAGAGAGTGAACGTCCACTGGAACAAGAGTACCAGCAGACGTCTAAGAAGTCATTAGTTGACCTTAGTCCATCAGACTAAGTAACTAGTAATTATCCAGCAGATGATGGAAAGGACATCTGCTGATCATATGTCCAGCAGATATATAATAAAGGAGAAGTCAGCGGACGTATAAAGCAACAAGACAAAACAAGTACAAACTCACTCTGACAAAGGTCCAACAGAACGTCATATTACCATATCAGCGCCACCAATAGCGTCAGATTGAAATAGCCGTTGATTAACGAAATTGGAAAGAAGACAAAAAGAATTTGGAAGAATATCAGGAAGCGGATTTTACGCAGATCTTTCCAAATGAAGGAAAGTTACCGTTAGACTGTTATGTCTATAAATACGTCAAAGTGAAGAATGAAGAAAGCTCTAACATTGCGATCAATATTTGAAAGTCAGAAATTAACTTCATTCAAGCAAAACATTCAACACGTACATTGAAATATTCTGAAGTTTTGCACGAGCAACAAAAATGCATTATTGTGATCTTGAAGATCAAAGCCTGCTGAGTCTGCTGCTCAAGAATACTCGAAGCTTAAGAGATTTATAATTTGTGTGAGTGTTGTAAAACCAAGTTGTAAACAACTGTGATAGTTGTATTGCTAGGAGTTTAGGCTAATCCGTATGAGTGCCTAAGAAGGTTGTATACTGTAAAGTGTAAGCCAAAGTCTTCAACATTCCTGCAAAGGAAGAAGGGGAGACGTAGAAGCATTGTGCTTTGAACTTCCAGAACATATCTTGTGTTATTTACTTTCTGCACAATATCATTCAGTTATTTAATTTCACAAGTTCAGACAGACGTCTTCCGCACTATTATTAGTGTCCGCTGACTTGTTCATCAATTGAGAACCTACTGCAGTACTTAACAGTTTGCTATAAGAAAGAAGAATCAAATCGAGTCTAGTGTTTATTCAACCCCCCTTCTAAACATTACTCCGATCCTAACAATTTAACACCAATTTCATTTATAACTTGCACAAAAAATATATAGGTTTAATATCAATTTGAAGTGTAAATTGTACCAAAACTCTATGATTTTAATACCAATTTCATGTGTAACATCTACCAAAATTGTATCGGTTTAGCACCAAATTGAAGTGTAACTAGTACCAAAATTATATATGTTTAATAACAATTTATATATAGCTAGTACCAAAATTATTTAGGTTTAATACCAATTTTATGTGTAACCAGGACAAAATTATATAGATTTAATACCAAAATAAATGTGTTGGGAAAACATTTATAAGTTTTGGTGATAACAAACGTCTACTGCTTGTAGTGTCTACTGCATCAAAGAAGCTTACTGATGAAAATAGCGTTGATTGACTCTACAAAGGGTACAAGGAGTAGAAGATTTCATCTACCAGGTCCAAAGACTAAAAGTCATCATCTACTGGATGCACAGAATAAACGTATACTGGAACAAGAGTATCTCAGTCCACTGTGCAAATCCTTAGGACATACCAGCAGACGATAAAAAAGACATTAGTTGACTTTAGTCCAGCAAACTAAATAACTAATGAGTGACCAGCAGACGATGGAAGAAGACATAAGTTGTCTTTTGTCCAACAGACAAACATTCAAGGAGAAGTCAACAGATGTATAAGGCAAAATGACAAAACACGAACAGATTGACTCTGACAAAAGTACAACAGAGCGCCACAATACCATATCAGCGTCACCAATCTCGTCAAATTGAACTAGTTGTTGCTTAACAAAATTGGAAAGAAGACAAAAAAAATTGGATGAAAATCAGGAAGCTGATTTTACGCAGTTCTTTCCATTTGAAAAATAGTTGCCGTTAGACTTTCAAATCTATAAATACATCGAAGAGAAGAATGAAGAAAGCTCTCAACTCTCAGAAAATCCTGAATCAACTTCATTCGAAAAAAGTTAAACATTACACTTATTGAAATATCTGAAGTTTTGCAGAGCAGTATCAAAACTATATTGAGAAATTGAAGATCAAAGTCTACCAAGTCTACTACTCAAAACACTCTACAGAATAACATAGTCTTATTTTGTGAGATTGTTGTAAAGAAAATCATATTGTAATCTGCGTGATTGTTGTGTTGCTAGGAGTTTAGACAAATCTATGTGGGTGCCTAAGAAGATTGCATATTGTAAAGTGTAGACCAAAGTCTTCTAGTGCAACATTCCTGCAAAGAAATACGTAGAAGCTTTTACACTTCAAACTTCCAGAAACATATCTGGTTTCATTTACTTTCAGCACTTCATCATTCTGTTTCTTAACATCTACCGATCAGTTCTAAACTCACAAGTCCAGTAGACACCTTCCACACTGCTTTTAGTTTTCTACTGACTTGCTATCAATTGAGATCATATTGCAGCACTTAACAGTCTGCTGTAATCCGAAGAATCGAGAAATTGAGTCAAGTGTTTATCCAACCCCCTTCTAAACATTACCTCGATCCTAACAAATTGTAACTTGTACCAAAATTGTATAGTTTAATACCAATTTCATTTGTAACTAGTACGAAAAATGTGTAGATTTAATACCAATTTGAAGTCTAACTTGTACCAAAATTTTATGATTTTAGTATAATTTTTATGTGTAACTAGTACCAAAATTATATGTATTTAATACAAAATTGAAGTGTAGTTATAACTTTATGTGTTTAATACCAATTTTATGTATAATTAATACCAAAATTTTGTAGGTTTAATATCAATATGAAGTGCAGCTAGTACCAAAATATCATTTTCATGTTTAATTAATAGCAATTATTGAATTTTTTTACACCTTGTCATCTTTTATGTTATTGAATAATAATAAATATTGTTAAAAATAATAATCCTAAATATAATAATTAACAATACTAATAATAATATTAAAATTATAAGAATGATAATGAATAATGAGTATATAAAATTAAATTGTTTCAAAAATAATATTTTTTGATAAAATTTTCTTCTATTTTGATTTAATAAAGGTGGAATAAATTTATAAAAAAATAATGAAAGAATGTTTTCTTATTATTATTTTTTAAAATTTATTAAATACAACACTAGGGTTTGGATTTTTTTTCAAAAGGTTACTTTTCATACACATAAATATATTTTAAAATATTAAAAGCTTTTCGGACTACAAATTATTAATTAAATAAATAATAATAATAATAACTTGATATATAATCTTGCTACATATATATAATACACATAAATGATTTATTGAAAAATATTTCTTGATAAAGTTTCGGTATTACTTTGAATCCAAAGATATTGGTAAATCTTTTAAACAATTAATAAATATACATATTAGTTGGTAAATGGAAATAAATACATTATTATGTCAAATATATATGTCAATTTATACTAGTAGGGAGAGAGGGAGTTAAAATAGAAAAGTGATGACATAGGGATTGGAACTAATTTTAATTTAAGGTTCGGATACTGACCCACACTTTACCCAACAATATACACAACATACTAACACATATATATATATATATATATATATATATATTACAATAGGATATCGATGTATTGTGAAAATTGGATATTTATGTCATTTACATTTCATTTGGTGGTCTATTTAATTTATATATATTTTAACCTTATTTAAAGAATATACACAACACACTGTCACACTGACACAAAGACACACACATATATTATATATATATATATATATATATATATATATTATTTTATGTATTAAAGTTTTTATTATTATTTTATGTAATAAAAATTATTATAAAAATCTATTTTAACAAATTTATGATCCACATATCACTTTCAAATCCATATTTAGGGTTTATGGACTATTTGTGTTAAGGTTTAGGGACCATTTTGTTAAAAAATAATTTATGTGGTATTATATTTTATAAAAACTGTTTATGTAAAACTATTTTTATTAAAATAATTTCTTTGTAATATATTTTGCTTAGTTCTAAAAGTTTGAACTACCATTGAATTTTTTTTATTATATGGGGCCATTTTTGTAAGTTTTTATATAGTTAAACTACTTAATTTATATAAATTAATTTTAATCCAAATTTATTTTTTTAATAAAAACGATTCATATTTTTGATATACCTATTAAATAATTAATTTTAATTAATTTGATTACCTCACAACTTGTACCATATTCCTCTCAGCATTGGAACTCTTATAACCGTAGACTACTTGTGATGTTAATCATATTTCTTTATGTAAAAAGACAAAAAAAACAAAAAATAAAAATAAAAATGAAATCGTATCTAAATTTTTCGATTCCAATTTTTAATTTCATTAAAGTCTAAATTGTTGACTTAAAGTTAAAACCAAAACCATTAATAACCAGAAGCATTAATCTGTTAGATCTTAAGACAAATTCATAATTTTGGGGAGGGGAGGGGAGGAGAGGGTTTACAAGGTACATAAAATATTTATATGTATTTAATTTGAGTGTCATTTATATGACATTTCAATATTAAAATACAACATCTTTTAATTAAAAATATATAAACTAAGATACGAGTTAGTTTAGATCAAACATATTGAGTTGATTTATAACAAGGCTCAAACCAGATCCATTTTGCATATGGTACCAAAGTGCAAGGAAATATGCCATTGACAAGACATATCACGGGTATCGGGTATCCATACCCGAAGTTTCAATCTTAATCTCAATATTAAAATACCACATCTTTTAATTTATGAGTTATTTTAGATTAAATATATTGAGTTGGTTTATAATCGAAGCTCAAACCGGATCCATTTGTTAAACGGTACTAAAGTGCAAGGAATTATTCCATTGACAAGACATATCATAGGTCTTCTTTGACTCATCATTCGCCCCTCTGTCGCCTGGTCAAATCACAACTACCTTTCAAACTTCACATCTCTTTTGCCCTTTTTCTATTTATTTTATTTAATTTTTTACCCTCATTTTCATTTTGTTCATTATTTTATATGTTTTTACCTGAAAAACATTATAATGTAAGAATTTATGTTTTCTGAAAAAAAAAACATTATAATTTATTTTATGAGCAAATTCACCTAAAATCCCTAAAAATAAAGTTTTTATTAAGTCCAGTCTCCATGTCAGAAAATTGTTGTTTGGACTCCCCACTGTTAAGGTTTTATTCATTTAAACTCCCTAATTAACTAAAGTGATCAAAATACCCTTGCATTTAAAAAAAATCCAAATGGGTTTTTCGTGTGACGTGGCTTTGTTGGGTCAATGAAAGTGCTTCAGTAATTAGTATTATCCAACACTTTTTCAGTATTAACTATGTATAAAGTTGGTATTAAATCCATTTGAATCGGTATTAATATAGTACAAAATTGATATTAAAATATAATAATACATAAAAATATGTAATTGTGCAAATTAAAACTATTTTAATTTTTTGTTTGAAATTGGTATTATTCAACATTTTTTAGCATTAACTATGTACACAGTTGGTATTAAACTCATTTAAATCGGTATTAATGTAGTACAAAATTGATATTAAAATACAATATTACCTAAAAAATGTAATTATGCAAATTAAAACTATTTTATTTTTTGGTTTGAAATTAATATTATTCAACTCTTTACCAGTATTAACTATGTACAAAGTTGATATTAATTATCCATTTATAATCGGTATTAACGTAGTACAAAATTGGTATTAAAATATAATAGTACATAAAAATATGTAATTGTACAACTTAAAACTATTTTATTTTTTGGTTTGAAATTGGTATTATTGAACAATTTTTCAGTATTAATTATATACAAAGTTTGCATTAAATTCATTTAAAATCGGTATTAACATAGTACAAGGTTGGTATTAAAATATAATAATATATAAAAATATATATTTGAGCAAATTAAAACTATTTTATTTTTTATTTGAAATTGGTATTATTTAAAACTTTTGCAGGATTAACTATGAAAAAAATTGGTATTAAATCCATTAAAAATCGGTATTAACCTAGTACAAGGTTGGTATTAAAATATAATCATACATACAAATATGTATTTGAGCAAATTAAAACTATTTTATTTTTTGATTTGAAATTGGTATTATTTAAAACTTTTCCAGGATTAATTATGAACAAAGTTGGTATTAAATCCATTTAAAATCAGTATTAATTTAGTACAAAGTTGATATTAAAATATAATAATACATAAAAATATGTAATTGTGAAAATTAAAGCTATTTATTTTTTGGTTTGAAATTGGTATTATTCAAAACTTTTCCAGTATTAACTATGAACAAAGTTGGTATTAAATCCATTTAAAATTGGTATTAACGTAGTACAAAGTTGGCATTAAAATATAATAATACATAAAAACATGTAATTATGCAAATTAAAATTATTTTATTTTTTGGTTTGAAATTGGTATTATTCAAAACTTTTTCAGTATTAACTATGTACAAAGTTTGTATTAAATCCATTTAAAATCGGTATTAATGTAGTACAAAGTTGGTATTAAAATATTATAATACATAAAAACATGTAATTTTGCAAATTAAAACTATTTTATTTTTTGGTTTGAAATTGGTATTATTCAAAACTTTTCCAGTATTAACTATGTACAAAGTTGGTATTAAATCCATTTAAAATGGGTATTAATGTAATACAAAGTTAGTATTAAAATATTATAATACATAAAGACATGTAATTGTGCAAATTAAGACTATTTAATTTTTTTGTTTGAAATTGATATTATTCAACACTTTTTCAGTATTAACTATGTACAAAGTTGGTATTAAATCCATTTAAATCGGTAGTAACAATACAAAGTTAGTATTAAAATATAATTATACATAAAAAATGTAATTGTGCAAATTAAAACTATTTTATTTTTTGGTTGAAATTGGTATTATTCAACACTTTTCCAATATTAACTATGTACGAAGTTGGTATTAAATCCATTTTAAATCGAAATTAACATAGTACAAAGTTGGTATTAAAATATAATAATACATAAAACATGTTGGGCAAATTAAAACTTTTTAATTTTTTGGTTTGAAATTTGTCTTATTCAACACTTTTTCAGTATTAACTATGTACAAAGTTGGCATTAAATCTATTTAAATCCGGTATTAACGTAATACAAAGTTCGTATTAAAATACATTGTACATCAAAAAATGTAATTGTGCAAATTAAAACTATTTTATTTTTTGGTTTGAAATTGGTATATGTGTTGTTCGGAGTTGGTATTGTTTATTTGTTCGATATAGAATATTAGCATCAATATAGAAGATTCAATACAAATATTGTTGTTAAGTTTGAACTTGATGTTTTTTGAAATTGATATTGTTTGTTTGTTCCATATAGATGATCAACAGCTGTTGGAAGATTTCTAAGTTTTGTTGATAACAAGGTCTACCGCATAAACCAAGTCTACTGCATCAAAACAGTTACCGCTATCTATGGAGGAAGCTCACTGACCCAGAAGACTACTGGAAGTAAGAGCAAAAGCGTCTACAGCTATTGATAAAGAAATTGATGTTTTTTGAAATTGATATTGTTTGTTTGTTCCATATAAAAGATCAACAACTGTTGGAATATTTCTATGTCTTGGTGATAACAAGGTCTACCGCATCAACCAACGTCTACTGCATCAAAATAGTTACCGCTATCTATGGAGGAAGCTTACTGACCTAGAAGACCTAATGGAAGTAAGAGCAAAAGTATCTACCGTTATTGATAAAGAAACATACTGGTAGAAGGCTTACTGAAAGTAGTCAGGTTAAATGTCTATCGCAAATCCAAAAGAATCATGCCTACGATAGAATCATACTGGACAAGAAGAAAAGATGACTTACATCCAGTAGACTAAGTACTTCTATAAGATCAACTATATTAATGTTAATCTTCTACATCAAATAGACAATATAATTGATTCTATAGAAATATTGTTAGTGTTGTTTGAAATTGATATTGTTTATTTCTTCGATATAGAAGTTTAATACCAACTTGAAGTGTAACTAATACACAATTTATATAAGTTAAATATCAATTTCAAGTGTAACTAGTACCAAAATTGTATCGGTTTAACACCAATTCATGCATTCAACATAAAAGATTTGAAATTTGCACAAATACATGTTTTTAAGTATTATTATATTTTAATACCAAAAATGTTCTACGTTGATATCGTTTTTAAATTGATTTAATACCAACTTTGTATATTGTTAATACTGAAAAAGTGTTGAAAAACACCAATTTCATACCAAAAAAATAGTTGAAATTTGCTCGAATACATGATTTTATGTATTTTATGTTTTAGTACCAAAATTACACTATGTTAACACCGATTTAAATGGATTTAATACCAACTTTGTATATAGTTAATACTGAAAAAGTATTGAATAATATCAATTTCAAACCAAAAAATAAAATAGTTTTAATTTGCAAAATTACATGTTTGTATGTATTATTATATTTTAATACCAACTTTGTACTACGATAATAACGATTTTAAATGGATTTAATACCAACTTTGCATAAAGTTAATACTGGATATGTTGAATAATACAACTTTCAAACCAAAAATAAAATAGTTTTAATTTTGACAATTATATTTTTCATGTACCTTATATTATAATACCAACTTTGTACTACGTTAATATCGATTTTAAATGAATTTAGTACATACATAGTTAATACTGAAAAGTGTTGAATAATACCAATTTAAAATCGGTATTAACGTAGTACAAAGTTTATATTAAAATATATATTAAACTCAATAATTTTGGAATTAATTTAGCTTAAATTTTATTAAAATCATCAATTTTGATACTAGTTCAGTTTAAATTGGTATTAAGGTCAACAATTTTGGTGTTAGTTCATTTTAAAAATGGTATTAAACTCAACAATTTTGGTATTATTTCACTTTAAAACTGGTATTAAGCTCAACAATTTTGGTATTTCACTTTAAAACTGCTATTAAATTCAACAATTTTGGAATTAGTTCAGTATAAAATGGTATTAAAATCATCAATTTTGATATTAATTCAGTTTAAATTTGGTATTAAACTCGTCACTTTGGCATTAACTCAGTCTAAATTTGGTATTAAACTCAACAGGTTCGGTATTAGTCCATTTTAAAACTGGTATTAAACTCATCATTTTCGGTATTACTTTAGTTTAAAATCGGTATTATACTAAATAGTTTCGGTATTAATTTATTTTAAAATTGGTATTAAACTTATCATTTTTTTGTGTTATTTCAATTTAAAATTGGTATTAAACTCACCAGTTTTGGTACTAATTACACATGAATTGGTATTAAACCTATACAATTTTTGTACTAGTCACTATTTAAAATGATATTAAACCTATTCAATTTTTACATTAATTCGGTATGAAATTGGTATAAAATTGAAACAATTTGGATATTAATACTTTAAACCGAAAAAATACCAATTTGAGATGCATTTTTGAGTTTTTTTCATGTTATTTAATACTTTCTTTAATTTTTTCCAAATTTTAAAAAAAATTTGAAAAAAATAATTTTTTTAAAAAAGAAATCCATAGTGATTGTGTTTTTACAAATTTTCGTAAATAAATGTTTTTACAATATTTCTTATATAAATTTTTTAAAAAGTTAAAATTAGTCTGAATTTAAAATTAGAATTTAATTACTTTTTAAAATTTTAATACATCGAAATTGATGTTTAATATAATGCATACAATTGGATGAATTGTGCATGTTTTTGTGGTGAGGAGTAAGTTAGTAAACATGTATTCTTTTCTTGCCCATTTGCTAATGCTGTTTGGAAATATTGTTATAATTGGATGATATAGTAACCGTATCTCATGAAGAACTAGTTTTGAATTTCTGGAATCATATGGGTCTTTTGCTGACGTCAAAAGGTAAACATGAATGAGTACTTAAATGGGAGTTTGTTTGGAGTTTATGGCTTGCCCGTAATAAGAAGCTGTTCTGCAATGAGGAGCCATCGACAACAAACATAGTTGAGTTAGTGAAAGTGAGGTATTGGCAATGGATCTCAGCAAAGAAACTTGGTATCTTCCCATTTTGGCACTTGATTGGGTGCGTGAACCCTCAGCTTGTCTAGGATGGAGTTACGTGTTTTATTATGCTTTTTTATCCAAGTTTTGTTTGCTCATTCGCTCGGAAGTTTCTTTTATATGTAATTGTTCTCAATGACGGATCTATGATTCAAATTCGCCCTGGGCTGACAAAGAAAATAGTGCCTATATGTCTGCAATCTCCGAGGCTTCAATGGGTACTGATTGCTATAAGTTTGTTCCAACGGCATCAACCATGATGCTCAAGAGCAACGAGAATGTCTAGAGGATGATGATACAAAATAATCAGCATGGGAAAAATATATACAAAACTTGATTTTGTTTCACAGGCGATAATTAGATGTGTTCCCTCTAGCCATTCCTAGAGAAGGTTATTGAAGAACAACAAAGCCACAATGTTGCCTACATCTAAACTGCTATGTAAAATGATATGCATTCTAGCATCGAAAAATATAATGTAAAAATGATTACAATGACAATATAAACCATAAAGTTTCAATCAAGCAGAAAGGTGCATCTCGTAATTGTTTGGATGGAGTGAAGAATCATTAATAAAAAATTCTTCAAGATGAGGAAGGATCATGTAAATAAATACATAACTAACTGTTAGGATCAGAGTAGTGTTTAGATAGGTGGAGGAGTTGAATAAACACTAAACACAATTCTTCGATTCTTCTAAGTACAACCGACTATTAAGTACTGCAGTAGGATCTCAATTGATAGCAAGTCAGCAGACACTATAAATAGTGCGGAAGATGTCTACTGGACTTGTAAAATTAAGAAACTGAATGATAAAGTACATAAAGTAAATAACACGGAATATGTTTTTGGAAGTTCAAAGCACAACGCTTCTACGTCTCCCCCTTCTTCCTTTGCGGGAATGTTACACTAGAAGACTTTGGTTTACACTTTACAGCATACAACCTTCTTAGGCACCCACACAGATTTGCCTAAACTCCCAGCAATACAATACTCACAGTTGTTCACAATTGGTTTTTACAACACTCACACGGAATAAAAAACTTTTGATCTTCATGCGTTCTTGAGCAACACACTCAGTAGACTTTGATCTTCACGATCACACTGATGCTCTTTTATGCTGCTCTGCAAAACTTCAGAATCTTTCAATATGCGTTTAGAATGTTTTGCTTGTATATGAATGAAGTTGATTCAGGAATTCAAAATGTTAGAGCGAGATCAGAACTTTTTTCATTTTTCTTTTCACGTATTTATAGACGCAGAAGTCTAACGGCAACTATTCGCCAATTGGAAAGAACCGCGTAAAATCAACTTCCTGATTTTCTTCCAAATCCTTTTTGTCTTCTTTCAAATTACGTTACTCAACGGCTAGATTAATCTGGCGCGATTGGTGGCACTGATATGGCAGTGCGGCGCTCTGTTGTACCTTTGTCAAAGTGAGTCTGTACTTGTTTTGTCTTGCCTTATACGCCTGCTGGCTTCTCCTTGACTGTATGTCTGCTGGTCAGAATATCTACTGATGTCTTTTCCATCGTCTGCTGGATAGTCATTAGTTACTTAGTCTGCTGGACTAAGGTCAACTAATGTCTTCTTAATCGTCTGTTGGTATCTCCAGTAGATGTTCATTCTCTGCATCCGGTAGATGATAACTCTTAGTCTTTGGACCCGGTATATGATATCTTTTAGTCTTTGGACCCGGTAGACCTTTGTAGAGTCATTCATAATTCTTTTTCATTAGTAGTCTTCTTCGATGAAGTAGATGCTTCAAGCAGTAGACGTTTGTTATTACCAAAACTTAAAAATGTTTTCCCAACAATTTTTCCCTTTTTGGTGATGAGAAACTTAGCAATAGAGACTGTGGCTTGAACGATGAACATCAGATACCTAATAAGACATAAAAACATAGCTGTGGAGAACAACAAGTATGTTAGATAAATAAGCAGATTACAATAGTAATCAAGCTGAACATTTAATAAAGAATATCATTTTTATATAAAATGATTTCTGCTTACAGTTTACAATTCTTACAACAATCCTATGTTTACAATCTAAGAAGTCAAAGCCAACTTGAGAAACATAGCCATTAAAGAAAACCTAGAAAAACAACTAAGCAATCTTCAAGGTAATCATCTGTTCACTATAGCTCATGTCTTCCCCCTTTTTGTCACCAACACCCTGTTTATCTGCTTACGAAATTTCAGGATGGTGAGACAAACAACACCAAGACCTGAAAGTCAAGCTAGAGCTAACAGAGGTGTGTTAGATAAGTAATCAACCCATGTAAGGTTGATTTAGATTAGTAATAAACCCACGAAAGAGAATTGAAAAAAATTGCAAGAGCTTAAATTCAAATTTGTATGTAAGCATGGTGTAGTGTGAAGATGTTGAAGTAGTGAAGAAGTTATTTATAGCCAGAAATGGCATTGTTCAGTACTATGAATTGATATGACACATTGACTTGTGGCATTCAATCCTGAAGTTAAGTGCAGAAGATAAGATTAAAATGAACAAATAAATTATTTATTGCATTAAATGAAGAAAGTAACAGTTCAAGACAAAAGACGTTTACTAAGGGTGGCCAAACCAATGTCTAGAGCGGTCAAAGTCTGGAGATGTATTAGTGGGTGGTTGTTGCCTTGAAATGTGTTCGCTGCTGAGAGGAAAGTCCTTGCTGGGTTGATTTTCCATGTCCAGCAGATGATTGCCTCTCTGGGACTTGATCTCTTCGGGTTGGCTCTCATCGACTGCTAGATGCCAAAGGCCTTCTTCGAACAGTGGGCAAGTTGTTGCTCAAATCTTCTAACTGAGTTGCAAAAGTTGGTTGCGTGTTTGTCATCTGCTCTGAGAATTTCTTGTGCATGTCTTCAATCTTTTCTCCAAGCTCCAGTGATGTAGCAGTATGAATGATTCATTCTACAAGCTGAGTTCGAGCTTCGCTTGGCCCAGCTTGGAGAAGGAGTCAGAGAAGGTGTCTGTGACAGATCTTTGAAATCTCGTGACCTTCTAAGATAGATTTTTGGCATCTCGAGTGATATCATGGAACTGCGAGTCAGTACGTCGCCGTAAATTTCCAATCGCATGACTGTCGTCTCTTTATTCGTGTTTTAGGTTATGAACTTTGCCAGCAAGGTTGGAAATAATGGTGGACAATTGATTTAGCTGAACGGTTACAGAAGGCATATCTTCAGCTTCAAATTGGAGTCAAATAGATCCTCAGGTTGATCACTGTCAAGAAACCGTGTAAAGGTAGATGAACCAGCTCTATTGGATTCAGCTACAGCAGAGACTGGTCTGGCATGATTAAGAGCAGCAGGGACATCATCAGATGTAGGAGCAGGGACATCAGCAGATGGAGCAATATCAGCAGAAATAGTAAACTCAGCAGGAGCATAACTTGGAACTAATTCCCCAGCAGGGATCTCCAGGTAAGAAGGCAGTGGGGATATGTGAGTTGTTGGTATGGAAAAATTTGTAACATCAAATGGAACTTGGTTCAAGGGATCCACCAGTGGGGCTGAGAAGGATGAGGTATAAGTGGATGAAAAAAAAGGGTTCAATGAAAACTTGGGTTTGTGCAGGTTGAAGAGGAGATGGAATTACGGTTAAGGCATTTGTTGAGGGAGGCATATGATCAGTAGAGTCATCATCGTCTGATGTGAGGATGACTTGATGAACTATTGATGTAATGTTGGTGTCAACATTTCAAGGATCAACATCCGGTAGCTGTGGATGTTGATCGGATGCAGCAAGTGGTTCAACGGAGGTAAAGGGGTCATATATAGAAATGGTATGAGAAATACTTACCAAGGAGACATCTGTTGGTGCCACAACAACCATAGATAGGGCGAGAGAAAGCCGCTTCTTCGTAACCACGATCTGCAAATGAGAACTCTTTGTTTAAGGAGAGCCTCTCTAATTTAATTTATCAAAGGCCCTCCTTCGATCAGCAACCTCTGATGAAGCTACTCCCAGCTGAAGAGTAAGAATGCAATCCCAAGGTGACCTTGAGATCATGCAGGGTCTTTTCGGCTAGAGTGAGGCGATCTCAAAGGGAGTTGAGGACAACAATGCCATGGGAGGCAGTGCCAGAGACATGATCAAATTCTTTTCCCTGGACTTGACAAGAGTCTTAAGTCCACTGATGAACTCATAAGTCAGAAGATTTCTCTTAGTCGCAGACCCTCTTCAACATCTTGGATCTGTAAAAACTCAAGGATCAGATTTTCATCAGTCCTTGCCTGCTTGAGAATCCGGTTGAAGTCATTTAGTCTGATTTTTAGACAAGTCTACACCCATCTGTCAAACAACTCTAGTTGGGCTTGAACTTATGTTTCCACCTCTTCAAGCACCAAAAAAGATTTTCATTGCCACTGGTGTTGAGATGGGTTCCATAGGAGATTGTCCTCTTCCTTCAGGAGTGTAAGAAGGAAGGCAGATGGAGCAGCCAATTTTAGGTGGTCACAGACTGAGGGCAAAAGATCCGGCTCCTCAGCGAGCACTGAGTGGTACCCAGTAGGGGTTGATACAGTGTAGAAGAGACGACGAGAATTGAACTCGGAGGACCAATAGGATCATCAGCTGGTCCCTCTGATGCAACAACCTCAACCATTGCCACAAATGGAATACTTTCTGAGCAAGTAACTAGATCAACAGATGTTGCCTCTGCTGTGACTGCTATTGCAGTAGTAGGAGTTGGCTTCTTGGAGACAACAGAGTTCCCTTTTCTGGTTCTTGGTTTCTTCGGTGGAGGAGGAGGAGATGACTCAGCGGACTCTGAGATGGTCTATTCAGAGTCACTCACCACTTGAGGCTTCATTCTCTTGGTGGGAGCAGGCTTGGAGGGACCTCCTTCCCCACTGATTGGTTTTTGGTGCGTCAGCAGGTACTTGGCATTGATGAGCCTAGCTGGATGGAGATTAAATGTCATACCCACCGAAACATTCAGGCTTTCCAGAATGCGACTGAGCGGGAGGACAAATCCAGAATGACCTTTTGCAGACTCAACCATGCCAATTAGCACTTGAAAAAGTATTACTGACCAGTTGACATCCAATCCCTGAACAATGGCACACATCACCTCAAATTTCTCCGGAGTGATGACGTCAAATGACCCAGCTTTACATATCAGACCTTTTGTAATGATATATGATAGCATTCTGAAGTGAATCTTCATCAGAATCTTCTTAAATGGAGGGGTCCGCAACCTTTGGCCAGATTCGGAGAACAATACCATCTCATCGCGAACGGAGATGGAGATGGAGATGGAGATGGTTGAGAGATCCGTGATCCCGACAGTAGGAAGGCTCAGTTGTGCAAAGAAGTCCTCTTGAGTGACTGTCACAGCTTGGTCAGATACATAGGACACCACTCTGTTGTTTACTACCCTTGAAGAAGCATAAAACTCTTGAAGAGCTTCTTTGTAGAACATCGGAGTGAGACCCAACATGATCAACAGTCCCGGCTTTTCCAAACATCTGAAAAATACTAATCATTTCATCATCTGTGCTGATGTAGACAAAGTCGAAGTCAATGTGGACAGCGTTGGTGATGAAACTAGGTTGGATGGTCTTCGACAAAATGATTTCTGAAACTCTGAGAAGATAAGAAGTCTGGAAAAAAAATTGCTTCGAAAGTATGTTAGCGCAGTAGGTTTGAAATGGTGAAAATGAAAATTGAAAAACAAAAGTTAATGGCGGTGAAAGAGGAGGGAGATGTAACGTCGTACTGTAGATGAAAGGATACATGGACACATGTCGCTTATCTAAGCAAAAGTAATTTTGAAATAAAACTTAAACGGACACGATTGAAGGGGGACCAAAATAATTCAATATTAATAATCATTAAATTTGAAATCCGATGTTCCAATTGGTTTATAATTAAAGAAGGCATTAATAGCATAGCATATATGGAATATCTTCTGGTATGTAGATTCTATTGGTGAAGTAGCTTCTACTGCAGCAGACAATTGTTTTACCAGCTGAGCAACAGTAGACCTTAGAAAAACACAATTCCCCCTCAAGTAATATTCCCCCTAAATTCATGCAATATCTAAAATTTCCCCTTAATTGAGCATATATGAGAAATTAAACAATTAAGATCACTTAATTATATCAATTAAACCAAGTATATTTCGAAAATAGGAAAACTTAGCGTCAGGTAGGGGTTTTGTGAAGATCTATGCTGCTTGTTGTTTGGTAGATATGTACTCCAACCGAATCTCCTTCTTTATTACATGATCTCGGATAAAATGATGATGGATATCAATATGCTTGGTCCGAGAATGAAGAACTGGATTATACTTGATAGCTAATGCAGATGTATTATCATAAAATATTGGTGCCTTGGTGGACTCAATGTCATAATCTCTTAATTGCTGTTGAATCCACAGTAATTGAGCACAACAGCTTCCAACAACAAGATATTCTGCCTCTGCAGTAGACGTTGCGATGGATGTCTGCTTCTTGCTACCCCATGAAATCAATCTATCTCCTAGGATTGACAGTATCAACTGGTACTTTTCCTATCAATCTTGCAGCCGGCGTAGTCAGCATCTGAATATCCAACTAAGTTAAACGTTGAATCCACTGGATACCAGAGACCAACATTCTCAGTTCATTTTAGATAATTAAGAATCCTCTTAGTGGCAGGATAATGCGATTGCTTAGGATTATTTTGGAAGCGAGCACACATACATGCAACAAACATGATGTAAGGTCTACTGGCTGTCAGATATAGTAACGATCTGATTATACCACGATACATTGTTACTTCTACTGGTATGACTGCTTCATCCAAATCTAGTTTAGCATACGAGCTCATGGGAGTGGCTGTTGCTGAACTAGTGCTCATTTAGTACTTTTTTAACAGCTCTTTTGTGTACACGACTGATTGATCAGAATTCCCCCAACAGACTGCTTGACTTGCATTCCTAGGAAAAAACGACAACTCTCCTATCATGCTCATTTCGAACTGATCATGCATGATTTTGGAAAATCACTCGCAAAGTTTTGGGTTAGTATTGCCAAAAATAATATCATCAACATATATCTGAACCAGCAGATATGATCACCCTTTGTATATTTAAAAAGGGTCTTGTCCACCGTGCCAATGGTAAAGTCATGCTCAGTCAAATACTTTGATAAAGTTCCATACCATGCTCGGGAAGCTTGTTTCAGACCATACAAGGCTTTGTTTAGTTTATAAACATATGAATGCTGCTGATGACTTTCAAACCCAGGAGGCTGTTCAACATAAACTTCTTCCTGGAGTTTGCCATTAAGAAAAGCACTCTTAACGTCCATCTGCTAAACTTTAAAGTCTTTAAATGCATCAAATGCAGGAAATATGAGAATGGACGAACATTTCATCGAAATCGATGCCTTCTTCCTGTCTATATCCATGTGCAACTAATCTTGCTTTATTTCTGATTACAGTACCATTCTCGTCCGATTTATTTTTGAATACCCATTTGGTACCTATAACAGTGTGATGCGGTGGACGTGGCACTAAGTGCCAAACTTTATTTCTTTCAAATTGATAAAGTTATTCTTGCATAGCTTTTACCCAGCTAGAATCTAAAATAGCATCATCTGTCTTTTAGGTTCTATGTGAGAGATGAATGCAGCATGAAGAAATTCATTTATCATCTGTCCTCTGGTGCATAGAGGTGCAGTAGGGTTACCTATGACCTGCCTAGGTGGATGATCCTTCTTCCACCGGAGAGGAGGTCCAAGAGGATTTGTTTCTTTGTTGGTAGGAATTGAGTTAATAGCTCAGTAGACTGGATTGATTCATCATTGGTATTTGCAATGTCTACTGCAGTAGGGGTATTTACATTAGCGTCCTCGACAACAGGGTTCAGATCTTGTGGACCAGCAGGTTCCTCTGCTAGTGCTTCCGGGAGTTCTGGCTCTAAAATGCAGTAGACCATTCTACTGTAATTCAACTCATCATCATATTTATTATCAATATGAATATTTTCTAATCGATTACTCATATTATTGATTTGCAGTTCAGATGCAGTATTATCAACAGATTCATCAAATTTCACATGAATGGATTCCTCTACTGTTAAGTGTTCTATTATTAAATATCCTAAATGCCTTACTAATAGTAGAGTAGCCAAGAAATATTCATGCATCAAATTTAGCATCAAAAGCGGTGAGATGAGTCTTTCCATTGTTGTGAATAAAACATTTGCAACCAAACACATGGAAATAAGAATATTTGGTTTACTGTCATTCCAGATGTGATGTCCGAGGATTTATGGTGTTAATCCCGGTGTGGTATTAATCCTTGATGGATTTTAATTGTGGCAATTAGGAATTAATTGCGGTTTGGCATCCCCCGAGGTTGTTTAATCGGGCATCTGGGATCGTCGGATCCAAAGATTTGAGATTGTATTCTCATTTTGGTGGAAAACCTTTGAGTTGGGTTTTTAGTGGGACTTGGAGTCCGGGGTGCCTTATGTTGGGGCATGTATGGAGATTTGATGTTGGAGAGAGAGTTTTTGAAAACAGATGATTTTTAATGCATCATGATGTAATTGTGAAGGTATTGGTATTTTGGGGCATTTTTGCTATATATACCAGTTGGACTCGGGGTTCCGTCATTTGGAATCCATTTCTCTCCACTCCTCTCCCTCTCACGCCTCTCTCTCACCCAAACCCTTCCCCTTTCCCTTTGATGGGCGAAATCGATGGTTGCTCGACTTAGGAGCCGAATTTCTCGAAGATAATAAGGTATTATTCATCCCCTCGCATTTATCTTCAATTTGATAGTAGTATGATAGCTTTTGGTTGGCTTTGGGTTTTGGGAATTTTTGGCTAAAATCATATGTTGAGTTTTTAAAGTTTTTATTGGCTTTAAATGTTGTATTTGAGGTGTTGGTGGTGTATGGGGTGTTGGATTTGAGTTTGGGTGTGAAAAACACCATGGAAGCTCGAATTTTACAGAAAATTGCAGGGGGCGATCGATCGCCGAGGAGGGGCGATCGATCACGACGAGCAGCTGCTAAAAATCGAAGATGATGAACAGCGCAGGCGATCGATCGCGTGTCCAAGGAGATCGATCGCGAGCATGTTGGCGATCGATCGCCACCCGATGGAAGGTGTTTTTTGGATTTTTTTTTGAAAATGTCGGATTTTGGAACCGAGGTTTAAAGGGGCCGTTTCCAGGGCAATGTCTACATTCCAATGGGAATGTTATACTTTTAAAATGGATTTGTTGGAGCCAAAAATTAATTTAACGGAATTTTTGGTAGGGTTTTTGGCTATCTTTTAAACTTGTTAAACTGTATATTTTGGGTATTATGCATGATTAGCCGGTGGGCTTTTATTTTGGTCATCGTCATGGATAGACGATAGGTTTGGAAGTTGTGAACGTGCTTGGGCACGTGATTGCATGCCTGTGTTTAATTGGGAGTTATTTGCATGTTAGCACTTAACTCATCGGGTCGTGGGACTCAGGCAAGGTTGGACTCAAACTACGGAATCGTAAGGTACGTATGACGTACGAGCATAGCCCTTTAATATAATTGCAATTGTGTGTGGAAATGCATGACACATGGTATTAGCAATAAACGGAGATTGAAATGCATGGTTTATGGTACTTGCTTCAAATGTCTATATATGCATTGAGAATTGCATGGTGCCGCTTTTGAGCGAGCAATGATTGGGATGTTGTCGCCTGTGAGCGAACATCGATTATGACGCTGCTGCTGTTGAGTATGCGTGGAAATGGAATGCCGCTATTGTAGAGCGAGCAATGAAATATAGCTATGAAACCATAAGTGAGAAACATGGATTGTCTATAATCATTGTTTAATGATTTGTTGTTATTGATTATGATATTGGTATATGGCTCATGGAATTGTTAATCAATGTAATGATTAACTGGCATTTGGGAATTTGATGGTTTCAGTGTTTTGAGAACAGGGACAGTACAGGAAACCCCGGATGAGGATGATACCATCCAGGGAGTATATTTTGTATTTCATAGCAATTTACATTGTTTTAAATTATGAATTGTATTGTTGTGGTTATTGGATTTGGGATATTGGTATGCTCACCCCGTGTGGGGGTTGTCTCTGTTGGGGCAGGTGGTACATAGTGTAGCAGCAGCTTTGGAGTTGAGCTCGGGCTGTTGATTGAAGTACTTCCAGGATTGAGGTACCAAAGCTGGATGGATAGGCGCTCAGATCCAGAGTCGAGATCGAGTTGCGCTTGAGAGGTGCTTCCAGGATCGAAGCACCAGTAATGGTATCCCGTAGAGTGTTTTATACATTAGATACACGCTTATTCATTGGGTGCTCTTATGTGAGTACATATTACGTGTATATGGAATGTATAAATGGGCTACAGCTTTTCTCTGTTCATTTACGGTTAGCATGCAATTAAACGTGGAATTGCTAAATGAATTGAGAGCATATTAGTGTATGTTGAAAAGTGCATGACATGTTTTATGGAATATGTTGGGAAAGTATAGACATTACACGATTAATGTAAAGGAATTTTATAGATGGCATTCATGCTAGAGTTGCATGTAATTACTTTCCCCTTGTTAACATGATAGTATGCACTAAGTATAGTGGTTAATACACTAATATCGGGTTAAGGGCACGAGGGTCCTTACATTAGTGGTATCAGAGCAGTGGTTAGCTCTTTGGGGCTGTTGAAGGCCTGGAACATGCTGGTAGGAATGGGTAGCACATAATTATGCATGATAGTAGTTAGTGTTGTGTGACACAACTATTTTGCTTGTGTGCATTTGTGATATGTGATCATAGTGAAACGATTATATGTCATGACATCTATAGAATCATAATATAACCTGTTGATTATGATTGTGAGTTGTGACACAGGGACAACCAAATGGAGCGTTTTGAAATGCATTGGGATACAGGAAGTACTTTGTACTCATAGTTTATGCATTTACTCATTATAATCATATTGTGGTGAATATGGATTATAGTATGCTCATGGTTTGAGATTGTTCCTGTAGGAACACTATGACGCGAAAGGCTAAGGCCAGGGTTGAAAGACACGAAACGGTAACCTGCGTTTTACATACATCATGGAGTTATGCATTGTGGTTGCATGTGTACAATAGAGTGATGGTTTTAATGCTCTGCCGCCAAATGTTGAAGCGAGGGGTGGGAGTGCCGCATGTCGCATTTGAGCGAGGTGCATTAAAATACACTCGTGATGATGTATGTTGGGATATGGATTATGCTTTGTGATGCAGGTATGGATGAAATACTTGGTGAATATCCGATGAGTCATTGTTATGGATGAGTGATGATTTTAAATGCTTGCCGCTAGTTATTTGTTTTGTGCCGCTGAAATGTGAAGCGAGGGGTGGGAGCGCCGCATGTCACATTAAAGCGTGGTTATCATATGAGGCGAGGAAAGAATATTTTCCGCTAAAATGTGAAGCGAGGGGTGGGAGCGCCGCATGTCCATTTAAGCGAGGTTATTCTATGCCGCCTATATGTGAAGCGAGGGGTGGGAGTACTGCATGTTTTATTTGAGCGAGGGGCATTAAAATACACTACCGTGACAATGACTAGGGATCGGCTATTCTATTGGCGATGGTTTATGCCGCCTGGTATTTATAGCGATGGTTCATTCCGCTATTCTATTGGCAATGGTTTATGCCGCCTGGTATTTATAGCGATGGTTCATTCCGATATTCTATTGGCGATGGTTTATGCCGCCTGGTATTTATAGCGATGGTTCATTCCGCTATTCTATTGGCGATGGTTTATGCCGCCTGGTATTTATAGCGATGGTTCATTCCGCTATATGGATTGGCGATGGTTCATTCCGCCAGATGTATTGATTGGCGATGGTTCATGCCGCCAGATATATTGATAGCGACGGTTCATTCCGCTATATTGATTGGCGATGGTTCATGCCGCCGGGTATTCTATTGGCGATGATTCGTGCCACCGGATATTACATAGCGACGGGTCATTCCGCTACACCTATGGCGATGGTTTATACCGCCGGATATCTATAGCGATGTTTTATGCCGCTGACTCTATGATGAGGGATCATGCCGCTGATTCTATAGCGATGGGTTATACCGCTATGTGCGTAGCGCTGGATTATGTCGCCTACGAGCGATGGGTGCTGCTTGTGTGCCGCGGGTGGACGATGGATACAGGTATTCCGCTATCTTGATAGCGATGAGGTATGGCATATTACTTTTGTTAGCATTATTGTGGATACTACGTGTTGTTATATACGTCATGCGTTTGACGATGAGATTATGGATGTCGTGTATTGACACGTACCGTCATATGTTTGACGATGTTAATTGGATGTCATATGTTGACATATGCCGTCACCGGATGACGATGACATAGTGGGTGTTCTATGTAGACGTGTAGCTTCGTTTTGATGATTAATACATTTATGTTTATGTATTTGGTTGTATGATTCGAGTGCCTTTGGTGAGCACATGGTAATGTCTGGGTCACTAGTTGACGAGACCACTATGCCGAGCAGGTTGCTCGAAGAATTATTGGGTGCACCGTACATGGATTGTACCGCAACACATATTTGGAGTATATATTGTTCAAATAATGATATCCTTGGGTATACTCGCTGGTTTGGCTTAGGCCAAGTGATTGGTGGTAAGAGTAGTCATTGAGGAAACTACTCGCTTGTTGTTGTGATCTGCGGTAGGCGTGATCACACCCACCCTGAGGGTGTGGGATAAGTCCTAATGGATTAGGATTGCTTCGTGGTTGAGCAAGGACACCGAGATGTCCATTATGTTTTGGTTTTAGAGAATTATTGGGTGATGACCCACTACTCTAAATGGATGATACGGTATGGTGTACCGGGTGGTACGTATGAGACGTTGGTAGGCTTGATATGAGCCTTTGGAGGCAACACTTGTTAGCCAGATATCGTGGCAATGTTATAGCGTGCTTTTGATAGCCGTTATACTGCTCGTTGGATTCGAGTTCAGTGAATCGTATGATGATACGATGAGGACTTTTGGTAGACTCTTGTAGTCTCTTTGTGGCATGATGATTGAGGCAGGGAATACCTCGAGGAGACGTTTATACGTCAATGTTTAAGAGACTTGTTTTGGGACAACTCAATTTTGTTGGAATACCAACGTGAGCGTCGACAAGTCGTTGTTAGCTCTGGTTGAGCATCTTTGCATATGGTATGCGACGGAAGTCACAATTGGATTTGTGTGGTATAGTTAGTGGAGTGACACTACTATATTGACTTTATCTCTTGGAGAGATTTGGATTGTACTGTCATGGAGACAGCTTGTATTGGTTGAAGGTTGATCGTGAATCAACCAGGGTAAGCCCTACTAGTGTTGGACTAGGTGATGGTTTCGTACTTCCAGTGAGACGCTCGAGGAGACGTCTCCGGGGTGATGCTTGAGTTGTGTGGTACTATGGTAATAGTACAGGGCATCGTTGGTTGGGTATACCTGGCGTATATGGGTTTCGTTTTGGCAATAGTTGCTTTGATGCACTATTTAAACCAATTGCATATTTTGGTTCCGAGATATATGTTGGTATGTATATCCAATTTTCCGGACGGTGGTTCGAGGTTGGAGGGTCATGGATTCATGACACTATCCTTGTGGGAAAGACGGTATTGATATACCTGCCGGTTGAATCTTTTGGGAGATTCGTTGCTTTGGTTATGTGGTGTTGATGTTGGAATCACACCCTTTAACTTTGGTCTGTTGACCACTATTCTCCGTGGAGTGAGAATAATCGAGGTTTGGCAGTAGGTTTTGGGACTTTGGGTATGTTTGGAGATACCCGAGTATATTGCTATGAGTGTGCCTGTTGTGGGTGGTTAGACATGTATACCCGTGTGTGTATACGAATGCCAACTCTAATTCGTTCCTTGTTGAACGTCGGGTTAGTGTGTTTGGTTTCATGAATCTCCGGTGGGAGATTGTGGCAATTTGAGATTGGTAATCTCGATGGCACGATGTATTCTGAGGAATAATCGTGAGGTCCGTTTGACTTCCCCTGAGGAGGGATTGTCGTGTTTTGGGAACCATGGTAGTTCTTGTTGGATAATTCAATAGCCTTCCTGTTTTAGGATTGTTGAATCCCAGGATAAATGAGGGATGGCCAGGATTCGGATTTGTTTAGTGTCACGGTCGACACGTGTTTGGGAATGCAATTGGTTGTCTTGCATGTCCCCTGTGGAACTTGAGACCTTGTAGAGTCTCGATAGTGTGTTTTGGACCAAGATGGGACTTCTTGGAACACATGGTTGTAGACATCTGTAGTGATGTGTTTTGTGTGGATTAGTGACCGTGGTTTACCCGATCCGGGCTGCAAGTGGTGCAACTACTCCTTTGGAGGAAATGGACTGGGAAGCGAAAACCGGATTTTCTGTGAGTATACTGTTGTATACTAATGGTCCACATCATGACGATGCGTGTCAAGCATCGTGGGCGAGTAGTGGATATCATGAAGAGATATCTATGTTAGAACCAATGGGGTTTTGATTGATTTGCAGCCATGATGGACTGACTTCCGGGACGATTCACGTTGAGGTATGTTGTTATCTTTCGGGTTTATATTGGTTTTGGCGTTGCTCTATTGTAGAGCTAGATGCGAGATTGGTGTTCTCGCAGTTGATGATTCGATTCTAATGTGGTCCAGAATCGGGGTTGTGGCTTTACTTTGTTTGTGTAACCCTGGTGTTACGTAGAGTATGCCGGTGCAAATTTCGAGGACGAAATTTTATTAGTGGGGGATAATTGTGATGTCCGGGGATTTATGGTGTTAATCCCGGTGTGGTATTAATCCTTGATGGATTTTAATTGTGGCAATTAGGAATTAATTGCGGTTTGGCATCCCCCGAGGTTGTTTATTCGGGCATCTGGGATCGTCGGATCCAAAGATTTGAGATTGTATTCTCATTTTGGTGGAAAACCTTTGAGTTGGGTTTTTAGTGGGACTTGGAGTCCGGGGTGCCTTATGTTGGGGCCTGTATGGAGATTTGATGTTGGAGAGAGAGTTTTTGAAAACAGATGATTTTTAATGCATCATGATGTAATTGTGAAGGTATTGGTATTTTGGGGCATTTTTGCTATATATACCAGTTGGACTCGGAGTTCCGTCATTTGGAATCCATTTCTCTCCACTCCTCTCCCTCTCACGCCTCTCTCTCACCCAAACCCTTCCCCTTTCCCTTTGATGGGCGAAATCGATGGTTGCTCGACTTAGGAGCCGAATTTCTCGAAGATAATAAGGTATTATTCATCCCCTCGCATTTATCTTCAATTTGATAGTAGTATGGTAGCTTTTGGTTGAGGTTTTGGTTGGCTTTGGGTTTTGGGAATTTTTGGCTAAAATCATATGTTGAGTTTTTAAAGTTTTTATTGGCTTTAAATGTTGTATTTGAGGTGTTGGTGGTGTATGGGGTGTTGGATTTGAGTTTGGGTGTGAAAAACACCATGGAAGCTCGAATTTTACGGAAAATTGCAGGTGGCGATCGATCGCCGAGGAGGGGCGATCGATCGCGACGAGCAGCTGCTAAAAATCGAAGATGATGAACAGTGCAGGCGATCGATCGCGTGTCCAAGGAGATCGATCGCGAGCATGTTGGCGATCGATCGCGAAGGGTGGCGATCGATCGCAAGAGGGCACTGGTTGGCCACTGGAGTGTGGCGATCGATCGCGATAAAGGTGGCGATCGATCGCCACCCGATGGAAGGTGTTTTTTGGATTTTTCTTGGAAAATGTCGGATTTTGGAACCGAGGTTTAAAGGGGCCGTTTCCGGGGCAATGTCTACATTCCAATGGGAATGTTATACTTTTAAAATGGATTTGTTGGAGCCAAAAATTAATTTAACGGAATTTTTGGTAGGGTTTTTGGCTATCTTTTAAACTTGTTAAACGGTATATTTTGGGTATTATGCATGCTTAGCCAGGGGGCTTTTATTTTGGTCATCGTCATGGATAGACAATAGGTTTGGAAGTTGTGAACGTGCTTGGACACGTGATTGCATGCCTGTGTTGAATTGGGAGTTATTTGCATGTTAGCACTTAACTCATCGGGTCGTGGGACTCAGGCAAGGTTGAACTCAAACTACGGAATCGTAAGGTACGTATGACGTACGAGCATAGCCCTTTAATATAATTGCAATTGTGTGTGGAAATGCATGACACATGGTATTAGCAATAAACGGAGATTGAAATGCATGGTTTATGGTACTTGCTTCAAATGTCTATATATGCATTGAGAATTGCATGGTGCCGCTTTTGAGCGAGCAATGATTGGGATGTTGTCGTCTGTGAGCGAACATCGATTATGACGCCGCTGCTGTTGAGTATGCGTGGAAATGGAATGCCGCTATTGTAGAGCGAGCAATGAAATATAGCTATGAAACCATAAGTGAGAAACATGGATTGTCCATAATCATTGTTTAATGATTTGATGTTATTGATTATGATATTGGTATATGGCTCATGGAATTGTTAATCAATGTAATGATTAACTGGCATTTGGGAATTTGATGGTTTCAGTGTTTTGAGAACAGGGACAGTACTGGAAACCCCGGATGAGGATGATACCATCCAGGGAGTATATTTTGTATTTCATAGCAATTTACATTGTTGTAAAATATGAATTGTATTGTTGTGGTTATTGGATTTGGGATATTGGTATGCTCACCCGTGTGGGGGCTGTCTCTGTTGGGACAGGTGGTACAGGTGTAGCAGCAGCTTTGGAGTTGAGCTCGGGCTGTTGATTGAAGTACTTCCAGGATTGAGGTACCAGAGCTGGATGGATAGGCGCTCAGATCCAGAGTCGAGATCGAGTTGCGCTTGAGAGGTGCTTCCAGGATCGAAGCACCAGTAATGGTATCCCGTAGAGTGTTTTATACATTAGATACACGCTTATTCATTGGGTGCTCTTATGTGAGTACATATTACGTGTATATGGAATGTATAAATGGGCTACGACTTTTCTCTATTCATTTACGGTTAGCATGCAATTAAACGTGGAATTGCTAAATGAATTGAGAGCACATTAGTGTATGTTGAAAAGTGCATGACATGTTTTATGGAATATGTTGGGAAAGTATAGACATTACACGATTAGTGTAAAGGAATTTTATAGATGTCATTCATGCTAGAGTTGCATGTAATTACTTTCCCCTTGTTAACATGATAGTATGCACTAAGTACAATGGTTAATACACTAATATCGGGTTAAGGGCACGGGGGTCCTTACACCAGATCTCATATGGTGTTTTGTTCGCTTGTTTATTAATCATCGATCTGTTCTGTGTATAGAAAGTTGTATTAACTGCTTCTGCCCAAAATCTCTGAGAGATTTTGGGCTCTGCAAGCATAGTTCGTGCAGCTTCTTTCAAAGTGCAGTTCCTACGGTCATCAACTCCATTTTGCTGTGGGGTTCTGGCAGCAGAGTATTCATGTTTAACTCCAAGGTCATCTAGATACGATTCGAGTGACTGATTGGTAAACTCATTACCTTTATCAATGCGAATTCTATCTATCCCACGTGACTTTCATTTTGTAGTCTTTTCAGTAGTTTTATCAGCTTTGGAGTAGCCCGATCTTTGCCACTTAGAAACATGACCCACTTAAAACGAGAGAAATCGTCTATTAACACTAGGGCATACTTCATCCCCCCTAGACTTGTTACTGGTATAGGACCAAAAAGATCCATGTGCAGCAATTCTAGGCACCGAGAAGAAGATCCACTCCCTTTTTTCTTAAAGGTAGATCTGATCTGTTTACCAAGCTGGCATGCTGAACAGATATTGTCTTTTGAGAACTCTATCTAGAGCAATCCATCAACTAAATCAAGCTTACGTAGATTGACAATAGTTTTAAATTTTAAGTGACTCAAATGCTTGTGCCAAAGCCATTTTTTGGAGCTATTCAGAGCAGCAAAGCAAGTAGGTGAAGCTGGCTGATCAAAATTCCAATCAATCGTATAAGTGTTGTCATGCCTTTTACACTAGATCACATAAGTCCGATGGTGAGCGGATACGGATGCGCGAGTGAGTCAATTTTCAAAAAAATGGAGTGCGGGTGCGCCTTAATGCGCCTATGAAAAATAAATAAATAAACAAAATAAATATACGTACACACTGATGAAATGAAGTTAAACATACATAATATACATAATATTTAACAAACTTACATCATTATTATATTATGTACAAATTTACAATATGAAGTTCTTAACAACTTTGGTGTTTGCAGTTTTATCATTCTTAAAAAGCATTAAAATTAGATTTTATTGAAGGATCTAACATTTGTAGTTTTGCAAAATGTTATAGCCAGTGATACAACGTAATTTGAATCTTGTATTTGATCGTTCTTCTAGTAAGTTTTAGAAAATGAAAAATGAAAATGAAATGAAGTATCAAAATTTTGTTTTATTTTAAGATATGAAATAACGAATTTGAAAAATGAAACCAAATTGTACATATATATTTCAACATGTTTGGTAATAATATGAATTTATTAAGAATTACTCATTTTATTTCGAAGACTTATATTATTACCTTATGAAATGACTAATATAAACATTTAAATTAATTAAATAAAAATAAAAGTTTTATTTATAAAGTTCATTCTATTAATTTTCATGCAAAAAACTATTATTTACTCCGCCAAAATGTTACAAAATCACAGATTTATCATACTTTCTTTTATCAAATATTTTAATCTTTCATATGTTATTACATCTTTTCATTATTCATTACATAATAGTGAATATTATCTCTCTATTTACCATATAATATAATTTTCTTATCAACCCGAAGTACCTAGAAACCACGAATTCATCTAAACCCAAAATCGGAGAAATATTTTTATAATTACAAAAAAAAAAAAATCGGAGAATTGAGGAGGATTAACAAGACTTAGTAACTTAATGCGCGACTTACGAATTCTTAGTTCGCGAATTATAAAATCTTAGTGCGCGAATTAGAAATTCTTAAAGCGCGAACTAGAAATTCTTAAGTCGCTTTAATGCGGTGTATGCGTACCCAGTTCGTCAGTTCACGGCCAAAGCGCCAATATGTGGAGTGAGATATGATGATTATGTGACTTCGCTCTTACCTACAAGTAGTACTCTATCATCGGCAGATCTTATTGTGCAGGTGTACTGGTTGAATTCTACCGAGTGTCCATTATCACATAATTGACTAATGTTAATCAAGTTATAGCATAAATTTTTAATTAACAGTACATCTTCAATAATAAAGTAACCATGGATAATCTTACACTTACCCACGGTTCTACCTTTCGCGTTATCACCAAATGTGATTCTTGGTCCGATGGATTCTATTAACTCGGACAGTAGACAAGCACTTCCTGTCATATGTCTAGAACATCCACTGTCCAGGAACCACTCTGAGCTCTGAACTTGCTGGATTCTAGATCTCTGCAATTAAAGCAATGAAATCATTGGTACCCAATCCTACTTGGGTCCAGATAGTATTAGTCCCATCGGAACCCACACTTGGATAACCCTGAACCTCTTGAGTCTGTGTGTCCTGAAATGTGTGTGCAATAAATGGTGATGGTGTTCTAGGGTGTTGCGTGTGTTATTGTGTGTATGCATGTTGTTTTGGTTTTTGGTTCCTGTTGGGAGCATATATCTCTTCTAGACAGGCATACAATTATAGTACCAGTTAGGCTTTGCCTCTTGAGTTGCTTGACCAGCAGACTTATGTCTATGATTGGACTGCTGTATTAGTCTAGTCTTCTCTACTGGCTTGACATAACCAATACCATTGTGTGATGCCCGTTACTTAATGAGTGTTTGCTTGACAGGTTTCATACCCTACTCACTTGGTTCATATACTGTGCTGGATTTAACAAGTTCATTGTTTGAGACTTGTTCTTCACCAGACATAACTGAGATTGAGTGTCAGTTGTATTAGTATCATTGTTGATATTGCCTAGACCGGCAAGATCACCATCAAGCCTGATTGACTTTAGTATCTCATCTTTTATGGCGGTTGATGTGTTCCATGTGCGAACCAATTTGATAAGTTTCTGGTGTGCACATTTAACTTCGTCCTTTTCTTTCTCGAGTATACTTACTTTTTCCCTTAAACATTCAAGCTCCATTGATTGTTCACAATCGAATTTACTATCCTATTGTTTGATTGGGCTAGTATGTTCAGTCTTGTAGTTCACGAAGGACTCATACAACACTTAATTCTCATTTATCATGTCATGTAATGCATTAGTGAGTTCAGTATGTGTAAATTCAAAGAAATTTGAATCAGTTACCTCGTTGTCGTCATTTGCCATGAGATAATGGATTCCTTCATCTTCACTTTCACTCGAGAAGCCTGAAGATTCTTCAGATTCCGAGTCTGAATCAGCCCACTTGCATTTGTTCTCCTCAGCGGCAAGCACTTTTTAATCTCAGTCTCATCTGGATGATCTTCTTTTCTCCTTAGACTTCTTGTGTAATGCCTTGAAATGACGTATACATGTTGGATATGATTCTTGTGTAATTACGTCTTAAGGACGGTATGATGTGGACTCGAGTTCTGGTGGAACCGAGTATGATAAGAATATGACAAGACATGAGCTTCATTATATTATGAAATGACACCAATTGTAAGGCATTGCTACACTTGTTATAAAACAACTATATGAGAAGCATAGTAGATGTGTTGTTGACTAGTAGAAGGGGGTGACTAGTTGCTCATTGATAATCAACTTATAGTGTAACATAGAACTACATGGTTGTGGACTATGTAGTAAAATACATGTGTAGTTAAAATACATGTAGTTGCATAGCAAGTTGTCATGAATTTGAGGGGATTTGCATTTGAATTTGAGTTGAATTTGGTAAGTATATATAGCATGGTTTCAGATTTGAAACACACAATTCACCAAAACACACCTACTAATCTCTACAAACTCTCTCTCAAACCTTTACTCTCTCTTGTCTCTTTCCTTGCTTTTGGCTTGGATAATCTGCTTGAAACTTGTAATTTACTTGGAGTTCAATCTATTTGGTAAGAATTTAATGATCCTAAGTTTGATTATGTAGGTATTTATGAGTTATGTGAACTTGAGTACCAAGTGTTCATGGTTGGAATTACTACTTGTTATTATGCAAAGAATTGAGGGATATGCTAATAGAAACATGTTTATATGCTACTAGATATTGCATGAAACAAGTTTGACTTGTAGGAAGTGAGTTGTAGAAGAAGAACCATGGAGATAAGCTCAAAATCGCCATGTTCTGAATTTTCTGAACATCGGCGATCGATCGCGAGCCCTATGGCGATCGATAACCGAGAACAGAGATATAATAAGGCGGTGAAAAAATATGGCGATCGATCGGTGAAAATCAGGCGATCGATCGCGAGGTAACAGAACACTTTGGTGATCGATCGCGAGATAGTGGCGATCGATCGCGATAGAGCAGAACAGTTTGGCGATCGATCGGTGAAAGTGGCGATCGATAGCCAAGGTTAAGATTTTGAAAAATGTTAGATTTTTGTAGAATATTGTAACATGTTATATTGTTCATATTGTTGTAGCATCATCACAGGGGACGGGGCAACGAGACGGTTAGACATTGACGCCTAATTTATATCTTTTGTGTCGCATAACAGGTACGTTTTGACGTACAAGTATATGATATTGTTGTGATGATGATGTAAGCATGGTATTCATGATATTTATATTGTTGAGATGGATACCACGATAGATGTGTAGCATATGCTTTGGCTGAGATCGATGCCACGATAGATATGCCAGTGTTGGGTATATGCTTTGGCTGGGATTGTTGTCACGATAGGTATGCTACATATGCTTTGGCATGAGAGATATACACCGGTTGGGTATATGCTCTGGCTGTTATAACATGTGAGAACGGTACTATGATATGTGCTGCTAATATGAAGATGTGAGGAGGTTCCACTGACATATTGAGCTGAGATAGGCATATCATATTGGTCTGGTTATAACAGGATGAGGAATGAGACGTGTCATGACATATTTGCATTTGAGGATGCATGATACACGACAATCACATTTGATGTTTATAGTGCTTTATCGTTTATATTTTTATTGATATCGCACTAGGATGGTTGTTTATCTATTCTCATGTCATGTGATTGTTTCTGTAGGGACTCATAGACGTGGGAGCACGGGACTGTGAGTCTATTCCGCTGCGAGTTGAACCACTGCATAGGAGTTGTACTAGTTTAGGTTGTTTTATAGTACATATGTTGTATATTATGACAGGATTTGTGTAAGTATTGTAACAACCTACATGAGTAAACTCTTAATCAGTGTATGTTTTACTTAATTCTTACTCACATATGTATAATGAACTGATACATAATGGATTAAGTAACGAGGACCCCACATTAGTGATATCAGAGCAGTGGTTCGAGAACGGGGTGAACAATGGTAGAGGAAGTGTATGAGGGAGTTGTCTAATCACTTGAAAGCATGTTGAGCGTATTGATATGATGTTATACTGACTTGCTTTATATATTTGTTTGTTGTGATAACCCTGTATTTGCAGTAATGGCAGACATAGTACCTCATGATGATGTTGGGGATGCCATGAATGGCAACACTAGTGTTGGATTGGCGCCTGTGCCACCACCACCATTTGGGCAAGGGCCAGTAGAACATGTATTGTTACTTGGGGAATTAACATTGACACAGTTTCTGAGTTATCAGCCACCTCGCTTTGAGGGTACTGAATCAGGGGAACAAGCAGCAGAATGGTTGGAACGTGTTGAACAGATCTTTGTGTCAGCACCATGTGCCAAATCCGCTTGGTTACGTTTGGCTGAGTTCCAGTTGGCGAAGAAGCTATGATGTGGTGGAAAGCCACATTGATTGAGTTGAGAGCTCAAGGACAGAGAGTGAATTGGGATGTTTTCAGAACTAGGTTTCTTGATCACTATTTCTCTGTGGCTGCAAGGCAGATGAAAGAAGATGAGTTCACAAATCTGAAACAGGGAACAATGACGGTGTCTGATTATGCTGTGCAGTATTCTTCATTATTACGGTATGTACCACATATCGCTGCAAACACAAAGGCAAAGATCAGACAGTTTGTGAAAGGTTTGAGGCCTGAGTTGTTTGATAGGGTAATTTCTAATAACCCTACATCATACGAAGAAGCATTGACTAGAGCTGAGATGGCTGAGATTGTCGTTGGAGTGTATAAGGATGTAGGACAATCCCAACCACCTACATCAGAAAGTATGGGACCTAGAGGAGAACCGTTTAAAGCATCACGAGGAGGTGCATCTTCCTCTAGATTTAGTGGAAAGCGGTTTGCTATGCGAAAGGATGGTGAACGAGGTACCAAGGGACAGTCCCAAGGTAGTAGTAGTAGCAGTGGTCGAGGGTTACAATGTTTTAAGTGTGGAGGGCCACATTTTAAAAGAGATTGTCCACAACTTGATACTCCGGTTTGTTTCCACTGTGGGATGACATGACACATGATTAGAGATTGTCCTCAAGCTGGGGGACAGCAGATGAGAGGGAATATGTCAGAAAGTACAATGCATCAGAGACCACAGGGTGTTCCACGGACTGGTGGAGGACAGAGAGCAGGACCACCTCAGGCTCAGGTGTATGCACTGAACAAAAAGCAAGCAGAGGCAGCTCCTGATGATGTGATTGTGGGTAAGTGTAGTTTATTTCCTTATCATGCTTTACTTTTGATTGATACTGGTGCATCACATTATTTTATTGCACAAGCGTTTATTGATCGGTATCATATATGCTCGTCTTCACTATTGATGCCTTTGTATGTCTCGACACCTATGAGAACTACTGTGATGGCTTGTCAGAGTGTGTTTGATTGTGTTATTCAGTTTGATACTGAGTATGGGATATAGGCCGATTTGATTGTGTTAGACATGATGGATTTTGATTGTATTCTGGGTATTGATGTGTTGAGCAGATATAAAACTGTTGTAGATTATTGTCAGAAGACAGTGAGATTTCAGTATGATACTGGAAATCAATGGATATTCTATGGACAAGGATCACGTGCCAAGATTCCATTGATACATGCTCTTAGAATGTCCCGTTTGTTAGAACGTGGACATACGATATATGTGATTTATTCTGTGGATGTCATAGATAAGAAAGTAAAACGAAGAGTAGAGGATATACCAGTGGTTGCAGAGTATGCAGATGTATTTCTAGATGAGATTCCTAAATTTCCACCAAGTCGAGAAGTGGAATTTGGTTTTGAGTTAGTGCCTGGTACTTTTGCAATTTCACGAGCACCATATCAAATGGCACCTTCTGAATTAAGAGAGTTGAAAACTCAATTACAAGATCTATTGGACAAGGGGTACATACGTCCTAGTGTGTCACCTTGGGGTGCTATGGTATTGTTTGTCAAGAAGAAGGATGGTTCAATGCGACTATTCATTGACTATAGACAGTTGAACAAGGTAACCATAAAGAATAAATATCCTCTTCCTCGTAATGATGATTTGTTTGATCAGTTACAGGGATCTATGATCTATTCTAAGATTGATTTTGAGATCTGGTTATCATCAAATACGTGTGAGGGAAGGAGATGTTCAGAAGACAGCATTCAGAACTCGCTATGGCCATTATGAGTTCCTAGTGATGCCATTTGGTGTGACGAATGCTCCAGCTGTCTTCATGAGCTTGATGAATCGAGTTTTTTAGGAGTATCTTGATCAATTTGTCATTGTGTTCATTGATGATATCTTGATCTATTCTCGGAGTGAAAAAGAGCATGTCCAACATTTACATCTGGTGTTACAGTTATTGAGAACACATCAGTTATATGCCAAACTCAGTAAGTGTGAGTTTTGGTTGAACAATGTAGGATTTTTGGGACATGTGATATCTAAAGATGGTATATCAGTTGATCCGAGAAAGATAGAAGCGGTGTTGAATTGGGCATCACCTACTTCTATGCCAGAGATTCGTAGTTTCTTGGTTTGGCTGGATACTATAGACGGTTTGTTGAAGGATTTTCAGCAATTGCAAACCACTCACACAGCTGACACAGAAGGGAGTACCATTTAGATGGTCAGAAGCATGTGAGCATAGTTTTCAGGAATTGAACATCGGTTAACTACTGCTCCAGTGTTGATTATTCCATCAGAGCATTACAGGTTGCTCTTTATACTGATGCATCATTACTTGGTTTGGGTTGTGTTTTGATGCAGGATAAACATGTAGTGGCTTTATGCCTCACGACATTTGAAGCCACATGAAATGAAATATCCAGTACATGATCTGGAGTTGGCAGCCATTGTCTTTGCCTTGAAGATATGTCGACACAATTTGTATGGTACGTTGTTTACCATTTATACTGATCATAAAAGTTTAAAGTTTTTATTCACTCAAGAAGAGTTGAATGTGAGGCAAAGGAGATGGATGGATCTCTTAAAGGATTATGATTGTGAGATCGAATATCATCCAGGAAAGGCTAATCTCACAGCAGATGCCTTAAGTCGAAAAGTTCACACTACTGCTGATGATGTGATGCATTTATCAGCCTTGATGACTTCTTGTTGTACCTTGGGTTATGAATTTGATGTAGAAACGGTGTCAGCACAGGTATCAACATTGTTGGTTGAGATCTTTGAGAAAATCTGAACTTCACAAATTACTGATGATGAGGTACAACACTGGAAAGACATGATATGTCAAGGACAAACATCTCAGTTTGTAATCGCAAGTGATGGAATTTTGATATATAGGAACTGTTGGGTAGTACCTGCTACATTAGGACTACGCATTGAAATACTATAATGTGCTCATTGTAGTCGCTACAGTATACATCCTGTATGAAAGAAAATGTAAATAGATTTGCGTACCCAATTCTCGTGGAAACGCATGAAACAGGGTGTGCTAAACTTTGTGAAATGTTGTTTGATCTGTCAACAAGTAAAAACAGAACGACAAAGACCAGGAGGTGAATTGAGGAGCTTGGATATTCCTCAATGGAAATGGGAACATGTTACAATGGGTTTTGTTACCCATTTGCCACGGACTTCATCTGGCTTTGATGCGATTTGGGTAATTGTTGATAGACTGACAAAAGTAGCTCACTTCATACCTTACAGTATGACATTTACCTATTTGAAAATGGCTCAGTTATATATTCAAATTGTAGTGAGACTACATGGCATACCAGTTTCAATTGTATTGGACAGAGATCCGAGATTTGCTTCTCATTTTTGGGAAGGATTACAATCAGCACTAAGGACGGAAGTACGGTTGAGTACAGCGTATCATCCTCAAACAGATGGACCGCAAGTGTACGGTGTCAAGTTTTAGTATAGGAATTTGAAATACGGATGTCGAACCCACAGGGATTGAAAATTAAGTTACACCAAGTACTGTAATTAGAATAGTCTCGACTTTATTTAGACAATCGATGGCAATATTATTAAATTAATCTACCAAAATAAAATAAAAGATTAACAAGATGGAAATTTAAGTGGAGAAAATCAATGAGAACGGATTCTAGAGGTTCGACTTCACTCAACCATCCACTATGTCGTGTTCTTCTAATTTATTAACCACGAATCCTATGTTATTTATTACCTCTCCCGAGTGTTAAATAGAAATAATCATTCAACAATCATCTTGATGTGCCCACCTAAGATAAATTATTAAACAATTTCAATAGCGCTAGATTCGTTCTATGGCTTCGTTGGAGTTATATGTCTCCCGACTATATAAACTTCCAACGATGTAAATTCCTACGGTCCTATTCAAAACCCCCTCTCCCGAGTGATAGATTCTAAATAAATATGACGAATCAACTAGTGATCAATTAATTGAAACGCATTCAAATCAGGAATCACAAATAAACCAAACGAAAAACCAAATAATATTCAATCAATAATCAACGACATAGTTTCAAGTCAAGATCCGTCTAACTCTAGAATAATAAATTAGTTCATGAATACATTAAATAAACACATAGACATGTTCTTAATCATCATAAACATAAAGGCAGAGAAAATCAAACGAATTGGATGATGGCCCTCTGTCCCCGGTATTCGCCGTCGTCTTCTCCGTCGTCAAATCTCTACCCTTCGTTGTAAGCGCGCCGCCTCGATTGATCTCCTCCTCTTTTCTTTAGCCCTCGGCTACTGTCTCTCGCACGTCTCGCATCTTCTACGTCAAATGTTTTTTACGTCAATTCCTTTTCGTTTCCGTGCGTGCGTCACTTTTTTATCGCCTCTCGTGCGTCTCCCGCTTGCTTCTTACGTGTATGAATATCTTTACGTCAAAATCCCCCTTTGTGCGTCTCTTTTCCTAATATATCATGTACGTCAATCTGTTTCCTCCTTTGTCATTGGTCAAACTCTTTTCTTTCTTTTCCTTATCTGCGTGTATCCCCTCTTATTTTATTTCAATATCTTTCCTCTTTCTCCTTATCCTTCCATAACCCATATATATTATATTATATTATAATATAATATAATATTTCCTTGCCAATTGACATGTCCCGGTGCATAATTATTTTATCGTTGAGTCCCAATTTGAATTCTTGTCACATTTACGTATTTCTCATCATCTTTTAGTAATAAAATGCTTAATTCCTTGGATTCCTACAAAAATAAAAAACGACAACAAAAGACGTAATTCTGCTCGAATACCAAAACAAAAGTATAAGAAAATATAATAAAATATAAGTGCAAATATGCACTTATCAAATCCCCCCAAACTTAAACTTTGCTAGTCCCGAGTAAAATAGAAATAGAAAAAGACTAAGAAATAAAAGAGAGAAAACACACGACTAACGCAAGTCATGAAATGTTATAATTGCAAATTGGCCTCGAAGATCAATTGTCTAAAAATTTTAAGTCAAATATGCATATCAGTCTACTCAAGAATTCTCAAGTGTGTGTGCTACCACTTCCATTTAACCATTAAATCAATCTTAACTCACACAAATCAATAGGACTTTGCAAGGATGTGTTCAATTGCATTGTTCATAAAAAGGAGTATGACTTTGACAAACAATGAACAATGCATAAAATCAAGTAATGAGACGTGTGTGTGGATGTCAATTGCATATTCATTACAAGTGTTTCTCGAGAGTCCATAGGCTTACAATTCGTAACCTTCTCCACTAGTATATTAGATGAATGTGGCTCGGTCAATAGTTCTTAATTGGCTTGTAATGTAAGGCCTTGGCTCATGGCTACAATAAAAAATAGTAATTTCAAAACAAGAGAGTAAGTCATATTAACCATGTTGCGCACTCTCATCTCAATTTCGATTCCTTCTATTGATGATTCATCATTTTTGTTCTTTTCAATTCACCCTCTTTTCTCATCCGCCTCATCATTCACCTCATTATTTTCTCATTCTTTCCATCACTATTTTCTTCACCTCTTCAACATATTTCTATGCATTCATTCCCTCTTTTTTTTTTTTTTTCATTGTTACCCCCTTCTAATTTTCAACCATGATCAAGGGAGATATTTGAAATTTTAAAGTGCAATAGAGGCTTACTCTCTTGAGGTAGGACATAGTGTATAAGCTTTCAACAAGGTGGTCAATGTGAGATTTTGAAATGATGCCGAATGGGGGTTATTATGTGCCTAAGCACATGCCATTCGATTTTCAATAAGCTCAAAAGGGTAACTAGGGATAAAATGATGTCATTTGGTGGCTTCAAAGGTTCAAACGATAAAAAATTGCCTAAATCATTCCTAAGCCACATATGTCTGTATTTCGCCTCAAAGGGTACTAAAGCAAGTTCTAGAGTACTCTCAATTCACAAATAACTTATATGGTATGACCAATGTGCTCAAATAGTATCTCAAAAGCAAGGTGATATAAGAAAGAAATTTGAATGAGATTCTAAAACATATTGCAACAATTCAATCCTCATTCTTTTACGTTTAAGCTCAAAGGGGCTACTATGGCAAATTTATATCAATGAATAAAGGCCCAAAATATTATCAAGAATTGCCTATATCATATTTGTGTTCATTCAAATCAACTTTAATTGGTCAAATGGTCATGGTCTCTAGTGCATGAACATGTAAGAAACTCAAGAGCAAAGTGAACAAAAATGTTAAAGTTTTCACAAATAAGCTCAATTCTTCATCATCGGCCTTCACAATTACTTCAAATCACGACTTATGACACAAAAAGAAAAAGAAAAAGACTAAAAAAAAAAAAACACAAAACACAACACACATAGGAATCCAGGAAACAAAACATCTTCAATGTTTAAACACCCCCCCAAACTTAAAATCGTGCATTATCCTCAATGTACCATACAACGTATAAAATAAGGGACAACACACCTACCTGCGACGACGATCGTCAGTAATCGTCGCCCATCTCATGCTCATGGGTATGGTGAGAAGATGATGATAGGGACCTCCGCATCAGTATAGACCCTGCAATGAGAAAAATAATGATCAATCGGCTATGAATAAGACATGATACTAAAATGCAATACTAAAATTAAAAACTGAAATAAAATAAAAAGGATACAAGGCTTGGGTTGCCTCCCAAGAAGCGCTTTGTTTAAAGTCGTCAGCCAGACTATGCGAAGCAACCATCAAATAGCGGCTTCCGCCCATAGTAAGTATCATATGACACTACATGTGGGTCTTGGTTGTGTATGCCCTCAAGCTTGGCAAGATAGTGGCAGTTAACGCTCGTCACTCCAACAACGTCCTTCGAAAATTGGGAGAAAGATTCTAAACTTGGCTTCATCTCGTGGAGATCATAATATGGTGAAGTTGGCGTCAATGGGAAGAACAGATCCACATATGGCATATAGGACATCACCATCGATGAGTGCTCCTCACTATTTTCAAAAATATGCTCATCTTCCAACGTCACGCTAGGCTCATCTTGACACGGGAATTCATCAGATAACTCTTCCACAGTAGGCTCAACCACTTGAAAATTCCCATATTCCCTTGAATCTTCCGCATGAGTAGGATCACTCTCCCAAACTTGGTTGGTTGAATGATCATCATCATGTGACCACACCTGGTTTGTCACCCCTTGATTAGTATATCTCATCTCAACCTCTTTGCATCTCGCTAAAAATGTCTCTATCTGCTGCTCAATGCTACTTCTGGTGTGATTTTCGATCTTTGGTTCAAATGATGGCCAGAATTTGCGCAAAATATCCTCCCAACTTAGAGACTTTATCAGAACTATACTCATCCTCTGATTGATGCTTGAATGATTGGTGTGTAAAATGAGGGTAATGATGCTCTGGTGGATATTGGTGACTCCAACCCAGCATTGAAGGATCAAAGTGCCACTGATAGTCGAAATTCGCCATATGGTTAAACAGGTGCACCCTGTCATCATCTCTACAATATATGGGACTACCAGCTGCCAAAGCTCCATTAAATACCCATTCTTGTGTGTCTGCATCCAATCCACTGTAGAAAGATTGAAGAGGAGCGTAGTTTGAAAAGTCGTGGTTGAATCAGTCCCAAGCTGCATAGAATGGTTCATACGGTTGTTGGCCAAAGCTTGTGGAAACTTGCTGATGAAATATCTCCAAGTACCTCACAAGAAAAACATCAAAAAAAATAAAATTAAAACAAAAAATAAAATTCTAAATTAAAATCAAGACTACTTGGTAACAGTATCAGTAAACAAAATTATATCAATCCCCGGCAACGGCGCCAAAAACTTGATGCGTGTGAACGTACCGCAAGTGTACGGTGTCAAGTTTTAGTATAGGAATTTGAAATACGGATGTCGAACCCACAGGGATTGAAAATTAAGTTACACCAAGTACTGTAATTAGAATAGTCTTGACTTTATTTAGACAATCGATGGCAATATTATTAAATTAATCTACCAAAATAAAATAAAAGATTAACAAGATGGAAATTTAAGTGGAGAAAATCAATGAGAACGGATTCTAGAGGTTCGACTTCACTCAACCATCCACTATGTCGTGTTCTTCTAATTTATTAACCACGAATCCTATGTTATCTATTACCTCTCCCGAGTGTTAAATAGAAATAATCATTCAACAATCATCTTGATGTGCCCACCTAAGATAAATTATTAAACAATTTCAATAGCGCTAGATTCGTTCTATGGCTTCGTTGGAGTTATATGTCTCCCGACTATATAAACTTCCAACGATGTAAATTCCTACGGTCCTATTCAAAACCCCCTCTCCCGAGTGATAGATTCTAAATAAATATGACGAATCAACTAGTGATCAATTAATTGAAACGCATTCAAATCAGGAATCACAAATAAACCAAACGAAAAACCAAATAATATTCAATCAATAATCAACGACATAGTTTCAAGTCAAGATCCGTCTAACTCTAGAATAATAAATTAGTTCATGAATACATTAAATAAACACATAGACATGTTCTTAATCATCATAAACATAAAGGAAGAGATAATCAAACGACTTGGATGATGGCCCTCTGTCCCCGGTAGTCGCCGTCGTCTTCTCTGTCGTCAAAATCTCTACCCTTCGTTGTAAGCGCGCCGCCTCGATTGATCTCCTCCTCTTTTCTTTAGCCCTCGGCTACTGTCTCTCGCACGTCTCGCGTCTTCTACGTCAAATGTTTTTTACGTCAATTCCTTTTCGTTTCCGTGCGTGCGTCACTTTTTTATCGCCTCTCGTGCGTCTCCCGCTTGCTTCTTACGTGTATGAATATCTTTACGTCAAAATCCCCCTTTGTACGTCTCTTTTCCTAATATATCATGTACGTCAATCTGTTTCCTCCTTTGTCATTGGTCAAACTCTTTTCTTTCTTTTCCTTATCTGCGTGTATCCCCTCTTATTTTATTTCAATATCTTTCCTCTTTCTCCTTATCCTTCCATAACCCATATATATTATATTATATTATAATATAATATAATATTTCTGATGTGACTAGAAATAGACACATCTTGAGTGCTTAATTGTCTACGATTTGGTAGGTTTTGATAGATAAATTGATACGTATGCTACCTAATCGTATATTTGTGTAATTATAGGTACAATCGAAGAAAACGAGCTAAAAGCGATGTGTAAAGACCAAGGAGAGACATGGATATGACAAGGACTAAAAGTTGATCAAGAAAAGAGCAAAAACGTAATTTTAGAGGTGGCAATCGATCGCCCGGAAGAGGAAATCGATCGCCTATGGACAGAAACATTTTCATCAAATTTGAAGAGTCAGCGATCGATCACGAAGAAGTGATGATCGATCGCCAAAGTCTACTGGAGCTCGGCGATCGATCGCCACTTTATAGCGATCGATCGCCTCAATGATTTTTCCGAAAAATAAAAGCCTCGCGATCGATCGCCACACATCAGACGATCGATCGCCGAAGAGTCCGAAAATAAGGAAATTAGGTCTTTTACCATGTTTAGAAGATTGTAACCTATTTTATCAACCACCAACCCCCATAACTCGAATTATTCAGTTCTTAGGCATAATTTTTCATAGTTTTTGATACTTTAGAATATTTTGGAGATTTTAGATTAATTTGCTTTCAAGTTTTCTTCAAGAACAACGAAGAACGGAACCGGAATCGACAAGCCGGAATCGTGATTTATATTAGTAATTTCTTTTCCTTTATTTATTTAATGTTTTCCATTGAATTTTTATTGTTTTTAGATTTAATTATGCTAGGCTAAAACTCTTCGATTCTTGGTTGAAGGGATACCTACTTTTGGATTTAAATCTTTTATGAGAATTTGGTTTGATTGTTGAATTAGATTTCAATTTCAATTTGTTTCTCAAATTTCGAATTCCATGATTGTTGTGTTTGTGTATTAGACCGATCACCTAATATTCAATTGCATAATCGATAGTTTGTTAAGAAACAACTAAGATCAATAATTAACCGGCTGTAGGTGTTATTGAATTCTTAGGAGAAACGGTTGAGTAATCAATAGTTTTCATTGATTAGATTTATCGAACTCATTAGTTTTGAAAACTATCATTGATTTAATCATTAACGGCTGTAGTGGTGATTAGAGATTTGGTAAGGGTTGAATTGAATGATGTTTTCTCTTTGACTACGAATAAGATGAGTAGGAGTTGAATTTCCAATCGATAGATAATTGAAAGAATTCGAATGTTTTGATTTGATGACTAAAAGATAATTTTCCAAAAGTACGGTTACCTGGAAACCAAGAATCGCTTCACTCTCATAAGTTTAATCATCTTAGTAATCTTGTTAATTAGTTTAATTTTAGAATTTGCTTAGTAGTAATCATTCATCCTAAAACCCCCTTGTTACTATTCACTTTTGGCACAAAATAAATTTACCTTCCCTGTGAGATCGATCCCTACTTCCACTACTACATATTTTTGTCATTAACTGAAGAAGGGTTAATTTGGGCGTACACGATAAACAATACCAATTTCCTTGCCAATTGACATGTCCCGGTGCATAATTATTTTATCGTTGAGTCCCGATTTGAATTCTTGTCACATTTACGTATTTCTCATCATCTTTTAGTAATAAAATGCTTAATTCCTTGGATTCCTACAAAAATCAAAAACGACAACAAAAGACGTAATTCTACTCGAATACCAAAACAAAAGTATAAGAAAATATAATAAAATATAAGTGCAAATATGCACTTATCAACATACATAGCGTACGATACAGACGCTTGAGGATATGTTGCGGGCATGTGTATTGGAGTTTGATAACTCGTGGCAAGAGTCGTTGCCATTAGTGGAATTTTCGTACAATAATAGTTATCAAACTAGTATCCAGATGGCACCATTTGAGGCACTGTATGGGCGACGTTGTAAATCGCCTTTATATTGGGATGATGTTGATCAGACTGCACTCCATGGACCAGAAATGCTATGTGAAATGGAGGAGAAAGTGAAACTGATCAGATTGAAATTGCAAGCTGCTCAGGATAGACAGGCTGCTATGCCAATAAGCGACGCAGACCACTTGAATTTCAAGTCAGAGACCGAGTATTCATAAAAATCTCACATTTTAAAGGTGTGGTACGATTTGGTAAACGTGGAAAGTTGTCTCCACGATACGTTGGTCCGTATGAGGTGTTGCAACGTATTGGTACGTTGGCATATCGATTGGCACTACCGCCAGCATTGAGTAGTATCCACGATGTGTTTCATGTTTCACTGTTGAGGAAATATGAACCAGATCCGGGTAATGTATTGCCACCATCCGAAGTACAGTTGGATACAGATGTGTCTTATGTGGAACGACCAGTGAAGATTCTGGATAGAGCTGAGCGAACATTGCGTAACAAAGTGATACCAATGGTAAAGGTACAGTGGGATCGACGGGGTGTCGAGGAGGCAACGTGGGAGACGGAGCAGCATATGATACAGTAGTATCCTGAGTTATTTACTGGTATGACTTTACAGTTTTATGATATTGTTAGTAAGTCATTACTGCACTGTTGCATATATGATCATGTTTCTTATCTTATTGCAGTAGGATTGTAAGCATGCGTATATGTTCATGTGATGTAGTTGCAATTTCGAGGATGAAATTCCATGAGTAGGGGAGAAATGTAATGCCTTGAAATGACGTATACATGTTGGATATGATTCTTGTGTAATTATGTCTTAAGGACGGTATGATGTGGACTCGAGTTCGGGTGGAACCGGGTATGATACAAATATGACAAGAGATGGGCTTTCATTATATTATGAAATGGCACCAATTGTAAGGCATTGCTACACTTGTTATGAAACAACTATATGAGAAGCATAGTAGAGGTGTTGTTGACTAGTAGAAGGGGGTGACTAGTTGCTCATTGATAATCAACTTATAGTGTAACATAGAACTACATGGTTGTGGACTATGTAGTAAAATACATGTGTAGTTAAAATACATGTAGTTGCATAGCAAGTTGACATGAATTTGAGGGGATTTGCATTTGAATTTGAGTTGAATTTGGTAAGTATATATAGCATGGTTTCAGATTTGAAACACACAATTCACCAAAACACACCTACTAATCTCTACAAACTCTCTCTCAAACCTTTACCCTCTCTTGTTTCTTTCCTTGGTTTTGGCTTGGATAATCTGCTTGAAACTTGTAATTTACTTGGAGTTCAATCTATTTGGTAAGAATTTAATGATTCTAAGTTTGATTATGTAGGTATCTATGAGTTATGTGAACTTGAGTACCAAGTATTCATGGTTCGAATTACTACTTGTTATTATGCAAAGAATTGAGGGATATGCTAATAGAAACATGTTTATATGCTACTAGATATTGCATGACACAGGTTTGACTTGTAAGAAGTGAGTTGTAGAAGAAGAACCATGGAGATAAGCTCAAAATCGCCATGTTCTGAATTTTCTGAACATCGGCGATCGATCGTGAGCCCTATGGCGATCGATCGCCGAGAACAGAGATATAATAAGGTGGTGAAAACATATGGCGATCGATCGGTGAAAATCAGGCGATCGATCGCAAGGAAACGGGACTTTGGCGATCGATCGCGAGATAGTGGAGATCGATCGCAATAGAGCAGAACAGTTTGGCGATCGATCGCTAGGGTTAAGATTTTGAAAAATGTTAGATTTTTGTAGAATTTGATTTTGAAGCCTATTGTAACATGTTATATTGTTCATATTGTTGTAGCATCATCAAAATGGACAGGGCAACGAGGCGGTTAGACATTGACGCCTAATTTATATCTTTTGTGTCGCATAACATGTACGTTTTGACGTACGAGTATATGATATTGTTGTGATGATGATGTAAGCATGGTATCATATGATTAGTGGCAACGTATGCATGTGCATTCATGATATTTATATTGTTGAGATGGATGTCACGATAGATGTGTAGCATATGCTTTGGCTGAGATCGGTGCCACGATAGATATGCCAGTGTTGGGTATATGCTTTGGCTGGGATTGTTGCCACGATAGGTATGCCACATATGCTTTGGCATGAGAGATATACACCGGTTGGGTATATGCTCTGGCTGTTATAACATGTGAGAACGGTACTATGATATGTGCTGCTAATATGAAGATGTGAGGAGGTTCCACTTACATATTGAGCTGAGATAGGCATATCATATTGGTCTGGTTATAACAGGATGAGGATTGAGACATGTCATGACATATTTGCATTTGAGGATGCATGATACACGACAATCACATTTGATTTTTATAGTGCTTTATCGTTTATATTTTTATTGATATCGCACTGGGATGGTTGTTTATCTATACTCATGTTGTGTGATTGTTTCTGTAGGGACTCATAGACGTGGAAGGACGGGATTGTGAGTCTATTCCGCTGCGAGTTGAACCATAGGAGTTGTACTAGTCTAGGTTGTTTTATAGTACATATGTTGTATATTATGACAGGATTTGTGTAAGTATTGTAACAACCTACATGAGTAAACTCTTAATCAGTGTATGTTTTACTTAATTCGTACTCACATATGTATAATGAACTGATACATAATGGATTAAGTAACGAGGACCCCACATCTTGTAGTCCTTGGACGTTCTCTTTTGATCATCATTCATTGGTTTTGTGTAGTCAGCGATGAAATGTCCCGATTTAAGACAGTTGAAGTAGACACGATCATCTTCTTCCGATCTGTTCTTGAAATTCTGCTTACTTGGTTAAGACTGGAATGTCTTCTGGTTCTTCTTCATGAATGTAGGATCGAGCGCTTACCGCTTTACCAATAACTATAGTTAAGGGTAATGGTGCAACATCAATCTTTTCAACCATACACTGGCACAAGCGCCACGTATTGTACCGATCACAAAGCTGAGGCAATTGTTGAACCCCAACAATCCCTCCCCCAATAATTGCACTATCTGCAACTCATGGGAATCGAACACGCGATCTTGGCTCTGATACCAATTGTAGGATCGAGCGCTTACCGCTTTACCAATAACTATAGTTAAGGGTAATGGCGCAACATCAATCTTTTCAACCATACACTGGCACAAGCGCCACGTATTCGACGGATCACAAGGCAATTGTTGAACCCCAACCATACACTGGCACAAGCGTCACGTATTCGACCGATCACAAAGCAGCGGCAATTGTTGAACCCCAACAATGAACTTGCCAAATTTCTTGACAAATAAAGCCATTGCATCATTACACATTTGTTTAGGGGTCATTTTTGTTATGGTGGACAGGGACTCTAATGTAGCAAGGGCTTTCGTTTGTTGACTGGTACTTGGTTCATCTTCAACCCGAATGCCTAGCTCGAACTCGTACGCCTTTAAGTCAACAAATAGATCGTGCAGATCGATCTTGTTTATATCTTTGGATTCTCTCATAGCTATGGTCTCCACATCCCATTATCTCCGAAGACCCCTCATGACCTTAAGGGTGTTTTCTATGTTTGACAGTTCCTTACCCAGGATGTTGAGTTCATTTACAATTCTTGTCACTCTTTTATTGTATTCATTTAGAGTTTCTCCAGAAATTATCTTGATGTTCTCAAATTTTTGTAGAGCGACAGTGAGCTTGTTCTCCTTGGTTTGATCATTTCCTTCACACAGTCGTGTGATACTTCCCAGGTAGCTTTAGCAGTAGGACACATTTTGATTTTATTGAACATATTTTTGTCCAATGTCTTGAACAAGATGTCCTTGGCTACATTATCCAAATTTGTTTTTTTTTTCTTTTCCTCATTGATATAGGATGCTATATCATTTTCATCCATATGAGGTTCACCACTGGAAATGGCCACTGTTGTGTTGACTTTCAGGATCTTCATAGGTCCGTCAGTGATGACGTACCACATAACATCATCATGAGCACTTAGATGTGCTTGCATTAAATTTTTCTAGTCATCATACTCATCCTTCTTGAACATAGGAATCTTGCTGAATGAGGCCATAAGTTCTTGGAATTTCTCACAATTGAGAAGACCTTGCTCTGATACCACTTGATAGGATCGGAGTAGTGTTTAGAAGGGGAGGTTGAACAAACACTAGACCCAATTCTTCGATTATTCTAAGTACAACAGAAGTACTACAGTAGGATCTCAATTGATAGCAAGTCAGCAGACACTAAAATAGTACGGAAGATGTCTACTAGACTTGTGAGATTAAGAAACTGAATGATAAATACAGAAAGTAAGTGACACGGAATATGTTTCTGGAAGTTCGAAGCACAACGCTTCTACGTCTTCCCTTCTTCCTTTGCAGGAAGGTTACACTAGAAGACTTGTGGTTTACACTTCACAGCATACAACCTTTTTACGCACCCAAACAGAGTTGCCTAAACTCCTAGCAATACAACACTCACAGTTGTCCACAATTCGTTTTTACAACACTCATACCAAATATAAAACTTTTGATCTTCGTGTGTTCTTGAGCAACATACTTGGTAGAATTTGATCTTCACGATCACACTGATTGTAATGCCTTGATATGAATCATACATGTTTTATTTGGTTATTGGGTAATTATGATATAATTACGATATGATGTGTTGCTAATATGGGACATGAAGATGAGCCACTGACATATTAAGCTGAGAGGCATATCATATCGGTCCCATTATAAAATGATGAGGCATGTTGATGCCGTGATGAGAGGTATGCCATTGTTGGGTATATGCTATGACTGTTATAACGTGTGAGGATGGAAATATGATATGTGCTGCTAATATGGGACGTGAAGGCTGAGCCACTGACATATTAAGCTAAGAGACATATCATATCGGTCTCGTTATAACAATACATGGGGTATGTACATGAACAACTATAGAGGAGTATTGCAAATGCATGAATTACAGGAAGTTGTTTATATCGTATTGATGCATAATTGATGTTAGATTGTGACCATCAATTCAATACTCATGTTTTGTGTGGTTGTTCTGTAGGGACTCATAGCTGGGAAAAAGTCGGGATTGTGAGTCTATCTTCTGCTGCTAGGAGTTAAACTGATCGAGATGGAATGAATTGTGGTGTGTAAATGATATACAATTAACGATGTATATGAACTATGTAAATGAAAGACATAGTGCAAAATCTTGATCAGTAGTAATAGTATCATAATCCTGATATGATTTACTTAATAGAATGTATAATTGAGGATTAAGGTGATGAGTATATACCAGTGGTATCAGACAGTGGTTCGAGAACTGGGTGAACAAGGGTAGATGAAGTGTATTAGGGAGTTGCCTTATCACGTGAAAGCATGTTGAGATATGTGATATGTTGTTATACTAACATGCTTTATATATTTGAATTTTGTAACAACTGACATAGTAACTCTTAATCAGTGTGTATAATTACTTAAATCATACTCACATATGTATAAAGATTTGATTACATAATGTATTAAGTAACGAGGGCACCACACTGATGCTATTTTGTGATGCTCCGCAAAACTTCAGAATCTTTCAATATGCGTTTAGAATGTTTACTTGTATATGGTAGTGCGACGCTCTGTTGTACCACGTAAAATCAGCTTCCTAATTTTCTTCCAAATTACGTTAATCAACGCATAGTTCAATCTGACGCGATTGGTGGCGCTGATATGGCAGTGCGACGCTCTGTTGTACCTTTGTCAGAGTGAGTATGTACGTGTTTTATCTTGTTGCCTAATACGTTTGATGGCTTCTCCTTGACGGTATGTCTGCTGGTCAGAAGATCAACTGATGTCTTTTCCATCCTCTGTTGGATAGTCATTAGTTACTTATTCTGCTGGACTAAGGCCAACTATTGTCTTCTTAATCGTCTGCTGGTATCTCCAGTAGACGTTCATTCTCTGCATCTGGTAGATGGTAACTCTTAATCTTTGGACCCGATAAATGATATCAGTCTTTGGACCCGGTAGACCTTTGTAGAGTCATTCATCATTCTTTTTCATCAGTAGGCTTCTTCGATGCAGTAGATGCTTTAAGCAGTAGACGTTTGTTATTACCAAAACTTAGAAATATTTTCTCAACACTAGCACTTAAAGATCTTAAAATTTGAGTAGAAGGAATTGGTAATGTAGATTGAAAACAAGTATGGGCATGAATTTTTGATTTACACAAAACTGAATATATTTTATGTTTGCTCAAAAAAAAACTTCTTTGGGTAGGTTATTGTCATTTGCAGCTATAAAAATCGAGTAAAACACTAGATCACATCTAGACATGAACTCATGACAAGCATAATGTAGAAACTGATGGATTACACAAGTGCAAACACAGCTCAATAACTGAATCCAAAAACCCTTAATAGAGGCCAGATGATCCACTCCTACTTTAGCCGCATCTTGTAAAACTACGATAAAAAATTTGATTCTTGTGGATGTCATTCTGCCCAATCCATATGGAAATTAGAAATCTTAATATGAGCAACTAACTAAAACATACATATATTGGCAGTCGAAAATTTGAGCCATCACTACAGGCTAAAGATGAACTGCCACTTTATCAAAACAATCAACACTAAACAATAAAAAACCTCGTGATTACGAACAAGTCTTCAAATTGAGAACGAAATAATTAAAACTAAAAAGCCATCGGTATAGGCTAGGCTAGGCATGGGCATGCAATAGTTCAGTGGGGCTGACCCTGGGCTACATGTAATAGTTCAGTGGGGCTGACCTTGGGCTGTAGCTAGGGGTGCTTAACGGATCGTACCGGTACAAAACCGACCGGTTTCGGATCCGTTAAGCATGAAACCGGTCCAATCCATTAAGGAACCGGATCGGACCCGGTTCCGGGTCGATCCGGTCCGGACCAATTTTTTTTCGAGTTTTTTTTTTTTATTTTTAAGTTTTTTTTTCTAAGAACATTTTTAGTTTTTTTTCTAATGTTGTAAATGTTTCCCCAATATTCACCACAAATTCAATGTATTTCTTCTTCATTTCATAATATAGATGCATACAAATAATTGTAAAGAGATGTCACATGAAAATCTAAATAAAAAAATATTACTATTTAGCACTCTTCATAATTGATAAGTATTGTTTTTGCGTTCTCTTCTTCTTGCTCGTCATAATAATTTACGAATTCGTCAACCGCCCAATCTCTTATATTCTTACATTCTGCTTCAAATCAATCTTTAAGTAACGTGAGCACGCATAACGAATCAGCAGATAGACTACTTCTGTATTCTCCAATAATTCGGCCACACGTTGAGAATGTCGATTCAGAAGCGACGCTTGAAGCTTGTACCGCATACACTTCTCTAACCATTTTGGCTAAGATAGGGAATTGTGCTGCATTTGACTTCCACCATTGTAAGACGTTGAAGTTGTCTTCCGTTACAAATTGATAATTCAGATAAATTTGCAACTCAGTCGACGTGCTAGTAGAATGTCTTTTTCCCATAAGTTTTTTCCTGCCCAACATCCTAAGCAAATTGATGCCCCCACCTTTAGTTTGAGCTTGTGGTTGTTCTTCAGCAGGCCTTTGTTGCGATGATTCACTTGCCTGTTGATTATAATACAATTGAAACATATTTTGGAGAGATTGCATTGTAGACGTCTTTTGATCGTCAACAACCTTCCCCAAAAATTTAGCATAATATTCAAAAAATATCTCAAATGAAGATAAACATTGACTATGATCTAGCAATGCTGTGATGCAATGCACATGCGGGATTTGTTCCCAATATTTTATAAATTTAGTTTCCATTGCACTAACAAAAGCACGCAAGTCATAGTCATCTCTAAATTCTATAAACTTATCAAACATATTAAATACTAAAGGAAAAAAATAAACGAAAGTTGGATAAGTAACACCGGAGAAGCGTTCCGTCGCTTCTTTGAAAGTACCTAACAATGATATACAATTTTCAACAAATTCTCAATCATCATTAGTCAAATAAATACTTTCATTTCATCGCTATCAGGCATTTGATATGAATTATAAAATGGAGTTAAAATGTCATTGTAAGGTAACATAGCATTCAACATATTGTACAACGAATTCCACCGAGTTTCTATTGGAGCTAAAATGTCTACTCGATACTGTAGTGACTCCGGATGACTCTACTTGTTGTCTCTCTTGGGCTTGAGCAGCAGGAGGTTCGGCAGGTTGTTCGGGTTGTTGCGGTTCGACATTCATAGAGGAACCACCAACATTGAGGTCAGCAAAAAAATCATAATTTCATTTAACTCAGGTATTGGCACATGCAAATTCATTGCCGAAGATGAACTCAGTGATAGACGACCCGGGACGAGACCCCGACTGCGACACCGGCTACGACCATCGTCGCTGCTAGATGAAGATGCCATTATTATATAAGTAAATTGTAGATAGCACAATTG